>CM055122.1:1183864103-1185064103 GCA_029206835.1 Rana muscosa
GGGTTTTTTTTTTTTTTTTTTTCTGTCTGTAAACTCCTCTGCCACTAAACTCATGTAAACGCCTATATTGTGCATGGGCACATAGGCTAACCTAGAGGGGAGTTAACAGGCAGAGAAAAGCAAAGGCTCACAAACCTTTAAGAGCAGCTTCTTTGAGCTTCAGTGTGCATGAGGCCTAAAGGTGCAGGACAAACCTGCCTGAACTGTTAGTGGGTGTCCCTGTCTCATGCTTGGTTTACTTTTGCCAATATCATTTGAGCCTGCACCCAAACAATATATTAATACAGGGGTCCTGTATTATCATGATTATTTTCTTCTTTGGGAAGTCACTCTCAAATTGCCTAAATTCTGTTCTTGAGTATGTTTTTGACAGTACTTCATGGTGCAGTAATGTACAATAAAAAGGTGAAAAAAACATTCCAAAAGTTTGTTACGCAATACCTTGCACTACACATTTATTCTTTCTGCATTCACTCTGTCAATTGTTATTGAAAGCTTTATTTATTCTTTAACTTTTATTCTTCAGCGACTACCGGTATATCTCTGCTTATTACAACATTTCGATGCTGATCTGTGCTTTCCAGCAACCACAAAATGCCTAATAAGTTTTCTTTTGCCTTTTTAGTACATTTTGGTTACCAACAACCACCCTGACAAGGGGAAAGACGCAAGCAGACAGTGCAGCCTATGTGCTGCAACTAGGGTTGCCACCTGTATGGGAATGACCCAGACCGTCCGGGTTTTGACACTTGTGCCTGGGTTCTTGTCCTCCTGAAACCTGGACACAGTGCCAACCTGTCAGGCAGGGCCGGTACACAAGGAGGGGAAGCTGAAGGGTCACCTGCCTGCCCTGGGCGCAGTTTTGAAGGGGGGGCACAGTGGCCGTTTCCTCCTGCATCTTAGTGACAGGCTCAAAACTGTCAGCTTCTGTCCCTCGTCTCCCCACCCACCACCTGTAAGGCTTTAGTATGCTTAGATCTGCTTGGGTTGAGTCCTGGCATCTTCTGTCTATTGTCCCCGTCTGTCAGCCCGCCCACCATTTGCATTGCTTTAGAATTCTTAGCTCTGTCCAGGTTGAGTCTCGGCATTTTCAGGATCATCTTTCCCCGCCCACCGGCCTGCCCACCTCCTTTCAGACCTGTAGAACATAGTCTAGGGAAGTGCTACAGGTGATGACCAGGCCAGTGGGCGGGGATAGAAGCCGGCAGAAGATGCAGAAAATGTCAGGACTACATCCCCAACAGAGCTAAGAATACAAAAGCAATGCAGGTGGTGGGCGGACTGACAGACTGGGACAGAAGCAGAACTAAACCCAAGAACACAGAAGAATTACAGGTACAATGCAATGTTCTGCTCTTTTCAGCTGAGTACTGTGGATATGATTGTTAAAAGGGAGAGTACTCAATGGAAATATTTTTTAAAGTGACTTTGTGCTATTAGGTGAATGATGTTTGGAGGCACTGTGCTATTTGTATTTCCATATGGCTGACTATTATGTCAGAGTCACACCAATGCGTTTTTGCTGTGACTTGCATTTGTGTAGGCACAGTAGCCCATTAATTTTAATGGGCTGCTGTACCTGCAGGAAACAGGTCCCTGCACCTTCATGAAAACACAGCCAAAGGGAAATCGCATTGGACTTTTGCACCATGCGATTTCCCACATCTTAAAATGTACTGCTTATTCAGATGCGTGGGGGTGCCAATAAGATGGAATAGCAGCCTTCTGCGTCTGTAAAAAAAACAGGGAATTTTGCCTACAGGTGGTTGTGGGTGTGAGAATAGGTGTCATTTAAACTCTGTCCCACACATGCAACCACCCACAGCAGTGTGAACATAGCCTTGGACTCGTTTACAATTTCAGTTGGGGCAATAAAACATGCTGCTGAGCCTAATTTTACTGATCCCTAAAACTCTCCCCATTTAAGCTGAAGAGGTGGCAGCTGGAGGTGTACAGCTGGCACTGCTGCAATATTTTGATTTGTATTTGCAGCAGGAATTATACCCCCCCCCCCGTCACTTTCAGCATGCACTACCGTCTACTGAAGAAAACCCGTTCAAGTGAATGGGGCCACACTGCAACCTCCCCGCAACTTCATGCAATGCACACAGGTGCTGCGGAGGCAGCATATTGCCTACATATGCCTGCTGAAAACACACCTCAGTCTCAGCTGTGAACTGTGAGTACACAATATCCTCCACTTTCCTGTTAAAGTGCCACTAAAGGATTTTTTTCAAATACAATAATTATCCGGTTATACTCAACAGCTCTATGCAATAGCATTGCACAGAGCAGCCCCGAACATCCTTTCTGGGGTCCCCCGTTGGCAATCCTCCTCCTCTCCATGTGCCCCCAAAGCAAGCTGCTTCTGCTCACTCCTGAGCTGTGTGTGTCTGTGCCACATAGACAAACACAACGTGCCTTGGCCCTGCTTCCTCACAGCATTTAATTGACAGTGGCTTCTGCTGCTCCCCGAGTCCCTGTGTGAAGAGGGGAGAAAAGATCCAGACACGCACAGCGCTGGATCTATCAAAGACTCGGATAAGTATTTAGGGAGGAGGCAGTGCACAGAATGCCTAAAAGTAAAAATAGTTTTGGCTTTAGAACCACTTTAAGTCTACAGGACAGGAAGTATGTTTTCCTAATGAAACACAAATGACAAAATAGAAAAAGTAATGACCTGTGGATTCAACCTTCCCGTATTCTATAGTAACTGAAAAAAAAAAAAAAGTTTTAGATTCTTATGTACTTTTTAAGCTACGGAGTTTGTAAGCAGCATCTGTTTTCCCTACTGTGTAGTTCCCCTTATGTAAAGTTGCACTACGTTTTGTGTATGTATGTATATGTGTAGCGGGTGGTTACATTTAGGGGAGGCATCTGAGTGATAAATGGCTCAGATGCAGCAATTGTTGGGGTTCATGGACCAATTTATGCCAATGGAGGATGCAAGGGTGTCCAGTTCCCTGCGGCCTGTAGGTGGCGCTGTTGCCATAGGCCGGGGTTGAACCACCATTGTAAGTCTGTACCCTTTTGGTCCTCTCGCAGCAGTAGTACAGCGGGGCGGGGAACCTGCTGTGCATGCTGGGAGAGGGGATAAAAGGGGCGGACATCTTCCGCTCGGGGTCCACGCCCAGGCACCTTCAGCCTGGGTGTGAGTGCTGGTGGTCTCCGGGCATCCTCGGCCCGGGGATGGAGCTGCGATTCCACCCCAGACACCTTTAGTCTGGGGTGAGGTACTCTCTGGAGGCCTGGGGCCCAGTACCTTCGACTGGGTCCTGCAAGGGATGGAGGATTCCTAGGGTGTCCTCCGGTATTGGACACCCGAATCTAGGGCAAGGGGGACCAGAGGTGACCTTCCCGGAGATCCAGCGCAGCATTGGCTGGTGACGGTGGAGGCCTCTGGTGACCGTCCGGATGGATGACTCCCCTGACAGGGGCCGCATCTCAAGAAGGTAGTCCACGTTCTCATGGTTGGTGGCAGAGACATCGTCCAATTCACCCGGTCGGTGGCAGCGACCACCCTCACAGTCGGTGGCAGCGACAGTGCGCCAAGCCTGTTTGCGCACACCGAAACAGGAGAGTAAATAGTTCATGTTTGTGCCTGGACCTTCCTCTTCACCTTGTCTGTTCATTGTCTAACCAGTCTGCTCTAAAAGGACTATTTATTGCTCTAAAAGAATAAATAAGTGTTGGACTTTCAATGGTGTGGAACTTGGCTTTCTGGGAGTTAAAGGTCATTCTCAAGGGAAGTTTTGGCTCTGGACAGGGGCACAGGCCCGAAGGTAGTTGGTTATAGCTCACACCTCTACACACTAGAGGATGTGAGTTGGTGGTGCGTCACACTCTCCTCCCTGGTCCCCTAGGCGAGAGCCATAGACATTGACAGAGAAGGAGGGAGTGAGAGGTGAGGTCGCTACATACATAGCGCCCCTTTACTTTTTAGGGGTGTTATGTGCCTAAATTTAGAGGTTGGTCCGAACTGCTAGCCAGGCTCCAACCGTTTTGATTGTTAGGTATTTGCCTCTGCCTATGTGATGCTGCCTGGTGTATGGTTCCCTGTGACCTGTAGGTGGCAATGCCATATCAGGTCAGGGTTGAGCCATGGGTGGCATTACTGCGCCTTAGGGCGTCCTCTCTCGGCAGCGGTACAGTGGGTGTGGTCAGCCTGCTGTGCATGCCGTGAGAGGGTACATAAGGGGCAGACGCCATCTGTAGTGAGGGAGTGTAGGTGGTGGAGTAGTGAGGGGTTGAAGTGGAGGAGCCGGAGGGGTGTGCCCCTCGAGGGTGCGATGACTGGCCGAGAAGTCTCTGGCACCTTTTGGCCCGAGGCTGCAACGTTCCAGGTAGGCCCAGTACCTTTAACTGGGTCTACAGTTTGCCCATTGGAGTCCCAGGGTGCCCAGATGAGGGTGCCCGCTCTGACCGAGAGGAAGCCAGGGGAGGATCGGTCCCACTGAGGAGATAAGTGATGGAAGATCGCTGTCTCGGGAGAGGCCTGGTGACCTGTCAGAGGGAAGGATTCTTTACTCCGGAAAGCTAACCTGTAGAGTGCCTATCGGCATTATCCTGTTCTTACAATTCTACAGAGGTTAGAGGATCTCCTGTACCCGTCCCTGGAGAGGATAGGGTGGCAGAACTGTTGGAGCTCCACACCGGCTGCTAGGACTGTGAGAGAGGACTATCCGTGTGAGCTAAACCCACTCGAGATCGAGTGGCGACAAGGTTACTAGTTGTGCCTGGATCTAATCCCTCATACTTATTCATTCTTTCATCCATCTGTCTCTGTCTACTACGCAGCAAATAGAAAATAAACTCTCTGTTGGAGTTAAAGTGTTTCTGGACATTGACTTCTTTGGGGGAAGAAATATAGACTTGACCCCATACTCTGGGGAAGAGAACCAGTGGAAGAAGGTAACTTGCTGCAGGATCCAAAATTTGTGAACACAGCTTAACCTCTTCAAACAGGAGGGTACGGGCATATAGCACGGTGTGCCTTGACTTGCGAGTGAGCCAGGCGATAAAAAGGTCCGTGTGCTACACGAGTAATGTAGAGAAACCGATGTAATGTATGCATGCCCTCATTTAAAAAAAAAAAAAAAAAGTCAACAAAATTCATGACAACACTACTGATATGACGAAGTCCTAAGCATGTTCATAAGCTGGCTGTTACCTGCAAGCTTTTCCTAGTGGTGTAAAATGCCAGGCAGGCAACTAATGTTGGCAAATAATTTGTTGTGATCAGAAGGTTCTATGCGTGGCTGCACAAGTCATCCAGATGGAAACCAACAACAGATTTAATAGACTGTATGTAAAATGTAATTGATCATATTTAAGACCTAATTTATAGAACAATGTGTACGGTACAAAGTTGGTAGTCTTCACACATTTTCATTTGAATTCCACATTGAGGAATCTAACACTTAAAAGGGCATATCCTTCCTTTTTTTTTTTTTTTTTTTTTTTTTAATCTGTCTTCGAAGCCACAGCGTAGTTTATCATCTGCAGTATTTGCAATAATACAACCCAAACATATGAAATATTAAAGAAACTTTTTCCGCGAGAACCTTTTTACTCTCATTTTGTGAGTATTTTATATTTCTGATTTAAAATAAATCAAAGTGTCCAGTTTAGAATGTTTTTAAAAACATTGTAGTGCATTGTTCACTTTCAAAAGACCTGAATTTGTTGTACTCTGCCTGAATAAAGGTCAGCCAGTTCTCAGAAATAGCGACAGTGAAGACAAACCATCGCGACCTTGCAATCTGCTGGCCTCATCCCAAACACCAAAGAGGTAGCCTAAGCAACAATGAGGCAATATACTTGGCTAATCAAACAGCCTGTAGTTTTTTTTTCTTTTAACTGTAACCGGTGGCTTTTTAACTCTACAGTACCTGAGAGCTGAGTGATGTATATTAAAATTATTTCACAAAGTTAGAAATAACCTTTTGATTTTAGATATTAAGGCTGGTTTATTTTAATCTAGCAACATAGGGTTTGGTTCAGAGTGTAATTCAGTATGTCGAAAGGATTCCGCTCCTGGTGCAGTTTGAACCCGATAGGGGCACCAGGAGATTATAAGTATCCTTATTTCTATTGAGTTAGCTTATATAAGGAGTCCTTTCTCTCTCTCTATCTCTCTATCTCTCTATCTCTCTATCTCTCTATCTCTCTATCTCTCTATCTCTCTATCTCTCTATCTCTCTATCTCTCTATCTCTCTATCTCTCTATCTCTCTATCTCTCTATCTATCTCTCTATCTCTCTCTCTCTATCTATCTCTCTATCTATCTCTCTATCTATCTCTCTATCTATCTCTCTATCTATCTCTCTATCTATCTCTCTATCTATCTCTCTCTCTCTCTATCTATCTCTCTCTCTATCTATATCTCTCTCTATCTATCTCTCTCTCTCTCTATCTATCTCTCTCTCTATCTATCTCTCTCTCTCTCTATCTATCTCTCTCTCTATCTATCTCTCTCTCTATCTATCTCTCTCTCTATCTATCTCTCTATCTATCTCTCTCTCTCTCTATCTCTCTCTCTCTCTATCTATCTCTCTCTCTATCTATCTCTCTCTCTATCTCTCTCTCTCTCTATCTATCTCTCTCTCTATCTATCTCTCTCTCTCTCTATCTATCTCTCTCTCTATCTATCTCTCTCTCTATCTATCTCTCTCTCTATCTATCTCTCTCTCTATCTATCTCTCTCTCTATCTCTCTCTATCTCTCCATACTTTTTTTTTTTAATTGTTTAACTTTTAATACTCCACATATTTTATTACAATGTATGATCTTCTACTTTTTTTTTTTTTTTTTTTTTTTTACTCCTTCTCAAATCTGAAGGGAGGGATTTTCTATCCCCCTCTCTGTCTTTTTTAGTTCCTGCTGACATTTACTAGGTTATGTCCATATTGATATGTATTGTGATTTTATTGTAATTTTTTTTTTCTGAAAATAATTGAATTTGAAAGGGGGGAAAAAAAAAATTCACAAAAGTCATTTGCATACAAGTTTTTAAATACAACTATAATCTGAAAAGTTTAAAACTGCAATTCTGTTTGCAACTAAGTTTGCTTGATTGAAACTAAAAACTCGGAGTTAACCCTTTCGCTGCCAGGCCCTGTGCTCCATTTTGTACACAGGTGGCCAGACCATTTTTGCAATTTTTCCTTTTTGATTTTTTATTTTTCACTTATTGCTTTCAGAGTTTGTGAAAGACCCTCCCCCCCCAACCATATATTTTCTGAAAGCACATGATCAGTAGAATTAAAAGAAGGTGCTACTGATTTTTTAATTTAATTTTTTAGACCCCCTCGGGGGCAGAAATCTGAACGCACCAAAATCGCGTTTTAGGCAGAAAAAACAACACATCTAGGCTCCTTGAGTGTTTATTTAAATAAATATTTTGGCCAATAAGAAGGGGGGGCAAATAAATTTGCTCCGCCCACCTATGGGACCATGGCAAACTAAGTGTTAAAGTTAGCAGTTGGTGAGATAACCGTTTTTTTTAAAGTTAATGGAAACATTTTTATTGGCTTAAAGCATGTCGCATGTCAATGTGGCATGAGCTAGCCCTTTATAAAAGGAATTTAAAAGTGCGTAAGAGCTGCAGTCTGCGTTTGAATCAACAAAGAAGGAGGAGCCTCCCACCCATCGTTGCGGTACTTATTATCTGGTTTTGTCTTTTTCTCATGAAAAGGGACAGTTCTGTATATATTAAACATGTTTTGTATTAACGCGAGCTGTTATGGCTGGGTTAAATATCATATTTTATGGCAAAATATTTGTGAAAGTGTGATATACTTTGAATATGGTTGGTAAAATGAATACCAATAATAAAGGGTCGTGGCCATTTCAAATCCATGATACAAAATTATGTTTTTTTTGAGTATAAGTTGTGCATACGGCCCCATTAAATACCTGAACGCGGTTGAAAAATGTGGCTTTAGGCGTGTTTTTAATGCTGTTTTCCTCCCGTCAGGAGAAAAATGTCCAGAAGAGCCTAGTGTACATGAGGCCTGACCAGGCATTTTGTGCCTTCAAACTGGTGTGATTCCAAGTAGAAAGCTTTAAACTATTTGTTCTTCAATAGCAACAAAGTGCATGGGTAATGTACTTTTTTTCAGCACTGTTTTGGCTGGTGATCTCTGTCCATCCTAGAATCTGTTTAGTCCCCAGGCTATTTAGGTCTCATTCATAAGGCCACACACAATCAAGAATCAGTGTCTCCTTTGTGGTGGGGATCACAGCCATGGCCAGGAAGCCCATACAAATTAATGACAGGTTTTTAGATGCCACGATTGTACATAACCTCACATTTGAGTGGTTGCATGTGATTGGTGACAGATGAGCGACCCTGGATTTATACAACATTGCTGTTGTGGTCTGATCATGGCAAGTACATAATTTCACATGACTGTGCACATATGCTCACTTGAGGGAGTGTCTAGATATGATAAATCATGTCGTCTAGATATAGTTTAAACTGCAAAATATAGCCAGAGTCAGCTTATTTGTGTGTCATTCCTACACCGTGGCATAAGGGACTTGTCATATAGTCAATAAAGTCCATAGTTTATAAAGTAGGCATAACTTTACCTAGCAGTCTTCAGGACAGCATGTGGCGTGAGAGATTCTTCCTCTTTCATGGCATCAATGGTAGGCTGCTCCTTACTTTTGCTGCTTTAGAGGCACAAAAATGAGTTTCACCTTTCTGAAATATTTTGATATTGTAAGGTGTGATGAAATGTTTCTTCCTCCAATTCTTTACAGACGGTGTTGACATCTTGCTTGTTACTGTAAAATAAATGTATAACAGAGTTGTCAAAGGGATTCTGTTGTAATATCTGTTACTAGGCACATACAGTAAAGAGCTGTCATTTAGCAAAACTTAAAGTGTAGCTATAGGCAAAACCTCTTCTTTTTTCGATAGAGTAAGGGAGGATTATAACCCCTGTCAGTTTTTTTTTTTTTTTTGCCATGTCCGTCTCGTTTGGGGAAATTTACCTTCACTTCCTGTCTCAGTCAAAACAGGAAGTGGGAGGAAATCCCTGCAAATTAATAAAATCCATTCCATATTAACCTTCTGTGAATATTGAGGAATGTAAAAGGACTTTCTTTCTCGTACATCACGGGACACAGAGCGACATAGTCATTACTAATGGGTTATATAGATACCGTCAGGTGCTGGCACTGGCAACTTCCAAAACCGGAAGTACCCTCCCCTATATAAGCCCCTCCCATCCGGGAGCACCTCAGTTTTTTGCCAGTGTCTAAGGTGTTGGCCAAGAAGAAACATGTGTTTTTCACTGAGCTTGCGTACAGGTTCTTTTGGGCCTCAGTAAGCTATTCCGGATCCGACCAAAAAAGCTTCATAGCTAAACGGTCGGTACCCGGGCCTTGCAGAGAAGAGCAAGGTTTTGCCTGTAATGCTTCTCTTAGGAGAGCTGGACCCTGGGATCCAGAGCTCTGGTCATACCCACGACCAAGATGTTTTCTGTGCAGGGTGCTATACAGGTCCAGGGGAGTGGAATCCTTGGGAACCCGGTCCCTGAAGGTTTGATTACAATGCCTGCCGTGATAGGTGAAGTTTGGGCTTTTGTGGACCAAACAAAGTCCTGCGGCGGGGAACAGGTAAGTGGGGGCCCCCAGGAACTTGGTTCTATTGGGGGACCCCCAAGCCTAATTTGTCTTTCTGTCTGTTACCTAATGGTATTCCCGCAAAATTCTGTGCATGCCTGTAACTACTAAAAAAAATGTAATAATTTTTAATGGTGGTCAAGAAAAAAAAAAAAAAAAATTTTTTTTTTATATATATTTAATATATTAGACTGCGGTACCTGTGTTTGTCCACTAGAGGCCGCTGTGGAATGTTTTCTTGTCATGTGGACTAGCTTCTTCTCAGCAGAGCAAAGTCCAGGCAGATGGTGAGTTCTCTTATAGGAAACTGCTTCCTCTGCCATGTTGCAGTGCTCGTCCATCCCCCGGCCTGCGGCAAAGAGGGGCCCTGGCTCCTGTCCCTTGTTACCATATTTGAAATTAGCGCCGAAGGCGCACGTGCCCGCGCCTCTATATATAGAGGTGAGCCGGGAAAGGGGGCGGAGCCTGGGGGATGACGCTCTGTGCGCGCCGCAGCGCTTCTGCGCATGTGCGGGCGTCCCAGCAGTTTAAAAAAACCACAATATTGTAGTGAGCTGGCTATGAAGTACAGAGACAGAGCTGGCAACATTTAAAGGCATACAGCAAGCGGTTGATACAGGCATCCCCTAGAAAGGCACATTAGTAGACACCAACTGTGATATAGCAGCAATTGTGCTAGACTATTCTCAGTAAAAGTGGTGTATTACGGCTGGAATACCTCAGCTTTAGGCTTAGGAATATGCCGTCCAGAAGCTCCGGAACTGAATCTTCCAGGAAGCGAAGGGGGTCTCATCGGGCTCGGAGGATCTTGGGCATACTCCTGCTGCACCAGTCTCCCCTGAAGTTCAGAGGTAAGTGACCGTAGAGACCCCGCAGGGTACTTGGTACTGTGGCTGTCCTCAGTTCACCTGCTCCTGTGTATGTAACAGAGGAGGTTTTTTCCTCAGCTCTGGGAGGATTAGAGAGAGATTGTCAACATTTATCGCTGCCTCCCTGTCGGGGAAAGCACGCCCGATCTCCGTCTCCTCCTTCAGAGTGCCTGTTAGCAGAGCAACAGTCCCATACAGGGATCGACCTGCCTGAAGGGGATCAGGATGAGGTTGATTCTGTTATAGAGGAATCAACAGTGGGGGAACCTTTTCTCAGCATCTTAAGCTGAAAGATTATGGGTTCAGTCTCTGACTAACATGGTCCGATCAGCATTTAAAAATGCACCTTGCGGAACCATCAACCACTACTGTATCCTCGTTGGGGTCGCTAGAAGCCCCCAGACTGTTTGTTCTTTTTCACTTCACCCTTTACTGAAAGGGCTCATTTACCAGGATTGGGAACGTCCTGAGAAAATATTTATTCCCCCAAGAGATTTCCGGTGGTCTATCCCATGGAGGATAAGTTCATCAAAAAAAAAAAAAAAAAAAAATGGAAGGTCCCTACAGTGGACGCAGCCATCTCTTGTATGTATAAATCACTGACATGTCCAGTGGATAATGTCCAAATGTTCAAGAACCCAATAGATAAAAGATTGGAGTCCTTATGAAAATCTGCTTGGTGATACAACCAGCAGTAGCAGCTATTGGGGTCTGCTAAGCAGTGAAGGATCAGTTGAAACAGGTCTTGAGGGACTTGACAGATCAGCAGGCTTTGCCCTAGCTGATCTACCTAGAGCCTTAGGCTTTGCGGTTGACGCCATAGAGGATTCAGTCCATCAGGCCTCCCGCCTTACGCTGTCTATAGTACATATGCGTAGGCTCCTATGGCTCAAAAACTGGTCTGCTGAAGCTCCCTGTAAAGAATGGCTGGTTAGCGTCCCATTTCATGGTGAACGCTTATTCAGGGAAAACCTGGACAAATATATCCAGAAAATTTCCAGCGGTAAAAATACGCTCTTGCCGGTTAAAAGCAGAGTTAGAGGTCCCTCTTTAAGAGGCCTGCTTCTCCAGTCCCTGGGGCATCGGCTGTGTAACCGTTCCGACGGCCTCCTCGGTCAAATCCCGGGGGTAAAAAACAGGGACAGTAGCAGGGTAATGAGAAACCCTGGGTCAGGGGAGGTACAAAACCTCCCCCAAAGTTAAATTCATTGAAGCCCCCACTCAGTCGGGTGGGGGGAGGACTCCAGTTGTTCGCAAGAGACCTGGCGGGACACGATCAAGACAGATAGGTGCTCTCCGCAGTAGGTTTGGGATACAGTTTGGAGTTAAAAGACTCTCCTCCTTCCCATTTTTGAGGTCAAACGTGCCAAGGGATCCCCGGAAGAGAGAGTCCCTCCTGTTGGCACTAGAACAACTATTGCTCCAAGGAGTAATTATGGAGGTTCCCCTGGAAGAATGAGGGTTCGGGTTTTACTCAAACCTCTTTACAGTCCCGAAGCAAACGCGGACGGGAGGCCCATATTAATTCTAAAAGGGCTATACAAATTCCTGTATATCAGGACTTTCCGATGGAGTCGATCCGATCGGTGGCCACTGCCCTACAAGGGGAGGATTGGTTAGCCACGATCGACATCAAAGATGCTTATTTGCACATTCCCATCTTTCCAGTCCACCAAAAATTTCTACGCTTTGCAGTAGAAGGGCGCCATTTTCAGTTCAGAGCCTTACCCTTCGGTTTGGCCACAGCACCACGAGTGTTTACAAAAATTCTGGCCCTTTATTGGCCAATCTAAGAACACAAGGTGTAATGATAATGGCATATCTGGATGACTTGTTGCTGATAGACCACTCAGTGAAAAAACTAGACGTGGTCGTTCACAAGACGATCAAGTATCTGGAATCTCACGGTTGGATTATCAACCGAGACAAGTCAGCCCTAAAAACCAGTCAAAAGTCTGGAATACTTGGGGCTAAGGTTGGATTCAGGCCAGAGAAAAATATTCTTGCCTCGAGGAAAGGTGTTGTCTTTGAAAGATTTGATCCACTTAGTGGGTACAAAAAAGACAGCCGTCCATACGCCTGTATATGAGGCTGCTGGGAAAAATGGTGGCATCATTCGAAGCAGTACCCTACGGTCAATTCCATTCAAGGAATTTGCAAGGGGCCATACTGTCAGCCTGGAACAAAAAAGTTCAGGCCCTAGACTTACAATGTCCTTGTCCCCTTCCGTTCGCAAGAGCCTCCGTTGGTGGTTGGTTCCCCAGAATCTGGAAAAAAGGAAATCCTTCAGTCCGATTTCTTGGAAGGTGGTCACTACAGATGCCAGCCTTATAGGCTGGGGAGCAGTACTGGAGCAATAGTCTCTCCAGGGCAGATGGTCGGATGCAGAAAAGGCCCTGCCCATCAATCTCTTAGAGATACGAGCAGCCCGGTATGCCCTAGTAGCATGGACATCCAAACTCCAAGGGTCCCCTGTCAGAATTCAATCAGACAATGCCACAGCAGTGGCATATATCAATCATCAGGGGGGCACCAGGAGTCGTGCAGCCCAGAGGGAAGTAAATTACATCCTGAAATGGGCAGAAAAATATGTCCCAGCCATATCTGCGGTATTCATTCCAGGAGTGGAGAATTGGAAGGCGGACTTTCTAAGTCGCCAGCAATTAGGCCCAGAGGAAGGGTCCCTTCACCCCGAGGTTTTCTGGACAATATGTCAGCGGTGGGGAACATCGGATGTAGATCTTCTAGCATCCAGATTCAACGCAAAGGGGGACAGGTTTGTCTCTCGGACAAGGGATCCCCTAGCTTGCGGCTCGGATGCCCTAGTGTTCCCTTGGGATCAGTTCAAGCTGATATATGCATTCACACCGCCAATGGTTACCTCGATTACTCCGCAGAATCAGGGTAGACAAGAAACCAGTGATTCTGGTGGCTCCAGCGTGGCCCCGAAGAGCGTGGTACGCGGAGATTGTAAAATTTCAGTGGGGAGTCCTTGGACTCTCCCACGTCGTCCGGCTTTCGCAAGGACCGATATACCACCCTTCCTTACCAGCCCTAGGTTTGACGGCCTGGCTATTGAAGCCCACATTCTAAAAAAGAGAGGGCTCTCTAATGCTGTGGTATCTACCATGATCAATGCCAGGAAGCCGGTATCCAGGCAGATCTACTATAGAATCTGGAAGGCGTACATCGCGTGGTGTGAGGCCAAGAAATGGCATCCACATAAGTACGTAATAGGTAGGATTCTGGACTTCCTACAGTGGGCTGTAGATAGGAAGCTTGCCTTGAGTACTATCAAGGGTCAGATTTCGGCCTTGTCAATATTTTTTCAAAGGCCCTTGGCTTCGCATTCACTAGTCAAAGCCTTTATACAAGGAGTGATGCGTATTAGTCCTCCGGTTAATATTCCCATATGTCCATGGGATCTAAACTTGGTTCTGTCGGTTCTACAGAAACAACCATTTGAACCATTACAGCATATTTCCTTGGTGCTTCTCACCAGGAAATTGATTTTTCTAGTAGCCATTTGTTCGGCTAAAAGAGTATCGGAATTAGCAGCTATGTCCTGTAAGGAGCCATATCTGGTTATCCATAAGGACAGAGTAGTGTTACGTCCTCATCCAGCCTTTCTTCCTAAGGTGGTATCGAGGTTTCATTTGAACCAAGATGTGGTTCTTCCTTCTTTTTTCCCCAAACCTACTTCGGTAGAGGAAAAGTTATTGCATTCTTTGGATGTAGTAAGAGCAGTTAAAGCTTATCTAAAAGCCACTGCTCAGATTCGCAGAACGGATACTTTGTTTATTCTGCCGGAAGGCCCCAGAAAGGGTCAGGCAGCGTCAAAGTCTACTTTAGCCAAGTGGATTCGACAGGTCATTATGCAAGCTTATGGCTTGAGAAGGAGACCACCTCCGTTCAAAGTTAGAGCGCACTCCACGAGAGCAGTTGGAACTTCATGGGCAGTGCATCACCAGGCCTCCCTGGCTCAAATCTGTAAGGCCGCAACATGGTCTTCGGTACACACGTTTACTAGGTCCTACCAGGTGGACGTTAGAAGTCAGGAGGATGTCGCCTTTGGGCGCAGTGTGTTGCAGGCCGCAAAAGATCCTCATGTCTGATAGCGCTCAGCTTATATATGGTGTATCCCCCCCCTCATTTGGCATTGCTTTAGGACATCCCATTAGTAATGACTATGTCGCTCTGTGTCCCGTGATGTACGAGAAAGAAAATAGGATTTTTATAACAGCTTACCTGTAAAATCCTTTTCTTGGAGTACATCACGGGACACAGAGCTCCCGCCCCTCTTTAGGGACACTTATTGCTTTGCTACAAAACTGAGGTGCTCCCGGATGGGAGGGGCTTATATAGGGGAGGGTACTTCCGGTTTTGGAAGTTGCCAGTGCCAGCACCTGACGGTATCTATATAACCCATTAGTAATGACTATGTCGCTCTGTGTCCCGTGATGTACTCCAAGAAAAGGATTTTACAGGTAAGCTGTTATAAAAATCCTATTTTTTGTGCCAAAACATTATTCATGTTTCTCAATTCTTGCTAGCGATAGAAGAAAAAAAAAATCTGTCTGTAGCAAAAAATCTGTCCAAGGCCTGCCTATGAGAGAACTAGGTTTATTGTAAGCTGGTGAACGTTTTCTTTATGAGGACACACTGCAATAAATTCAGCAACGTTTAGACATTTATAATGAGGTATATTGTTGTGTTACTTTAGAAGCATCATCACTTTAACAACACATTTTAATTTCGTTTTGCTATGTATATATGCCACAAAAATAATTGCTTACCACAAAGATTGTTAAATACTCAAGGGAGCCCTTCACATTGCTGGACTGCCAAGTAACAGCTATAGGAATGTCCCTTGTGTATTATCAGTGAGAAAACAAACCGGTAAGTTTGCACATTTTAAACTATAATAAATGTTTAAAAACTGCTCTGCAGACATAATTTATATAGCATCACAACCCTATTTAGTGTTTGGCAGACATCTGCTTCAACACAAACCTTTTATTTTACCCGAAAGATGCACCTATAGTGCAAACTTTTAGCCAAACTGTTTTATTGCAGCAAGGTTTGGACTGCTTAGGCCTTAAGCATAGTAAAGTACTCTTTAATATAAAAAAAAAGGGGGGGTGAGTAGTACATTTTTATAGTTGCGGGGTCAGTAGTATGTACTGTATAGTGCAGGGTCAAAGTGCACACACGTATCTGTTGTAGGCAGCAGAAAACTGGCAATACCGCTTGTATCACCACCAGCTTGGCACTGAGGATCTTCTATTACAGTGGGTAGCCTGGTTTACCTTATTTAACATTTCTGCTGGCTAATTTTACACTGCTGTGTCTTCTGTAGACCGTTGCCCAGCAGCAGGACCATTTGGCATTTATGACAATGGCAATGACCTCAGCCAACTACTGGCCAATTTTTCTAGCTGCCTGCCAAAGCTAAAATTACTTGAAAAAAGTTGTTTATCATTCATTGAGGGACATGGCTAGATAATGATTAGGCAACCAATGGTTGTACGGCTGCCTTCAGGATAAATGGGCACTAGGCACATGAACACTAAGGCCCCTTTCACACTGAGGCATTAAAAAAACGCATACAAATGATGAGATTTTGTACCGCGTTTTTACCGCGTTCGCGGTAAAAATAGCACGAACGCGGTAAAAACGCCGTAAAAACGCATAGGCGTTATTTTTTAAAATAACGCCTATGCGTTTTTACCGCGGTACTCATTCATTTCAATGGGGATAGGCGTTTTTACAGCGTTATTTTATGCGCCCCCAAGATGCTCCAAAAAAGCTGTTTGCAGGATTTTTTCCAACGCACAGCCAGCACAACGCCTCAGTGTAAAAGCCCTCAGAGCTTTCACATTGAGAATGATGGGGCAGGATTATTTTAGCCATTTTTACCGCGAAAACGCGTTAAAAACGCCTCAGTGTGAAAGGGGCCTTAGCCCTGATTCACACTTGTGCGATTTGACATGTCAAATCGGCAGCAATTGCCGGAAATGGCACCGTCCTAATCGTGCGGTGCTGCACCGATTTTAAAAAGTAGTTTCTGTACTACTTTTTGCGATTTCGGCTGAAACCTGCACAGGTGTCTCTGTAATCGCGACCGAAATTGGGACTGACAGGCGAGAGTGAAATCGTGCGAGTTCAGCTGAACTCGCACGGCTTCACTCCCGCAGCCCAGTGTGAACCTGTGCTAAAGGTCTGCTTCTTGAGCTGTAACCCCTCTTGCCTACCATGTGCTCAGTTGTGCTTCAGGGTGGTGAGCCTAGGCTCACACTGATGCAGTGTGGGATTTGCAGCGATTTCCTGTGCGTTTCCTGCACCGCATCACAATCGCACTCTATTCATGTGAACCATTGCGGTATCAATCTTAATGATTTAACCATCGATTGCATAATTATCAAGCTGTGTCCATTGATGAACTATGAGAAAAAATATTTTATGGTGAGTATATAAATCCTTCAAGAGAGTTTGTCAGAAATTGGCTAACAGTAGTACAGTTTTGCATCAACAAGACCAGGGACACCTCAGCGAACATTGGCCAGTTTCAATCTGTTGGTAAACGTGGACCTATTACTAAAGTGTCACTGCTAAAACCAAAAAAAAAGCCTTAAAAAATTTCATAGACAAATATGTCCTGCTCGTGTTCGCTGATGTATAAAGTTTCCATCTTGATCTTTACAGGTGTTATCTATAAACCTTGTTGGGTAAGACTAGTATCGGCATGCAAACTAGTTTTGGTCAATGCACTAAAGCAGGGATATTCAATCTGCAGATTTAGGGACTGGAACTGAGAATTTAGTATTTACTGGCAATAAAAACACAGCAAAAAAAAAAAAACACTTTTTTGACTTGCGTTAGGATTTTTTTCAATTCCTTTTTAGGGTAAATTCACACATTAATGCATTACTGCATTGTAAAACATCTGTCACCGCAAGGACGCACAGAAAACTGCCTCCTGCGTGTCCCAAGCACACTGTAATGCAGCCTGGGGCTGCACTAAAATGCAGACATGATGCATTTTATCGCAGCACACTGTACAGAATCACATGGCACTGTACAGCAGTGCAACGCATAGTGCTGCTGGACATTACCATAAATGAGGTGTATGTTTTGTACACTTCAATTTAAAGTTTGCTTAAAAGAAAAACGATGGGGGGGGGGGAAGAAGCCATGCAACGCGTGGTAACGTGCTTCGGCAGCTATCAATTATGTGTGAAAGGAGCTTGAAAATGTTCTTTTATATTTTTTATATTGATGTTTTAAACTACAGAATTCCCTTGGTTTATGAGCATAATCCATTCCAGAAGAATGCTTCCCCATAGGAATCAAAGGAAACTCGGATAATTAGTTCCAGTGTCACTGCTAGTGTATGCAGTACCTCATGTGGCCAGAGGAGGTGGGGTGCGCCGGAGACACTCAGACACTCGGGAACCATGTCTCAGAGCGTCATCGGTGCCCCTGCACCTCTGGCCACATATGGTACTGCACACCCCAGTGGCTTGAATCCTGCTCATCCTGCAAGACAAAGTTCACAAACCGAGTCAGGATTTTTATTAAAAAAGGCTTGTATTGCGAAAAGCTTGTAAACCGCATTACTCACAAGCTGAGGTTTTACTGTGTGTAGATATACTGTACATACACTGTCTTTTTTTTAATTTTTATGAAGGTTATTAATATATTTTATGTGTGTGTACAAAAACAGTGGGGTTGATTTACTAAAGGCAAATAGACTGCACTTTGCAAGTGCAGTTGCACTCAGTTTCCCCAGAGCTTAGTGAATGTGATAAAGCTTAATTTTGTTAAAGAATACCAAATAAGGTGCAAGGAAAATACTAAATATAAAAAAATCTAAAAATTATTTTTGATTGCACATGATTGGGTAGTGGAAATCAGCAGAGCTGCACCACATTCATTAAGCTCTGCGGAAAATTGGTGCAACTGCATTTGCAAAGTGCACAGTCTGTTTGCCTTTAGTAAATCAACCCCACTTGGTACTAACCCACATGTACACATATGCCCAAAGGTCTTTTCTTGGAGCATCAATTGCGATTGGACAAGAAAATCCATCCCAGACCATCTATTGAGTTTGGCTGGCATGATGCCACATAGACATGCTATCATTTAATGATCCTAGTGTAAATCAGCTGGATTAGGTGACAATCCTCTCATGTCTGTTTGTAGCTTTACTCCCATATATGGCTAGCTTATGCATTCTGATCTGTTTTGAAAAAAAACAAAGCAAGCCGTTGAGTCATGGGTTTGATATAATTATGTGTGTATTTGTTATCATTTTACATTTTATCTATTTGGAGAGCGTCGTTTTTTTTCCAAGAGCAGAACTTATGACTCTCAGGTGTAGGGTGTGCTTTCCAACTGCTGATCAAGTGACTAAGCTGTAAATTGTTGAGCTGGTTAGCATTAAGGAGCCTTCGATACAAATGCAAGAAAAAAAATGTGAATTCTTTAGAATTACCAATAGTTCTTATGTTTTTAGCTTCTAGTAAATTGTCAATTCTTCCAAGTCATAATTTAGAAAGTTAGGCCAGCCATAGACTGTTTGTTTAAATTTCGGCTGGTTCAGCAGGAACCAGTTGAGATTGGAAAACCATGTATTGGCGTGCTAAATTTACCCAAGTTGATTGATCAACTTGGGTAGAACCAGCCTGCCAGATTTTACATATGATTATCACCAGCAGCTGGTGTAGCCGCTAGCAATAATCACTGATCAGCCCCCCCGCCCGGAGAATGCAATGCCCGTGGTTGCAGTAAAGGAATTGGTTACGTGTATGGCCTGCCTTAATCTCGTTTAAAAGAAACCAGTGATGAAAGAAGTAAGGATACTGACCATCTTGCTTTAGTACTCTAAAGCCCCGTACACACGGTCGGACTTTTGGCCAACAAACTTCATTTTGAGCAAGTTGGACCAACAATCCGACCATGTGTACGCTCCATCGGACACACTTTTTTTTTTCTTGTTTTCATCGGACAAAAGTTGGGTCTGCAAACGGACAAACTTTTGCCCAACAAAAGTCTGATGGAGCAAAGTCTGACTGTGTGTACAGAAAACCATAGGACTTTAGTCCGATGGACTAAACAACTAATGTTAAAATCAACCAACGATAGCAGAAGTTGACCAAAGGGTGGCGGTATAGAGCAAAAAAACCACGTGATGTTGCAAAAGGTTTGCAGAAAAGTCCGAGCGTGTGTATGCTATGGGTGTTCCCGGCCAACTCCGTTCGGACAAAAAAAACACGGAAAAGTCAGATGGAAGTCCGACCGTGTGTATGGGGCTTAAATCACTGAAAAGTATGTTATTAAGAACTTCAAACTCAATACTCCTTTTCAAGAGAAGCACCAACGTCACTTGTCTACTGACCACCACCAGTGTACCGATGTGCATTTGTCCACTGCAATGATGTGTGCTTGTCCTCTGAATGCCACCACTGCAACAACACGCACTTGTCTTTTGACTACCATACTGACACACGCATGTCAACTGACTGACATCACTGCACTGAAAAGCATGGTCCACCGATTGCCACAACCTGTACCATAAATGGATACACTTGGCTATGGTACATTACATTCTTCAGACTACTAAACTACACACATTGTATTGTACATTCTACCACTAGGAATTTTATTTTATTTTTTTCTAGGTGTTCTTTATTTTATCTTGGTTAATGCGCAGGCACACTTTGCTACATTGTTAGACGACATTTTTACTAATCACAAAGGTACAAATTCTAGCCTTGATTGTGAATGTTTGAACAATGCCTTCAGTAAAGATTTGAAAGCGAACAATTGCTTGTATGTTATCAGTTGCAAAAAAATGTGTTGGTCTATTTCGACGTAGCTGAAGATCATACCACATTTTATAAGCCATTTATATGGAAATTCAGGTGGTTTGGAGGGTTCAAAAACGTCTTCCTTCTCTTTTTTTTTTTTTTTTTTATATACAACCTAAAAGCATTTTGTTAACCAATTTGTGTCTATTTTATTTCTCTTATTTAAATTCGGTAATTTTTGTTTCTTAACCATTCTATATTCTAATTGCATTTTTTGTGTTAAAGGTAACACTTCTTTTCTTTTAGTTTTTAGAGACGGCAAGGGTTTGACAATATCAGGTTTTTATTGCTATCCTGCAGGGGAGATTCATCATTTTTGTCCTGGTAACCATTGCCACTCTGAAAGAAAGATAGGGGAATCCCAAAAATTTGAGTCTCACTAGAGTATGAGGGACAGTAGTGCCCCTTGTTCCCACTACAAGTCTAATATAGAAACTCTATCCACATTTTGGGGAGAATTTGTTTCTCATTGCATCTTTAGGACAGGATGCAAATGTAAATCTCCACAGCATGACACAGGCAGCAAACATAAGTTGACTGGTTTGGTTTTAACTCTTCCATGTTCAAAACTAGTTAAAGGTCCGTTATGGCTTATGTTTGGCACCCAGACTCCATAGATCTCTCTGGTCCCGATGGCTTCTGGTTCTGAAATGGCTGTCTGTGACAGCCAGGATCCAGCAATTTTGGCTAGAGTTATGGCTCCTTTGGCTTCTGCTTCTTCCATAATTTTAAACCCAGTGATTCTGTGTTTACACCAGGAGTGAAATGTCGTATAAAATACATTTAGATCACCTGTCGGTAGTGAAGGCTTTAGCAGAGCTGTCCAACCTCTACTTGCAGCAATAGATCACAGCTATAGTGATCTATCGCTGGGTGCCTGCCGTCTGAAATACAGTATAATATATTAAGCTGTTCTACGAATGCTAAATGGTATAATGTAAAAAAAGGTGTCCACTGCCCCTACCTATAACTGACTATTGCAGCATTGGAATTATATTTAGATTGGTTGATTCGGTTGTCAGCAGGCTGGTCGGTGAGTAAGCTTAAAATTTTTTCCTTGGATTTATCCTTGGCCTTGTTTATATCGTATGTTGTCTTCGAAAGCTGCTTGCTGCAATGGCCAGTTCTAGGTGGGGGCAGTGGACACCTTTTATTTGTATTACTGTTCTATTGGTCAGGCAACACACTGACCCCTTTGCAGTCATTGTGCGATTTGCTGGGTGCTCAGTGTGCTCCTGTACCTTTTTTTTAAGAAGGGGTGGGCTCCCTTCAGTCCACTTGCCCTCCATCTATCCATCAGAATTCATGTGCTTTCATTGTGGAGTCACTCATGAGCTAGTGATGGAACCACAGATACCAAGGTGCCTTGATGGGGCTCTGTGGCTTACGCATGTATTTGCAAATGTGTGCAGACTAAGGCCTCTTTTACACGGGGCGGATCCGTGAAGATCCGCCCCGTGAAGCTCCGCTTGCTCAGCGGGGATCGCTCCGTTGATCCCCGCTGAGCCGACGGATGACTGGGCGGTCCCCGCACACTGTGCAGGGACCGCCCTGTCAGAGCGCCGCTCTCCCCTATGGGGAATCGGATGACGACGGACCGTAGAGTCCGTTGTCATTCGAACCGCTCCGCAGACGGAAGGAAAAATAGGATTTTCCTCTGTCACACTTTTTCGGAGCGGAGCGGATGTCAGCGGACATGTCACCGCTGACGTCCGTGCTTCCATAGGGGTGCATGGAGGATCCGTTTTCAGGTCCGCCTAAAAAACTGACAGGCGGACCTGAACGGACCTCTGTGTGAAAGAGCCCTAAAACCCCTGTTTTAACGCATACTGTTAGATAGGTTGATTTGGTTGTCAGCGGGCTGGTCGGTGAGTAAGCTTGGCTTCTTCCTTGGATTTATCCTTGGTCTTGTTTATATTAAATGGTATAATGTACAGAGCTAAGACGCACAAAAAAAAAAACCACAAAAACACTGGGATTTAGGGAGAAGTTCTAGGGAATGGTTAAAACCAGTAATGCGTGCATTTACCAACTAGAGAACAGTGTTGTGTTGAGAAGACCATCTTCCCATAAATTGGGTTGTGACATTGTATCAATGTGCTTATACTAATTATACTTATAAGTTACAGTGTTTTCTAATTTAATGACTAAATTAAAATGTTCAGGGCAGGTCTTATCTGATTACCTGCTGATGGTAAGCAGCTCTAGTTCATAGCAAGAAATCTTGATGTAGAGAAACTGTCCACCTGCCTGTCCATCCATTCATCATCTGTGAAAACCAATTTCAAGTGCTATGAAATTAGTCGTGTGTCTGCTGCTCTTATTGCCAGCCTTCCTAGAAGAGTTATAATATTGGAATGATTTCCTATTATTCAACCGCAAATGCACTAGGGCCGTTAGGCACCGATGTAAAGAAATCAGACATGGCTCATAATTGGCATTCCAACCACAGGTGCTGGATTGGGTGGGAGTGAGGACTGGGGGGAGGCCAGATAGGTTCTTTAGCTACAATATTGCAGTCTGTTTCTGTGCAGACCTAATTTTCTGCATTGTGGGTATTTCATGCCAGTATGAAAATGAGCCTCGTACAAAGCTCGTTCCACAAACTAGGAAGTATAAAATATAATTTTATACTTCCTTTCTCTAGTATCAAATCATACAACATACCTAAACATTTATTTCTTCTGAGCTAAATATTGCATATGGTATTATATGTTCAAGAATACTGATATCTGCCAAATTCAGACTTGGCACCTCCCTTGTCAAATTCTGGAGTGCATGCTATGATCCTATGCATGCTGCCATGTTGGTCACTAAGAACTTTAGTATGATCTATTATACTGCCAGTGGATCATAGTCCTGTGTGCTTTGAATAATCCTGTCATGAGTGAAATATGGTGTACAAGCCAAGTAGCTGAAAGCCGTCTCTCTAAAGCCCCATACACACGGTCGGACTTCCATCGGACTTTTCCGTGGATTTTTGTCCGAACGGAGTTGGCCGGGCACACCCATAGCATACACACCACAAGACTTTTCTGCAAACTTTCCCAAAACTTTTTGCAACATCACGTGGTTTTTTAGCTCTTTTCTACGCTTTACCGCCACCCTTTGGTCAACTTCTGCTATTGTTGGTTGATTTTAACATTAGTTGTTTTGTTCATTGGACAAAAGTCCTATGGTTTTCTGTAAACACGGTCGGACTTTGCTCCATCGGACTTTTGTTGGCCAAAAGTTTGTCCGTTTGCAGACCCAACTTTTGTCCGATGAAAACACAAAAAAAAACAAAAAAGTTTGTCCGATGGAGCATACACACGGTCGGATTGTTGGTCCAACTTGCTCAAAATGAAGTTTGTTGGCCAAAAGTCCGACCGTGTGTACGGGGCTTTACTCTTCTAGTTGTATTAAAAAAAAAAACTGGTGGTGCTTGATTTTTCTCTTTGGTCTTTAACCACTTCCTTACCGAGTCATAGTGAAATGACGTCGGCAGGAACCCTCCCTCCCTCTGGGTGGACGTCCTATGATATCCTGAGCTTCTCGGGCTGCTAGGGGGCCGCGCGTTTGGCGGCCGCGATGTCCGCGGGGCACTCGCGATTGCCTGCAATCACGGCAGGACCATAGATCTGTGTGTGTAAACACACAGATCCATGTCCTGTCAGAGGAGAGGAGACCGATGGGTGTTCCCAGTACAGAGGAACACACCGGTCTCCTCCCCTTGTGAGTCCCCTCCCCCTACAGTTAGAATCACTCACTAGGTAACATATTTAACCCCTTGATCGCCCCCTAGTGTTAACCCCTTCCCTGCCAGTCACATTTACACAGTAATCAATGCAGTTTTATAGCACTAATCGCTGTATAAATGTGAGTGGTCCCAAAAACGTGTCAAAAGTGTCCGTTGCAATGTCACGGTCACAATAAAAATCGCAGATCGCCGCCATTACTAGTAAAAAAATAAAATAATAAAAATGCCATAAATCTATCCCCTATTTTGTAGATGCTATAACTTTTGCCCAAACCAATCAATAAACGCTTTTGTTTTTGTTTTTTTTACCAAAAATATGTAGAAGAATATGTATCGGTCTAAACTGAGGAAAAAAAATAAATTGTGATTTTTCTTTAATCAAAAAGTAAAAAATATTGTGTTTTTTTTTTTTTTTTTTCAAAATTGTCGCTTTCTTTTGTTTATAGCACAAAAAATAAAAAAAGCAGAGGTGATCAAATACCACCAAACGAAAGCTCTATTTGTGGGGAAAAAACCCATAAAGATTTCATTTGGGTACAGTGTTGTATGACTGCGCAATTGTCAAACGAAGTGCGACAGCGCTGAAAACTAAAAATTGGTCTGGGCAGGAAGGGGGTGAAAATGCCCTGTATTGAAGCGGTTAAATACATTTAACAAGTTTATATACTAGTGGTGTGTGTTTTTTCTATTGGTTATTTATATACATTTTAATCCTCTACAAAACGTATACAAACACATACAGTAAAGCGATTGCAACACTTCCTGCATCAGTTTCACAACCGATGTTGAATTTACTGTCTGTAAACATAGCTTTGACCTCAAATTTCCCTGTCTGCATTCTTCCAAAACTTCAGTGACATGAGGTAAACCATTTGCTCTGTACAATTTTATTGTATTGAGTGTGTGTGTGTGTGTGTGTGTGTGTGTGTGTGTGTGTGTGTGTGTGTGTGTGTTTTTTTTTTCTTTTTCTTTGTACGAATGTATACCTGTGGTGTGTAAAACGTGTACACTGCCAATGTTAACTTCTCCTTCTGGAAAGGAGTGTTTCAAAGATTATTGAAGCCTAAGGCTCCATGTACACAGAAGCTCAAAAACGGTCGTTTTTAAAGCAGCAGAAAAAGCTAGCTTTTATCAGCGTTTTTTTACTAGCTTTTATTAGTGTTTTTCAATGTAGCGTTTTTCGTTTTTTTTTTTTTTTTTTTTGCAATAGACTAAAAAACGCTCGCGGCCAGCGTTTTTGAGCATTTTATGAGCGTTTTTTGGCTTTTTGCGGTTTTTTTTCTGCCGAAAAACAGCACTTTGAACGCAAATTTCTTGCGTTCAGAAAAAAGCCCATTAACTCCACTGCTCATTAAAGCTAAAAAACGTTATGTGTACATAACCACATAGGCTAACATAGAGTGCAGTGGGAAGGATCCTACGTACACCTCAAATGTGTGGATCTGTTCATTTTTATTTGCATTCTATCAGCTGCCTGAATGAAAAAAACTGAGCCATGTATGGTCAGCTTAAAGTGGTTGTGAAGCCACTGTATCATAAACATACCATCCCCTCTGTTGGCTAACATTATTTGCCCTAGTGTCTGTGCTCAAAAAAAATAAATGACGCTTTATACCTTATCAGTGTCTCCGGCGCTCATGTGATTGCTCGGCTCTCTCCTCTCCCTGGCTTACAGCTATAGTGGGCGGGGCTAAGAACTCCCAATGTCAGTCGGGAAATGAGGAGGAGAACCAAGCAGTCATGTGAGAGCAGGGAGACGCTCTGATATAAGGTATAAATCTGCATTTTTTTTATTTCCAGCACAGACCCTGGGACACATAATGTTGGCTAACAGAGGGGATGGTATGTTTATGATGCAGATTAAAGCAGCAGGAAGGGAAGGGGCGGGGAGCAGAGTGGCACAAACTAGCTGACAGGCGGCGGGGGAGGGAGAGGAGGACAGAGTAGGACAGGAGAGCTGCGGCTAAAAGAGGCACGTAAACTGACCACGGTGTCGGGGCTCGGCAGCTATGATAAACAGTGGTCAGTTTACAGGGGCGAGGGCACAACCAGACAGGATCAGCCAGGTAATTTAGGTTAAACAAGGGGCCAAATTACGCAGCACAAGCACTGTGCTGTTATACATGCTTTAAGGGAGGGGGGTACAAACACGTTAAGTCTGCTTGGAAACCCAACAGGCAAGTTGTCTATGGTTTACTCTGTGGTGAACAGATGGCCTATTTCACTGTTCCCTGTAGAAACTCAGGTGGCCCGATCTGTGAAAGAATGGGGTGTAAATTCCCAATCCCATTTACTGTAATGCCCTGTACACACGATCGGTTTTACCGATGAAAACACTCCGATGGACTTTTTTCATCGGACAAACCGATCGTGTATGGGCCCCATCGGTCTTTTTTCCATTGGTGAGAAAAAATAGAACACGTTTTAAATTTATCCGATGGGGGGGAAAAAAGAACGATGGCAAATTCCGATCGTCTGTGTGGAACTCCCATCGGAGAAAAAAACCCACGCATGCTCAGAATCAAGTCGACGCATGCTCAGAAGCATAGAACTTAATTTTTCTCGGCTCGTCAACTGTTTTACGTCACGGCGTGACTGATGGTGTGTAGGCAAGACTGATGGAAGTCGGTTTCACCCGAATTCCGATTGTGTGTACAGGGCTTTAGTATTCTGGCTAGTATAAAAATCGGAATGACCATTTTAAAATGATTTAAATATCCTATCCTATGGAAGATGTGTGTTGTGTGTTTGTTTTTGTTTTTTTTATCCTTTTTGTGGTGCAAACATTGTTTTAGGTCTATGAAGTCAATTTAATATTTCATTTATTTTACCTTTTCTCTTGTTCGCAAAAAGATTCTACAAAACAAGCTCTGCCTAGTACACAAATGTAATTGTACATGTATCGTATCATATAGCCCTTGGCTTGTACCTTGGCATCATTTGTGGAAATTCACAGCAAGATACTTGAAAGGCTGATATGCTTCAAATCCTGTTTGCGCAGCAAATGCTGTTTCAATCTGCCAGTAGGAACTGGAAGGAGACGAGGGTGGCTTGTCTCTGTTTGCATTGCCCAGTGCATTTTTGAATATGCCAGGGTAACTATTTGCAATGATAATTTTAATTTGTCACTGCCCGCCTGTGTATTTAGGTTTCAGAATGCTATCAAATCTAGGTGGGGATAAAGAGTGTTTCATATGCAGTTTGCTTAGACACACCTAGAGATTAAACTTCATGGGAATTGGGTTACAATGAACAAGCTTCAGTGATGGTCAATAGAGTTCTTTTAACCCCTCTCTGTCATAAATGTATCTGCTGGGTAATTCGAGCAGACTTCAATTCCAGAAACATGGTATTAAATACCTAAATATATTGTACTAGACCTACGGTATAGTTCTGGAACGGACATGAAAAGGTATGTTTTTTTTGCAGACAATGCATTATGGTAAAATAAACCTTTTAATCCTTTACAACTTTAAAGCAGAATTCCTACCACAAATAAAAACATACAGATGAATAGTCTGCTATAAGATAAAACCACCAAACCAGTTTTTGCTGCAATATTCACTTTCGGTCTGGACTGTGTTGACAGTACTTTTTATTTATATTTTTTCCCTGCCACTGGATGTTATGTAGTCTGATGGCCGGCATTATTCATCCCACTTCCTCTTAACCCAAGTCGTCCTGGACCAACCCTTTCTTTCAACTGGACAGTGAAAGGTGAAGCAGCACAATGATGAGCTTGTCTCTCTGTCACTTTTCTCTTTCTCACCATTTTGGCTCCTTATACTACTTCTTCCTTTCATTTTCCAGCTGTGCTGTACAGACTCCATACCAGGTCAAATTTTAGATACTGTTTTCAACTATTTCCGGTTCCTAATAATAGTGAACGGGGCAGGGGGGTGAGGGGGGAGGAGGATTGGATACATCAACTTTCTGCTGATTGTAAAAATAAAAGAACACTTCCCCAGGCACCCTTTTAGATGTACATGTCCCAGGAGGGTGCTGGCCACTAGATCATGTAGCCTTAAGCTGTGCAGTCTGCCCTTCAGTTACTTGATTACTGTCCCAGAAGCATGTCTGAGAATGTAATCAAGCAACTGATTAGCACGGCTAAAGTCTGCACCATTCAGTGGCTAGCAGTGAGGAATATGCTCGTCTACAAGATTGCCCACAATGTGTTCTTTTATTCAAGCTCATCACTGATCATCACTTACACTGTCTGCTCATGGTGCATTCGAATGGGTGGCTACAAAGGAAGATGTTGGGAGTGCAGGATGAATTGTAGATGAAGGTATTATGTTCATAAAGGAAATAAATGAGAATTGGGATTTCTGGAATGATTTTAAGGTATTTATGGGGACTAAATGTACACAGTTTTTTTTAAAGAAACCGGATGAATCAATTGATACAAAAAGTATATATGTATTTTTTATTTTTCATTTTAGTTAGGGTTTAACCACTTAAGCCCCTTTTTTGCGATTCGGCGCTGCGTCGCTTTAACTGACAATTGCGCGGTCGTGCGACGTGGCTCCCAAACAAAATTGATGTCCTTTTTTTCCCACAAATAGAGCTTTCTTTTGGTGGTATTTGATCACCTCTGCGGTTTTTATTTTTTTGCGCCTATAAACAAAAATCGTGCGACAATTTTGAAAAAAATGCAATATTATTTACTTTTTTGCTATAATAAATATCCTCGAAAAATATAGATAAAAACCTTTTTTTTCTCAGTTTAGGCCTATACGTATTCTTCTACATATTTTTGGTAAATAAAAAAATGCAATAAGTGTTTTATTGATTGGTTAGCGCAAAAGTTATAGCGTCTACAAAATGGGGGATAGTTTAATGGCATTTTTTATTATTTTTTTTTTTACTAGTAACTGTGGTGATCAGTTTTTTTTTTTTCTTTTTATCCTGACTGCGACATTATGGCGGACACATCGGACACCTTTGATGCCATTTCGGGACCATTGTAATTTTTACAGCGATCAGTGCTATAAAAATGCACTGATTACTGTAAAAATTAAACTGGCAGTGAATGGGTTAACCTGTAGGGGGCGCTGAAGGGGTTAAGTGTGTCCTAGGGAGTGATTCTAACTGGGGGGGCTACCAGTGACATAACAGCGATCACTGCTCCCGATGACAGGGCAGTTTGTTTACACTGACATCTCTCCGTTCTTCAGCTCTGTGACCCGATTATGGGACACCGGCGTACATCGAGTCCGCGGGTCCCGTGGGCACGGTCATGGAGCTCGCAACAGGGTCACGAGCACGCCACCGGCAGCGTGCGCGACCACACGGCGGCAAATTAAAGAGGATGTGTATATATTTGCCCAGCCATGCCATTCTGTCGACGTAAAAGTTTGTGCGGCAGTCGACAAGCGGTTAAAGAGGCCACTGTCCTCTTGCTTATGCAGGTCAAGACATTCCTTGACCCTCATGTACTCGCTTTATCTGTGATCTTACATCTCCCTATTTTCTGCAGCCGACTCTGAGATTGGCTGTGTTGGTGACCCGGGGGAGAAGGGGGGGGGGTATACTGCACTACGTCATTTGACAATGCTGGGGCATAGTGATTGGCTGCTACGCCCAGGCACTATCACAGGGAAGCGGGACACTTGCTTCCCAATACAGTACTGAATATCACTGGTGGAAGCAAGGCGCTTTGAGAGAGCACGGGTAAGGTGAGTATAAGGGGTTGGGGGATGTCTAATCATGACTGTTATCAGTGATTACAAACTGATGTAGTGAATGCGTTTTTTCATGTTGGTTATGTCCAGTGTTTGGACAAGTATATTGATGAACTGACAGTTGTGGCTGCCATGCAATTATTATTATTATTATTATTATTATTATTTATTTTTATTTATTTTCAATAGGAAGTAAGAGCGTATTTTCACAGTGTAAGGGGAAAGAACAAATTTTTAGACCATTTTTCATGGGAACAAGTATTCCTGCGGGAAGATTTTCCCTATATTCTGGTGGCAACTCAAAATGTTTGATTTATCCTCACTTTCACTCTGACAGTCAGAGTATGAATTGTCCTAATGGGGACACAACCAGCAAAAATAACAAGACAGTAATTCTAGCCCCTGACCACACTAAATAAAAGTGTCCACAATCGCTTAGGTAACCGATATCCTTATCAAACCATAATGCTGTTTTGACACTTATCAGCGCTTCAATCAGTGGTTGTTCATGTCTGTAAATGTCACATGTATAGTGGGTAAAATAAGTGTTGAACACATTTTTCTAGGTAAATATATTTAAAGGTACTAATGACATATACAAAAATCATACAAAGAAACCTAAACAAACAAGTTCACAAATTAAGTTATGTGTAATAAAATGGAATGACACAGGGAAAAAGTTTATTTAATACTTTGTACAAAATACTTTGTTGGTGATGACCACTTTAAAACACCTCCTGTATGGAGAAACTAGTCGCATGCATTATTCAGGTGTGATTTTGTCCCATTCTTCCACACAGTCTTCAAATCTTGATGGTTCCATGGGCCTCTTCTATGAACTCTGATCTTTAGTTCTTTCCATAGATTTTCTTATGGATTCAAGTCAGGTGATTGGCTGGGCCATTCTAGCAGCTTTCTTTTTTTTCTTTGAAATCCAAATTGAGGGTTTCCTTGGCTTTGTGTTTGGGATCATTGTCTTGCTGACATGTCCACCATTGTTTTATCTTCATCATCCTGGTAGATGGCAGCAGATTTTTATCAAGAATGTCTTGGTCCGTTTTTTCCATTCATTCTTCGTTCAATGACATGAATGGTTTGCCAGTACCATTTGCTGAAAAACAGCCCCACACCATGATGTTCCCACCTCCAAACTGCACTGTTGCTATGGTGTTTTTGGGGTGATATGCAGTGCCATTTGACCTCTAAATATGGTGTGTATTATGGCAGCCAAAGAGTTCAATTTTGGTCTCATATGACCAGACTAGTATATTCTCCCAGTATTTCACAGGCTTGTCTAAATGTTGTGCAGCAAACTTTAAACAAGCTTCAACTTGCTTTTTCTTCAGCAATGGAGTCTTGTGTGGGGAGCATGCATACTGTACAAGCCATGGCGGCTGAGTGCATTACTTATTGTTTTCTTTGAAACAATTGTACCTGCTAATTCCAGATCTTTCTGAAGCTCTCCAAAAGTGGCTCTTGAACAACTCTTCTGATAATTCTGTTCATTCCTGTGTCAAATCTTCCGAAGAGCACCTGGTCGTGGCCTTTTTAAGGTGAAATGATTATGGTCCCAACAGTGCTCACTGGAACACTCAGAAATTAAGAAATCCTTCTGTAACCAATGCCATCAGTATATTTTGCAACCATAAGGTTGCGAAGGTCTTGAGAGAGCTCTTTGCTTTTACCCATCATGAGATGTTTCTTGTGTGACACCTTGGTAATAAGACACCTTTTTATAGGCCATTAGTTGAGATGGAACCAGCTAATATTAATTTGCACTGACAAGGGGCAGGATTGCTTTCTAATTATTGATAGATTTCAGTTGGTGTCTTGGCTTTCCATGTTTTTACACCTCCCTTTCTTCATGTGTTCAATACTTTTTCCCCGTGTCACTCCATTTTATTACACATAACTTTAATTTCTAAACTTGTTTTGGTTTCTTTGTGTGTATGGATTGCATAGGTTGTTACCGACATGTGGTACAAATTTCATGTCAATCGCACCTTTTTAGAAATGGTATTTACCTAGAAAAATAGTGACATGTTCAATACTTATTTTACCCACTGTATAAAGCCCCTGAAGGTTCAATACCAACATGCTCTTGTGGAAGACATGCTGGGACTTTGTTCTAGGATATGAAAATTACTTCTGTGGGGAAAGGGATGCTTTGGTTCCCAGAATACCATTTTGTATTTGCGTACACAAAAGGTTAACTATAGCCTTTCAATGTCTACATATTGTTACTGTGCCAGATCCTACGGATAATGCATTGTGGAAACTCACTGAGGCGATATTTGTCTGTCACAAGAAAAGATGAACTAGTTTGGCATATTTGAATTTGCTAGCTGCCAAATAGGTTGGATGCAGCCATTTCCAGACACAGTTCAAGTAATTTAATGAGTTCCAAATGGTTTTCTAAAAAGTGGCAAGGTTCGAGAGCTCCTCAAGCAGGCGTGTCTTGCCAGATGGGCTGCAGTTTTGCACAAGGGAAATGTGCTTTGAGGGCCACTATCAGTGATTTATAGTGTCACCTGCACATGTTTGCCGTTGACAATAACCCACATAATGTGCAACTGATGTTTCAGTATTAGTTCATTTAGATGTTCTATTCCCAAACTATAAATCTTTTTGCAAGGCGGTACATATTCCCCTGCACATATAGCAAGCTTATTCGGCTGTAAATAAGTAAAACGCTAATGTGTAATTGTTGGTAAAGGCCTAGGGAATCAAGTAGGGTGTACAGGTGAAGGGGTGTGTGTGTGTGTGTGACAGCATTTACATTTAAAAGACCCATGGTCTTTTAGAATAACCCTGTGATGAATTGCCATTGCAGACTTCCTTTTGGATGCTAGTTGTCTGCCTGTTGTGCCTTGAACAAATATGCAATAAAAAAAGTACATTTCAGCTGATGTATGGCAAACCATGTTAGACAGGGTACATTCCGTATCTTTATCTTCCACACAACGCCTGTCTCAGTTCATAATACATAGGGGCAGGCGGGCTACCCCAGAGTGCCCGCGTGGTCCACAAGCTCCTGCGGATTTACTTCATATGTTGTGGAAGTGCCCCAATCTGATTAGATACTTGCGTGCTTTGGTGGACACACTCAATGGCGCTTATCATACTCTTATTGACCTAGATCCCAGGATATGCTTATTAACCACTTCAGTACTGGGCACTTTTTCCCCCTTCCTGCCCAGGCCAATTTTCAGTTTTCGGCGCTGTCACACTTTGAATGACAATTGCATTGTCATGCAACACTGTACCCAAATAAAATTTGTATCATTTTGTTTACACAAATTAAGATTTATTTTAGTGGTATTTAATCACCATTGGGTTTTAAATTTTTTTGCTAAATGAATGAAAAGACCGAAAATTAAACAATTTCTGTTATAAAATTTTGCCAAAGAATAAACTTCATGAATTTAGATCAAAATGTATTCTGCTATATTTTCTTTGAAAATAACCCAAATCCGTGTATATTATTTAGTCTGTAGGAAAGTTAGAATCCACAAACCATGGTATGTATATGTATATGTGTGTGTAATGTATTGATCACTCCTTGATGTACTGACGGCCTATTTCATTTCTTGAGGCCCAAAATGTCAGGACAGTACAGATATTCCTCAAATGACCCCTTTTGTAAAGTAGACAGTCCAAGGTATTTAGTAAGAGGCATGGCGAGTTTTTAAATGGGGGGGGGGGGGACATTTTTTAATCTACTGTCACCAGTCATCATATAACGGGAGTAGCGGTGATCAGGAACACTAACTAACTGGTGACTGTACAAGTAAAAAAAATTAAATGTACAGTGCCTTGAAAAAGTATTCATACCCCTTGAAATTTTCCACATTTTGTCATGTTACAACCAAAAACGTAAATGTATTTTATGTGATAGACCAACACAAAGTGGCACATAATTGTGAAGTGAAAGGAAAATGATAAATGGTTTTCAAATAAATATGTGAAAAGTGTGGCGTGCATTTGTATTTAGCCCCCCTGAATCAATACTCTGTAGAACCGCCTTTTGCTGCAATTACAGCTGCAAGTCTTTTTGGGGATGTTTCTACCAGCTTTGCACATCTAGAGTGATTTTTTTTTTTGCTCATTCTTGTTTGCAAAATAGCTCAAGCTCTGTCAGGTTGGATGGAGAGCGTCTGAATAGCATTTTTCAAGTCTTGCCACAGATTCTCAATTGGATTTAGGTCTGGACTTTGACTTGGCCATTCTAACATTTTACTACTCTGGGGAAGTGATCAGTATTTTATTTTCTGGATACATTGTTTGCATAGAGCTGTATGTCTGTTTTTGTTGTGATTTGCTGTAATTGGCCAGAGCTAATCACATGGTACAGATGGGCTGTGATTGGCCCAGTCTGTACCATGTGATCACACTGCCCAATCACAGCTAGCAACACAATTGTATACAATGGATGTCTTGAAAGGAAGCCATCCATTGTGTACAACTGTCACGTGACCTGCTGTTATTGGTTATAGTGGTTACGTAGTACCTGGAGCGGGCCGATACAGTGATCAGTCATGGGCTGTGTCTGAACGCAGCCGGTGACAGATCGCGTGGCCTGCGACCCGGGAGGACGTCCATCAAAAAGCGGTTCCCACTGGCGTCGTCCTGCTATAGGTCGGGCAGGAACCGATTTAAGCAACCTAGATGAGATTTATCCACCTGAGGTCTTCACACCAGTTAAGAAATTTACTGTTTATAGCACGAAAGGCCAATGCCTTAAAATTGCTTTCTTTCTTTCTTGAGGAGTGGCAGCTCCAGGTTAATGACACGCTCCTGAAAGAACAGCAGCTTTACCGCAATAGGGGTACACCTAACAAATTTTATAAACTTTGGGAGACATGGCTAGCAGTACCAGGCCAGCTCCCTTTTCACTGGTCTCTTTTTCAGATTACTAATATGTTATTAAATTCAATTTAGAGCATAAAGTACCCCGTGTACAAAGTTGTGGGTACTTGTTGGGTAATACCTGGTCTGTGCAAATGGAAAAATCATTCACTAAAGCAATGAATATTGTACTAAGCCAGTGATGGCGAACCTTGGCACCCCAGTTGTTTTGGAATTACATTTCCCATGATGCTCTTATACTCTGCAGTGTAGTTGAGCGTCATATGAAATGTATAAAAAACAACAAAACTGGCGCTGAGAAAAAATATAATGAAAACACTCTAGTGAAAAAGGGTGATTGATAAATGATTGTAGCCGCTAAGCAGCAAGTGCTAAAACTTGAAATATAAAAAAAGTGAATTAAATTGCAGCGCTGACAATAGACCAAGTGCTCAGTATAGGACAAATGTTGGCACAATCAATAATGAAATTGAAAGGTCCAAAACAGTTTTGAGGTGCAGTGAAATGAAGTCTGCATCAAACGGACATAAAGTGTAAAACAAAAAGTGACAAATCTTCAAAAATAGTCCTGCAAACATCAACTGAACAAGCTAATTTCCCTCTGAGGATCCACTCACCATTGGATGCTTGTCCTCTGCTCCTTGGAAAAGAGACTGAATGAATGGTTTGCTCAAAGATGGAAATGATTGTAGACTGGATGGCTTGCTGGGTGCTCAGAGATGAAGACAAATGCGTGGGAGAAAGAAAAAGAATTGCTGGACAAGTCTAGAACGTTGACTGTCCAGACATTCATAGCACTGGATGGCATGAGCAGGCAATAAGTAAGTAAAAGCTTCCACAAGCGCCGCTCAAACAACGTGCGCTCCACGGAGACAGGAAATAACGTCAGTGGTTTTGCCGTTCATTGGAAATGCGTTGATGCGTTTTGCCCCTCCTCCAGGGACTTTATCAAATGACGCCCAGGAGGGGCGAAACGCGTCGACACACTTCCGGTAAATGGCAAAACCACTGACGTTGTTTCCAGTCTCTGTGGAGCGCTCGCTGTTTGAGCGGCGCTCGTGGAAGCTTTTAATTACTGAATGCCTGCTCATGCCATCCAGTGCTATGAACGTCTAGTCAACGTTCTAGACTTGTCTAGCAATTCTTTTTCTTTCTCCCACACATTTGTCTTCATCTCTGAGCACCCAGCAAGCCACCCAGTCTACAATCGTTTCCATCTTTGAGCAAACCATTCAGTCTCTTTTCCAAGGAGCAGAGGACCATCCAATGGTGAGTGGATCCTCAGAGAGAAATTAGCTTGTTCAGTTGATGTTTGCAGGACTATTTTTGAAGATTTGCTGCCTTAATATTATTTTTGAAGATTTGTCACTTTTTGTTTTACACTTTATGTCTGTTTGATTCAGACTCGATTTCACTGCACCTCAAAACGGTTTTGGACCTTTCAATTTCATTATTGATTGCGCCAACATTTGTCCTATACTGAGCATTTGGTCTATTGTCAGCGCTGCAATTTAATTCACTTTTTTTTCATATGAAATGTAGTTCCAAATCATCTGGGGTACCAAGGTTCGCCATCACTGTTCTAAGCTGTGATCGAAAGAAATAGTCATGCTTGTGTGAATGCAGATAGTGTTGTGTTTTGTGTATCTTTTTAGTAGAACTGGTGCTTCAACATGTCTTGATACTATATGAAATCTGTGGTATTCATATTTAGCGGTGCTATATGAATAATGTCAATATGAGACCACACATACCATCTTTGGTTTGTGTACTTGTCTGACTCACCAAGACATGGCTGTCGCATGGTTGGAGGCTTACATGTATATTGCAACTGCATGTGAACGTGTTTCCTTCTTTTTCTTTTGTTTTTGTTTTATTAATGCAAAAAAGCTTTAATAAAAACAATCGGGGGGGGGGGGGGGGGTGTTGGATGTTTATCTACCAAGTGCCAGGTTTTCAGTAACTAGTGGGAAATGTGACTGCAAGGCTATAAATGGATATCAGCAATTAAAGCCTCTTATTTCTCTACTCTAAAATGCTTAATACAATTTTTTTATTTATTTTTTAACTTGATTATATTTTATTTTTCAAACAAGTGTTTTTTTTTTATTTTTTTTTTATGGGAAAACCTTTCAATGTGCATTCTGGCACCCCATTAAAGTTGCAATTTCAATGTGTATAGGGAGCTCGCCCTTCTTGCTCAGTACATTTTCAGCTGGTTATTACTATAGTACACCAGTCCTTGCCGTACAAGCATCATTGGAGAACCCCTATTGGTGATGCCGGAGAGGAATTCCCAAACAAACCCACTGAATGCTCCTTTGTGGGGAGCATCATATTTCATGTAATTTTATCTCGGACTTCTGACATAAGGCAGTCAGCAAATTTATATGACTAGGATACAGAGAATCTGGTAAATCAGGGGTGTCCAACCTTTTTAACCTTCCTGGGCAATATTGGAAGAAGAGGAACGGTCTTAGGCCATGCATAAAATACACTAACAATAAGGATAGCTGATGAGCAGAAAAAGTTGTGCAGATCACAAGTTAACGATCACCGGTATAGATAATATACCTATCTTCATTTTTTTTTTTTGTAATGATTTTTAGTATGAAAATAAGAGGGCAGCCTTAAACTAGTGCGATTTTTTATTTATTTATTTTTATTAAATTTTTTTTGATAAACAAACGCCTCAATATCTGGTTCGATGGATGTAGAATCAATTCTCAAATTCTCAAGATGCCCATAATTTGGTTCTAATCTAAGGCATGATTGTGAAGAGTGGGATATTTTTCTTTGGGAAAATAAAACCTCTAAAAGTCCAGTAAAGAGACACTTAAGTTTTTATTTTTATTTTTTTTATTTTTTTTTATTCTTCAGTCGCATGGGTTTGCTAAGTGTAAATGTATCTTTACAAAAACTTCCCCCAAAAATTTAACTTTTTGCATTTACAATTTTGTGTTGGGCCTCCATTAATAACCATTTTGGGCTTCATGCGGCCCATGGGCCGTAGGTTGGACACCCCTGTGGTAGATTTCCTCTATGAAGGAATTCTCTTGTCATGTTGCAAAGTAAGAGAGATGTGTTCTTCTTTTTTTTTTTTTTTTTTTTTGGTTCAGTTAGAGAAAATAAATCCTAAACTAAAGTGCAGCACTTCTAAAACAAAAACTGACTGGACTGATAATACTGTAGTCCTAAGTGTGTTTCCTATAATAGAATGTCCATGCAAACAAAAAAGTCCACTGTTAATTAAATATGAAATCTTCATATAGTGTGAAAAGAACGCACTTCATGCTCCCCACACCAGTGCCCAAATTGAAGGCTTACTGGAATGCTATATCCCTCACTATGCAAATTCATATAGTGCTTGAAAGCGCTAGGTAAAAGTAAATGCTACAGGAATCATCTGCCCTTACTCAAGATGGCCATAGCCGGAAATGTTAGGGGATGTTTTTTTATTTCTCAGCAAAATGGAGCACGGAGGGAATCGTAGATGGGTGAGTTTGTTTTGAATATTAAAAAATATTGGCGTTTTCATTTTTGTGGTGTTCATATACAGTTAATTTCCACTTTTAATACCATAGCGGCTGGTCTCTGGTGTCATTAAGTGCCCATTTACACAGGGGCGGCTTCAAAGTCGCCCAACTCTTGTCCGACTCTGAAGCCGCCCCGTACAGCGCGACTTCTTCACGTTTTGCATAACGACGACTTCTGTATAGAAGTCAATGCAAGCTGCTCTGAAGTTGCCCCAAAGTAGTACTGGAAAGTTTTTCGAAGTCGGAGCGACTTGAGTCGCTCCTATTAGAATGGTTCCCTTGCAATGCATGGAGTGCGATCCCTTACAGCAGTGGTCATCAACCCTGTCCTCAGAACCCACTAACAGGCCAGATTTTATGTATTACCTTGGGGAGATGCAGACTAGAATACTACAATCCCTGAGCAGCAAATTATATCACCTGTGATGTATTTCAGTTATCTTGCAAACCTGGCCTGTTAGTGGGTCCTGAGGACAGGAGATGATGACCACTGCCTTACAGTAATCATAACTCATGTATTTAGGAATGCAAGGCATTAACATTTTCAGAAACAGATGTGACTTTATCGCTCTAAACACAGCTATAGCATATCTCTAGGACTGCCATGTTGCCCTTTCCCATGCCATTTCCATACACAGTCTACTTTTACTTACCATTATTTATTTGGTTTAAATTTGTACTGTGTGCTTGCTGCCAATTCTCATATAAATACTTTGATTCGTTTTGTTTGTTTTTTGTATCTGGTGTTATAGTAGATGCATTAAAGTGGTTGTAAACCCTGTTGCACCACTTTTACCTACAGGTAAGGCTTGCCTGTAGGCACCGTGAATATCTCCACGCACTGAAGAAGCGGCCCGTTCGTGACATTTCTTCTTGAGTAGCCGGGCTGTGACCGGCGGCTCCCGCGCGCATGCGTGGGAGTGACGTCATCGCGGCTCCGGCCAATCACAACGCCGGAGCCTGTGAACCCAGGAATAACTCCGGGAGACATGCCGCCGGTTACAGCGCTGTGCGAGGACCACTGCAACAGCTTTGATCTCGGGTAAGTATTTCATAATGAGCTAGTATGCGATGCAAACTAGCTCATTATGCCTTTTGTCTTGCAGGTGTGTGGTTTTTTTTTTGGGGTTTTTTTTCTGAGTTTACAACCACTTTAAACAATATCCCATTTACTTTCTTCTTATGGTTTGCATATAAAATTTTTATTTAGTAATTCCAACAAAGGCACCAACTATGTGCTAGACATTTTCTAATAACTGCTTTTTGCTTAGACTCACAAATGATCTTTCTTACTACTATTTTTACATTCTTGCAAAGAAATAAAGCCACGCTCAGTCACCTTACCCAACTCTATTAAAGAGGAGGTCCAGCCCCCCCCCCCCCCCACAAAAAAATTAAGTCAGCAGCTACAAATACTTAATATTAGGACACTTGCCTGTCCTGGAATTCAGTCATGTCGGCACCCCAGCCGATGTTTCCATTGGCTCTCAGGTGCTGCCGCCGCCATTGCCTGTAAGGGAAACCGGCAGTGAAGCCTTGCGGATTTACAGTCGGCTCCCTACTGCGCATGAGCGAAGCACACTGCGCTTTCTGAATGGCCTAGCGGCGCGGGAAGAAGGAGGGCCCCCCACCCGAAAAGGTGCCAAATGTGGCACTGGAGAGGGGGAGGAAGCAGATAAGTGGAGCTTCCCCTTTTGGGTGGAGCTCTGCCAGGGAACACTAGTGCTCAGCTTTGGCCTTTTGCAAGCCACTTCAGTAATGATTATTACCAATACAAGTCGACATTCAGGTAAGGATCCTTGGTATCCTTTATTACATCAAATGGAAAAAGAAAAAAAAAAAAGATTGATGGGCGTGCTAATGCATTTCAGATGCTCTGGGCTTTACTCAGCTTTGAGTGTCTGAAATGTGTCAGAGTATGTGTCAAGCTGTTTTTTGGCTATTTAATGTAATACAGGATACCAAGGATCTTTACTAGGTGCTGGATGGTGTTTTTTTAAAACCGTTTTTACAAGGTTAAAGTTCTGTCATGTGACGATGCATCTCTTCTTTCTGTTAGTGTGGGTGGTATTACAGGACACTGTGCAGACACTATTCCATAGTCTGATCAGCCTGTGCTTGAGAAGGGTAAGTGTTTGAGACAGGCTGTGATTTAGGAGGGGGTGTATTCCAGAGGCAGGCTTTGATTAGTTGGAAAGCGTGGTTGCAGAACAAACTACCCAATACAGACATGCTGCGTGTCTGCACAGTGTCCTGTATCTCAGAAAGGCCAGCCACAGGATTCAAACTGACCACGCTAACACGGATCAGCTTATGTGCTTTGTGTGGTATGTTTAGAACAAGGAGAAAGATGACTGGCAGGATCAGCCTGATACTTCTGATGGAATAAGTACATGAAAATGATAGAGATGATGAGTTATAAAATACAGTACATGTATGTGACTACACATAGAGAAACAAATATTTGGGGAAACATACATTTTAAACAACATTGTTTTTAAATCATGTATTTTTTTGATCAAGCTATCAGCATCTCTGATCCTAGTGATCCAAAAGGCTGTACCGATTTATGGAGGTTATTCTATAAAAACATTTTAAAACTCAAAAAATCAATTTCTTTTTTTGTTGGCGATGTGTTTACACTGTAATGATGTCTGCAAATATAACAAGTTGCTTTATATGCTTCCCACAGGTAACAAGTGAAAACAGACAATGCCTTGGTGGTTTCTGTTGTGCACTGGCTTCCCTAGAATAACTATACACAAAGCATGATAAAACAAACACATAATAAAGCACATAAAAGATTTTAATGATATAGTCAATACTGGATTAGTACGAGGAAAACATTGCAAATGAGTGTAATAACGTTTGTAGACCCATTAACCTATTTTTGGATTTCTGCATAAATCGCTCCTAAATTGAGATCTGCTTTTCATCTTCTCCTTTTTTATTTTTTATTTTAAAGTACATCAATATATTACATTGCTATATCTTAACTAATTTTATTTTTTAAACAGATAGGGTAATTCATTTAAAATTGTTTACAAAAGCTTATATTTGATACTCAAATCTGTCTGTATATGCAGTAAAGCATGTTTGTTATACTCAGTGAAACCTAAGGGGTTAATCCTTTGCATTGTGTAAAAAAGACTGTTTGATCCTGTCTACTCAGATCCTCCTTCTTCCACTGTTCCCAATCTATCTACGGATGGTACAGAGGCTAGGGGACTAGCTGCACGCACTCAGTTTGGTGTGTATTGCTAGAGATTATTATTTATTTATTTTATTTTTCTTGGGAGAGTGCATGTGATCAGCACAGGGCCAATCGGCACTGTTCAGACAGAGGGTCAGGGGTCCTGCAGCCTCATAGGACGGTCGGAGGAGAATGAAAATTCCTCCTACAAGCTTTAACCAGACACTGATAGAAGTCACAAGACTTCTATATACTGCAGATGAGAAAGGTATTTAGCAGTTTGTTTACTAAAATAATTGCATTTCTATGTACTGTGGGAGATCAGATATAGTGATTGCAGGGTCCTGGGTTTAGTAACACATAAATTGTCAGGACCACTAACGAACATTTTGAACAAAGACATTTTGAACTATTCTTGTATATCAAACTTTTTTTAGTGGTGTGTATTTTTGGGGTGTCTTGCATACAGCATTTCAGTGGGCTTGCAATCGGAACCTTGACTTGGCCAGTCCAAAGGACAGGCTTTCTTCTGTGCGGCTGCTTTTTTAATTCTCTTATGTACTTTTGTATAATTGTGATGTTGAATAAGCCACCTTCTTTCAAGTTTGTAGATCAGACTTCTAATAATCAGCAAGTAAATGTTCTAAGAGAATGAAAGAAATGGCTGCACAGCCAGAAATTCCGATTGCCTTTTTATTGTTCACAGTGATGACACCAACATGAAGTCACAGACGCGTTTCACACATACATCTTGTGCTTAATCATGATTAAGCACAAGATGTATGTGTTAAACGCATCTATGTGACTTCATGTTGGTGTCATCACTGTGAACAATAAAAGACAAACGGAATGTCTGAATGTGCAGCCTTTTCTTTTCTTCTCTTACAAGTTTCCCACAGAGGCGGGCTGGCAGTCTATGAGACACTCTATTTCTATTTGTAGTCGAGATGCGTTTTTTGCTATCGATCAACTTCAATACAACCAGCCTGCTGGGTTTTTTCATATGATCAATGCTGCTGGCTATAGCCAGCAGCAGTGATCATTGTATTCTGGCGGTGGGGAAATTTCCTACTGTTAGAATACAATAGCGCAGCGTGTTGATGGAATGGAGTGATTTTTCTTTTCTTCACGCAGTGATTTGAAGGAATGAAAATTACACAATATATGGCCAGCCTAAGGCTCTTTGAGACCTGTGTGCAGATTGTATGGCATCCTCTTGTATTCATATTTGCAGAATGCTTACTTCTGAGAACATAAGATAAAAAAAAAATATTTGCATAAATTCTTCCTGACTATGAAGCCCTAGGTCTTTATAAATTACAACTATGTTATTGAAAAGCATTTACAATATGAATGTATGTAGAAATGCATTAGTGTGTACCAGCATTTAGGCTGGGTTCATAATATCTTTGCATGCGGCTCACAACAGGGGTCCGATGTGTCCCCATTCATAGTTTCATGTCCGATTTTCGGAGCCAATTTTGGGCTGAATTTAGACCTGAAACGGACCAAAAGACAAATTTGCATCGGAGCCGCAGTGGAGATATGTGCACCGGCTCCATAGAAAGTTGGTCAAAATCTCCTGCTATTGCGAATTGGATGTGCTGATCCCGCATCCAATTGGCAATAGTGTAAACCCAGCCTTAGAGTGAGGTGTTGTTTTTTGCTTTTTAAAAATGGCATTGGGACTGCAAATAGAAAATGCAAATGTAGCGGGGTGTTCAATTTAGGGGAGTGTCTGAGTGGTAGTTAGGCTCAGACACACTATTGTTGGGGTAAATGAACCATTTATGTGCCATGGGAGATAGTATTGGTGCATAGTTCCCTGGGGCCTACAGGTGGCGCTGTCGCCATGGGTCCGGGTTGAAACACAATACAAGGTTGTGCCTTTTCTTGTCCCCTCTCGGCAGCAGTACGGCAGGGCGGGGAACCTGCTGTGCCTGTCGGGAGAGGGTATAAAAAGGGACGGCCATCTTCCATAGGGTTGGTCCGCGCCCAGGCACCTTAAGCCTGGGTGTGCATGTGGGTCGTCTCCGGGTGCCCCAGGCCCGGAGGCCTGGTTCCTGTTCCATCCTAGACACCTTCAGTCTGGGGTGAGGTACTATTTTGGAGGCCCGGAGCCCAGCACCTTCGGTTGGGTTCCGCCAGGAAACGAGGACTCTTAAAGTGCCGCCTTGCAAAGGGGACCCGGATCTAGGACGAGGAGGCCGGGGGGGGGGTTTACCTGTACCGAAGACCCAGTGCAGAGTCGTGGTGACGGTGGGGACCTCTGGTAACTCTCCGGAGGGATGTCTTCTGCTTTTCATGGGCCAAATACTATTTGGGAAGGAAGTTCACGGTCAAGGTCAGTGGCCTCATAGGGCCGTGTCCTATTCACCAAGTCAGTGGCAGTGACTTTATTGTCAGAGACAGTGGCAGAGACCAACCTCACGGTCTGTGGCAGAGATCGTGCGCCAAAACTGTTTGTGAAACCTAAACAGTCAAAGAGTCTGATTCAAGTTTGTGCCTGGACCTCCTCCCACCTAAGCTGTCCTGTGTCTTGTTCCAACCTGTCTGCTGTTAAAGAGGCATATTTATTATCCGTGTGAAATAAATATAGAAGTTGGACTTTCAGTCGGTGTGGACAGTTACATTACTGGGGGAAACATATAGACTTGCCTCTACCCAAGGTAGAGGTGGGAATCATTCTTGGGAGGATTCAACTCCAGCCGCAGGCAGGCCCGAAAATCAACACCGCTCAACCTCCTTACTCAGGAGGGTACGGGCTTGTGGTGCGGTGTCCCTCTCCCCTCCCTGCGAGGAGCTGAAACTAACTAAAAGGCAGGCAGAGGTAGAGAGCGGTAAGGGCGCTACACAAAGATGAGAACAAAGCCATAGTGTGCATTTTTTGTATGCAGTACATGCATTTAACTGCACTAAAAGCCACAATGGGGATGTGAATGGGGCTTAAAGGCAAATGATAATGGTTTTAAGATTTTTATTTTGTTTATATACTTTTTTAAATTGTTGTGTGATGGCTAGATATCTGTTTTGACACACAAACCTTTACATGGCAAAAAGCTAAAAAGACCACACCGTGAGTAAAGCCTGCATTGAGGCTTCCTTTGAGTAACACTTGGGGGCTAAGCTGTTTGATAAGAGATAAGACACTACTGTGATCATGCATTAAAGTAAATGGTCTTCTGTCAAAGCAGCTGATGGCAAGCAATACTGTGAAAAGAAATAACAAAAATGTCACTGCCCCAATCTATGACTGGTCTTCACAGCAAGGAGCACTGGATGGGCGGACGCATGTCAATAAAAAACACACACAGAATGTCCAAGCTCAACTTACCAACCAATCAGCAAGAAAACAAATTCACCTGTCTAACAGTGCGTTTAAAAACAGGGGTTTAGTTGCACGCATTTGCAAATACATGTGTAAGCTGCAGGCCCCGTCAATACTGTGAAAAGAAGCCTAGAGCTCCAACTGCTGGCCAGATAGAAGGCAAGAATTGTTGACCTAAAAACCAAAAAAATTATAGTCCTAGTAATAAATAAATAAAATATGCAAAAAGTCAGCATAATTTCCATTTTAAGCACGGTTTGTTTGTATTTTTAATCTGAGAATATTGTCACAGCACAGTTACCGTGCCTGACAGGCCTCTGCTGCTAGCATAAAGTACATTGGGCCGGAACAGTACTGTCTACAGTTTGGTGCTGTGGCTTAGGTATATTTAAAGTCAAAACTTTTTTTGTTTATTTTGCATAGAGTAGAGACTCATTAAAACCTTACTCAGGGTTTTTTTTCTGCCTGTGTTCCTTTGTGGAAATCTTTGCTTTTTTGCTGTTTTGGAGACATAACCGGAAGAAGTTGATCTGTCAAAAGGAAGAGAAATCATCTCTTAGATATATACAGTTGTGCTCAGAATTTATGAGTTCTTGGCCATTTTTCAGAGAATATGAATGACCGAAACCTTTCTTTCACTCACGGTTAAGTGTTTGGCTGAAGCCATTTATTATCAATCAACTGTTTACTCTTCTTTTTTTAAAATTATAATGATCAAAAGTTTACATACCACAGTTCTTAATACCGTGTATTGGCCCCTTTTTACATCAATGACAGCTTGAATTCTTTTATGGTACCGTATTTTCCGGTGTATAAGACGACTTTTTAACCCATAAAAATCTTCTCGAATGTCGGCGGTCGTCTTATACGCCGGTACCTGACATGTAGAATCTCAGTCAGACCGCGGCCGTCCATTTTTCAAAAGGCGTGCCTCCTTCTTGTGCTGTTCCATGATAGGAGGAACACTCAGCTTCCCAGCAGAGCCTCTGTTCAGTGTTCCGCCTATCACGGATGCCCTCTCATCCTCGGATGAGAGGGCATCTGTGATAGGCAGAACACTGAACACGGTGTCTGCTGGGAAACTGAGTGTTCCGCCTATCACAGAACAGCACGAGGAGGAGGCGCGGCTTTTGAAAAATGGACGGCCGCGGTCTGACTGAGATTCTACATGTCAGGGATAAGGTATGTGATCGTCGAGGCATGCCATGGCACTGTGAGGTGAGATGAGGCATGGCTAGTCGGAAGGGGGTCGTCTTATGCGGCGAGTATATTCCTTGGATATCTTTTTATATCCCTTTCCTGTTTTATACAGTTCAACTACCTTTTTCCCGCAGATCCTTTAACAATTCTTTTGCTTTCCCCATGACTATGTCAGTGCAGCACTGGATGAAAGATGCAAGGGTCTGTCAGGAGTCCAGAAACTCATTGACCTTTTTATACACAAACACTAATTACAAGCAAACAGATCACAGATGAGGATGGTTACCTTTTAATCGCCATTCAAACCCCTTTGTGTCAACTTGTGTGCATGTTATCAGGCCAAAATCACCAGGGTATGTAAACTTTTGATCAGGGTCATTTGGGTAGTTTCTGTTGTCGTTATGATTTAAAAAGAGTAAACACGGTTGATTATTATTAAATGGCTTCAGCCAAACACCAAACACAAAAACATTTGTTTTACTCATGGTATCATTAATTTTCTCTAGAAAAATGCCCAAGAAATCATAAATTCTGACAGGTTATGTAAACTTATGAGCACAACTGTATTACTGGAGCAAGGGCACATTGGACAGTTTACCCTCTTTTTGTTCTATATAACTCAAAATTTTGGATTTTTCACTCTTTAGTCCAGTGACAATGATCATCTTGCTGTGTGTCGGCAAGGTGACAGTTTCTCTTTTAAGTAAGGGATATATATTCGCTTCAAACATTGGGATATTCCTTTACAGCTATGACATGCAAATTGGCATTACTCAGAAACCCTTTTTCTCTTTGCTCAGGGTTATTTGCATTTCCCATGGTACATGGTCAGTAGTAATTTTTGTGTGTAGCGGATGCCCCACAATATCACGTGGCCTGGCCAAGCTGGCTGAGATTCTTCTGTGAGGGAGAAAGTGCCTGTCAGTTTCTGTGGGTGGAATCCCCTTCCCTTCCCCTTTTTTTTTTTTTCTTTTCTCTTCACTGGCACACACAGTTGCTCACTCTACACCCTCCCCAGTGTCCCTATTGGAAGGAGGAGAAGAGACAATTACAGGAGCAAATCAGAAGGACTTTAACAAGCAGCTGCAAAGGATTCTGGGATATGTAGTCCCCATCTAAAGCAGCCCCATAGCTTTCTATGGAGACGGAACTACAATAGCCAGTCTGCTCTGGGGGCAAAGGAACTAGAGACTCCATCTTGCTGATCTGAGGAGATTTCTCAGACTACACGAGGCATAGGAAGAGATTAGACCTAGGGGAGGGGTGCTGCCTCCCAGATCAGTCCACCGCATGATTTTGGGCATCCACAGCTGGTCGGGACAGCCACCCTGTGAGAGGGGGACCCCAGGTGCATATCCAGACGCACCTGCACTGACAGTGTGAAGCGTTCCAGTGTGAAGCGTTTCAGTGTGATGTGATCAGTCAGGTCACTAGAAGAGCCTGCCTGTTCCAGGACGTTCGTTTGGGCCTTGACTGCAGGATTGGGTTAGAGGGCTTATGCCAGGGCTTGACAAATTTGCTTGGAATCTAGGAGCCAGCTAAAAGTTTGGAGCCAGGAACGCGCCCTGTCCCGCCGAGCTCGCGCGCAGAAGCGAACGCATACGTGAGTAGCGCCCGCATATGAAAGCGGTGTTCAAACCACACGTGAGGTATTGCCGCGATCGGTAGAGCGAGAGCAATAATTCTAGCCCTAGACCTCCTCTGTAACTCAAAACATGCAACCTGTAGATATTTTTAAACGTCGCCTATGGAGATTTTAAAGGGTAAAAGTTAGTCGCCATTCCACGAGCGGACGCAATTTTGAAGCGTGACATGTTGGGTATCAATTTACTCAGCGTAACATTTATCTTTCACAATATAAAAAAAAAATTGGGCTAACTTTACTTTTGTCTTACACTTTTTTTTTTAAATAAAAAAATATTTTTTCCCAAAAAAGTGCGCTTGTAAGACCGCTGTGCAAATACGGTGTGACAGAAAGTATTGCAACGACTGCCATTTTATTCTCTAGGGTGTTAGAATAAAAAATATATATAATGTTTGGGGGTTCTAATTAGAGGGAAGGAGATAGCAAGGAAAACAGACAGGGAAACTCCATTAGCATTGCTGGTTGTCATACCAACTGCCACCACAAGATGGCGCTAGTTCACAGAAGGAAGCATAGGCCTGCAGAAGGCCGCAAAGCCGCGGCCTCAATTACCAGCCGGCGCGGCCCAACGCGATCCCGCGGAGGGGGGGGGGGCACGTTGACACAGGAAACCCCAGCTGTGCTGCCCCAGGCGCCAGGTCGCTAATTCTAGTCGCAATGGCGACCTGGCGCCCGGGGTTTGTCGAGCCCTGGATTATGCCCATTTGCAAGAAACAAGGACACTGCACACAGAGTTGTATGGACACTGTATACAGACATCATCGCTCCTAGTCACCTTGCCAACACCTCTAGTGCCGCTGGACACAAAGCCATACAGAGACACTGTATATAGACACTATTGTCCTTTCACCTTGCTGAGGAAGATCCTGCATTCTTTACTTGATAATCCGGGCCAGTTGTGGTGTTTGGTCCTGCTATTCAGGTGTTTAAGTGCACCAACAAGAGTGGCTAGCTGAAGATACAAAGCCTCATCTTTCTTCAAAGGGACTGAAGTTACTAGTGCCATACAGGCCCGCACACACATACTCGGGGCTCTGTATATGCAGTGGGTGTGCAGGACAGTTCATCTGGGAAGCCATTAAATATTGATTTTGATACAGTGTTTGTAGTTGGGCATGTGGTGTCAGGAGACAGAAGAGAAGAGGTCTGACCTAAAGAGGGTCAGTCTTCTGCACTCCTTCTGCCTGGACTCATAGAGACAAATTTGAATAGAGGTAACCAATCCGATATAAAGTGTCATATTGTGATTTTTATTTGCCATTTTAAGCGTGCCTTTGCTCTTGGGGACATTCTCAGGTTTGGAATCCCCTGAAAGCAGCCTGAATATATTATTGAGCTATAATACTCTTAATTTCAGTTATTGCTCTCCAGTTGATTACTTAAATATATATACTGTTACGGTTTGTTACTTTCCCACAGAAATATTGCAGTAAAGACAATTTCTGTACTTTATCATAACTTGTGTGTCTCTCATTGGTCCTTGCACTGACACTATTCCCAGGTGTGCCAGAGGGGCTAAGACTGTTATTGGGGTTCAGAGGCAGGGTACGCAACAAACATACTTAAGCGGCTCCTGCAGGGGGTAGCGCTACATGTACAGTACATTGTAAACTAGGCTGTTTAATTTTACCTCCTATCAGCTTTCTTTGGTCAGTACCATAAACTGTTTCAAACCCTATTTTGATGCAAATATTTTGACTAAAGAGAGTTTTGAAGAAGGAATGAGCTAGTAATTCGGCCTAAGCCCAGTCTGTTTGCGATTTGGTTAACCGCTGAACAGATTGACCATAGTCTGACCAGTTTTCCTGTTCTAATCCTTGCTGCTGAAATATACACAAACCAGCTAGGGATTCTGGACAACATGGTTGACCGAAAGTCAAGGATTTCACTTTCACTCATTCTAGAAATGCTGGTGATTATGTCAGTTGCAAAGGGTATAGTGGTGGGGGGAAAACCTTGTGGGTTTAATTTTGCTTTGGATCCCTACTTACCTTGTCAACTGGGTTGTGCTCAAATGGCATACGCAAACGTCCAGGGAATCCATGGTTGTCTTGCTCTGATCCACGCACAGTCGTCTTCTTTCATTTGTTTCTCCTCTGTGTTATAGCAGCTGTCCCACAGTGGTATGGCACCATGTCTGCCTTCCCTTAGCCACTCTCTGAAACCAATTCCTCCTGAGATACCTGACATCGATATCTTGGGAAGCTGTTGGGGCAAAGTAAATGTCATTCTTGTAGGGAAAGGGGTGGGCTTGACCAAACATAAAAGAAAATACAAGGTAAAAAAAAAATTGCTTTTAAGATTGCAGAGCGGGGGTGGGTTGAAAACATTTTATTCCCCCATATCAGTGACCAGCTATCCATGCCCGTTTTAAAAAAAATTAGGTTTAAAAATAGCCTTGAAAAAGGCCAGAAATAAAAACCGCTGGGTTTGCCAAAACTCCTTAAATTTTCCCTGTTTGCTCATCTCTAATTTGAAGGCAAGTTCTTCCTTTTTCTTGCTAGACCCTGTATTTAATAATCTGAAGCCTGGTGCACACATACCCAAAACGGACGACTTTCAGTATTTCACACATTGTGTTGATGCAGGGCTCCTTTTTTTTTTTTTATTTCTTTTTTTATTCAACTCACTGGATGAGCAAAAAAACTACCCGTGCGTACCTAGCTCCAAAATTCACATCGTAACATCTTGGCATTTTGTGTTGGAAGTTTGACTAAATAACATATATGCTGCGCTGCATTTTGCTATATATTAAGCCTGTAGGGCAGAGTTTGGGTTGCTGACATGTAAATACACTTGTTGCAGATGCTGTCTATAGAGAGAGGGAGAGATTTATATCAAGTGTTGTATTTGCCATCAAGCACTCCTAAACCATTTGTAATGTGAAGATCAGGCAAGGCAGCAGCATGAAGCTGATGTAGAAAGAATAATATAGTAAAAATCTTGTTTACCATAGTCCTCAAAAATCTGCTTTCTCATTTTCAAACCTGATTAGTTCTCTTATTTCAGTTTATTATTATTATTATTATTATTATTATTCTTCTTATGCTTCCTTTTGGTATCATTTATACATTCCACAAATATATTTAGATTGAGTGAATTCAGTTATATTTTTTGGTTGTATTTAGATATTAAAAAATCACCTTATTGGACATTTGACCTTGTACATTACCCACTTTGAATAGCACTTTTACACTTGGCTACAGTACTTGAATGTAAACATTTTATGGGCTTGGATTTTTCAGACATAACAACTACCGTATATACTTGAGTATAGGCTGACTCGAGTATAAGCCGAGGTACCTGATATTACTCCAATAAACTGGGAAAACTTATTGACTTGAGTATAAGCCTAGGGGGGGAAATGCAGCTACTGTAAGCGGAAAAGAGGGTCAACAATGCCCATTTGCACACCTCACTGTGCCCATTGCCACCTCACTGCCCAACCTTACTGTGCTCATTTTCAGCTTACTGTGCCCAACCTTACTGTGCTCATTTTCAGCTTACTGTGCCCAACCTTACTGTGCCCATTGCCAGCTTACTGTGCCCAACCTCACTGTGTCCATTGCAGCCTCCCTGTGCCCGAGGTCAGTGTACCTGAAAATCTTCCTAGACTGCAAGCGGCGTCCATTGTTTATGTATTGCAGCTTCCTCCTGGTCTTGTTCCATGATAGGCATTTCCAGCAAACACGGTGTTGAGTGTTCCGCCTATCACGGAGGTCCTCTCATTCTCAGGCCTCGTACACACGACCGAGTTTCTCGGCAAGAACCAGCAAGAAACTTGCTGGCAGAGATGTCTTGCCGAGAAATTTGTTTGTGTGTATGGTTTCTCGTCAAGAAAACCGACAAGTAATCTCGACGAGAAAATAGAGAACCTGCTCTCTATTTTCTCGTCGAGATTCTCGTCAGCCTGTTTCTCAACGAGAAAAGTGAGTGTGTGTACACTTACCTGTCCTCCAGGAAGCCTGCGCATGTTCGAAATGAATTCGACGCATGCGCGGTAGCTTCCTAGGCATAGGTAGGGTATACCAAGATGGCGGCGACGGCATCGAATGTGACGAGCGCATGCTCGTCGTAGTCGATGACGTCACTGTGTACGCTCCATTCAAAGAACCGCGGGTTCTTTGAATCGAGCGTGTGTACACTCGGCCGGGACAAGTTTCTTGTCCAAGAATCTCGTCGAAAAAAACGACATGTTTTTTTCGACGAGAATCTCGGCCGTGTGTACGAGGCTTCAGACTCCGTTTCCCAGCAGGCACTGTGTTCAGTGTTCCGCCAATCACGGATGTCTTTTCATCCTCGGACAAGAGAACGTCCATGATAGGCGGAACACTGAACACAGTGTTTGCTGGGAAACGGAGTCCGAGAATGAGAGGACCTCTGTGATAGGCGGAACACTCAACACAGTGTTTGCTGGAAACTCCCATCACGAAACGGGACCAGGAGGAAGCCGCAATATTTAAACAATGGACGCCGCCCACAGTCTAAGAAGATTTTCAGGTACACTGACTCGAGTATAAGACGAGGGGTGTATTTTCAGCCCTAAAAAAAGGGCTGAAAAACTCTGCTTATACTCGAGTATATACGGTATGTAGATATATCATCATGTATGTATCTTTATTAGATCTCGCTGGATAGATATTGTTTTGTTTCTTACGTTTTCTTACGTTTTCTGATTAGGATCCTTCTAGTGTTTGATTTTGTAAATGCTTTGCTGTCAAAGAAATTTTAAATGAGGTTTTCAAAAACGATTGTGACTGATTACGGAGTTATGTGCTATTTGTGTAGTTGGTAGTAGCAACGTCTTGTAGGTTAGAAAAACCCTATCTGATCATAATTTTGCAAAGCTGGTGCCAGTAGTGTTTGCATGAGCCTTCTGCCAACCAATTCATAAGCATAAACATGTGCAGTTGCCTGATGTGAAATCTGATTTCTGAGGTCACTGTCTGTGACCAAGTTTACTTATGCTAGCCATACACCAGTTAAAAAATCGTTCAAACGCATTTTTGAAAAACAAACACATGGTCGTGAGTGCAAACCATATTGCCATCATGTAATGACCAAAATTTTGAACGATTAATCATTCAATGGACATGAATGAATCAGTTTCTCGTTTTTGTGTTTTTTGCTTCTTGGTCACATATGCGCAGTACCAACAGTTAAATTTGTAACGGGCGAGAAACACGTTAACCTTTAAATTTATCGTCTGTTCGGCAGACGTTTTCCAAACTTTTCCTTTTTTTTTTTTTTTTTGATTTGTGCCCATTAACTGGGGAGAAAAAACAAACAAACTGTCCAAAGACAGATTTTCAAAAGTTTTTTCCGGCTAGTGTATGGCCACTATTAGACTTGACAAAAATAAATAAATAGTGAAGCCTAAAATTATTTACAAATGATTTGTTTATTTTGATTGGTCATCTTTTAAATGCTTTACTAAGCAATTTCAGTAGTTTTTTGTATCTGCAATGAGCTCTTGTAAATTGTGTAACATATTTTCATATAGTCTAGGAAAGACGTCATTAATAACATAATAATTTCATATTGTGCAGTGTTTTGTTCCATGAACTTCTAATATGTGAAAAACAGTAAATGAATACTACTTTGATTTAAATTGATTGTATGGGAACCAATGACTGCCTTTAATATATAAACAAGCATATTTCTATTTTGAATGTTAAATGAGTATTAGTACATATATGAAAAATCGTAATCAGCAGTCGAAATTTGTGTACACAAAATCGTACGAGAATTCTTTGGATGAAAATATTCGCCCGATTTTCTTGTGTGTACGAGCCTTTAGTCTGTCCCCAATCCAGTGTAGCTTGATGGTGCCACCAGCTGCTTGCCAAAATCTTCCTGTTTGGACCCTGCACTTGCTCTGTGCTTTCCAATTAAACCAATAGCAAGCTCACTCTTTTCTCCTGTAGGCAAGATGCACAGCAAATATCTTGCTTGGTACAGAGAAGGGAGTCCTACATCTTTTTTTTTTTTTTCAGCTTTAAAAAAAAAAAAAAAAAAATCACCTAACAGCCCCACTTGCGCATAGTTTGGAGATCCCTGCGCCTAGACAAATTAGCATTTATCTCTTGCAGTGCAGATATCCCTGCAAGGTGAAATTGCAGAGATACAGGAGTATGTGCCAGAATGCATGTTGCATTTGCCTTGCTTTTGATACCCAAGTACACAAACTCCTATGCTGCTACTTGGGTATTAATATATGGGTCAGCTGAAGGGCCCCTGTCTTGCAGCCAGTGGCGGTGTGTCCATAGTGGGCGCAAGAGCGCCGCCCCCTCTCTCCCCTGCACCCATCAATCAAGTCAACAATACATAGATTCATACATTGCATGAATCTATGTATTATCGCCAGCGCCGCTGCCACCCACTATTCAGGTGTCTGGCCCCCTGGTGAGCGCCGGCCATCTGAATAACAGCGGTGGGTGTGTTTTGGAAGTGCCCATCAGAGCCAGCGGCTCTGATAGGCTTCCCAATTACAGCCTGTGGGCCCTAATCGGCTTCCAAATAGTTAACCAGAGGGCGCACAGGCTGTGCGTTCCCTGGTCGACTCTCAGCCAATCAGGTTCACCGGGTCTGGTTACCGGTAACCTGATTGGCTGAAGCGACATCGAGGGTGGGAGAAGACACCGAGGGAGCGTGGAGGAGGATGGCTGACCCGAGAAAGGTAAGTGCCGGGCGGGGGGACAATCTGGTGGTATTTGAGGTGGCAATCTGGCGGCATTTTACGGGGCAAGCTGGCGGATTTTGAGGGGTCAATTGATGGCACAGTGGCGACAATTGATGGCATGGCACAGTGGCTGCGTTTGATGGCACAGTGGCTGCGTTTGATGGCACAGTGGCGGCAATTGATGGCACAGTGGCGGCAATTGATGGCACAGTGGCGGCAATTGATGGCACAGTGGCTGCGTTTGATGGCACAGTGGGGCTGCAATTGTTTGTTTTGTTTTTTTCGTCGGTTTGCACCCCCCAAAAAAAATTTGAGCACCAGCCACCACTGTTTGCGGCCATGTTTCAGGGCAACAAGAACTCCAAATGCTGGCATGTTCATGCATACTATCTTGTCTAGTCTATATACAGTAGCTGACATGCACTATTTTTTGTCTTCACTGATAACATTCTGGCCATTGAACCTGGCTTGTGAACTCTTCACCTTTTTATGCTTCTGAATCTCTTAGATGCTAAACACAGGAGGCTGTGCCATGGCCTTTTCATATGTTTAAAGTACTAATTAAATTTGCTTGTCCAGTAGAAGCCTAGCCAAGAATGTTTGTTTGCCAAAACTGCAAGACTATATGAATTGCTCATTGTTTTAATAGCAATTTACAACAGAAAATGTTTTGCACTCCTGTTTTTATTAGATTTTTGCTTGCAAAGCTTTAAATTATAAAAACTATACTTGCATAAATTGACATCCTGCTACAGATAACACTAGAGAGAAAAAAGAAAAATGTTTTACCTGTAATTGCTGGCTAGGATTTGTTTTGATTGCATTTCTTATCAGCCTGCTAACAATTCTGATTGTGCATAAATGTCACATTTAATTTATCCTACCATAAATAAATATTTGGGCATTTCAACAGGGTCAGTCCAATGTAAAATGATTTTGTGTAAGCATTGGTGGGTGAATTTACCTGTTTTGTTTCTTTTATCGCTTGGAAGAATAGGTGACGAGATTTGTATAATGGGTTTCACTGTTCTATTCTCACCTACCTATCGTAGTCTCACGTGTCTAGTTGAAAAATGAGTCCTTCTACTCCACTTATTGATTGCTTGTTAAAGGATATATTAACTCAGATAAACTTTTAAATATATGCATATAATGAACGACACAAAATGAAAACCGTTTTTTATTTTTTTTATTTTTTTATAAACGTTTAAATGAAAAATATGTACAGTCCCATGACCACTCCTCTAGCTGCACTGGCTGGGGCGAGAGCTGGTAAAACTTTTTGTGAGTGCTCCTGAGTTCAACTCCTTGCTTATCATTTTATTTAGCAGGCATGACATTCAATTGCACGGCAGCCGGAAACTGCACAGCAAGTGACAATGCCACAGCTGCAGTGTAAGCGGTGAGCATTAAAATCCTAAAAAGGGAGCCAGTGATGTCAATTTAAAAATACTTCTTAAAAAAAAAAAGATATATACAGTATCTCACAAAAGTGAGTACACCCCTCACATTTTTGTACATATTTTATTATATCTTTTCATGTGACAACACTGAAGAAATTACACTTTGCTACAATGTAAAGTAGTGAGTGTACAGCTTGTATAACAGTGTAAATTTGCTGTCCCCCTCAAAAAAACTCAACACAAAGCCATTAATGTCTAAACCGCTGGCAACAAAAGGTAGTACACCCCTTTAGGAAAAACATGTCCAAATTGGGCCCAAAGTGTCAATATTTTGTGTGGCCACCATTGTTTTCCAGCACTGCCTTAACACTCTTGGGCATGGAGTTCCCCCAGAGCTTCACAGGTTGCCACTGGAATCATCTTCCACTCCTCCATGAAGAAGCTGTTGGATTTTAGAGTCCTTGCACTGCTCCACCTTCCGTTTGAGGATGCCCCATAGACGCTAAATATCTTGAAGATGAGGTTATACACCAAGGCTTGATTAACAGGTTGCCAACATCCCGTGTGTAGCTAGAACAAAAAAGGGTTGTCCCCTTAACTAGGGGCTGGGACTTTAACGGCAACAGAGTATTGCAAAACACAATAGTATAATATAAAGTAATTTTAATATAATTGGTTTAAGAAGCCAACTTGGTGGCAAGATAGAAATAACGTTAGAATATGGAAATTCAAATACAGTAGATTACATATAAAAACAGACTACAAATTGTTCTCCACACATGATTGAGCCCAACGCGTTTCAGGGAGGGTTCCCTTTCTTCTGGGGCGTGTCCTTATTGGAGATTGAAAGTACATCTATAAAATATATACAAAAACATGGTCGGTGAACATAACAAACAGGGAATGAATGAGCATCGTTGAAGGGGAAGGTGAATAACAGGGGGAAAAAAAAAAAGGAAAGAAATAGGTCTAACCTGATAGCCACTTATGAATTAGTTCAGATGGTAATAGAGACAATAAGTCCTAATAGGAAAAAAAAATTGGCTGAACCATGAACTAAATACACTTATTGGAAATTGATAAAGACTGAATAGTCATGCTGCAACAGAAAATTGTATCAGATCTGACCAAGGTCTGTCGCTGGTCAATAGAGACCATAGGGAGAAGGTAAGTTGATTAATGGCAAGTTCTATAAGAAGTAAAAAATGAAGAAGGTAAAAAATATCTGTATATATGTATATATAATGTAAACACAAAAGGGATATATATCACATGTATATGTATATCAGCTAGAAAAAGGCAATAAATTGTATCACCCTATCCATAAAGTATAAATGTATATAATAATAATAATTCAGTTTTTCTAAGAAGCGGCAAAGCGTAAGCATATGTGTCACTTTGATAGTGAGCTAGGGGAAAACTTTGGTGAAACTTCAAGATGTATCAACCAAGTATAGCCGCCTCAGAAACTTTAAGCCCGGTTCACACAAGGGCGGCACGACTTTGGGGGCGACTCGGCGGCGCAATCTCAAGACGACTTGAGACGCCCGCCTGAGGCGATTTGCATAATGACTTCTGTATAGAAGTCAATGCAAGTCTCTTTTGACCAGCGACAGACCTTGGTGAGATCTGATACAATTTTCTGTTGCAGCATGACTATTCGGTCTTTATCAATTTCCAATAAATTTATTTAGTTCATGGTTCAGCCAATTTGTATTTCCTATTAGGACTTATTGTCTCTATTACCATCTGAACTATTTCATAAGTGGCTATCAGGTTAGACCTAGAGTTCTTTGCCATGAGGTGCCTGGCTGAACTTCCAGTGACCACAACAAGAGTGAGAACGAAAACACCAAATTTAACACACTTGCTCCCCATTCACACCTGAGACCTTGTAACACTAACGAGTCACATGACACCATAAGGGAAAATGGCTAATTGGGCCCAATTTTGACATTTTCACTTAGGGGTGTACTCGCTTTTGTTGCCAGCTGTTTAGACATTAATGACTGTGTGTTGAGTTATTTTGAGGGGACAGCAAATTTGCACTGTTATAAAAGCTGTACACTCACTACTTTACATTGTAGCAAAGTGTCATTTCTTCAGTGTTGTGACATGAAAAGATCTAATAACATATTTACAAAAATGTGAGGGGTGTACTCACTTTTGTGAGATACTGTATGTGTATGTGTGTGTGTATGTGTGTATATATATATATATTTTTTCCTACAATGTTGGCTTTTAAGTGTACATACACTTTTTATTATAAAACACTATAAATTAGGAAGAAATCGAAATCCAAATAGAAGGGTACCATCCTTGGTGACTCTGCAGACATGACTGCTTAGGAACATATTTCTTATTACTGACATTCCTGTAAAGTACGGCATATATGTGGGGAAAAAGTAAGAACTGTGTAGGTTTGTGTAGTTGAATTTACCTGTTGATCCTGTCAGTTAATCTGCCTCAATGTTACTTCCTTCTACGGGATGATAACACTGACACTGTTTCATTCAAAGGACAAGTGGCGTTGTCCCCTTAGTGTCCACTGTGAAAAAACAGACCACGGACCTAAAGGCCAAAGCAATCTGTGACCAACAAAAGATTGAATGGGCTTTAGCCCAGTTTCAATAGACCTTTAAAGTCTCTCGGACATTAAATAACTGAATGACATGGTACAGGGCTTTGTGCTGGGAGAGGGTAGGACGTCTGTACTTGGATCTAAGGACCAGGCTGTATATGAGCCATAACTTCTACCTAAGGGGCTCTATAGGGGTACAGGAAGTACTTTGCAAACTAAAACGAAAAAGTGCCTGTAATTCACACTGTAAATTACTATTATAAAGGATTTACATAGTTCCAACAGTATATGCAGCACTTTTACAATATAAAGGGGGACAGTACAATTACAATATAATTCAATACAGAAGAAGTAGGAGGACCCTGCTCACAATCTAAAGGGAGAGGGAGGTGGTACCAAAGGTAAAACTGCAGGGGATGATCTGGTGAAGGTGATTCATGTACAGTTCTTAGGTGGAGCTTCCCTGAATAACTGAGTTTTCAAGGATCGCGAACAGGGTATGAGCTGACTGAACATACTGGGGGAGGGAATTTCAGAGGAGGCTCTGGAGAAGTCCTGGATCCTAGCATTGGAGGAGGTAGCAAGGGAGCTAAAGAGCAGGAGGTCCTGGGAGGAGCGGAGAGGACAATTTGGGCAATATCTGCTGATGAGGTTGGTGATGTAGCTAGGGGCGATGTTGTACCTTGAATGTTATACGATTGGATAGGGGAAGCCAGTGAAAAGATTGACAGAGGAGGCAGCAGTTACGGATCGGTAAGGTGTATTAGTCTAGCAGCAGCGTTCATAATAGACTGACAGGGGGGATAGCCTGTGTAAAGGTAGGCCAGTCAGGAGGGAGTTGCAGTAATCAAGGCGGGAAATAACCAAGAAGTAAATAAGTTGTTTTGTGGTGTCATTTAGTTAGGAAGGGATGAATTTCGGAATGGTTTTGTAGGTTAGGCGGCAAGATTTAGCCAGTGATTGGAATTTTTTTTTGAAAAGCCCATGGCGTGTGAAACACACCCAAAAACTCCACCCGGTGCCAAAAAAAGTGCACACACATAAAGAGTGACACAAAACGTGCAACGGGTGTTACACTTGTCCTCCACATGGAAGGACCTTACCCTGATCCCCCGGGGCGTTGGGCTCCTGACGGGGACTGAGGTACATCACGTATTGGATGTGGGGGCTGAAGGAGAGGTCAGAGTCTAGGATTACACCCAGCACCCTGCCATGTGTGGTGGGACCAATGGTTGTGCTGTTGATCTAAAGTCATGGGGAGGGGATGGGGGAGGAGGAAATATAACCAGCTCCATTTTAGAAAGATTGAGTTTGAGGAAGTGGTGTGACAATCCATACTGATATGTCGCTCAGTACGTTTTTGATATCTGAGGAGATTGAGAGGGGAGTTGAGGAGTCGAGAGATGGATCTGGGTGTTTTGTCAGCATAGAGGTGGTATTGGAAGCCATTGGAGGTTATCAAACCTTGTTAACCCCAACAACTCAGTAGAATATGGTAGGTGATGTCCTCTACTAACTTACAAGCCAAGAGCCTGGACAAGCTCCCTCCCCAGTTACATCCCATCAGTGGTTACCGCTAATGTTCCTATCCTGTGCAGTGCACTTCATGGGTCTTGCTGTTAAGGAACTTCTTTCCATATTGTGTATTGATGCAGACGTTACTGCATGGAGCAGCAGTAATCCGATTTCACTATTCCATATGTGAAGTGAATTATAGATTCCTAAATGTGTCTTTCTCTGGGAAATACAAATCTTGTAGTATATATTAAGTAGTAGACCTAGTATACATAGTTTACATATATGTGTCTGGTGCCTGAGAGTTATTAAAACTCTCAACACTCGGCTCTATGGTTCTCTCGTGTGTCTTTCAAATCTCTCTGGTACTCTCACCTTTTATTTTAACATTGCAGATCTCGCTGATAACGAGCCCTACCTGAAAGTAAAGACAAAAATAGGAGTCTGTGGTTTCAGTGCAGTAGTCAGTACAATTCTGCTCACCGGTTCAGGTGTGAATTTTTACCTGAAATCGCACCTGAACCAGACCCAAAATCGCACAGGACCCTTTTTAAAACCGAATTCGATTCCGATTCACATGTAATGTTATGAGAATTTGATGCAGTTAAAAGCGCATCCAATTGGCATGTATGTGAACCGAGCTTAACCACTTGCCGTCCGCCCTATAGTGGATTGACGGCGGCAAAGTGGTTTCAAAATCCTGACTGGACATCATATGACGTCCTTCAGGATTTTGAGCTGCTGCGCTCCCCCGGGGGCGCGCATCGCAGCGATCGTTGTTGCAGGGTGTCAGTCTGACACCCCGCAACACCGATCTAGGTAAAGAGTCTCCGACGGAGACTTTTACCACGTGATCAGCCGTGTCCAATCACGGCTGATCACGATGTAAACAGGAAAAGCCGGTGATCGGCTTTTCCTCACTCTGTCAGACGTGAGTAGAGGAGAGCCAATCGGCTGCTCCTCTGACAGGGGGGGTTTGTGCTGATCGATTATCAGCGCAGCCCCCCCCCGAGGATACCCACACTGGACCACCAGGGATGCCCACCACCAGGTATGCCTCCCTAGACCACCAGGGATGCCCATCGGTGCCCACAATGGATGCCACTCAGTGCCCACAATGGGCATCACTGATTGGCAGGCATTATTGTTTGGCACTGATTGGCATCCATTAGTAACACATTACAGTACAGTGCCGCCTCTCGGTGCCCATCCGTGCCGCCTCTCGGTGCCCATCCGTGCCGCCTCTCGGTGCCCATCCGTGCCGCCTCTCGGTGCCCATCCGTGCCGCCTCTCGGTGCCCATCCGTGCCGCCTCATCGGTGCCCATCACTGCAGCCCCATCAGTGCCCATCAGTGAAGGAGAAAACGTACTTACTTATTTACAAAGTTTTGTAACTGAAACAAAAATAATACGTTTTTTTTTTTCAAACTTTTCGGTCTTTTTTTTTTAGCAGAAAATAAAAATCGCAGAGGAGATCAAATACCACCAAAAGAAAGCTCTATTTGTGGGAACAAAATGATAAAGATTTAGTTTGGGTACAGTGTAGCATGACCGCGCAATTGTCATTCAAAGTGCAACAGCGCAGAAAGCTGAAAATTGGTATGGAAGCTATGGAAGTGGTTAAAGATTAATAAGTTGTGTTGCACATTGATTGTTGATATTCTAAGGCTCCATGCACACTGGATGCTAAAAAAAAGCTATAAACGCCAGTAGCTTTGCAGGGAGCCTTTCAAAGTTTTTTTAGCGTTTTTCAGTGTTGGCGCTTCTTAGCTTTTTTTTTTTTTTTTTTTTATTAATGGCTCAAAAACGCTGGCGAGCTGCGTTTTTGGCGTTTTTTGCGTTTTTTAGCATTTTTCCCACCAAAAAACGTCACTTTGAACGCAAATTTCCTGTGTTCAGAAAAAAGCCCTTTAACTCCACTGCTCATTAACGCTAAAAAAACGTCCATGTGCGCATGGACACATATGCTAACCGAGTGCAGTTTATGGGCTTTTAAAAAAAAAAATGCCCAAACGCCAATAAACTGCAGTTTATCAGCTTCAGTGTACATGGAGCCTTAAAGCGCAAATATGCCTCCTATAGTTCGGTCACCAATGGTACACACAGGGTTTTAGTATCCAAAGCTGTCTTTAAATAATTTCTGCCTTTAAACACTTCAGCTCCAGAAGGTTTTACCCCCTTCTTGACCAGACCATTTTTTGCGATACGGCACTGCGTTGCTTTAACTAACTGACAATTGCGTGGTCGTGCGAAAATGTACTGAAATAAAATTGATGTCCTTTTTCTTTTTTTTTTTTTTTTTTCACAAATGGAGATTTCTTTTGGTGGAGTTTGATCAACTCTGCAGTTTTCATTTTTTGCACTATAAACAAAAAAAGACCGACCATTTTGAAAAATATATATATTTTTTTGGGGAACCAGAGACACCAATACAGTGATCAGTGCTAAAGAAATGCACTGTCACTGTATAAATGACACTGGCAGGGAAGGGGTTAACAGGGGCACTCAAAGGGTTAAATGTGTTCCCTAGGGTGTGCTTTCTAACTGTAGGGGGAGTGCTTTGACTAAAGAAAACCGAGATCCGTGTTTCTGCTTGGCAGGAACACAAGATCTCCATATTCCGCTCTAGCAGAACAGCGGTCTGCCTCTCTACGAACGATGGCCGGGTTCCTGCTGGACCCGCTGATTGGCTCCCACTGTGTCCAATCACAGTGGGAGTGAGGCTCCAGTGGCGCGCGTGCCCCAGAGCCGAAGAAGATTATCACGTACAGGTACATGATTTTGCGCTTAAGGGCCACCTTGCTGCAGTACATATACGGAGGGGTGGTCCTTAAGCGGTTAAATATTGACAAATGCACATAATAAGCAACTGCAAGAAAGTGCAAGGATTTTAAATTTTGGATAATTTATGCAAATTTCACCTTGCAGAAAAATGTTCTTTAAAACAATGCCTACATCTCATTTATTCATTTATTTTTTATTTATTTTTGTACTAATGACTGAATACAGTTTGTTTAAATGTTTATATCCCTTCAACTGCTTTACCAAGTTTTAATTATTCATTATAGGGATTTTTTTTTTTTTTTTTTCAGTTCAGCTGTTCTAAGCTCCTTCAATCCCATTCCTGCCATGGCCTAAAACAATGGCTCATATTGTTAAGGTTAATATGCTTGAGGAAGAAAATTTAATAGATTGGCATAAGGCTAGTATCTGCAGTTTAATCAGAAATAGCAAAACAAACAAATTAATTTCAGGGAATGAATGAACACGCTGAACTAATATTTACCCTATCAGGGTTTTTGGAGTAGCTGTGAAGGTAAAGTTCCCATTTTATTAAATATATATTTTAGTATATACTGGTTTAAAGATGGCTGAAATGTTTGATATGTAGTTTTAATAGGTGCTTTATTCAGTTCTTTCTTCTGCTTGTGGCTCACTTTCAGGGAATTTGAAGTGCGCACATATTTTGAGGCATCGATTTACCTTTTTATTTAACATTTTTGCATGCTTGTTGTACTGCAATATGATTATAGTAGTACATGTACACATTTTGTAGACCCTCCTAGAGGTGGTCTGTATATCGCCACAATCAATCTTTCCTGTCAACAGTTGTTGCAAAAAAAATCCATCACATATCAAGTCTGTGTGTTTTTGTTTTTGTTGTTGTTGTTTTTGTTGTTGTTGTTTTTGTTGTTGTTGTTTTTGTTGTTGTTGTTTTTGTTGTTGTTGTTTTTGTTGTTGTTGTTGTTGTTTTTGTTGTTGTTGTTGTTGTTGTTGTTGTTGTTGTTGTTGTTGTTTTTTTAAATTTTTTTTTAGACCTGACAAATTTTACATTAGTGGCAGGTAGTGAACAGCCAAGGTGTCTGCAAATGTCCAAGGTTCAGCACCATCCAGAATCTATGACTAAAGGTGGCTATACACTATGTGAATTTTGCTTCATGTGTGGTCCTGTCGACCACCTTCCTACCTGACATCCTTCAGATGAAAAATCTAAAATTCTGTCAGATTCAGCGAGTGTTTGGATATTCATAATGCCGCTAGTGTCGGCTGTCAGAAGAATGCTTTTTTTTTTGTTTTTTTTTAAAGCAGATTGGTGGGACACCCAGGCATTGGCCATAGCGTTTTGGCATTTTGGGTCAGAGGATGTACCTAATAATATCTAATACTATCCTCTACCAAAAAAAGGAGACACCGGTGGATGTTTTTGCATTTATAATTTATCTTTATCTGGAAGCAGCATTTCTGGCATCATCCGAATTGTGTCCTCTGTCTCCTCCCTCTGCCAAGACATTCAACAACAACAAGCACAACTGCAACATCATCACTGTGTGCTGTGCTATGTGAATGGCTCAGCAGAGGGAAGGGGGGGGGGGGGGGGGTTGGATGCACAGCACCAGATTTTGTGATAGATCTAAAAACCAGTCCGATGCAGCAGGGGGGAATCAGAAGTGCAGCTTCCACCATACATAGCAGCACTTGGTGAAGATTAGATAGTTCTTGAAGTAATTAGAAAATTACAGGGTTAATGTGAGAATTGTAGATTTAAAAAAAAAAAAAAAAAACACATAAAAAAATAAATAAAAAATAATCAGTGCATGGATTTGGGATTTAAAGTGCATTAACCCAGTAGCAAGCATAAAAATATATTGCAGCTTACAAGTCCTTAGATGTGTGTTTGCTTTTCCTTCTTTATTTGCACATAATGATTCTGCCAGTAATATTTATGTCCTGTCTCACACACTGAAGCCTCGTACACACGGGCGAGAATCTCGTCAGGAAAAAACTTGTTGTTTTTCTTGACGAAATTCTTGGACAAGAAACTTGTCCCGGCCGAGTGTACACACGCTCGATTCAAAGTACCTGCGGTTCTTTGAATGGAGCGAACGCGGTGACGTAATCGACTACGACGAGCGTGCGCTCGTCACATTCGATGCCATCGCCGCCATCTTGCTACACCCTACCTACGCCTAGGAAGCTACCGCGCATGCGTCAAAGTCATTTCGAGCATGCGCGGGTTTCCACGGTGACAGGTAAGTGTACATGCACACACTTTTCTCGTCGAGAAACATGCTGACGAGAATCCTGATGAGAAAATAGAGAGCAGGTTCGCTATTTTTCTCGTCGAGATTCTTGTCGGTTTTCTTGACGAGAAACCTGATAGCCGTGTACACACGACCGATTTACTCAGCAAGAAAGCTCTGCCAGCAAGTTTCTTGTCGTTTTTTTGATGAGAAACTCGGTCGTATTTACGGGGCTTAACACTCACCCTACTATAAATATGGAGTGGCTAAAATGTCACCCTAGGATAGGACTACAGAACATCTCGCCCTTTCTGGTGTCTGTAGTCCACAGAGATTAACTCTGCAGGGCTAATGGCAATAGGACTACACAAGACCGCACTGGCTTTGTCAGAATCAACAGGTATTTTATGAAAGGGATATAACAATAAGCTTTCAATAATTTAAAGTGATACTAAAGTCTCCTTTTTTTTTTTTTTTTTTTTTTTTTTCCGTTTTTTGTTTAAAAATTCCAAACATGTTATACTTGCCTGCTCTGTGCAGTGGTTTTCCACAGAGCAGCCCAGATCCTCCTCTTCTTGGGTCCCTTGCCCGGCGCTCCTGCCTCCACAGCAAGTAGCTTGCTATGGGGGCACCTGAGCTAAGCTGCTGCTGTGTTTGTCCATTCAGACACTGAGCCACGGCTAGGCCTTGCCCCCTCTCTCTCCTTATTGGTTCACTGACTTTGACAGCAGCAGGAGCCAATAAGGAGGGAGAGTCAACATCGCTGAATTGAGATGGGGCTCAGGTAAGTATGAGAGAGGCTGCTGCAGACAGAAGTTTTTTTTTTTTTATCTTAATGCATAGAATGCATTGAGATATAAAAAAAAAAAGAACTAACTTTAGAGAGCTCCAGGCTCCTTCAGGAAAAAAATGTCAGCAGCTACAAATACTGTAGCTGCTGACTTTTAATATTAGGACACCTACCTGTCCACGAATTCAGTGTTGTCTGGATTTGAGATGATTTTTCATTGAGCTCTCAGGTGCTGCCACCACCAACTCGGGTAAGGAAAGCTGGTTCCCCACTGCGCATGCACGAAGCGCTCTGTGAAGGGCCCGGCGGCAGGGGAAGGAAGAAGTGGGCCAAACCTCCAGATGAGTTTTCCGCAGCGAAGTCAGCCAGAAGTGGGAACGGGTACCTGTCAAAACTGAGTACCTGCTTCCCCCCCCTTCCCCCCCTAAAGATTACAAATGTGGCAACAGAGGGGGGGGAGCAAATAAGTGGAGCTTCCCCTTTTGGTTGGAGCTCCGCTTTTAAGGTTTAGATGCACTTAAAATAGGCCTGTGATTAGAGTTGCCTAAACGGTGTCATGAGTGGGGACATTTCTGATAGCATGTGTATAACCAATGGAATAGCTGTGCTATATTTATTTATTTATAGTCAAAAATGCAATTTGTGCACATTTAAATTGTTTTTAAAAGCGGTACAAAGTATGCCAATAGCAGCTACTTCAATTTACAGTGGTTAGATCAATAAAAGGATTGTGGTTGGTACTTGCCCTCTGCATTTTCCCTTAATCAGATTTATTCATTAAAACAATGCAAAGTATGCATATTATTACTAATAAAAAAAAAAACAATTTTTTCTTGATAAACCTCACTTGTTCAAAGTAAGGCTACGACAAAACTATTCTGGTTTTTAATTGTAATTCCTGTACCAGCAGAGCAGATTATTCAATCATGTGTCACGGAGGATTATGATCTTTTCAGTGGTTCTGCAACAATCCAAGCTTCTCTACGTTTGTAGCCAGCTGCCTGTACAAATGCTGATTGTGTGTTCATAATGCCAACTAGTAGTTGTGTGCTTTGCTGAATTTCCCTGGCCTAATCCATCACATGAATCACATGTCTCACAGTGCCTCTGATTATTGGCGTAATCATTTTAAAACTTGACTACGTGCATTTCAGATTTTCTAAATCGTACAATGTAGTTGATTCAAAGGTAGTTACTAATTAACTGGCATTGGTGGTCATAAGGTCAGAATCACATGGAAAGGGCTCCCAGTCTGAAGATCACCTGATCATGTCAATAATATGAATGACTCTGCTGTGAAATGTAATAACCTGCACCTCATTCAATTTTCTGGAAACACAGCCATTGAATCCCAATTAAATTTTTACAGAAAAACACATTGGATACAATTCAAAATGACTTCAAAAAGAATGAGCAACTAAAGCAGAACATTGGTCTTAAATTTAAAGTACAGAAATTATTTGTATGTGCAGTTTTCTCCTGGCCCCCCAAATTGCCACAAAAAGCTGTTGAGCCTCCGCTAAAGTCCATCTAATTCAGCTTCCTGTAATGGTGTGGCAACAATACTGCACTGCTCCTAAATTTATAGTAGTTGCCACTTTTTCATGGAGGATCTTCATGTTTTGTACTACATTGGAATGAGAAAATATTGCAGGTGGTATGACTATTGTCAAAGTTTATTCACAAGCTTGTAGATTGTCAATCGGCTTCTGGCCACACCCTGGGAGGGTAGAGAGCATGCGAGACCTAAATGAAGAGGGATCTAGCTATTCCCTTGGGCATCATATAGGAGGGAGGGAGCTGTACTAGGGATTTGACTTTCCTGGAGTAGTCACATTTTCTAATCGATTCAGAGACATGTTGGGAGTGCATACAAGTCATTGGGAAGTAAAAAGCCTTTAAAATACCTGATTTTCCTGTTTTTTTACCTGCATTTTTGGTGACCGGGGTCTCTTTCCACTTGCCGACCGCCTAACTGGGAAAATACATCATTAGTTTGACGTTAAATAGCAGGGATATGGCTGCAGCTAGATGCCATAACCCCAGTATAATTTTTTCCTCAGGCGCCGGTCTTTTAGATAAGAGTGGTCCAGGCAGCGCACAGAGATGAGCGAAGGAAAAATGGCCTAGGAGGACTGTTGACGTCATGGAGCCAATTTATCTGGTTTCGATCCCATGTAAACAAAGCCTTTTTTATTTGATGTTTTGCTTTTAAGGGTAGAGGAGAGATTTTGGGTCTTTTGACCCCAGATCTCTCCATATAGAGGACCTGTCATGTTTTATTTTTGCAAAGGATGTCAGCGCGAGTATAAAATTCTAGCACTAGGCCGCCTCTAACTCTCTAAACTGGTAACCTGTAGAAATGATTAAAGCGTCGCCTATGGAGATTTTTAGGTACCGTAGCCCGTTAGCCTGCCATTCCATGAGCACGCACAATTTTAAAGCATCGCATGTTAGGTATCTATTTACTCAGCATAACATAATCTTTCATATTTTACAAACAAATTTGGGTTATACAGTGCCTTGAAAAATTCATACCCTTTTAAAAATTTTCCACATTTTGTCATGTTACAACCAAAAACCTAAATGTATTTTATTGTTTTTTTTTTTTTTGTGATAGATCAACACAAAGTGGCACATAATTGTGAAGTGGAAGAAAAATTATAAATGATTCTCCAAATTTTTTACAAATAAATGTGTGAAAAGTGTGGCGTGCATTTGTATTCAGCCCCCCTAAATCAATACTTTATAGAACCACCTTTCACTGCAATTACAGCTGTAAGTATTTTTGCCTGCTGGAAGATGAACCTCCGTCCCAGTCTCAGGTCCTTTGCAGACTCTAATTCCGCGTAAACACGATCGGAATTTCCGACAACAAATGTTTGATGTGAGATTTTGGTCAGATATTCCGACCATGTGTAGGCTTCATCGGACATTTGCTGTCGGAATTTCCGGCAACAAATGTTTGAGAGCAGGTTCTCAATTTTTCCAACAAGAAAATTTCTTGTTAGAAATTCCGACCGTGTGTAGCCATTTCCGACGCACAAAAGTGCTGCGCATGCTCTGAATCATTGTACGTCTCCTCGTTCTTGACAATCGGAATTTCCGAGCAACATTTGTGCGACCGTGTGTAGACAAGACAAGTTTGAGCCATCATCCGTCGGAAAAAAAACACTGTTTTGTTGTCGGAAATTCCGATCGTGTGTACGCAGCATTACAGGTTTTCCTCTAAAGCCTCATACACACGATCGGACTTCAAACAAACTTTTCTGTGGATTTTTGTCCGAAGGGAGTTGGCCGGGCATTTTTGTCCGAAGGGAGTTGGCAGGACTTGGCAGGACTTTTCTGCAAACTTTCCCAAAACTTTCCCAACATCACATGGTTTTTCTGCTCTTTACTGCCACCCTTTGGTCAACTTCTGCTATTGTTGGATGATTTTAACATTGGTTCTGGGCATGCGTATTTGTACTTCGGACAAAGTCCGATAGATTTCTGTACACACGATAGGACTTTGCACCATAGGACTTTTGTTGCCAAAAAGTTTGTCCATTTGCAGAGCAAACTTTTGTCCGATGGAGCGCACAAACGGTAGGATTTTTTTGAAAACGTGCTCATTTTTTGAAATTTGTTGTCAAAAAGTCCTACCGTGTGTATGGGGCTTTGGACTGCCCTGTATTTGGCTTCATCCATTAACTCTGATCAGCTTCCCTGCCCCAGCTGAAGGGTGAAGTGCAGTGTTTGGTCTCATCTGACCAGAGGACTTTCTTTTGGCTTTCTTTCAACAATGGCTTTCTTCTTGCCACTCTTCCATAAAGGCCAAATTTGGGGAGTGAACGACTAATAGTTGTCCTGTGGACAGATTCTCCAACCTGAGCTGTGGATCTCTTCAGCTCCTCCAGAGATGCCATGGGCCTTTAGGCTGTTTTTTTCTCTGATTTTAGTGCTCTCCTTGCCTGGCCTGTCAGTTTAGATGGATGGTCATGTCTTTGTAGGTTTGCAGTGGTGCCACTCTTTCCATTTTCGGATGATGGATTGTACAGAGCTCCGTGAGATGTTTAAAGCTTGAGATATTTTTTTTTTTATAACCTAACCCTGTTTTAAACTTCTCCAACTTTATCCCTGACTTGTCTGGTGTGTTTATTGGCCCCTTTATGCCGCTCTTTGTTCACTAAGGTTCTCTAACAAACCACTGAGGACTTCACAGAATAGCTGTATTTATACTGAGATTAAATTACACACAGGTGGACTCTATTTACTAATTAGGTGACTTTTGAAGGCAATTGGTTCCATTAGATTTTAGTTGGGGATATCAATGTAAAGGGGGCTGAATACAAATGTATGCCACGCTTTTCAGATATTTGCGAAAAATTTGGAAAACCATTTATAATTTTCCTTTCACTTCACAATTATGTGCCACTTTGTGTTGGTCTATCACATAAAAGCCCCAATAAAATACATTTACATTTTTGGTTGTAACATGACAAAATGTGGAAAATTTCAAGTGGTATGAATACTTTTTCAAGGCATTGTATATTGTTTTTTTTTTTTTTTTTCCATGGAACTGTTTTTTCCCCCAAAAATTGTTTTTGCAAAAAATGCGTGACATACAAAAATTGCAACGACTGCCATTTTATGTCCTAGGGCCTTTACTAAAGAAAGCACCGGTTTGCAGAAGTAGTTCCTGTACTTTGCGATTTTCGGGTGTGACTTCACTGGACATCTGTGCATGAAGCCGCACAGATGTCTTTCAAGTAGCACCTGAAATCGCGCTGACCTGCTACTTTGAACTCGTGCTACTTCAAGTAAAGTAGCACGATTTCAATTTGAACCAGGGCTTATTGTGGCACAAGTACATTTTGTGGCACAAGCGTTCTCAGGTTTAAAATGTAAGGTCTCCCTGCTGTTTGAAATGATCATTTTATTTTCCTGAGTAGGGCATTGGGTGAACCATACTTGGGATCAATTTCTGTGGCTCGCTCATCAGTTGCAAAATATTTACTATACATATAAGCATTTAAATGTAATGCAAGAAGAGCATTTATTCTGACCAGGGCCACTAGACAGGTGTAAAAAAAAAGTATGCAGTTTTATATTTCTTAGAAAATCTGTAATTTGAAATGCAAATGGTGTATTTACCCAAAAGCATCTTGATATTGGCCTCGTTTAACAACCATTACAACTGCTTGGGAAATGTAGTTCCAGTGCAAGTGGACTACAAGACTGCTGCATAAACATAGGTGACAAGAGAATAGATCAAAGCAATGACCTCATAAGTTTGCAGTACCTGCTTTATTTCTCAATCAGCAAGCTGGAGTGTGCTTTGACCCAGTGTTGAAGACTAAGCTGTGCTGCTGCCGGGACATGGCTGAGCTATATGGCAGGGGTGCCTAGATTATAAAGCTAGCTGATAGCTGCACAAAACAACAAACCATTTGGCAAGAAAACCTTTGCCATGTATGTATTTCAACTGCATTTTTATCTAAATTCCAGCTCTAACTTTTTACTTTTCTGTGGGGACCAAAAAAAACTTTTTTTTTTTTTTTAAAAGGTCCTGTAGTCTCTTCGCTTTTTCTGTTCTCCTTATTTCTTTATCAAGGGCACTGAAAAAAAAAAAGAATGCTTCTGGCTATATATCTGATATTGTCATTTTACCATGAACAATTTCACAACTCGGTATAATTAAATTAAAAAGAAAAAATAGTGACTTTATACAGTGTAAATATAAAACAACTTAATTGAGGACTGCTTTTACAATTCTAAAAGTGGCGCCACCCATTCTATTCCTATATGTAAAATGTCATAATACACTGTATAAATGATGTTCAAAGTACAGTGAAAAGTCTCTACTGAGAGATGACACTTTAGACAAGGCCTTGTCTAAAATATATAAACAGTTGTTCGGTGAGGGAGGTTATCTCCTCGCAAAGTGTAGGGTGGGGTGAGGTGTTCCCCCAGATGGACAGGAATGACTGGGATGATGTATGGGACATTAATTTTACTAGATTGGTCTCTGCTAGGGACCATCTCATCCAATTTAAATTCTTGCATCGCATCTATCTTACTCCGGCTAGACTGGCCAAAATATTCTCTACACAGTCTCCTTGTTGCTGGTGGTGCAGTTCCCTCGCGGCCGATTTCATGCATATTTTTTGGAATTGCTCATCCATCCAGGGGTTCTGGAGGAGGGTTACAGACTGCATAGCTGAAGTGACTGCCATCCAGGTACAGCCATCAATTGAGGTATGCCTCTTGGGACTGGTAGACAATCTAGCCCCAAGGAGAGCGACTCGTACTTTGTTGACGATTCTCATATATTACGCCAGGAAACTGGTAGTGTTATCATGGAAAAAGCCCAATCCACCCACTGTATCAGCGTGGAAGGGGGTGGTGAATAGAGCTGCACCGCTGTTCAAAGCTACTTATGCTAGTAGGGGCGCACCTCAGAAATTTGATAAAGTATGGGGCAGTTGGATGAATAGTGAACTTACGGTGGCGGATTGAGTGGCACATATTATAAATGCATCTGTAGTAGGAGTTGAATATGATTGTGAATATTTTACATTTCCAAACAACATATAGACTGTTACCGAGTAAAAGTGACCTTATAACTGTTTTATTCCTGTTGCAGGGTGGGGGTCTGGAGGGAGGGAGAGGGAGCCAATGCTGAAGAATTGTAAATAGTTTGTGTTTTGTGTATGGCCCGCTGGGTCTGTTTTGTTATGTCAAAAGCAATAAATAAAGCTTAAAAAAAAGCGGGTTCGCATTATGAGATCTTCATTGCTGTATGTTGTTTGTAAGTTTTATACTAGACAGTCATTCCATGTGTCGTTATTATTTATTTATATTTTTTTTGTCAAAATCACTTAGGGCTCTTTCACACGGGCGGATCCCGTCATGATCCGCCCCGTGAATATCCGCTTGCTCAGCGGAGATCGCTCTGTTGATCCCCGCTGAGCCGGCGGATGACTTGTCCGTCTCTGCACACTGTGCAGAAACGGACCGGTCGGATCGCCGATTTCCTCTATGGGGGGATCGTATGAAAACGGACCGTCTGTCCGTTTTCATCCGATCCGCAGACGGATGGATTTTCCTCCGTCATGCTAAACGGACGATAGCGGAGACTGATGTCATCGGAAGTCAGCGGATGTTCATACGCTATCCCGTAGGGATACATGTATGTCCGTTTTTCACCCGAAAACGGATGGATGAAAAACGGACATACGGAACGTCCGTGTGAAAGAGCCCTAATGTGAAACATCTGGATGATATTTATTTTCTGATTATGTGGATTACTTTTAGATATAATTTAAACCTGCATTCCAATGAGGCAGAAAAAAAAAATCCTGGATTTGTTGGGACAATCCCACTTATAGACTCTTATCGCAGTGATGTAGTGTCCAAAGATCACAGCATCACCCTGATCTGAGTTACTGAGCCTGCGCAGTAACTCAAAGAATATTAACCAAGGAGATTGCTGCAGAGAGTGGGTGGTTCCTGCATAATTTGGGGTTGGGTTAGCCGCAAAGTGGGCCTAATTTGTACAAGACTGCCCAGAAAGGGGGAATGATTTTGAAGGGGCTGCCTGAAAAGTGGGCATGTAAAGTGTGGTGTGTTCACAAGGTAGTCAGTGTCTTGGACTAGGGAGAACATGTTGGGAAGTATGGAAATGTTTTGTGGTGTTGTGATTGACTTAAAGTGGTTCTGAAGTCAGAAGTTTTCTTATCTTAATGCATATGCATTAAGATAAAAAAACCTTCAGTCTGCAGCAGCCCCCCTAATACTTACCTGAGCCCCATCTCAATCCAGCGACGTTGCACAAGAGTCTCGATTGTCCGGTACTCTCCCTCCTCCTTAGCTGAGATAGCAGCAGGGCGCCATTGGCTGCCGCTGCTGTCAATCAGTCTGTGAGCCAATGAGGAGAGAGAAGAGGCAGGGCCAAGCTGAATGGACACACAGAGCAGCTGCTCGGCTCAGGTGCCCCCATAGCAAGCTGCTTGCTGTGGGGGCACTTGGCAGAAGGGAGGGGCCTGGAGTGCCGACGAGGGACCCGAGAAGAGAGGATCTGGGCTTCTTTTTGTAAAACCACTGCCCAGAGCAGGGGAATATAACATGTTTGTTATTTTTTAATGAAAAAAAACTAGACTTCAGTATCACTTTACCTTCTTTTCCTTGTGGTTTCTTGGTAACATTGGGACCAATCATGTAATTATAGCAGATAGACCATCCCACTTGGCATCAAAAATTAGGAAGTGACTGGAATGCATGTGCCCGTATTACACAACCGGGACAAATAAAAACGACAGTATGTAAAAAATAAATAAAAGCATATTGTATTTGCAGCCTGACTGCATTTTTTTTTATGGTTGAACTAGATGGACTTGTGTTTTTTTTTTTTTTTTTTTTTTTTTTTTTTTTTCAACCTGACTAACTATAACTATGTAACTTTAATAAAGAAGGTTCAATTTAAGTGTCTTTTTTTTTTTTTTCCCACATATTCTTTAAAATACCCAAACGGTGTGCAAGTGCCTTGTATAGAAGGGAGTAGTACAGTAAGCAAAATACAATTGAACGAGAAATATCAAGGGCAGTTTTAAAGCAACATACATTGTGCATTTTATGTGCATCATAACAGTAAGGATTCTTAAAAGAATTTAAGCTTTATGCATCTCCTAGTGACCCTAATTAAGAAATAATTTTAAGGAATTACTTTGGAGGTGTCGAAATGGCCTTTTTGTTCATTTAAAAAAATTCTTATTGCTATATTCATCTATTCAAGCCCAGTGCTTTTGTTATCCTATTGTCTATATTTTGCACTGCATATTAAACTTTCAACAGAGTTATTGATGAGTTAAAGGGCATAGTGTATGCTTCCTATGTACTATTGTTGCCTCATAAATACAATTGGCAAAAACAAGAGAGGAAATCCGGGTTACACGGCTATTTTGTATTAGGCAGATGTCTTGTATGGGTTACAATTGTAGCGCATTTAACTACTCTCCCTCCAAGTGGACGTACCCATGCGGCCTCGGGTATCTGTGTTTTCTACCAGGGTCATGGCTGAAGCTGCAGTCATGACCCTGGTATCATAATTGCATTTATTTTAAGAGCTGGCAATGCTCTATAATATAAACGTGATTTGAGTGGCTGGCCTGGGAGCCTAGGACTGAACTTGGTAGTCGGGGTGGCGCTTCCATTCCCCAATCAAATCTATGGTCTATGAAACTGGATGCATGGTTTTCAGTTTGTTTGCAAGCCGCTACCAGCTTGTAAAGCATCTGATCAAACTAATCTCGGTTTGATCTGCTGCTTTCAGGTTAGAGGAAAGATCTGGGGTCTAATACCTGTTACTGCTGAGCTATTACAAAGAATGTTGTTCATCCCTTGTGGTGGCAATAAAAATGTAAAAAAAAAACAAAAAACGTAAAGATGCAGTGTAAAAAATAAAAATAAATTAAAAAATATATATTTTTTAAATTTTATTTTTAATAGTGTTTGAAATGCTGCTGTGCAAATTAGAGGTTGGCCGATATATCGGGCGATATTTGGCCATTTTTGATAAATCGGCATCGGACGATTATTATCAAAATTAGGCCGATATTTAACACTGACTGCCGTTCCTTCTCCACACTCAGCGTGGCGCTTGATGCTTGCCAGAGCCGCTGAGTGTGTGAAACTGACAGTAACAGAGAGGAGAGAGAGAGGAGCTGTCAGAATTGAACTAGATGTCGGAGGTGGGCGGGACCCAGCGGCTATCAAACACCAGCCAATGGGATAGCATCTGGGCGGGCCGCTAAGTGTATGTGGCCCTGCCCCCTTTCTTAAGCCGCCCAATCATTGGCTGGTGTTTGTTTGCTTGCGCGCTCTCTCTCTCTCACAGATACAGTTGCGTGTGAACTGCCAGCGCCAACCAGTTCCAAATTGGTGCCACCTGCCAGTTCCAAACCAATGCCAATAGTGCCACCTGCCAGTTCCAAACCAGTGCCATCTGTACTGAGGACATAAAGTGTGTAGTAGAGTGACAGGAGCAAGCAAGGAGGAGTGGAGCGGGTGAGGTTTTTTTTACATCGGCCTAAAATATCGGCCACAAAAATAGTCATCATATATCGACCATCGGCCGCCCCAATTTCTAAATCTCTGCATCGGTCGACCTCTAGTGCAAATATTATGTAACATAAATTGAAGCAATCAACTTTTCTTTTTTTTTTTTTTTTTTTCCTCCGTGGCCTTTGCTTTCAGAAAATTATATAATGTTTGGGGTTCTAAGTAAGCTAGTAAAAAAAAAAAAATGCAGATTTTTTTTTTTTACATGTATGTGAGAAGTGTCAGAAGTGGCCTGGGGGTCAAGTGGTTAAAAAAAGGTCCTCTGCTAAGTAAAATCTGACGGTGTATACAAGGATTTTCAATCCTAAGACCCCTTTCACACTGAGCTGCCCATAGCGTCGGCGGTAAAACGCCGCAATTTTTACCGCCCTCCGTGTGAAAGGGGTCTAAGAGTGGATTGTACATACTCTTGTTTGAAGAACTTTGCTCATTTGGAAAGAACAAAAAACTTCATGATTGTGAAATGACAGCTTTATTTGTTTTAGTAATAGTTGTAGTTCCCTGGAGAGTACCTATGTTCTGTTATGCCAATTACAGCAGTGATGTCACTGTCTGTCTTCTTGCAACTAACGTATTAATATAATGATGGGTACTTTCCCATTTATCTGGGAGCCACAGCCTCTGGAGAAATGCCATCCACTAGAAGAAATTAAAAGGAAAAAGTATTTATTTCATATCTGATTTTTGTTTTCATGCGTTTCAGATTGAAAGATAGGATTTCAGGAGGCCAAATATTTTTTGATAGAGTACCTGTGGTCATATTTGTGTTTTCTGCCTTTACTTGAACTCTTCAAAGCATGACTCCAGATAATGTCTTGCAGTCCCTCATTCTCCTTTGTTCCTCCATTTCAAACTGGTCACCAGATTGTACAGATTGTTGTCAAGGAAAGATTCTCTAGCTCCAAGGGAGCCCCTCCTCCTCTTTACTGGGTCTAAGGTTGAAGGCTCACCATTGGCAGATTTCACACTGCTTAAACGAAAGAAGGAGAGTGTCGGCCCATTACAAGACCAACGAAAATTGTCCCTCACAGTCCGATAACAATAATGGTTCCTGGAAAATCTCCCTTTGCTATAATGAAAAGGGACACATTTTCCAAATGATATCCAGGTGATTGACCACACACACACTCACAAACTTCTAACCAATTTCAATCAATATTTAAATCGACTAGATAATTTGTAAACATTAACAATTCCCATGAGGGTAATATGCCTGAATTTACAGATGCAAAACCATGCGACAAAGCGTGGGTATGACTAGGATTAAAGGACTGGGGCACCCTGTATTCGAATACAGAAAAATATTCTGTGGCACACATAGATTGCATCTGGGAATGATGGGTATGATTGCACCTTAAAGTGTAATTAGCTAAAAGCGGAACTATTCTCACCTGTTCTCCAGCCCTGTGTTCCTCCAGAGCTCCTGACCGGCTGCTGACATCCTTCCGGGGATCAATCTCCAGCCATTTTAATAGGTTGGCCTGAGATGACTGTGTGGATATGTGCATAAGTTCAGTCACTGGGCACTGCCGAAATTCTACACTAAGCTGTGTGGACAGGCAGGTAAGGAAACTTTAACCATATCCTGTGTGTGTGTGTGTGTGTATATGTGTGTGTATGTGTGTGTGTGTGTGTGTGTATATATATATATATATATATATATATATAATAAATGTGCTTGGGAAATGGTGATGATACCTGGATAGTGGATGCAGCTGCAGCCATAAACCTGGTATATTTGTGTTCAGCTGGGGATTCAATGCACAGTAAAAGTGATCCAAACCGCTATACAGCCACCTGATCACTTTTGCAGGCTGTGGCAGAGAATCCCCCCGTGATGTCAGAAACCGAAAGCAATGGGAATTTTGTCACTTTTGGTTTGTTTACAAGCTATTGGTTTGACCCCAGATCTCTCCATGAAGAGAACATGTCACTGCCCATAATATCACAAAGAATGTTCTTCATCCCTCATGATAGATAGAAAGAAATGAATAAATGAAGGTACAAATAAAAAAATAAAATAATTAGTCTTAAAGTGCTAATGCGCAAATGTGATCCTGCACTCCTATGTAAATGGTGATTTCATGTGAGGTATCGTCATGAACATCAGTGAGAGCAATAATTCTAGCACCAGACCTTCTGTGTAACCTGTAAAGGCTTATAAATCATCACCAATGGAAATTTATAGGTACCATGGTTTGTTGCCATTCCACAGGTGTATGCAGTTTGAAAACAGGACAAGTTGGGTATCTATTTACTCAGCGTAACATATTTTATTAAAAACAAAATGCTTGAACCTCCAATGAAAATACACGCATTAACAGCGCTCTAAAAAACTAAAATGCTAAAAGACTGTCCAATTAAAGCGGAGCTCCGCCAGAAAAAAATATATTAAAAGCCAGCAGCTACAGCTACAGCTACAGCAGCTGCTGGCTTTTAATATTTGGACACTTACCTGTCCTGGAGTCCAGCGACGTCCGCAGCAGAGGACGAGCGATGGCTCGTCGCTCTGCTGCTCCCTCCGCCATCCTCGCTGAGGGAACCAGGAAGTGAAGCCCTGCGGCTTCATGCCCGGTTCCCTACGGCGCATGCGCGAGTCGCGCTGCGCCGTTCTGATTCGTCCTCCTGTGTTCTGGGAGCCGAGTGTCTCCCAGAACACTACGGGAAGTCTGGGGGAAGTGACGTCACTCCCGCAGATTCCCGGAGAGAGGACTCCCGGATGTGGGTGAAAATACCTGTCTTAGACAGGTATCTTCACCCCCCTCCCCCCTGAAAGGTGTCAATTGTGACACCGGAGGGGGGGAGGGTTCCGATTACCAAAAGTGAAAAATTAGGGTGGAGCGCCACTTTAAAGTGTCTTTTAAAGCAGGATATTCATACACAATGGGGGTTATTTACGAAAGGCAAAACCACTTTGCACTTGTAGTGCAAAGTGCACTTAAAATTGCACTTGGAAGTGCAGTCACTGTAGATCCGGGGGAGACATGCAAGGAAAATAAAAAACAGCATTTTAGCTTGCACATGATTGGATGATGAAATCAGCAGAGCTTCCCCTCATTTCAGATCTACCCCTCAGCTTTACAGCGACTGCACTTTCAAGTGCACTTGTACTTTGCACTTGTAGTGCAAAGTGGATTTTTCTTTCGTAAATAACCCCCAATGTCCTTGAAATATATGTGCACACCCTAAAAAAGGGGAAATGCTATATTCAATTGCAAATCGCAAGGAAGGAACTGATGATTTTTAATGATCCATGGATCCAGTCACCACACCATGTGGAACACCGCTCCCTTTGTATATTAAACTCAACAGAAATCAGGTGAAAATGCGACTTCAACAAGATAAGTTGTTAACCGCAACACTTCTCCTGTCGGCGGACCACGGCGTAGACTACCTCTTTAGCTCCAGGCTTCAAATCACTGATAGCGGATCCGTAGCTCAACAGCGATGGTACCATAAGAAAGAAAATAAATGGTCTCATAGCGGGATTCCATTAAAAATCAGATTCATCATCCAAACCCCCCTTACATACTGCATTTACAAGATTTAAAAACAAGCAAAGCATGTAACAAACACTCATCTGATACCGTGCTTCACTCTCACTGCTCCTCTAGATTGAAGAATCGGGGGGATACCCGGGTCGAGTTTCACAAAGTTAGATGAGTAGGGTGTGCATATATTTGTATGAATATCCTGTTTTAAAGACACTTTTTTATCGGACACTCTTTAATATTTTAGAGCGCTGTTAATGCGTGTATTTTCATTGGAGATTCAAGCAAATTGTTTAATATTTTGATTCTTGATGGCAGCTGCTGAAGGGTCTTTGATCTTTTTTTGATTCAATTGATTTATGAGCGCTGGGGGAAAGTGGATACGTGCAACTTTTTGTGGCATATTTTACCGATACTCCCCATCCATGGATAGTGCCACAAGATCTGGGAAAGCCTGCAGCTTTTTGCTGACCGGGATGTGTAGTGTATCATAGCAAGGTTGAATTTGGGTAAAATCATAATACGTAATTTAGTGTACAGCTACCCTTTTAGTGATCACTACGAATTGCAAACCCATTTTTGATGTCCAAGATCAATCTTGGACATCAAATTCAAAACGGTTATGCACAGAAGGCTCACTGATGACAGGTTCTCTTTCCAACCTCTTTCTGTTTCTGAAAATTATGTCATTTGGTTATAATGGAACTAGGGAAGCACATTCCAAGTATGCAACAGGACAGTTTCCCCGCCTGGTACCCCCTGCCAGCACTAGCTATGTAAACCCGTATTCTATTTCCTCTCCAATTTCACATTGGTCAAGCAGTAAATCATTTCCTTCCCCATTGGTCCAGCAGTAAATAATTTCCTTGCCAAACAGGAAACCAAGATTGAAACAAAAGTTCCAGGGCAGTAGAGTTCCTCTGGAGCCAGAAGTGGTTGCTGTGGCAACTCCAAAGCAGACACAGTTGTGTACTCAGGCAGCGCTGATCACTGCATACTATACAGCATTCAGGACTAGGTATGATTACCACACAGCTTGCTTTTGAAGCAGGACAGCATTTTGAAAGAAGGGAATGGCTTGGTCACCCCATATAATGAGCTCCGACTGCGTTTTTTAGACCAAGTTTGGACTTGCAAACAATTCTAAAGCTTATGCGAACCAACACACTTATAACATAATGCATTAAGCATTTTCTGACCCTCCAAGTGATATATGGATATAGATACAGTGTATATGTGTATAAGTGTGTGTGTGTGTGTGTGTGTGTGTGTGTAATAAATATATTATGGGTGTAGCACCCTCTACCTTGGGTAGGTGTTACTAAGTGTAAGGGTTTTTGTGTAAGCTGCCAGTGCAGGTAAATTTTAAGCAGGCCTATGCCTGAGCTAGGCCTGTTTGTGTTTTGATCTGGGGGCAGGGGAGAGGTTTAGTGTAGCAGTAGGTGATTGACATGTACTTTGGCTCTTGGGCGCCTGCCCTGTTTCCAGGGACAATGTTCTAGAAAAGGGGCAGGGCAGAGAGCTGGAGTGACATGGGGTACATGTGAGGAGCTCTGATCAATCCCCAACTAGGATTGGCAGGGGGCAGGCCTCCTACATATACCCATGGTCAGCCTGCTGGGGGAGGAGTTGTCGGCTGGATGATGGAGTGTTAGACTGTCGTGCCTGAGGAAACCTCCGTCTGGGGAGGTTACCTCAGGTGGGGAGCTCGGGAGCTGGGAGGGAGCCTCTCCTTGCACGGTCATGGAGAGGTGGCCTGGAACAGAAGCTGGAGGAGGCAGGTCCGCATGTCCAGAGTAAAGTCATCCAGGAAGGATCCAGGGCAGATGTCGGTGAGTGAAAGCACAGTGGAGAGATGAGGAAGAGACATGCCAGCGGAGCTGGATGTAGAGCGAGAGGGAGAGAATGTGGAGTTTGTATCAAATCGATGCAGCCATGGGGGCGGGCAGGATTTGCAAGTCGGACCTGCTGGCAAGGCTCCCCTGGAAGGTGACACTATACTTATGCATACGGAGCCATCATACAACAACGCCATATTGCATACTGGAGGAGCGTCCTGGGTGTTCTGATTGGGTTTGAGTTCCATCCACCCACTACTTGCAAGCTAAAGGCCGCGGCTAGGTTATAGCCGACTGCGCTCCTTTGCTTGTGTATCACACAGACCCTTTTTCTCCGGCTTACCTGCACTTGCAGAGTAGGGCACACTATGCCACATGACCGTATCCTCCTGGTATAAGAGGTTGAGCCGTGTTCATACAATTTTTGGGTCCTGCAGCGAGTTGCCTCCCTCCATTGGTTCTTGTCCCTAGAGAGTGTAGGGAAAAGTCTATTCTTTCTCTTAAAAGAAGGCTAATGTCCAGACTGTTTAAACTCTAACAAACAAGTTTATTTTTCTTGCTTGGAACTTTAGTAGGAAAAAGTTGAAGATAGAGATAGAGTTGGGCAGGGAGGTAGGTTCAGGCACGCGACACCCATTTACCCTATTCTCCACTCAAGCCTGAGTGGGCATTGCTCACCCGGATAGATCTCTCTCACAGTTCTAGCAGCCGGAGTGAAGCACGAACAGTTACTTTAGATTTCGTTCCCTTCGAAGACAAGTTCAGTAGATCCTCTGCCACAGAATCCTTTCGTTCCTGAATCTAGAACTCTCTAGCGCCCGCAACTTTTGGAAACCATAAGTGCCAAGGGGCACATCACAGGAGCTATTGTACAACTCACGGAATCCTTCCCTCTGATAGGCAACCAGGCCTCTCCTGAGACAGTGACTTCCTTCACCAATCCTCCGGACAGGTCCTCCCCTGGTTTCCTCTCTTTCAGAGCGGGCCACCCTCCCTCGGGTACCCTGGGACTTCGATGGTTTGGTTGTAGACCCAGTTGAAGGTACTGGGCCTACCTGGAACACTATAGCCTCGGGCTGAAGGTGTCTGAGACTTCTCGACCAACTCGCGCACCCCTGGCCAGCAGGGCCAAAGGGCGCGACTCTCGCGACCAGGGGTCCCCTTGGAATTCCCCGGCCAATCTCTATACCTCATAGTGTCTGCCCCTTGTGTACCCTCTCCTGGCATGCACAGCAGGTAGACCACGCCCACTGTATGGCTGCCAAGAGAGGACACCTTATCACGCTACAATGCCACCTGTGGTTCAACCGAAGACCTGGGCAACAGCGCCACCTGCAGGTCAAGGGGAACTATATACCCAGGCAACACCACAGCAGAGCAGAGTCCAATCTAGAGAATCAGAAAACCTGAGCCAAACTATTGCCCAGGCTGCCCCTAAATTTAAGGCACAGCGACCCCAATTTTGGGGGTCCGCTACACTTCTGGTAAGCAGCCATTTTTTCTACGGTGGTGGTCACTCTGGTTGTCAAGCACGGTGGTGTTACTATACTGTACGGTTCCGGATGTTTCTACAGCATATGTGATTCCTGCCTTCTGATATTATATTGGCACCTATAGCTCACTCCTTTGGACTGCCTTCATATCCTCATTGACTTTTGAGGATTGCTTGTTAACATTCTTGGCGCAGCTTTTTTCTTTATTTATGCATGTTTGTGGTTATCTCACTATTGCTGCTGCCTTGCTCCTTTTTAGTTTAATTGCATTATTGGTCTTAGCGCATTTTTTTTCTTTATTTACTTGAGTTTATAGTGTGATAGTATAACTAGTCTTGTGCAAAGAGAAATTTTGGACAACTGGCTGTTGAAAAAAAAATGCACACTTTATAACTCTTATAATAGAACGTTGCCATATTTGTGTTTTTTTTTTTTTTTTTTTGTTTTTTTTTTTTTATGATGATACTTGTATTGCTATTTATCAATTTGTTTGAGATACATTTCACCTCACATGATTATGTATGTTCTATAAAACAGGCTAAATTCCTTTGAATCGTGACAGCAACATTACATAAAAGCAAGGTGTTCATGGTGCATTTACAAGACAAATGCTAAAGAGCATGTTGTTTAAAGCTTGCCTACTATGCTTTCTGGTTTCAAAACCGTAATTTTTTAAAATTATTTTAGGCTCTACTGGGAGCTGATGCTGTTAAAAGTAAAAAAAAAAAACTTTTAAAGTACCGATGGTGAAGTATGTACATATTCTTTCATTTAGTTTAGATTTGTCTATTACGCAAGAGTAACCCTTAAAGTAGTGAAATCAGGTTTATAATGCTTGAACCTACCTGTCACTTGACATTAAAAAATTGTGCTTTGTTGCTTATTGCATGTGACAGTTAGTCAGCCCAAGATTTTGTAGAAGATTGCTTTAGTGTTTTTGTGTGGCAGAATGAGGACACTTTTACATATTTAGTTAGATGACTTTTGATGCATCTCTCTATAGCTACTGTATGATATATTTTAGTTTGCAGTTTTTATTTTAGGTGACATAAAAGATGGGATGTGAAAAAATGAATTTGCAGTAGATAGTTCCTGGATGCTATAGCAGACAGTATAGTAGACCTTTAATTCTGTCTGAGTGCAAATAATGATAGCAGTTAACCATATTTCAGCATTTAAAAGTTTATCCGAATTTTGGATTTGGTAGGTTGCTTTCTGGCTTTGCTTTCATACATACATTTTGTGTGTCGCTCTTTGGCTTTGCTTTCATATGTATAGACATTTAAAATTGTTTTAGGGCTATAGCCTGAAAAAAACAAACAAAACGAATTTATCCACTTTTGGTACAAATTCTTTTGCAGCCCAGGCAGTAAATATCTACTAATCTTATAACTCAGAAGGGGTACCGAACAACACTTCAATTCACCTTAGAAATTAGTATGAGTGAGCAGAGCAGGCAGAGACTCCATTAAATCGGCCTCTTGAATTATTCACAGGATAGCTTGTGCTACTGTTGGGTTTGAGCTGTGTTTGGCAGATGTGTACACCCATGGACTGGTGACTGAGAAGTTGCTAATCTGTGATTCACCTATAGCATGTCCAGGATTTTTTTATTACAACATTTCAATTATTTCAAATGGATGTTTTAAAGCTCCGTTGCAGTATTGGCAACATGAGTAATGTTCCTAAAGGTATTGCAGAGTATAGGATCATACCTAAACTTTAATAACATGGTTTCATAACTTTAACACTCTGTGAAATAAAGTATTTTGGATGGACCAGTGACACATTTGTTTTTCTATTCCAGGGCTTTAAACATGGGAGGAAAGCTGAGCAAGAAGAAGAAGGGATACAATGTAAATGATGACAAATCCAAAGACAAGGACAAAAAGGCTGATGAAGCAAATACAGAAGAAGAGGGGGCAACTAAAGCCAATGAGGAATCTCAGCCTGTTGTAGAAAATGCAGATGCAAAGGAAAATAAGGATGAGAAGAATGATAAGGATTCCCAAGTGGCAGAGAACAAGACCGAGGTCAAGGAAGGGGACAAAGATGGAGATAACAAGGAGGCTGTACAAAAAACAGAATCTGAGAAGACAGAGGCTCCTTCTGAAGCCAAGGCAGAACCTCAGAGTACGGAAACCCCTGCATCTAAGCAAGAGGAACCAGCAGCTGCAGTTTCTGCTGCACCTGCCAGTAGTGAAGCCTCTAAAGTCTCTGAACCTACCACTGAAGCTAAGGTTTCCCAGCCTTCAGAAGCACCAGCACCAAGTAAAGTAGAGGAGAAGAGCAAGGAGGATGGGGAAGCCAAAAAGACTGAGGCTCCCTCCGCTCCAGAGGCCAAAACTGAGTCTGCTCAAGCTGCAGACGCTGAGCCTGCTCCATCTTCCGTGAAGTCTCCAGAACCTGAAGCACCTAGTTCTTCTACTAAGGCCTCTGAACCTGCAGGACCAGCTGAAGAAGTTAAAGCTACTGAAACCCCAGCAGCTAATTCTGATCAAACCGTAGCAGTTCAAGAGTAAGATGGACAGCCTGTTTGAAATAACCACTTAAAACAACCTTCAGTTATGTTTTTCTTTTGTTTTTGATTATTTTTTCAACTATACTAACAAACTTGATTTAGATTTGAATTAAATACATGTAATGCCCAGAAACAATATAAAAATCCAAATAGTATTTTTGTGGGGGACAAAATGTACAAAATAAACATTCCACCAAATCTGTCAAGTAAATTAAAGAAAAAAAAAAGTTTAGCTATATAGATGTTTGTGAGCAATATTTTTTTTTGTACATCTGAGCAGCAGCTATAAAATGGAAGGTCAACGTACAGTGATATTTGTTTTCCCTCCTGCAATGAGATTGCAGGAGAGATTTTCTCTGAATTTGCCCATAGGGCTTGTGCCAAGGCAATCAAATCTTTTTCAGAGATTTTTTTTTTTCTTTTTTTTTTTTCTTTTTCATTTGCAGTCTACTTTTTTTTTTTTTTAATGCAGTAAATAAAGGCCAAACGTTTCCAACAAAATCCCACTTTAGCTGTCTTATTCCTCTCCAGATATTTTTGGAAGTAACAACATCCTCATCCTACTTAGTCTACCTAGATTTCTCATGATGAAATAATGCATGTCTGTGGTTGGGTGCACCTGTAGTTCTGTTTATTGGTCAGTGGAAATATTAATAATTAAAAAAAATAAAATAAAAAAAAGTCTGCGTTGATTTGCAGTTCCAGTTTTTCTTCCATTCTATGTCACAGACACCAACACAAAACTCATTGGAAAGCAAGTAACTATTTAAAAATAAAAAAAAAAAAGCAAAACCGAAACAAAATAAAATAAATAAAAAAATAAATACGGAAGATGTAAAATGGATGCATTGAAAATATATGTAATTGTATAAATGGTGCAACAGTAATAAAAGTTAAATAATTAAATACATTCTTAGTTGTTGTTTGTTCATCATCATATTTTTTCATTTTTTACCAGAGCCAGCATAACCATATTGGTGGGTTTAATTTGGTACAATATATTTCACTTTAAAAAAGAAAAAAGCAAAGACGAACAACCTAACCCAAACAAATGTAGGTTAATGTTACTTTAAGGACTAGCATGTTATATCCCCTTTATGTGCAGGCCATTTTCAGCTTTCAGGGCTGTGATAGTTTGACTTAAATCTACTCTGTCCTCCAACACTGAACCCAGATAATTTGTTTCAATTTTTTGGGACAGATAGTGGTGGTCAAATATTTCACATGCCGTTTCAGGCTCCACACTCCACACTCCACAATCTCCTCTCAGGTGCTGGCTCGGCTTATCTCGTTTCCACTGAAGCAACCAGTTGTATTAGCAACAAGAATGCCAGACATCGAGATGCAATATGATATTCTTCCTTTATTAAAATAGCTAGCAGCAACATGTTTTCTCATTTGACATGTTTAGGACTAGTAAGCACTTTGGGACTTTCCTGGGGTAAAATTTAAATCCACCCCAGAAAAATACCTCAACACTGGTGGTTAGTGACTCTTCACCCCCCCTCCCCCAAAGGATTTCATGAATGGATTCATTCATTAAATTATATGTTCTCTCCTTCTCAGTTGTGAGGGGAAGGGCATTGTTGTTTGCTGTGATTGTTAATCACAGAGATCACATGGCACAGAGTCACTCCAATGGGCTTATGTACATTTTTAGCTGATGCTCTCCTCTCCCTGACAGTGGGAGCCACAACTTTGTGTGCATGCATACTAAGAACAACACTAATAGAAAAGCGCTCACAAGTATGTCCACATGCCCTAGTAAGGACGATATCCAGCCATTTAATTACAACAGCTGCACGTAAGGCGGTTATGGTGCATGTCTGGGCAAAATTACAAAACAATTTAGTACATCTTTCCTCATGTTTTGTCTCCTTTTTTTTTTTAAAGGTTACAAGTACAGAAAAAAATGCCCTTGATCCTGCCTGAAATCAAATGAGATCCTAATTTCTCATTTGAGCTGGCAACTCTGCCTCTGCTGCAATAAAATCTCAAGTGGTGTTAGCCTTTCCTAAATTCTCCTTCTGAACTACACACAATATTTATCCTTCTGTTGTAGAGAAGGAGGTGTGTGGTATATGTAGCCCAGGAGTGAAGAACTGGGCATGACTAAAAACAATGCTTTGGATTTCAGTGTAGCAAAGGATTACCCAATTTTGCAGTTTAAAGTAACATTTAAAATCATTGACTTGCTAAATATATAAAATAGAATGTGCTGAAGCACACTAATCATGGCACAAACATGTTTACGTTCAAATGATACTATATAGTATCTGTCATCTGAAAGCTGTTAAAAAATAAAAAAAAAAGTCACTGACCATATCAACTAATCTAATTCAAAGTATTTGGGTGTGTGTGTGTGTACGCACGTACACACACACACACACACACCTACACTATATTGTCAAAAGTATTGTGACACCTGCCTTTACACGCACATGAGCTTGGCATCCCAGTCTTAGTCTGTAGGGTTCAATATTAACTTGGCCCACCCTTTGCAGCTATATCCACGTAAACTCTTCTGGAAAGGCTGTCCACAAGGTTTAGGAGTGTGTCTATGGGAATGTTTGACCATTCTTCCAGAAGTGCATTTGTGAGGCCAGGCACTGATGTTGGCCGAGAAGGCCTGGTTCTCCACTCTAATTCATCCCAAAGGGTTTTATCGGTTGAGGTCAGGACTCTTTGTGCTTTGTGCACTGGTCAAAATCATTTGGTGGGGGGATAATGGTGTGGGGTTGTTTTTCAGGGGTTAGGCTTTGCCCCTCAGTTCCAGTGAAGGTAACTCTTAAGGCATCAGCATACCAAAATATTTTGGACAATTTCATGCTCCAAACTTTTGTGGGAACAATTTTGGGGATGGCCCCTTCCTGTTCCAACATGATTGCGCAGAACAAACAAGTTCCTTAAAGACATGGATGAGTGGGTTTGGGGTGGAAAAACTTGACTGGCCTGCACAGAGTCCTGACCTCAACACGATAGAAAAAGACCTGGTTTAACTGGAACCACATAAAAATCGTTGCCTTTTACAACAAATTTACTAGTCAAACACTAGATCTTTATTCAAATAGAGCCTACAGATAAAGGTGATATACTTGAACAAATGACACATATTGACATGGTATTTTACTTTTTATGTTCTAAATTAACAAGGATGCAGATTTGTCATACTCAGGGAGTATGCAGGTGGAACCTGTCTTATTTAACATTCAGATATCTAGAGTCTTCTCAAAAAGAACTAGTGGGTTACAGACTGCCCTAGTCAAAGCCCTTCTTCTTTTTTTTTTTTTTTCCAATAAAGCAGTTGTAAACTGCTGATGTTAAAAAAAAAAAGCCTGCAAGACAATGGCATATTTTGCTAGTATGCACCTTGGAACGAAGCCCTCCAGCGCTGTAAAGTCATCACTGAAAGGGCTGACCCGTTCCCCCTGTCTTTTTTTTCCTGGGTTCGCTAGCTCCGGCACCATCATTGTCCGGAGCCACGATAACATCACTCCCGCACATGTGAGTAAGAGCCCTTGGTTCCCGCACAAAGCTCTGAAGTTCCAGCAAGGTATAACGGACATTCAGAGCGCATGCGCCAGTGATGTCACTGGGTGCACGTTTAGGAGATTTCCATTTTTTTTCATTTTTTTTTTCAATTAAAGGTCTTGCAGGATTCACATGTGTAAAAGTTACAGATGTAGAAATGTAATTTCCAGAAATAGTTGGGAGTTATATAACAAACAAACATTGTAGGCATTAAAGGGGTTGTAAAGGTACAATTTTTTTTCCCTAAATAGCTTCCTTTACCTTAGTGCAGTCCTCCTTCACTTACCTCATCCTTCGATTTTGCTTTTAAATGTCCTTATTTCTTCTGAGAAATCCTCACTTCCTGTTCTTCTGTCTGTAACGCCACACAGTAATGCGAGGCTTTCTTCCTGGTGTGGAGTGTCGTGCTCGCCCCCTCCCTTGGGCTACAGGAGAGTCAGGATGCCCACTAACACACCGCTCCTTTCTCTATCTGCAATGTAGAGAGCGTCCTGACTCTCCTGTAGTCCAAGGGAGGGGGCGAGCACGACACTCCACACCAGGAAGAAAGCCTCACATTACTGTGTGGAGTTAGACAGAAGAACAGGAAGTGAGGATTTCTCAGAAGAAATAAGGACATTTAAAAGCAAAATCAAAGGATGAGGTAAGTGAAGGAGGACTGCACTAAGGTAAAGGAAGCTATTTATGAAAAAAAAATTGTACCTTTACAACCTTTTTAAGCGAAGCGATTGCATTATGCTTTGTAAATGCATAGAAGGTCAGATATATATGCACCAATTATTTTATGGTTCGTACCAATACTACAGGTTAAAGAAAGGTTAGTAACATATAGGTTATCCAATAATGTTCACCCCGTTGATACTGCTGGGGAGTAGATACTTTCCCTAGTTAAGTGCGAACCTTCTAGAGTCAGCCATCCAAGGCTTCCAGTTTTTTAAAAATTTGGACATATTTAGGTGAGCCTTGGCGAACATAAATTCCAATTGGAATTGTTGATTTAGGTGAGATACAGCCAGGGGTGTGGCAGATTTCCATTGCCGAGCAAGAGAAAGCCTAGCCGCAATAAAGATGTGAGTGATAAGTTGTTGGAGTGGATGAGGCCAATCCTCTAGTCCTATCCCCAGCACTGCCAACTGCGGTGTGATAATAGAAGCTGTTCCCGTGATGAACCTGATCATTCCAAATACATCTTTCCAGAACGTAGAAATTACTGGGCAAGACCACCATATGTGTGTAGCAGTTCCCAAATTTCCACAGTTCCTCCAGCAGGCGGGGAGATGAGATGGGAAGATTTTGAACTATTTTTCAGGCGTGTAGTACCAGAAGTGTAGTAATTTTTGGGCGGATTCCCAATGAGTAAGACACTTGGAGAACTGTAGAGTGGCGTGAAATGCTTGGTACCAGGTCTTGGTGGAGGCAGAGAAGTTGAAAGCGTGTTCCCATTTACTCATCGCAGGGAGTTCCTGTGCTAGAGAGGGAGTTTAGGAGCTTATAAAGTTGTGAGATCCCCTTTTGGGAGGTATTGGGTTATTCGTAGAATTGCAGAATTCCTACAGTTTGGTTGGAATCCGACCAGTGTAGGCCTCTGCATGCATGCCGTATTTGTAGAAGTCTTGATGGTGAATATGGCATTTTGACTGCAACTCTTGGAATGAGTATAGAGTTCTGCCATTGTAGAGGTCCCCTATGTGACAAATTTCAGCTGGTGACCAGGAGGCATGAGCAAATATGTTCAAGGGCTGAGATTGGAATGAGATTTAAAAATTGATGTGATAAACCTTTGCTTTGCTGAGGAGTTATCCATTTTGCCTACCTTTTTTATTATAGGCTTCCCTGTTGGTAAAAATTACCAAGCAGGGTTTACAACCGTTTTAAACCTTTTGTAGAGGGATTTTCAATGGGGACACTAGTCCTGGTGACCTGGGGGTCCCCATAGAATTCCCTTAATTTGTACGGATTTCCTCTCACTTCCTGTTTGGCTATGGGATAGGAAGTGAAGAGAAATCTCTGCAATGAGACATGGATGGCAAAAAAAATCTGACGGGTTATAACTATTCCTTTCGCTTTCCAGTTTTAAAAAAAAAAAAAGTTTTGCCTATAGTTCTACTTTAATTCTATCACCTTTTTTTAAAGCACTGTTTGTGTAAAGATCTAACGTATGCTTGTTCAACTATGTTAAAGTCAGCAATTTCATAGGGGTGTACTTAATTTTTCATAGGACCGCAACATTGGAGTGGATGCACTGTCCAAAGAATGTTTTTTCATCTGTTCTATGCATTTACTCTACTAGTCCTACTACCAAGAATAGTGAAGTTTAGTCTAAAAAACAGACTAATCCTGATTGTCCCGTAGCAGCCTCGGACCACCTGATTTGCCGATCTTGCCAACTTTGATGTTGCCTATCAGGGAGGAATTGTTATTGAAGGGTCTAGTATTGCAACCCAAGCCAAAATTCTGTCAAGTAGTAGGGGGGGGGGGGGTTCATGAAAGTGACATTCTAAGGGCGGCAGACCATTTATCTGTAGGTACTCTTTGAATAAAGATCACGTTTTCACATGTTGAAAGTCAATTTCCATGGGATGTACCTAATTTTTAAAATGACTGTGTGCGCGTAACCCTATGTCTGTTTGTCTTTCTTTCTCTACTGTGTGTGTGTATGTATGTATGTATGTATGTATGTATGTGTGTGTGTATATATATATATATATATATATATATATATATATATATATATATATACGCACAGTATATTCATAAAAGACAGGTATGCATGACATTTCATTGTACTACATTTTAACTTACTGAGCAATACAATTGGCTCTCTGTGCTGCATCCCCTATATATATATATATATATATATATATATATATATATATATATATATATATATATATTAGGGCTGTGGAAATTAACTATTAATTCCTCGATTAATTGTTTTGATCGATCAAAATTCTTTGGGCTTGCCGTGTCCATCTGAAGGGCTCCTTTGCTGTGCCTTCATATCTGCATGCCGGCGGGACCTTACTATCTGCCACACGCAAAGGCTGTTACACTTCCCTCTATCAACCTGGGATTCTACAGCCATCCACTGGGAGTTGTGATAGTTCCCTTTAGGGGACATCTACATGCCGACGGACTGATGTTAGCCCCTTCTCATCTGGATTCAGCAGTGGTATCGTTGTACACATTTTTATACCAGTATCATACTTGGCTACATGTTTTTATGACTGCTTTTGCTACCGTTTGGTATTACTCGCACCATTTTTACAGTTTATGTAGCTACATCGATTTTATCTCCAGTGCAATATTTATTATGTTACCTACTTGAAGACTATAAAAGTTGTAATGCTATTCCCATCGAGTGCTGCCTTTGTGTGTGTTTTGTATCCTGCTATCCATTTTTCCAGTGGTTGATCAGCTAAAAGTAGTTGGATCTGTATGTGCGTTATAATTAATCGAAATTAGTCGATTAATCGATTAAAAAAAAATAGATTAATCGAACACGAAAATTTTAATCAGTAACAGCCCTAATATATATTAATGTGTGTGTGTATATGCATTCAAATATTGAAGCCAGGAAACCAGGGTTTTTAGAAAGCTTGGTGATGGCATGCATGTTTTTTTTTTAAATCTCTATAGATCCTGTTTCTACAATATGAAGAACACTTCAATTCAGAAAACAATTAACTCCATTCATAAAATGAGCACATCATGATAAGGATCCTAATTTCCAAAAAAAGTAAATCATTTTTGCACTGAGACTAATCAGATTAAAAAATTACGGTCATGCGGCCATAAATAAGGATTGGTGTTAAAACTTGACTTGAGCCTGAGCCCTAAAACCATTTTAAAGATTTATATTTGGCTTTGTGAAGTGAAGATTCATTTTAAAAGTAAAATTTCCATGTGTTGCAATGGAAGGCAGTGCATTGTTAGGGCAGGAAGCTTTCTTGTGATTTAAGGTATCAATCACATTTTGGCATCTCTAATATTCAAAAATGTGTGCCTTTTATTTGGAAGTCCTGTTTAATACAACATTAGAAAACCAGCGCTTGAAGCTGATATGTGATGTCAATCAAAAATTTCCCAAATTGATCAATAGGCAACTCTGTTCTTCCCGATTATTGTGAAGTCTGCCCAAACAAACCCTGTTTGTGTATGTCAAATAGAAGAAAAGCAAGCCTAATGGTTTAAAAAAAAAAAAAAATAGGAACATTGTTTTTATAGGTATGGGTAGCCAATATTTATTCTGTTTTGAGTAGGGAAGGGCTAAAACCCCTATATGTTTATTTGCTGTCTGTGTCATTTGTGCATATTTCCTTCCACCTCCTGCCCTGAAGATGCAAGAGGGCATGAGAGATAATTCCCCAAAATGAGAAGAATTAGATGTCGGTTGTAACCAGAATATTTGTTCTGATTCCTAGATGTACATGTATCTCTTGCTCTGGTGACAACTCTTGGATGTTCTCTGACTTTTCGCCTGGGTGACCAGAGGTCAATATCCCCATCAGGGCCACAGCAATAAAAACATGAGGTTTTAACCCAGGCATGTCAAACCCGTATGAAACTGGACAGAGTTGAGAGGACTAAATCTTCAAGAGTCTACTTAGAGCTACACCTACCCAATTCTAGAAAAAGATTTTGGCACTTTTGAAACCTAAAATTCTAGTAAATGCTGCAGCTTATCATATCTAGTTACATACTTTAGAAGGAGGCCATACAACATTTCTATGAAGTAGTTGGCTACAAATTTATGTAAGGAAGTTTTTTTACTTTCTTTTTTATCCTTAAAAACACCAGTTTGACATGTCTGGTCTAACCCTTCGTCACTCAATCCAAAAAAAAGTTTTACCTTTTACAAAAAACACGTTCAGTTTTAGAACTTTTACATATGAATAACAAGCATATTACAATCCAGAATGACTCTGTAAGCACAAATTTAGCTAGTACTGTACTGTGCGATGCTCGATGTCAAAATGATCATGTTGTCTTGTTGTTCAGGTCAATAACTTTCTCTAATTTCACCATGCCTGAGGGAGCGATAAAAACTTTTTTCCTTTTTTAACCTCACTCTGTTGTGCACTGGTGTCTAGTTCTTGTGTGTACAACCTTTTCTGTGTTGTTTTATTTATTTTGTTTTATAAAAACTGATTTTTTTTTTCTGCAGATATACTGCCAGTTGTTCTTCTCTCATGTCACGAGTTTCAATATTTAAAAAAAGGTTTACTATTTCTAAATTTAAGATATTCAATGCTTTGTTTTTGTTTTTTCATGCGAGGATTATATTATGCATAACCGTAATGTATTACGATGGCTATAACAATATCCTAAAACAGCTGGTCATAAACTTGGTGTGTAGGTTTCCATATCCTCCTGACCTTATCACTGGTCTGGTAAAGGCTTCTAATTATGTTTTTTAAAGTTATAATTTTCTTTTGTCTGTCTAGTCTTGTACAAATAAATTTGGAAATGAAGTATAAAGAGTATCACAACGTTCAACCATGCTAATGTATCAACAATACTATTGCCTACTACATGGTAGAGCTTTACAGGTTCTTTTGTTTCAAGTAAGTAATTAAAAATACTACATTATGTTCCATAAAAAGCGTTTGACATCAAATTTTTAGGTTGGCGGTTTCCTGTGTGTATGTCCAAAGACAAGAATATGGCAGCACCTACAATCCTATCCTGTTTTTGGAAATGATTTGCTTATTTTTCCCAGGTAGCATTACCAAAAGTCTTCCTACTTGCTCTTGGCAGTTCTGTGAAGCTCCTTCCATGTCGCTGCACATAATGACCTGAGCCAAGAGCCCCTTGGATATGAAACCTAGACACTGAATTGTCTGTGGTTGGGTGTTCTTGTCTATCAAAAACTGCAAAAACAGTAGCTGAGTAATGCTTGGAATACAGATGTAGCTATTGGAGAGAGTGTAGTTAATTTCAAATCCCAGAGCATACGCTATTGTGATGTTTGTTGCTATCGTTAAATCACAACCTTTCTATTAAAAAACAAAACAAAAAAAAACTGAAAAATAAAAACAATTCTAGAAACTTTTGATCAAAAAGTGAGTCAAAATGTTGTGTTGGTTTTAAGCAGAACTTGGATTTATTGGCTTTTCACAATATAAAAATTGCATAAAATTGTATTTTTAGATTTTTGTGGTTATTGTTTCTCTGTTTCAGTTCTGGATTTGCCTTATTTTTTAAATTGCCCCTTTTAGAGTAGTAAAAAGGCAAAGTATTTCCCCTTTGCCGGCTTTTTAAAGGAGAAGTGTGGGTCACGGGAGTGCACTTAATTCTGCACTCCTGTGACCCACATTCAGCCAATAGCGGGCTATGGTCCACTGTCTGCTGACGTCCCTCAGCCGGTCCAGGCTCTGGAGGGATCCTGACTTTAATGTCAGGAGCCACCCAGATGCCTGACTGGCAGCTGGCTCAGCCTCTCAGCAAGCGGCTGAGCCAGTCGCTACTGCCCCCTCCACAGCCCAGCGCTGGAGGGGCAGAACAGAGAGCTGGTGACTGACCGTTACCAGCTCTTTGCTTACTGAACACCAATAACTGAGTGATCAGCAGTCTTTAATTGCTCAGTTCTCGGTGTTAGAGGTGGTGGGGGACAAAGACCACATCGGACCGATGTTACATCCACCTAGGTTAGAATGTATTTTATTTTTAATCCCACCTTTCTTTCTTAAACAAACTGCAGGTTCAAATGCATTGTACCTTTTATATTAAGGGCCTGTTCATACTAGCATGCAACAATGCAGGCTGGTGTCCATTTTGCCAGGCACTTGGGGCAGTGTACATCGAATGGTTTGCTTTTTTATTTTACTTTTTTTAAAGTGTATATCGCACTGTTTGATTTTCCATGCTGCAAATTTAAATAAAGGCTAAGATGATGCTGTCTTCAGCTGCACAGAGATAGACGGATTTAGTTTAGCTTTAAAGCTTTTAGTGCATTGGCATTGCATTCCAACAGGTATTGAAAAAATTGTAGAGAAAAAAAATGTAAGGAAAACTAAGACATATGACCTACTGTACATGAGCTACAATGGCAGAGTTAACTTGTATGTTTCGGATTTTAGAGCACTTGCTAATGCAGAACACTTTGCAAACAATCCAGATGTCCTTATCCTACCAGGCAAACACCACTTTTGAAAAGCTTGAGTTGATATTTTGAAGGCATGACATTCTGAAGGCAGTAATTTGAAAGCATTCCTTTCTCTGGCATCCAGTGGTGTTTTTGTACATCCCAGAAAGAAAACTTTTAGACCTGATACCCTCAATCCAATGGACAAGCTAAGAGGATGATTTAGCCGATAAATATCTTCTCAAGAAATAACGAAGCGCTTTTTTTTTCTTCAACTCAGAAACATACTAATCTCAAGTACACATTTAACACCTGCTATGATATTGATGCTTAACCAGTTAACGACCCCTTCACGCCGCTATACGTCGGCAGAATGGCTCGTACAGGCACAATCACGTACCTGTACGTGGCCCTTTAACTGCCGACGTCGGGGTCCCACGCCGGCGGCGCGCTCGCGACCCCCCTGCCTTCCCCGTGAGTGGGACCGCAGGTCCTGCGGACTCGATCGCCGCGGGGATCCCTGCGATCGTCTCACAACATATCCCCGCTCCTCTACTGACAATGTCAGCGATCTCCGCTCTGTGTAATCAGAGAGGAGATCGGTGACGTTTCAGTCGTAGCCACGCCCCCCCTCAGTAACACGCCCCTAGGCACACAACCCCTCCAGCGCCCCTAGTGGTTAACCCCTTCACTGCCAGTGTCATTTTCACAGTAACCAGTGCATTTTTATTGCACTGTTTGCTGTGAAAATGACAATGGTCCCAAAAATGTGTCAAAAGTGTCCGATGTGTCTGCCATAATGTCGCAGTCGCTGAAAAAAATTGCTGATCGCCGCCATTACTAGTAAAAAAATAAAATTAATAAAAATGCCTTAAAACTATACCCTATTTGGTAAACGCTATAATTTTTGCGCAAACCAATAAATAAACGCCGATTGCGATTTTTTTTTTTTTTACCAAAAATATGTAGAATATGTATCGGCCTAAACTGTGGAAAAAAAACTTTTTTTTATATTTTTTGGGGATATTTATTATAGCAAAAAGTAAAAAAATATGTAATTTTTTTCATAATTTTCGCTCTATTTTTGTTTATAGCGCAAAGAATAAAAACCGCAGAGGTGATCAAATACCACCAAAAGAAAGCTCTATTTGTGGGAAAAAAAGGACGCCAATTTTGTTTGGGAGCCACGTCGCACGACCGCGCAATTGTCAGTTAAAGCGACGCAGTGCCGAATCACAAAAAGGAGCCTGGTCATAATGGCCCGTATTGGTCCGGGGCTTAAGTGGTTAATAAATAATCTAACAAATAAATACTTTGACCTCAGCTGAGCTCACAAACCACTTTGGAACCTAATAAATACATTTCAAAGTGATGAATGTTGTGCTAAAAATGTATTGATTTTCGAATCGTTCGTCACAGGACACAGGAGAGTTAATTCTTAGACAATTGAGTTCTGTGTCATATCCTGATGACTGAACATTGGCAAATAGTAAAGCTTGACTCAGTTTGGAATTATCCCTTCTTCCACCCCCAGAATTGCTTAAATTGTTTGCTAGTGGACTTGTCTCCCTCTGCTATCAGTCTTTTCTCATCTAACCACTGTTCAGGGCTGCTGAGCCTCAGTTAGTTTAATCTGTCCCTATGGATTGCTATTCCTACAGGAGGTTGGCTGGTCCCTCTTCAGAGTGCCATTGGTTTTCTACACTCTCCTAGCCAGTCCCTGTTAGGTGCTAGACATGTGTGCTAATGGACACAGACCACATCAATAGCAGGTCCACTGTTGTGAGCACACTTCAACCTGGGACCCCAGACCTCCAAATGTCAGGACATTAGGATGCCACCCCCCCTTTTTGGATTTGATACTGCAGGTATTGAGGCACCGCAGGAATGACAGATCTGATAGTGAGAGCACAGAAATTAAAGGGAATAGGTTTTCATATTACAGTTGGAGACAGTCTTTCTTCCACAATCTCCTTTATGGGGCAGTAGACCAGCTCAGGCTCGGAAGCAGCATCCAGTTTTTCATCGTCAAAGTATAAAGTAGATTGCGCATAGTTGGATGAGACACAGGCTCCAGGTGATGGCCTAAGTGGTGAAATGCTGAGGGAACAATGGACTGGATACAGCAAGACTGATGGTCATAGATAGAAGGTAGCTCCCAGGAGATGAAGGAATTTTTATGCAGCATAAAAACAGAAAAAAAGGAGCGCCACCCTAAGTGCAGTATGCAAAAAAAAACAAGTAAATTTATTCGGACAAATGGCAACATACAAGAGGATGAACAATGAAGTGAATGTTGCACCCGACAGGGGTCGGTGGAGCTGTGGCACTGAGGGACCATGTGGAGCCAGGTGAATCTGCACCAGGTGGTAATTGGGGCAGGGAGCATCCAGCCGGTGTGGATGCTGTAGTCCGGAACTCCAGCGGAACAAAGAAGGTCGAGTCCCGGCCTGGCATGACGTCAGTGCTGGGTGTGGGGATGCTGGGCGTGGCTAATGCATTTCAGAGCCGTTATCCACGCTCCGCATACACGCCCTAGCGCTGACATCACGCCCGGCTAATACTCGGCCGTCTGCTGCCTCGTGGAGTTCTGGACTTCAGCGTCCACACCCGCTAGATGCACCCTGCTCCACTTACCACATGGTCTGGATTCACCTGGTTCCACACAGTCCCTCAGTGCAACAGCTCCTCCGAACCTTGGCGGGTCTGACATGCACTTCATTGCCATTTGAATAAATTGACTTGTTTTTATGCATACTGCGTTCTTTTGTTTCTATTATCCAGTTTTTTTATCTACTCCTAGAGGGGCTCCTCCTTCTGATACCTTTTTGTTTCTAAGAAGAAATGTTCCTGAATTAACTGCCAGTTCATTGTCTTCAGAGAAAGTCAGATGTTGAGTAACATCCTGCAGCTAGGGGCAATACAACTTGCCCTTCAGCACTCAACCCCCCCTGCTCTGGAGATTTCCAGTGATTCTCATTGCATTGTATTGGCATGGAAGGGGATCTCTCCTTGGGTCCTACTGGACCATCTGGATCTTCTTTCACAAGGATCTGTGTTTCATCCTGCTTTACAGCTGCTGGCTTGGCTGCCCTAGTTCTGAGGGATGGAAAAAAGAGGACCCCCCTTCATCGGGACTTTATAGGCAACAGCCACACATGAGTAGTTTAGAAAATATATTTATTGTTTATACATAAAATTGTTCGATCATTCAAACATGAGATGATCGTTAAAAAGACATATCAAAAAAATAAACAAAAAACATGACCGATTACATAGTTACCATGAAGTAGTATAAAAATACTCTCCGGTATTTAGGTAATATCTCCGGTACCGGTATTTTTATACTACTACATGCTAACTATGTAATCTGTCATGTTTTTTGTTTATTTTTTATTTTTGTGATATGTGTTTTTGATATGTCTTTTTAACGATCATCTGATGTTTGAATGATCAAACAATTTTATGTATAAACAATAAATATATTTTCTAATCTACTCATGTATAGCTGTTGCCTATAAAGTCCCAATGAAGAGGGTCCTCTTTTTTCCTACACAATAGGGATGTGGCAACAACACACTGTTCTGACATGGTGAAATCCCATTTTGCTATATAGTTCTGTCAGGTTTGGTGATTCACATTTTGAAGGCCAGAAAGCCCTCAACATGTAAGGTACATCCGCTCCCATGGAAAGCACACTTTGGTGTGAAGAGAGGAAGCTTCATCCCAGGAAATAATCTGTGGTACAGGTTTTATCCTTCCTTCAGTCAGGATTGGATACGTTGTTGGCCCTGAAAACTATTAAGAATCAGGTTTCTGCCTTGGCAGTACTGTTCTAGAGACTGATAGCTTCTCATTCCTTTGTCAGAGCCTTTGTACAAGACGTGGGTCACGTTGCGCCTTCTATTAACTCCATTGGACCTCAGTCTGGTGTTGTAAGTCATTCAGAGGCCACGGTTTGAATCCCCCCATTTTGTTACTCTGATATTTGAGCTTTGTCTACATAACAATATGAGACACCTATGTGGGAGTTTTGCTATTTGCCAGTTTACAATCACCTGCAGGTGGAGCATAATTTTTTGATCAAAGGATTTACTCTCCTTTGTCCTGTAATGTACTCCAAAAAAAGTGAATTTTACAGGTAGGTAAAATTCCTATTATGCCACACAGGAGACAGAGTGCCTGCTACCCATAGACTTGAAGCCAAACTCCAGGATATTAGCAACCCCAACATATTCCTCCCTCACACCCCTTTTAAATACCCACTTGTATGAAGAAAGATATCCAAATATTTAACTTGCCTAAAGCTGTCACATGACCCGACCCCTATTTCTTCTGTTTACTTTGTTATAATTATGATGAAGAAATATTACATTTCATAATCTTCTGGTAGAGATGTTAAATTCAGTTAGGCCTCAAGACAGGTGAACGAAATGTCACCATGACTTAATATGTTTTCCAAGTTTCAATGGATCAACCATCCTAAAATTATACAAACCTTATGTTGAAACAGAGTCTCCTTAACAATAGTGTTCCTTTTTATGAAACCAAAGATATTTACCTTTCCTTGTCGGGTAGATAAAAAGATAGACCCAACACGGCCATAAAGGTTACACAGATACCTAACTGGACTCACAGAGAAATCAGCCTTATCTAATGGAACCCATTGTTTAGACTCTAGGAATTGTGTATACAGCTAAACTCTATCTAAATATTCATTGAGTCTGTCCAAAGTTCATTTCAAAACACTTTTAGGAAGACATTTGAAATTTGTGCATTCAGTATTATTTTAAAATCCCTGAATTTGTGAAATACAGAAGTTCTGTCTAATTGTCATTTTACAAGGTTATTGATTCTACAGGCAAGTTTATCATTGCTGTGTCACGTCAAAGGTACTACAACCGCATTTAGCAGGTGTTTTAATTGATAGTCAAGATTTTATGTAACTCAATAGGTATTTTAATTTTATGTAACGTTTATTTTTGTAAACCAATATATATAACTATTTTGTATGATTACATGTCTGGTGAATAAATTTCATATTTTTTGACTGTGGTCATATTTGATTGAACCTGTATTTTAAAAATTACTTAAATCATAAATACAGTGCAGGAAAGTTTTCCTTAATAAGCACAATAACTTATAATATGAAGCAAGGTGCAAGCAGAGAGTGGAACTTCATCTTCTAGTAGATTCTTTTTCCCAGACAACAAAGATGTGTTCTGACTAGTAATCTGCAAGGAGACATACCCCTGTTTGGAAAGTGGGGGCATTCATTCAGGCTGGGTTCACACTGGTGCGACAAACGCTCCGACATTTGGAGCTCATGTCGCATGACGTGTGAAAATCAATGTTTCCCTATGAGAGCCGTCTTAACTGGTCCGACACAAGTCGGTCCGACTTTGAAAATGCTCCTTGTACTACTTTGGTCCGACTTTGATCCTACTTCAGCCCATTGAATATCATTGAAGTCAGATCAAAGTAGGATCCTTGTCCTAACCATCCGACTTTTGACATCCGACATGGTGATTACAGCAGCAGTAAAAGGAATTTATCTCACACTGGGATTGTTTTGATTGGTCAAAGGACAAGTCAGACTATCACAAAGTTGGATCAAAATAGTATCCTGTTCATTCAAGTCGGATGGATGTAGGACTGATGTAGTGTGAAGGAATGTGATGAGCATAATGTTAAACTAGAAAATGTCTATTCTCTATGCATCTTTTCTATACTATAATGTCTATATTGCTTTTTCATGTACACCACTGATGTAAATTCTTCCTTACTCAAAACATGCTCTAACAACAACCCCTCCCACCGAAAAGACTTGAGAAGACAGAAAATGGCGGATACCCTCTTCTCTCACACGTCTTTGGAATGCGGATATGAAGATAGGACCAGAGGACAGCCCAGCTTAATCATCACGTTTCTGTACTCTTTTTGTATTGCAGCCAATCAGATGTGGTTTGCAGTCTTACATTAACATAATAGTGACATATCATGCTGTGTGTAAAAAGCTTAGTACTGCCTGGAATAAATAATTAGATACGGAAGTAACGGATCTGCACGGATGTGTCAGTCTTGCTTTCAAAACTTGCATGCAATGTTATCTAAACTTTACAATTCGGAACAGTAGTAGAATCCATATTAACACCTTTGTGGTTAAACGACCATTACAGTAGGACTGATGTCGCAGAGCAAAGTAGGATGAAAGTCGGATCACTGTCGTGTAGTATCAGTGTGAACCCAGCCTCATGGTGAAAGTGTCTTGTCTGCAAGCTTGGCAGATTTAGAGGCCCTGGAGATGGTTCTGTAACCCTTACCTAGAAAAATGAAAGAACAGCAGACAGCACATCCACAGCAGAAGGCTAAGAGGCTACTACAGCTACAGTAATGTCAGAGAGAGAGATTTCATAGGAGAAGCTGTAGATCTACGCTTACAGCCTCTTCTCCCAGAGTCAGTAATTACAATTGAATGATTTGAATGTTGTCCCACAAAAATCTAGTAAAAGGTTGAGATTGCAAAGTATTCTTAATTGGATAAAGCAGAGGAGGGAGCCACACCTAAAGAAACTATTGGGAGACTTCAAGGAATGAGTTGACTCAGGTACAGGACAATGGCCCAAGCTATCAACATCAGGTCTCTAAGGAGGGATACTGTTGAAAGCCCCTAAACTGTTATTGGATCACAAACTGGAGCAACCCAATGCTGTGAGACCGCAAACTTTTTTGGTTGATATCAGACATGCTGTACTGTGTTAACAGGGACAACTAAGTGAAAACGTCAGGTAAAAACCTTGATTTACTCATAACCAACTGTTTAAGCAAAAGTGGTTAGTGGATGAATGTGACTAGGTCATTGTATGCGGCAGAAAGGACTACTTGAACCTGGAAAGCAGTGGGTGGCTAACTACCACTACCCAAGGATCCAAGAAGCACTCCTGGCAGAGCCGGTGAGCAAGGGTCACATTCCAGGCAGGCCCCATAATCTTTAGTCCAGATACAGCTTACAACCAGGGATGAGCCGAACACCCCCCTGTTCGGTTCGCACCAGAACCTGCGAACAGACAGATTGTTCGCGTGAACTTTAGAACCCTATTAAATACAATGGACTCGAACGTTCGAAATCTAAAGTGCTAATTATAAAGGCTAATATGCAATTTATTGTCCTAAAAAGTGTTTGGGGACCCGGGTCCTGCCCCAGGGGACATGTATTAATGCAAAAAAAAGTTAAAAAAAAAAGACGTTTTTACGGGAGCAGTGATTTTAATAATGCTTAAAATGAAAAAATAAAAGTGACATTTTCCTTTAAATTTCGTACCTGGGGGGTGTGTATGATATGCATGTGAAGTGGCGCATGTTTCCCGTGCTTAGAACTGTCCCTGCACAAAGTGTCATTTTTGTTTACAAACTTTTTTATTGTGTACAAAATAATGGTACAAACATTATGTCATGACATCAGAGAATTGCAGTATTTTCAATCAATAATTATAATGATTTATGACAGAGTAACCGCCTTTATTTATTTGTGACAACATCTATTACATATAGAAAATAAATGATTCAGTAGTATTTTGAAATGCGGGGTTATTTTTGTTTATAAAAGAATTGGATGTGAAAAGGGGATTCTAATATGGGTCTAAAAGGTAGTCTGAATATTTGAACCATAGGTTCCATTTTTTATCCAGTAGGTGCATGGTATTATGCAAGGTATGCAATTTTTTTTCCATAAGGTAAATGTCGTTTATTCTAATTTTCAATTGGGAAATTGGTAACGATGGGGATTTCCAATGATAAGCTATCAGCCAGTGGATGGATACACAAATTGTATGGACTATTCTTAATTGAAACGTGTTCAAAGTGTCATTTTTGAAGGGAAAAAAAGTCATTTAAAACTCACTCGCGGCTATTAATGAATTGTCGGCTTTTATCAATACATAGAAAAGTCATTGATAAAAAATAAAAGCGTGGGGGTCCCCCCAAATTCAATTACCAGGCCCTTCAGGTCTGGAATGGATATTAAAGGGGAACCCCGCCGCAAATTAAAAAAAAAAATGGCGTGCGGTTCCCCCTAAATATCCATACCAGGCCCTTTAGATCTGGCATGGATTTTAAGGGGAACTCCACCCCAAATTGAAAAAAAATGGCGTGGAATCCCCCCAAAAATCCATACCAGACCCTTATCCGAGCACGCAACCTGGCCGGCCGCAGGGGAAGAGGGGGGGACGAGAGAGCGGCCCTCCCTCCCTCCTGAACCGTACCAGGCCACATGCCCTCAACATGGGGAGGATGTCCCCATGTTAATGGGGACAAGGGCCTCATCCCCACAACCCTTGCCCGGTGGTTGTGGGGGTCTGCGGACCCCCAGATCCCGCCCCCCCCAATGTGAATTGGTAAGGGGTACATTGTACCCCTGCCATTTCATGAAGAAAGTGTAAAAAACTGTAAATAAAAACACACAAACACCTTGGAAAAGTCCCTTATTAAAAAAAAAAAAACATTCCAGCGATGAAATCCAGTGTCCCGCGGCGATCCCGATGTCCAGCGCTGTCCGTCATTGGTTGTGCCTGAGCGGACCTGATGGGGAACTTCCTCTGCAGTGTTTTAAATGTATAGACCCGCCCCTTCTAAAGTTCCCCATCAGGTCCGCTCAGCGGACCAGATGCGGAACGCGAGAAGGGGCGGATCTATACATTAATTACACAGTGAAGGAAGTTCCCCATCAGGTCCGCCCCCTCGGTATGTCAGACCGCGCCTACGTCATTGGCCTGAGCGGACCTGATGGGGAACTTCCTTCACTGTCTAAATTTAAATTACACAGTGAAGGAAGTTCCCCGCTCAGGCCAATGACGTAGGCGGGGTCTGACATACCGAGGGGGCGGACCTGATGGGAACTTCCTTCACTGTGTAATACGTGAATAGACCCGCCCCTTCTAAAGTTCCCCATCAGGTCCGCTAAGCGGACCAGATGCGGAACATGAGAAGGGGCGGGTCTATTCACGTATTACACAGTGAAGGAAGTTCCCTTCAGGTCCGCCCCCTCGTAGAGCGGACCTGATGGGGAACTTCCTTCACTGTGTAATACATGAATAGACCCGCACCTTCTCGCGTTCCGCATCTGGTCCGCTGAGCGGACCTGATGGGGAACTTTAGAAGGGGCGGGTCTATACATTTAAAACACTGCGGAGGAAGTTCCCCATCAGGTCCGCTCAGGCACAACCAATGACGGACAGCGCTGGACATTGGGATCGCCGCGGGACACTGGCGATGAGCTGGAATGTTATTTATTTTTATTTTTTTTAACCACTTAACGACCGCCCACTGTAAATATACGTCGGCAGAATGGCACATATACGTGATTGCCTTTGTATAGTTGGGGGGTCCGATCGGACCCCCCTTCTTTACAGTGAGCGGCCGTTATTCGTTTGGGAGCGATCAGGGATGAGGGGACAGCCGTTCGATTCCGGCCAACCCCTCTCGATCGCTCCCAGCGAATCGAATCCTTCCCCTGCCTGTGTAATGTTTACACAGGCAGAGGAAGTGATGTCATCTCTCCTGCGGCGCTCACATATACCGAGCGCCGCACAGGAGAAGATGCAGGTTAGTGCACAAAACATTACACTGACACCAGGACACATAGGCACATAAATCGCCCCCCAGACACCCCAGATCACCCCCCAGCCCCCAGTCACAGTGTCACTGATTGCAGTGACCATTTATTTACTGATCACTGCAATCAGTGACATTTGTGACTGTAAAAGTGTCACTAAAGTTAGTTTTAGGTCCAGTGTAGCCCCCTAACCCCCCCTAATAAAGGTTTAACCCCCTGATCGCCCCCCAGATAACCCTTTCATCCCCTAGCACCGCCGTCGCTAAGCGATCATTTTTCTGATCGCTGTCTTAGCGTTGGTGATGCCGATCGGTAGCCAGTTATTTTTTTTAGGTTCGCCGCAGGTTTTTATAGCATCAGGTACCCCCATATATTACCTAATAAAGGTTTAACCCCCTTGATCACCCCCCAGGTAACCCTTTCACCCCCTATCACCACTGTCGCTAAGCGATCGTTTTTCTGATCGCTGTCTTAGCGTTGGTGATGCCGATCGGTAGCCAGTAATTTTTTTTAGGTTCGCCGCAGGTTTTTATAGCGTCGGGTACCCCCATATATTACCTAATAAAGGTTTAACCCCCTTGATCGCCCCCCAGGTAACCCTTTCACCCCCTATCACCACTGTCGCTAAGCAATCGTTTTTCTGATCGCTGTCTTAGTGTTGGTGATGCCGATCGGTAGCCAGTAATTTTTTTTAGGTTCGCCGCAGGTTTTTAGAGCGTCGGGTACCCCCATATATTATCTAATAAAGGTTTAACCCCCTTGATCGCCCCCCAGGTAACCCTTTCACCCCCTATCACCACTGTCGCTAAGCGATCGTTTTTCTGATCGCAGTCTTAGTGTCGGTGATGCTGATAGGTAGCCAGTAATTTTTTTTAGGTTCGCCGTCAGGTTTTTATATAGCGTCAGGTACCCCCATATATTACCTAATAAAGGTTTTAACCCCCTAATTGCCCCTAGTTAACCCTTTCACCAGTAATCACCATATAAGTGTTACGGGTGACGCTGGTTAGTTAGTTTGCTTTTTATAGTGTCAGGGCACCCGCCGTATATAACCCAATAAAGGTTTAACCCCCTGATCGCCCGGCGGGTGATATCAATTAGGTTTTAGCATCAGAGAGGGTCTGCGTCACACCCCAGGCAGCATCAGGTTAGTGCCAGTAACGCTAACACCCACGCGTGAAGCATACACCTCCCTTAGTGGTATAGTATCTGAACAGATCAATATCTGATCAGATCTATACTAGCGTCCCCAGCAGTTTAGGGTTCCCAAAAACGCAGTGTTAGCGGGATCAGCCCAGATACCTGCTAGCACCTGCGTTTTGCCCCTCCGTCCAGCCCAGGCCACCCAAGTGCAGTATCGATCGATCACTGTCACTTGCAAAACACAACACACATAACTGCAGCGTTCGCAGAGACAGGCCTGATCCCTGCGACTCCAGTGCTGTAGGAGGTGATTTGACCACCACAGTTAAAAAAAAAAAGGATATATGCCAAAGCATTGGGGCAGCAGGGGCGGAGGAGCGATTTTGCTCCTAATGCCGCGTACATACGGTAGAAATTCCGACGGAGGCTTGCCCGTGGAAAAGTCTGACCACGTGTACGCGGCATAACTTTTGCGGGAAGATGCCCCCATGCTTCGGCATATATAAATGGTACATGTATGCCCATCATTAGAAGTGGGTGGATGAAGGGCGGTATTCTAATGGTGGGCATACCCACTGATCAATCTTTTTTTTTTCGCTCAGCCAACAGGCTGCATGAAAAAAAAGATTACAATACATGTCCAACAAGGACCAGCAACGTACTGGTATGTTGCTGGACTTTGAATGTTTATACCAGAATGATGCCTGCGGGTTTAGGTATCATCTTGGTATCATTCTTTTCAGCCAGCGGCCGGCTTTCATGTAAAAGCAATCCTAGTGGCTAATTAGCCTCTGGACTGCTTTTACAAGCAGTGGGAGGGAATGTCCCCCCCGGATATAAAAAGCGCCATTGGGAAATTGGGAAAGCATTTTATCACACCGATCTTGGTGTGGTCAGATGCTTTGAGGGCAGAGGAAAGATCTAAGGTCCAATAGACCCCAGTTTTTTCAAAAAAAGAGTACCTGTCACTACCTATTGCTATCATAGGGGATATTTATGTTCCCTGAGATAACAATAAAAATGATAAAAAAAATAAAATATGGAAGCAACAGTTTAAAAATAAAATAAAAAAGCAAAATTAATAATAAAAAAAAAAAAAAGCACCCCTGTCCTGCCCTGCTCTTGCCCAATGGTGAACGCAAGCGTCGGCCTGGCGTCATATGTAAAAAGCAATTGCACCATGCATGTGAGGTATCACCGTGAAGGTCAGATCGAGGGCAGTAATTTTAGCAGTAGACCTCCTCTGTAAATCTAACGGCGTAACCTGTAAAGGCTTTTAAAAATGTATGTAGTTTGTCGCCAATGCACGTTTGTGCAAAATTTTAAAGCTTGTCGTGTTTGGTATCTATGTACTCGGCCTAAGATCATCTTTTTTATTTCATCAAACATTTGGGCAATATAGTGTGTTTTAGTGCATTAAAATTAAAAAAAAGTGTATTTTTTCCCCAAAAAATGCGTTTGAAAAATCGCTGCGCAAATACTGTGTAGAAAAAAAAATGCAACACCCACCATTTTAATCTGTAGGGCCTTTGCTTTAAAAATATATATAATGTTTGGGGGTTCAACATAATTTTCTTGCAAAAAAAAAAAATGTTTTCATGTAAACAAAAAGTGTCAAAAAGGGCTTTGTCTTCAAGTGGTTAGAAGAGTGGATGTAAGCTTCCTAATGTTGTGTATAAAATGCCAGAACAGTTCAAAACCCCCCCAAATGACCCCATTTTGGAAAGTAGACACCCCAAGCTATATACTGAGAGGCATGTCGAGTCCATGGAATATTTTATATGTTGACACAAGTTGTGGAAAAAAGACAATTTATTTTTATTTATTTTTTTGCACAAAGTTGTCACTAAATGATAAATTGCTCAAACATGTCATGGGCATATGTGGAATTACACCCCAAAATACATTCTGTTGCTTCTCCTGAGTACGGGGATACCACATGTGTGAGACTTTTTGGGAGCCTAGCCGGGTACGGGACCCCAAAACCAAGCACCGCCTTCAGGCTTTCTAAGGGTGTAAATTTTTGATTTCACTTCTCACTATCACAGTTTCGGAGGCCACGGAATGCCCAGATGTCACAAACCCCCCCCCAAATTACCCCATTTTGGAAAGTAGACACCCCAAGCTATTTGCTGAGAGGTATGGTGAGTATTTTGCAGATCTCGCTTTTTGTCACAAAGTTTTGAAAATTGAAAAAAAATATATATATATATATTTTCTTTCTTCCTTTTCAAAAACAAATGAGAGCTGTAAAATACTCACCATGCCTCTCAGCAAATAGCTTGGGGTGTCTGCTTTCCTAAATGGGGTCATTTGGGGCGGTTTTGTGCTATTTTGGCATTTTATGGCCTTCGAAACTGTGATAGGTAGTGAGGAGTGAAATCAAAAATTTGCACCCTTAGAAATCCTGAAGGCGGTGCTTGGTTTTCCGGGGCCCGTACGCGGCTAGGCTCCCAAAAAGTCCCACACATGTGGTATCCCCGTACTCAGGAGAAGCAGCAAAATTTATTTTTGGGTGCAATTCCACATATAACCATGGCATGTGTGAGCAATATATCATTTAGTGACAACTTTTTGTAATTTTTTTTTTTTTTTTTTTAGTCATTATTCAATCAATTGAGACAAAAAAAAAATATTCAATGGGCTCAACATGCCTCTCAGCAATTTCCTTGGGGTGTCTACTTTCCAAAATGGGGTCATTTGGGGGGGGGGTTTTGTACTGCCCTGCCATTTTAGCACCTCAAGAAATTAGATAGGCAGTCATAAATTAAAAGCTATAACTTTTATGCAAACCAATAAATATACGCTTATTGACATTTTTTTTTACTAAAGACATGTGGCTGAATACATTTTGGCCTAAATGTATGACTAAAATTGAGTTTATTCGATTTTTCTTATAACAAAAAGTAGAAAATATCATTTCCGTTTATATCGCAAAAAATAAAAATCGCAGAGGCAATCAAATACCATTAAAAGAAAGCTCTATTTGTGGGAAGAGAAGGACGCAAATTTCGTTTTGGTACAACATTGCATGTCTACACAATTTACAGTTAAAGCAGCGCAGTGTAAAATTCTGAAAACAGCTCTGGTCCTTTAGCTACAAAATGGTCCGGGGCTTAAGTGGTTAATAAAGGACTTTTCCAAGGTGTTTGTGTGTTTTTATTTACATTTACATTTACATTTTTTGACACTTTCTTCGTGAAATGGTAGGGGTACAATGTACCCCTTACCAGTTCTCATGGGGGGGGCCGGGATCTGGGGGTCCCCTTTGTTTAAGGGGTCTTCCAGATTCCGATAAGCCCCCTGCCCGCAGACCCCCACAACCACCAGGCAAGGGTTGTGGGGATGAGGCCCTTGTCCCCATCAACATGGGGACATCCTCCCCATGTTGAGGGCATGTGGCCTGGTACGGTTCAGGAGGGAGGGGGGGCCGCTCTCTCATCCCCCCTCTTCCCCTGTGGCCAGCCAGGTTGCGTGCTCGGATAAGGGTCTGGTATGGATTTTTGGGGGGACTCCACGCCATTTTTTTTTTATTTGGGGTGGAGTTCTCCTTAAAATCCATGCCAGATCTGAAGGGCCTGGTATGGATATTTAGGGGGAACCGCACGCCATTTTTTTTTCATTTGCGGCGGAGTTCCCCTTAATATCCATTCCAGACCTGAAGGGCCTGGTAATTGAATTTGGGGGAACCCCCACGCTTTTTTTTAATTTTTTTTATCAATGACTTTTCTATGTATTGATAAAAGCCGACAATTCATTAATAGCCGCGAGTGAGTTTTAAATTACTTTTTTTCCTTCAAAAATGACACTTTGTGCAGGGACAGTTCTAAGCACGGGAAACATGCGCAACTTTACATGCATATCATACACACCCCCCAGGTACGAAATGTAACCACTTAAGCCCCGGTCCATTTGGTAGCTAAAGGACCAAAGGTGATTTCAGAATTTTGCACTGCGCTGCTTTAACTGTAAATTGTGCGGACATGCAATGTTGTACTGAAACGAAATTTGCGTCCTTTTCTTCCCACAAATAGAGCTTTCTTTTAATGGTATTTGATTGCCTCTGCAATTTTTATTTTTTGCGATATAAACGGAAAAATACCTAAAATTTTTAAAAAAAAATGATATTTTCTATTTTTTGTTATAAGAAAAATCGAATAAACTCAATTTTAGTCATACATTTAGGCCAAAATGTATTCAGTCACATGTCTTTAGTAAAAAAAATGTCAATAAGCGTATATTTATTGGTTTGCGCAAAAGTTATAGCGTTTACAAACTAGGGTACATTTTCTGGAATTTACACAGCTTAAAATTTATGACTGCCTATCTCATTTCTTGAGGTGCTAAAATGGCAGGGCAGTACAAAACCCCCCCAAATTACCCCATTTTGGAAAGTAGACACCCCAAGGAAATTGCTGAGAGGCATGTTGAGCCCATTGAATATTTTTTTTTTGTCCCAAGTGATTGAATAATGACAAAAAAAAAAAAAAAAAAAATTACAAAAAGTTGTCACTAAATGATATATTGCTCACACATGCCATGGTTATATGTGGAATTGCACCCCAAAATACATTCTGCTGCTTCTCCTGAGTACGGGGATACCACATGTGTGGGACTTTTTAGGAGCCTATCCACGTACGGGACCCCGGAAACCAAGCACCGCCTTCAGGATTTCTAAGGGTGCAAATTTTTGATTTCACTCCTCACTACCTATCACAGTTTTGAAGGCCATAAAATGCCAAAATAGCACAACCCCCCCCCCCCCAAATGACCCCATTTTAGAAAGTAGACACCCCAAGGAAATTGCTGAGAGGCCTGTTGAGCCCATTGAATTTTTTTTTTTTGTCCCAAGTGATTGAATAATGACAAAAAAAATTAAAAATTACAAAAAGTTGTCACTAAATGATATATTGCTCACACATGCCATGGTTATATGTGGAATTGCACCCCAAAATACATTTTGCTGCTTCTGAGTACGGGGATACCACATGTGTGGGACTTTTTAGGAGCTTAGCCGCGTACGGGACCCCGAAAATCAAGCACCGCCTTCAGGATTTCTAGGCACAAATTTTTGATTTGACTCCTCACTACCTATCACAGTTTCGAAGGTCATAAAATGCCAAAATAGCACAAAACCCCCCCAAATGACCCCATTTTGGAAAGTAGACACCCCAAGCTGTTTGCTGAGAGGCATGGTGAGTATTTTACAGCTCTCATTTGTTTTTGAAAATGAAGAAAGAAAATTTTTTTTTTTTTTCAATTTTCAAAACTTTGTGACAAAAAGCGAGATCTGCAAAATACTCACAATACCTCTCAGCAAATAGCTTGGGGTGTCTACTTTCCAAAATGGGGTCATTTGGGGGGGTTTTGTGCCATCTGGGCATTCCATGGCCTCCGAAACTGTGATAGGCAGTGAGAAGTGAAATCAAAAATTTACACCCTTAGAAAGCCTGAAGGCGGTGATTGGTTTTTGGGGTCCCGTACGCGGCTAGGCTCCCAAAAAGTTTCACACATGTGGTATCCCCGTACTCAGGAGAAGCAACAGAATGTATTTTGGGGTGTAATTCCACATATGCCCATGGCATGTTTGAGCAATATATCATTTAGTGACAACTTTGTGCAAAAAAATAAAAAATAAATAAAAAATTGTATTGTTTCCGCAACTTGTGTCAACATATAAAATATTCCATGGACTCGACATGCCTCTCAGTATATAGCTTGGGGTGTCTACTTTCCAAAATGGGGTCATTTGGGGGGGGGTTTTGAACTGTTCTTGCATTTTATACACAACATTAGGAAGCTTACATCCACTCTTCTAACCACTTGAAGACAAAGCCCTTTTTGACACTTTTTGTTTACATGAAAACATATTTTTTTTTGCAAGAAAATTATGTTGAACCCCCAAACATTATATATATTTTTAAAGCAAAGGCCCTACAGAATAAAATGGTGGGTGTTGCATTTTTTTTTCTACACAGTATTTGCGCAGCGATTTTTCAAACGCATTTTTTGGGGAAAAAATACACTTTTTTTTAATTTTAATGCACTAAAACACACTATATTGCCCAAATGTTTGATGAAATAAAAAAGATGATCTTAGGCCGAGTACATAGATACCAAACACGTCATGCTTTTAAATTTCGCACAAACGCGCATTGGCGACAAACTACACACATTTTTAAAAGCCTTTACAGGTTACCCCGTTAGATTTACAGAGGAGGTCTACTGCTAAAATTACTGCCCTCGATCTGACCTTCGCGGTGATACCTCACATGCATGGTGCAATTGCTGTTTACATATGACGCCAGACCGACGCTTGCGTTCGCCAGAGCAGGGCAGGACAGGGGTGCTTTTTTTTTTTTTTTTTTTTTATTATTAATTTGGCTTTTTTATTTTATTTTTAAATTGTTCCTTCCATATTTTTTTTTTTTTTTTATCATTTTTATTGTTATCTCAGGGAATGTAAATATCCCCTATGATAGCAATAGGTAGTGACAGGTACTCTTTTTTTGAAAAAACTGGGGTCTAGACCCTAGATCTTTCCTCTTCCCTCAAAGCACCTGACCACACCAAGATCGGTGTGATAAAATGCTTTCCCAATTTCCCAATGGCGCTTTTTTTATCCGGGGGGGACATTCCCTCCCACTGCTTGTAAAAGCAGTCCAGAGGCTAATTAGCCACTAGGATTGCTTTTACATGAAAGCCGGCCGCTGGCTGAAAAGAATGATACCAAGATGATACCTAAACCCGCAGGCATCAATCTGGTATAACCATTCAAAGTCCAGCAACATACCAGTACGTTGCTGGTCCTTGTTGGACATGTATTGTAATCTTTTTTTTTTTCATGCAGCCAGTTGGCTGAATGAAAAAAGAGATTGATCGGGTGGGTATGCCCACCATTAGAATACCGCCCTTCATCCACCCACTTCTAATGATGGGCATACATGCACCATTTATATATGCCGAAGCATGGGGGCATCCTCCCGCAAAAAAGTTATGCCGCACACACATGGTCAGACTTTTCCACGGGCAAGCCTCCGTCGGAATTTCGACCGTATGTACGCGGCATTAGGAGCAAAATTGCTCCTCCGCCCCTGCTGCTCCAATGCTTCGGCATATATGCTTTTGTTTTTTTTAACTGTGGTGGTGAAATCACCTCCTACAGCACTGGAGTCGCAGGGATCAGGCCTGTCTCTGCGAACGCTGCAGTTATGTGTGTTGTGTTTTGCAAGTGACAGTGATCGATCGATACTGCACTTGGGTGGCCTGGGCTGGACGGAGGGGCAAAACGCAGGTGCTAGCAGGTATCTGGGCTGATCCCGCTAACACTGCGTTTTTGGGAACCCTAAACTGCTGGGGACGCTAGTATAGATCTGATCAGATCAGATATTGATCTGTTCAGATACTATACCACTAAGGAGGGTGTATGCTTCACGCCCTGGGTGTTAGCGTTACTGGCACTAACCTGACGCTGCCTGGGGTGTGACGCAGACCCTCTCTGGCACTAAAACCTAATTGATATCACCCGCCGGGCGATCAGGGGGTTAAACCTTTATTGGGTTATATACGGCGGGTGCCCTGACACTATAAAACGCAAACTAACTAACCAGCGTCACCCGTAACACTTATATGATGATCACTGGTGAAAGGGTTAACTAGGGGCAATTAGGGGGTTAAAACCTTTATTAGATAATATATGGGGGTACCTGACGCTATAAAAACCTGCGGCGAACCTAAAAAAAATTACTGGCTACCTATCAGCATCACCGACGCTAAGACAGCGATCAGAAAAATGATCGCTTAGCGACAGTGGTGATAGGGGGTGAAAGGGTTACCTGGGGGGCGATCAAGGGGGTTAAACCTTTATTAGATCATTTATGGGGGTACCTGACGCTATAAAAACCTGCGGCGAACCTAAAAAAAAAAATACTGGCTACCGATCTGCATCACCGACAATAAGACAGCGATCAGAAAAATGATCGCTTAGCGACAGTGGTGATAGGGGGTGAAAGGGTTACCTGGGGGGCGATCAAGGGGGTTAAACCTTTATTAGATAATTTATGGGGGTACCTGACGCTATAAAAACCTGCGGCAAACCTAAAAAAAATTACTGGCTACCGATCTGCATCACCGACGCTAAGACAGCGATCAGAAAAATTATCGCTTAGCGACGGCGGTGCTAGGGGGTGAAAGGGTTATCTGGGGGGTGATCAAGGGGTTAAACCTTTATTAGGGGGGGTTAGGGGGCTACACTGGACCTAAAACTAAACTGTAGTGACACTTTTACAGTCACAAATGTCACTGATTGCAGTGATCAGTAAATAAATGGTCACTGCAATCAGTGACACTGTGACTGGGGGCTTGGGGGTGATCTGGGGGGGCCTGGGGGGGCGATTTATGTGCCTATGTGTGCTGGTGTTAGTGTAGTGTTGGTGCACTAACCTTGATGTCTTCTCTTGTAAGGCGCTCGGTATATGTGAGCGCCGCACAAGAGATGACATCACTTCCTCCTGCTTCCTCTGCCTGTGTAAACATTACACAGACAGAGGGGGCATTTCCATTCGCCAGGAGCGATCGCGGGGGGGTGGCCGGAATCGAATGGCCGCCCCCCATCTCGGAACGCTCCCAGACAAATTCCGACCGCTCACTGTACAGAAGGGGGGTCCGATTGGACCCCCCAACTGTACAAAGGCAATCACGTACACTGTACATGATTGTGCCTGTCGGTGCCATTGTGCCGACGTATATGTACAGTGAGCGGTCGTTAAGTGGTTAAAGGAATATTTCACTTTTATTGTTTCACTTTAAGCATTATTAAAATCACTGCTCTTAAAAAAAACGGTTGTTTTTAAAACTTTTTTTTGCATTGATACATGTCCCCTGGGGCAGGACCCGGGTCCCCAAACACTTTTTAGGACAATAACTTGCATATAAGCCTTTATAATTAGCACTTTAGATTTCTCCCATAGACTTTTCGAATTTGCCGCGAACACCCCAAATTGTTCGTTGTTCGGCGAACAGGCAATGTTCGAGTCGAACATGAGTTCGACTCGAACTCGAAGCTCATCCCTACTTACAACCATTGCTGAGGATTGAGCCAATCGACATAGATGCATATAGAGTCCAGCTCAGCATCACATAGATGGTTTTCTGATTGAAGAGAAAACAAATAAAGTAAGAAAATGAAATGACTAGTAAAAAAGGTGGTACACTTTTCACATCTTCCTACAACACAACAAACAACTGAAGCATATAAGTGGGAGAGATTCTACTTGAATCCCTCCTCCCCATCCCACCCCCCCCTAAACTGACAATCCTAAGAAAAATGTTTGCCTTGAGCACCAGTAACGCTGCTTGTGTGTATGATTTCACATATGCACCGAGGAACTTCAGTCTTTGCACCTTCCTGTGTTACAGGTACAGTGGTTGGACAGGGATCTCAGTAGCGCTGATCATGTGCTTTTACCAGATACAGCCTTGCAGTGCTGAGACTGGAGTGTCAATGTAAACTCTTCAGCCTCAGTGTGGCCTGAAGCCGCTGGCTCAATGTCCCTCATTGGAGGAATGGCCCGGCAAAGCTAATAGTGACTTGTGCAGACAAACTCAAGGCTGTTTTATTTTCAAAAGTGCATCTGTTAATATTGAAAAATTTGTGAAATTACTGCGCTTGCCAAACGAAAAAGGGTGATGCAGCAGCTAGCACTACAATGTGACAAAATTTAAAGAATTTTAAGTGGATAAAAGTGCAGAGCAAAATAACAATAAATATATCTGTACAACAGGTATAGGGTCAGGTGTTTGCTTTGACCAACTGGGTGCATAGAGCTAATGCAATAAACCATGTGAGAGGTAGACTGCATAGACAAGTCAACAATAACTTATAAAATGCAATAGCATATAAACAGTGACTCATTAATAAAGTGCAGAAGTGCAAACAAATTTGTGCAAACCGAATCCAAGAAAAAACACATACATATGTGCAATGAAATGAAATGAAATCATTGAAGTGAGTAAAGGTAAGTTCAATTGACCCAACGTGGTCTGCTGAATATTTCACACTGTGAACCAAGCTGATAAGAGTAAGATCAAAGTCTGGAACCAAAGGTAAATAAAGAATCAAGGTTGATGTCAGATCACCGGGGATAGTGCGTCCTCCACCTAGGCCGGTAAGGGATGGGTACCCTTACCAGAAACTGTGGACCCACGTGCCAACGACAGCGAGACAGCCTAGCTTATGTCATGGAGATTTTTCTATACACCATGCGTAATCCATCTCACCTGCGCTAATAAGTGCCTTTTCAGCTTAATGGTATAATGCATCTCAGTATCACTTAGTTTCCCGCATATCCCCAAGTAAAGAGACATGACTAACATGCTTACGTGCTTACATCCTCAGCTCGATCAACTTGCTGAGCCTGGGAGCAATCTTTATTTATATAACAATCGAGCTTGGTGGCTTCACAAATCGGCCAATCAAGCACAGGCAAGCAGGAGGTGTTATACAAAAACCAATGAACAATGACTAGGGGAGTCTTATGGGCGTGTCTGGGCAGGGACAGTGTGTATGATTTTCCTCTCCCTGTACTCTCTCCCCCTGTACCTGTAAGCCATGCTCTCCAGTGAACAAAAAAGCCGCATGGCTTGAAATCATAAACCCTGTCCCTGACCATAACAATTCAAAGGCTCCCATTTTTATCATTGGCGTGAATCCTTATTCTGCGTTGTTCAGAGAACAATGCATACCCGGGCTATACTACCATTCCTGTGGATGGGAGATTATCTGCAGGGGCATGCCACGCGCCCCCCCCCCAAATGTGTTGATCAGGCACACAGGGGTGACATGAGCGTATATCCCCCTTATAACCGAAAATGTCTCTGCAGAGTGAACACATCCCCCCCCCAGACGAACGTCTGTGCATCTCATAGGGGCCCTTCGCTGGCGGACATATCCCCACTCTGCAAAAAAACCTCTCTGCAACCTCAGGAAGCTTTCCAGTACCAAACGGAACTCAACCAGCGTCAGACTGCCCCAGTCAGCTCTTTAGAGCGGGCTCCGGGAGTACTAACACTGGGAGACACTGTGACAATACATATTAAATACATCTTCATAAAAGTTCCACAACAGTCCCTCATCTTTTGTCATATGCTCCCATGTGTCCCCATCTTGATCTTCTTCTTACACCTGGAAATTAATCAGTCCTTACAGTCCATATGAGTCCATAAAAAGGAAAACACTGCTTGACATGTAGACTCTGTTCTTCAGAAGGGATGACTTAGAGGAGGACACGAAGGCCAGTCAGTCTGGGATCCTCTGTATTGTACGTGGGTTGGGCTTCGTGGCATCTCATCTCAGCAAGGAAGAAGATGAGGACATCTGCTCAGGCTCTGTTCACTCGTCCAATCAGGCAAAAGTAGCACCTCATCATAGCATATAGAAGGAATAGAAACAAAAACAACATGAGTATATATACCCCTACTTCCTTCAACCATGATCCGCTAAAAAATAAAAAAAATCCCCAAAAATTCCCAGACCCTTAAGAGGATTCCAACCTTCACTAGCTATAGCTCTGGCTTTGCCTTGCAGGGATCTAAAATTATCCATATGGGCCTGAACGTTGTCACAAGTATCCCAAATCCAGGTACAACAATCTTTACCTATGAATTCACAGAAACCCCCCTTGGATGCCAACAGATAATCATAGGCCATCTTTTATTAGGAGGGTCTTGATCTGCCGTCGTTTCTGTGGGATCTTTCTTATAGCTTCAACAGTTTAAATGAACATCCCATCCACAATAGATGAGAAATTGTTCAATTATTTCATAAGCTCAAGCCCCCACCCTGTACAAGCAGGAAACCATGCCAAGACCTGGTTGGGTTGGTGAACAATTCCCTTCTAGCTGTCCCTGCCATTCTTGCCTTCTCTTGCGCCATCAGATCCTCACGATCGGCCGCGGCATAAGATGCTGGGACGAGTTTCACCAGCACGCATGAACCTCTTGCATTAGGGGGAGTTACCTTATAAGCTGTAGATCCGCATAAGTACCAAACTAAAGTTGAAGCACACTTGTGAGCTACCTAGTTGTCCCGATATCCAAACTGACAAGAGGCAGAGCTATTGCTAAAACTATAACTAATTTTACCCTCTAGAAATGTATCTTTAAGTTCTATTGACAAGTGTCTGTTTGGAGTTTTTATTAGTTTGTCAAAACTCCTCATACCAATATGAAGTGGGTGTCCCATCCATCCCGGAGCGCCCGCGGCGTCTGTCCCCCTGCAGCGCTCCGGTCGGCCCCTCTGACCGTGAGCGCTGCTCTGATGCTGGCGGGGATGGGATCCATGCGGCGGCACCTGTCCGCCCGCGGATCGCATCCCATCCTGCTCACCGGCCTCCTCCTCCTGCTCCGTCCCGGCGTGCACGGTCCCGCTGCTCTCCAGGGCGCACGCGCGCCGGTCTTCTTAAATTTAAAGGGCCAGTGCACCATTGATTGGTGCCTGGTCCAATTACTGTGTACACACCCAAAACACTTAAAAACCCACTCCCCCTTCCTGTCCTTGCCAGATCTTGTTGCCTTAGTGCCCTGAGAAAGCGTTTTGTAGTTGCCTTGCCAGTGTATCTGACCTTCTGCCGTTGCCCCTGACTACGAACCATTGCCGCCTGCCCTGACCTTCCGCTACGTCTGACCTTGCCTCTGCCTAGTCCCTGTGTACCGTGCCTATCTCAGCTGCCAGAGAAGTCGAGCCGCTACTGGGGGACACGACCTGGTTGCTACCGCCGCAGCAAGTCCATCCCGCTTTGCGGCGGGCTCTGGTGAAAACCGGTAGCTGCTTAGAACCGGTCCTCCAGTGCGACCCGTGCCTTCGCCTCTCTGGCACAGAGGATCCACCTCCTGTGTCCTCACTAGCCACCAGTCTAGGCCCTGACATATAACATGTATCGCTGGGGTACTAAAGCTCGTGGAGATTCAGAGTAGACCCAGCAATTGGTCCTGTTCGCTTTCTTAGCTAGTTGGAGAATACACAAAGCTAAAAATATAAATAAACAAAGATATTCCTCATCCTTTGGTGTAATTGAGCAGCTTCTTGCAGTGGTTGTCTCGTCCATCAAGCTTCTTTACAATGACCCAGTCACCTGGTTGGAAAGAATGTAAACCGGTTATTGTGTCAGGGTCCAGGAGGGACTCATGAACCCTGTGGTGGACCTTTTGAAGTTTATGTTACAGTGACTGCACCTACCCCATCAGCTGAGAATGTTGCCAACAGCTTCTGAGGAAAGTACAACTCTGTTTTTGGTAGACCTCCAAACAAACTTTATATGGCAATAACCCAGACGTGGGAACTCGATGACTGTGGTCACTGCATAACCTGTGCGTGGCTTACCATCCGGAGTGTAATTCCCGGGAACCATTGACAAAAAGGTTCTTAGCATCTGGGATGGGAGCGTCTTTCACCAGACTGCTGGTTGCTGAATAAAATTCCATCAAAGAAAGAAAGGCCTCGTACACACGACCGATTTTCTCGTCGTAAACAGTCAAGAAAAGTGCCGCGAGAGTTTTTTTGTCTAGAAAAACGTTCGTGTGTATGGTTTTACGACGAGAAACTTGACGAGAATCTCGACGAGAAAATAGAGAACCTGCTCTCTATTTTCTCGTCAGGAGTCCAGATTTCCTCGTCGTGTTTCTCGTCGGCCTGTTTTGTGACGAGAAAATGGTTCGTGTGTATGCTTTTACGACTCTTCCAAAAGTGCGCATGCTCACAAGCAACTATGAGACGGGAGCGCATCTTCTGGTAAAACAAGCCTTCATAATGGAAATAGCACATTCATCACGCTAAAACGAACTGAAAGCACGAAGACTGAAAAGCGCGAATCGTCTCTTCCCAAACTTTTACTTCACACGCGGTAACACGAGATCAGCAAAAGCAGCCCAAGGGGTGGCGCCAAGAAAAAAGATCTTCCCCTTTATAGTGCCGTCGTACGTGCTGGACGTGAGCGCAGAGAACCACGAGGAAATTGGGAAATGACAGTGTGTACGCATAGAAAGCTTGACGAGAAAATCGACAAGCTTAACAAGAATCTCGTCGAAAAAAACGACGTGTTTTTTACGACGAGAAAATCGGTCGTGTGTACGAGGCCACAGTCATGGAACATGTTGTCCTACCAGGTCACAAACTTGGATAGAATTAGAAAGGTTAGTATTATTAGTTTGAAAACTGTCATTCTTACATTTATCCCCTCATTTTCTTCCTCATTACAAACTGAAGGAAGAAATGCAGGGTTTAGAGTGGTGCAGGCAAAAAGAAACAATGAAATAGCTTATGATACTTTTACCTTCTTTTAGGCATGTGTATTTATGCATGTGTACAGCTATCTACATACACCTGATTTCTATGTACATACACTTTCAGAAACTCCTTAGACATGAAAAGATACTTATAAACAAAAGGTATTACTCTATCCTTCATATTTAACCTGCAAAGAATGGCCAACAATATAACATTCGTGTACATTGGTAAATTGTCACTGACAGTCCTCAAAACCGACAACAACGAAACCCTCTAACTCTTAAGCCCTGTACACACGATCGGATTTCCGATGGAATAAAATCCGATGGATTTTTCCATCAGATTTCCGATGAAGCTGACTTCCATCAGTCTTGCCTACACACCATCAGTCGAAAATACGACCGTCCCAAACGCCGTGACGTAAAACACTCCGACGAGCCAAGAAAAATTAAGTTCAATGCTTCTGAGCATGCGTCGACTTGATTCTGAGCATGCGTGGGTTTTTTCTCCAATGGAGTGCCACACAGACGATCGGAATTTGCTATCGTTTTTTTTTCCATCGGATAAATTTAAAACATGTTCTATTTTTAATCACAGATGGAAAAAAGACCGATGGGGCCCATACACGATCGGTTTGTCTGATTAAAAAAAGTCCATCAGACTGTTTTCATCGGTAAAACCGATCGTGTGTACAGGGCTTTACTTTCACGTTCCTACAAAAATACAACAGCCACGACGCGTAGGAGGGTCGCAGCGGTAAGTTCTAACATATTCATGTTACTACATACAAACAATGAGAACAATAAAACATGAGACAAACATTCAGATACAAATGTGGGAGAGATATTTCATAGTTTCCAAAACAAAATTGAAACAAACAAAACAACCCGCCGGAATGCTGCCTTCACTCTTTTAGCAATAGAAAAAAATACAATGGGAAAACACAAGAGCAGCTCGAAAACCTTGCATGGGCCAGCCATACAAAGTTCAAAAACAGGCATGAGAATTTTAACCACACAAACGTGTACTACACATCCATCAACCCACTTATCATTACAGATTTCTGAAGCCACAGCTGAACTACTTCCAAAGTATTTTTATTCTGGGGTCTCGTACCTCCAGACATCAAAAGTACCTTCCAAAGGAAATACACCTTACTGTACCCTCTGACCATATATGCCAATCTTTAAGGGGTCTCATGTCTGGAGCCCCAAACCCAGACCTCATGTGCGGTTCAGCTGTCTGACTGGTGTGGAGCCTCATTTTTTTTCTCCAACGCATGGACAGCCAACCTTACCCATGACGATTCGAAACGCTTATGACGTGTCCCTGCGTCCAGGGCACCCTCGCACTAACTTTCGGAATAGTACTGCCTAGTGACTATTTTTACAGTATTGGAACCCGGTGTTTTCCGATTATTATACACGGCCTCCTGGTATGCTAGAATCTACTCCTCACGTTATGCTAATACAATCGCGCACTGGAATTCCGACTATTATACACGGCCCGACCGGTCTCACGATATACAGCCCTATAACGTGTTTGTCAGACAAACTACAAAGCAAAAAGAAATCCTCCACTATTCAAAACAATATTATGGCTTCTTTCTACCTGTATCTAGATGCTACAACAATAACTTGGATGCCTCACGTTTGCTCTCTACCCAAAACTGTATTACAGTATAAAACTTCACAAAACAACTGGAATTAAATTTAAAAACCAAAGTGTTTTCCATTATCCTTCCAAAACACAAGTCCCTTTGCCCACATGCTCGTTTCAAAAGACCCCAAGCTCCTCCCACCAACTCCCTGTTGATACATCACATCATATCATACCAATGGACAGGAAGAGGGAGGGGAAGGGGAAGCCTACTTTCATCTTCCCTGAACTTCAAATCATGTCCATCAAGACATTAAAAAAAATCGATGGCTAACATCATATAGGAAAATTCAACGTCTTAAAAAACCTTTTGTTCAGATAAGGGCTAAAACAAAAAACATATTGCAAATGGGAGGAATCCCCCCATCTACTCCCATATTCCCTGAGCAGTCAGACCACTGAAACTCCTTTAAAAAGATAGCTCAACCTCGCTAAACGCTGAAACCTGGCCCAAAAGCAGAGCAATTCCACCCAAACTAAAACACAATAGACACAAAATGGAAGTTGCAACAAACAAAATTTAGGCCACAACCACATGGTAGATGACATCTGAACTACAGCACAATGGCTGACAAAAATCGGACCACATGGTGAATTTAACACATAGAATGCAGTTGCTTATCCTGCCAAAACCAGCACAAACCAAGATTTCTTTACTAGAAAACCCAAATTTCTCCCCACAAAAACTGACTACACATTTGAGACACCAAATGAATACTTAACCGTAGACAAACACTTTAGGCTACATCAACTAGGGACCATAGGCCAACCAAACAACACAGACTCTCCAAACAAACAACAACGTTGCATAAAACACAAAATAACATGGCTCAAACATACACTCTTGTTCCCAAATAAAGTTCATATACTTACTCTGAAAGTTGGAAGGTCAACAGATACACAGGACCAGGACAATGCTGCTTGCATGCTTAATCTTTTCATCTCAAAACAATAGAGCTCCCTCATGCTAGCGTCCAAAAAAAACTGAGACCATCCACAGGGCGTAGCCCTTTTAACAAACAGCTCCTATTGTAAGTGATGTTGCCAGCAATGCATGCCCCCCTTCCCCCTCAGCCACATGGCCACTTGAATATGCGGTAGCCATTTTCAAACCAAAGCTTTCAAAACAATTTCAATACTAACCATCTGTGTCTTGAGTCAGTTAAACAATATACACAACTGGCTTGTTGGTCCCCTAAATAGGTAATAATCACAATTCATACATTTCTATTTCTCATATGCATCACAAACTTATTACACAGCATCAGTTACTTACACAAACTGCTCAGTCATACACAACATACAGTCTCCTTACTCAAACATTTTAGGTTGTATTAAATGGGTCCTATAGGGGAGGTAGGTATCCCAAATAATACTGACAAATTATACACATAACAAACACAATCAAAATCCCGCCATTATACCAAAAGATTAAAAATGTGTTCTTTTGCAAAGCAGAACCTACCCGGACCGAGAAAACATACCCTTTGTCTCAGGATAACAAAGTATTTAAAACAGTTTGATGTCCTGGACTGGGATCTGTTCCCCCCCCCCCGATCCAATGCGAAAGAGGTTCCGTTCACTCCTACCTGGCTCACCATCTGTCATGGAGATTTTTCTATACGCCATGCTGTCAGCGAAATAAGGCTGTATGCAGAGCACACAGCCAAATCTCGTGTCTCTAATAATAACACATTTAGTCTTAATGCAATAATGCATCTTACCAATCATTCGATTTCCCATTCATCCAAAAACCAGACATCACCAGACTGTTATGTTTATCTCAGCATCCCAGCATGACTGCCTGGGAGCAGTGTCTCTCGCTCTTTTATTAAAATCCCAACAGGAAGTGATGTCACCATCACAAAAATAAGTTACCAACAGAAAGTGATGTCACAGCATGTCATCTTCACATAGGAAGATGACCTTATAAGGATCTGACCATATAAGGATCTGACCACACAGGATGTGACAATTCAGGATAACCCTTCCAATAGGGTTATTTAAATACATATGTAGCGTTACCCTCAACTAAGAGGGCCGCAGATTTGGTCTGGGCCCTGAGTACAGCTCCGCCAACACCCGGCAATCTACTCGACCCTTTCTGGCACAGTTAGTCTAGGGGTATACACATTTAATACTTATACTTTATGAGAGACTCAGACACGGAGTAGTTTTAAAGGAATAACAGATTTTACTTTCAGCTACGCAAAGGGAATGAACAGTGATAACAACTTGACCATTAGAATATCCACAGAGCCCTGCAATATTACAATATCAGTCACACTACACCCTGGAGGAAAGGGGGGGTGGATAAGGAGACGCCACGTGGGGCGACTGTTAACTAGACGCCCTGTGGCGCAATAACTAAACTAGGTCCCTAATGAATCAGGCCTGATTCCTAACTCTAGAACTCAGTCCTGTATGAATGATGGATTCTTCACCGGCATCTGTAGAGGTGGTGCACTTAAGAATAAACAACAATTGTAATCCAGGAAAAAAAGGACAGTTGATAACTGACAACACTTCACTGGAGATCCTCTGGATCAGTCCTGCTGTGGATCTCCAGTGAGAGTCTTTAACATGAGGTAGTAGGCCTCGGCAGTTTATAGGCACAGTACTAGCAAACAGGTTAGGGAATGAGCTTACGCTCGCTCACCCGCCGGACACGATCTCCGTCCGGGACTTCCACCGGCTGTGACTTCACTCGCCCACAGCGGTTGCTGCGATCGGGTCCCCGATCCAATCCAGGCTGTAAGTAGAGATGTCGGATGCCACCCAGGCTCGCAGTGGGGTGGAAGGCTCTTTGGTCGGCTGCGGAAGGCCCCAGGCTTCAGGCCTTACCCAGCACAGGTCCGCACAGGTGTATCAGTCTCTGCCGTCCCGTGTCCAAAGAGGCCGAGCCAGGCCTCGCCCCTTCCTTATATATCCCCACCCATGAGTCTCTGGGGCAGAAGCAGAACATCCTGGGAACCAGTGGGGTTCTGGGAACAGTAGTTCGAGAGCATTTAAAGGAACCCCGCTACACACTCCCCCCACTTAAACTCTTTGGTCCCCAAAGATAAACTTCAACAAATACTGTTTACCATTTTGGACAGTGTCGAGTATGATGTTGGCATAGGGAATTCCCACCAAAACTCTGGGATGGAACTCTCTTGCCTACAGGTCACACTATCATGAGTGGCCTGCCTAACTGTGCCAGAGAGTGAGCTGGGGTTGTCCTCCACCAAATGGACAGTGGAGGGATCAGGTTGCTCAACACTTCTCCTAGCCGTTACAACAGAGTCCTCTGAGCTCGTCCCCATTTGGGGGTAAGTTAGTTTCTTGGGAGGCCTGATGACTCTGCGAGCCCTCTGCTCTCTTGGTGCTTCTGACTCTGGCACCACAGGCTCTTCTTCAGGAGTAAGTTCAGGTAACATTGCTGGTTCTGGAACCTCTGATTCAGAAGTCGACTGACGTATGGAATCTCTAGGGTCCTCCTCTGTGCAAGTGTCAGGAACATCTTCCCAGTAATCAGCAGAGGGACTGAAGGGTATGAATTCAGTAGCCTCCGGATTCAGCGTTGCATCTGGGGTATCCCCTCCATTTGGGAGATCTATGGCGGACGTTCCCAGAGTCGAGGGAGGCCACAGCCAGTCCAGTTCTCCACCTTCATCTGTACTCAATTGGGAGGCCTCCCCATCTGCAGCTCGAGAGGTCTGGGACCGAGTGCTCGGCCTAGGAGTATCCAGGATAGAGGCCGGTTCAGGGGAGTCTCTCACGGGAGGTATTCTGACTGCCTCAGCAAGTGGGAGCAGGTGGTTTCGATGCCACGTCTTCAGTGGACCCACCTTTCCTTCTGGCTTTAGTTTGTAGACAGGCAAACCGGGCAACTTCCTACAGACGACATAGGGCTCAGATCTCCATCTGTCGGCAAGCTTGTGTTTTCCAGGGACCCCCAGATTGCGTAGAAGTACTCGGTCCCCGGGCTGCAGATCTTGCACTCGAACCTTCAGATCGAAATTTCTCTTGTTGCGGGCTCCCCTTTGATCCGAAGCCGCCTGGGCTTGTTCATAGGCCACCTGCAAGCTACGTCTAAGTCTGTCCACGTATCCCTTGTGGGATGTAGCTGAGGTATTGTCTAAAGAAGTGCCAAAGGCCAGGTCCATGGGTAGCCTTGCTTCTCTCCCAAACATAAGTCGATAAGGGGAGTAGCCAGTGGCGTCACTTGTGGTACAGTTATAGGCATGTACTAGGGCTGATATGTGTTGACTCCAGTGTTGCTTCTTCTCTGTTTCTAAGGTTCCCAACATGTTGAGCAGGGTCCGGTTAAATCTCTCCGGCTGAGCATCTCCTTGTGGGTGGTAAGGCGTGGTTCTGGTCTTCTTTATTCCCAATGAATCCAAAAGTCTTCGGATCAACCGACTCTCAAAGTCCCTTCCTTGATCTGAGTGGAGTCTCTGTGGTAGTCCATAATGGACAAAATACTTCTCCATAAGTATCTTGGCCACAGTGGATGCCTTCTGGTCTTTGGTTGGGAAAGCTTGAGCATAGCGGGTGAAATGGTCGGTTATTACCAGAACATTCCAAAATCCACTCAGGTCGGGTTCGAGGCAGAGAAAGTCAATGCATACCAGATCCATGGGGCCTTGACTCTGTAAGTGGCCCATTGGGGCAGCCTGATGGGGTAGGGTTTTTCTCTGAATGCATCGTGCACAGGAATGGCAATACTCCTCTACTTCTGCCCTCATGCAGGGCCAATAGAACCGATTTCTGACAAGCTGGAAGGTCCTTTCTGCCCCTAGGGGACCATGATGGTCATGCAGGGCAATTAGTACAGTCTCTCGGTGATTCTCTGGAAGAAATAACTGCCACTTATCTTCTGAGTCATCAGAGGGGCCCCTTCGGTAGACCACTCCCTGATGTACCTGCAGCCTGTCCAATTCCTTCCTCAACAGGCGAGCCTCCTTTGAGGGGTGATGTAGGAGTTTGTTGGGACCCTGATTCTCCAGGGCTTCGAGGACCAATCCCCCCATGGGGTCTTCCAATTGGTCACACCTCAACTCCTTCTTGGACAGTCTCGGTAGGTTGTCTTCCTCCAGTTGAGTTACTCCACAATAGTGTTTGGGGACTCCTACCATGGTAACCCCTATTTCTTCTGCTCTGGACCCTCCTCTGTTTTGGAATTCAGCCCCTTGACAAAGGGCCCGCACCCCGTCCGGTGCCACTTGGGTCCAATCTTTCCAGTCATTTGTCGTGGCATGAGACCTCCGGGACAGGGCATCTGCATCCCTATTTCCAGCTCCTGGTCTGTACTTCAGACTGAAGTTGAATCCAGACAATGCGGCCAACCACCTGTGTCCGGTGGCATCTAGTTTTGCGGTGGTGAAGAGGTAGGTCAGGGGGTTGTTGTCTGTCTTCACAGTAAACTCTGCCCCATACAGGTAGTCTTTTAGCTTGTCTACTACCGCCCATTTGAGGGCCAGGAATTCCAGCTTATGAGTGGGGTAATTCCTTTCTGAGGGGGTCAGGCTCCTGCTCACATAGGCCACTGGTCGCAGTTGTCCTTCATGTTCTTGGTAGAGCACACCGCCTAGACCCTTATGGCTGGCATCCACATGTAATTCATAAGGTCTGGTAGGGTCGGCGTAGGCCAGGACTGGGGCAGTGGTTAAGCTCCTCTTCAGGGCCTGAAAGGCCTCTTCACACCTTGGGTTCCACTGATCTTGAACTGACTCACCAGGCCTCCTGGGCCCTGAGTCATCCTCTTCCCCTTCTGCCTTTAGCAATTCATTCAACGGACGGGCAATTCGAGCAAACCCCTCCACAAACCTCCTATAATAGGAGCAGAACCCCAGGAAGGATCTGAGCTCTGTTACTGTGGTGGGTCGTGGCTAGGAAGTGACTGCTTCCAACTTCTCAGGATCTGTGGCCACCCCTTCTTCAGACACTATGTGCCCCAGATAGTTCACAGAAGACTGGTAGAACCGACACTTCTCGGGGGAAAGCTTAAGTCCCTCTTCGCTGAGTCTTCTCAATACTTTCTCCAGCCTGGCTTCATGTTCTTCCAAGGTTCTCCCGAAGACAATGACATCGTCCAAGTACACAAGGACTTCTATAAGATTCATGTCTCCAACAGTCTTTTCCATAAGGCGTTGAAAGGTAGCAGGAGCTCCAGACAGACCCTGAGGCATCCTATTGAATTCGAAGAATCCCACCGGGGTTATGAAGGCTGTCTTCTCCCTGTCTTCTGGGTGCATAGGGATTTGATAGTACCCACTCTTGAGGTCCATCACACTGAACCATTTGGCTCCAGACAAACTTTGTAAGGCATCTTCTATCCTTGGCGTGGTGTATTGGTCAGGGATGGTTCTCCTGTTGAGAGTCCTGTAATCGATACAAAGCCTCAACGATCCATTCTTCTTTCTGACCACCACGATTGGGGAGGCATAGGGGCTTCTAGACTCCCGGATCACACCAGTCTTCTTTAGTTCTACAAGTTGTTCCCTCAGATCCTCCAGATCTGCCAGGGGGACCCGCCTGACCCTCTCTCGGAAGGGCTTATCTTCTTGGAGGCGGATCCGATGGGTGGCACTTCTTGCACACCCCACATCGAATTCATCTTCGGAAAAGATCTTCTCCCACCTGGTCAGCTGGGCCTTGGCTCTTTCTTTCCAAGCCCTGGGTAGGTTCGGGTTTTCAACAGACAGCTTCTCCCAAACATCTCCTCCGTCACCCGTCCCTTTGACTTCGGACCAAGTGACCGGGGCAGCAGGGCTCACCTGACCAAGCAACACTCTGGCAGGAATCTCCATGGGCCCTCTCATAGTGTTCCTAACACTCACCGGAACTCTGCCATGGGCCTTCTTCAGGGCCTTGAACGGAATCACTTCTGGTATCACTTCCAGGCCTGAGGACTCTTCCCTTGGGTCAGATTCCAGCATGACAAAGGGGCCAGGTTGTTCCCACGTAAGCTTCACAGTGGCCCTAAGACAGGTTACTTCTCCGGGCTGCAGCACTACTCCTTCTCTGCCAAGTCTCCACACCTTCCCTATCCCCTCTCCCGGGGTCTTCTGCTCTAAGACCAGTCGTTGGTAGGCTGTCTTTAGCATGGGATGGATTTTGGTGGCTGAATGGTTTCTCTCTTTCACTAGAGGGGTCAGAAGTCTCCTGACTAGATCCGTGTTTGTCCCAATGATCAGGGAAATCTTGCTGGCTCCAGGCGGCCGAGGACACACAACTGCCAGGGTGTCAAACACTTCAGCCTTCCCAGCCACGGATGGGTCGAAAGTCATCATTATGGGCAGGTACCCATCGTAAGGGAAATTCTGGGTTCCAAGTCCCCATATCTCCAGCTCTTCTATCTTCTGGATAGGCAGATGACTCAAGTGCCTATCATAGAAGTCCCGGTACAGTAAAGTCACCTGTGCTCCGGTGTCCAGAAGAGCTTTAGTATAGACTCCTTCCACTTGAATGGGCACAGTAGGAGACGGGCCCACCAGTTCCTTTGGGTATGGCCGGACTGGGGTCACTTTCTTCTTTGGGCTTTTCCTTGCCCTGCTTCTTTTGGACTTTAATTTTTCCTGAGCCTGGCATGCATTGACCTTCTCCCTCTCAATGGGGGCACAAACCCGCTGAGGGATGTTATTGTTTCTCTTAGGTGGATGTTCCTTCTTTGGGGTGCTGTATTTCCACTGAGGGGTCTTGCCCCCTCCCTCTGGGGTGCATCTTGGTGGGGGGGTACTATACCTCCTCCTAGGAGTTTTGTCTCCTCCATTCTTGGCCTTTTTTTCCAGTTTGGAGCGCACTGAAGATGATGGGCACCCGGTTGACTCCTTCACCGGTGCCCTTTGGAGTTTCCCGCCGGCTTGCAATTATCTGTTCTCTTCTTCTTTGGGCTGGAGCATACGTTAGCAAAGTGGCCACTCCCTCCGCAGTTATAGCAAATCACCTCTTCTCGGTCCTGTATGGAGGCCGGTGCTGAGGTGTTCGGGAACAACTCCTTTCTTGGGCTTGGTTTCTCTGGTCTTCTCTGATCTTTCTCCATCAAAGAGGTCAGCATCTCCAACACTTGGGCCATTTGCGATTTCAAAGTGTCAACCTCCGCATCTCTTTCCGGGCTCTTGACCGAATGGACCAACACTGGTACAGGTGTGACATTCGCCTTGGCCACCTGCTGATCTTCCTGCAGCGCCTCTTCGTCCCTAATAATTTTTATTAGATCAGAGTAGGTTAGTGACATTCCTCCTCCTGAGGTTTTCAGGTGCAGCCAGACCGTGTCTGAGCGCCGCGCTCCCCTCATGATCTGCTTCATGCATGCTTCATCTGCATCTTTGGGCAGCATTCCCTTCTTCAGTACAATCTTGCATAACTGCCTGTTCAGCCTTCTAACATATTCTGACAGTTTCTCATTCGGCTGCTGGAGAGTGTGTTCAAATTGATAGATCATCTCTGACACCTTCTCCAGCTGACCAAACTCTTCCTGCAGCATGGCCAGGCAATCTTGAGCTGTACAGTTTTCATTTCCAAACCGGAAGCTCTTCACCGCTTCTGCCGCGGCACCTTTCAGACTTTCCAAGACTCGCTGTCTCTTCTGTGCCTCAGGCACCTCCCATGCCTCTACTGACTGCAATGCCTGTTCCACACAAGTGTCAAAATCTTCCTCCCCGCAGGGACGGGAAGCTTCCCCGAGAATGCTTTTAGTCTCCGGTAGCTAGTCTCTACGTGCACCGTGCTTGCCTTCTGACAGTTTGTTAGTAGGTCCCCTAACGCCTTTATCAGTTCGGGTGATATGGCCGTGGCAGGTGCAGGCGTCACCGGAGGTGTCGCTCCATCTCTCCTCTCTGGTGAGGTACGGGCCGCAGTCCGCGGTGGTCCCGTTAGGGGTGGCTCCTTCTTAATAGCATGCGCCAGACTATAAGATCTGTTATCCGACGTCTGCGTATATTTGCGCTTGCAAACTTCTGGCTTCCCATCTGAATACTCCACTAGTGCATACTGGTGTGAGGTGTCTGGGTCTAACTTTGTTCCCATCACCCACGGTGTACCATCTGGGGTCACTGACTTCATTAATCCTTCCACCGTCTCGGTCGACCATTCCTGACCGGGCATGTTAATGACCACTGACTGGCTTGAATCTGTCTTAGCTACTCCACACCACGTTCTGATGTCTTTCGGGTCCATGCCGGTACCTTTTGGCGGGTTTTCTGCTCTATCAGGATCCCGGACGAGAACCCCCACGTGTAGCGTTACCCTCAACTAAGAGGGCCGCAGATTTGGTCTGGGCCCTGAGTACAGCTCCGCCAACCCCCGGCAATCTACTCGACCCTTTCTGGCACAGTTAGTCTAGGGGTATACACATTTAATACTTATATTTTATGAGAGACTCAGACACGGAGTAGTTATAAAGGAATAACAGATTTTACTTTCAGCTACGCAAAGGGAATGAACAGTGATAACAACTTGACCATTAGAATATTCACAGAGCCCTGCAATATTACAATATCAGTCACACTACACCCTGGAGGAAAGGGGGGGGTGGATAAGGAGACGCCACGTGGGGCGACTGTTAACTAGACGCCCTGTGGCGCAATAACTAAACTAGGTCCCTAATGAATCAGGCCTGATTCCTAACTCTAGAACTCAGTCCTGTATGAATGTTGGATTCTTCACCGGCATCTGTAGAGGTGGTGCACTTAAGAATAAACAACAATTGTAATCCAGGAAAAAAAGGAAAGTTGATAACTGACAACACTTCACTGGAGATCCTCTGGATCAGTCCTGCTGTGGATCTCCAGTGAGAGTCTTTAACATGAGGTAGTAGGCCTCGGCAGTTTATAGGCACAGTACTAGCAAACAGGTTAGGGATGAGCTTACGCTCGCTCACCCGCCGGACACGATCTCCGTCCGGGACTTCCACCGGCTGTGACTTCACTCGCCCACAGCGGTTACTGCGATCAGGTCCCCGATCCAATCCAGGCTGTAAGTAGAGATGTCGGATGCCACCCAGGCTCGCAGTGGGGTGGAAGGCTCTTTGGTCGGCTGCGGAAGGCCCCAGGCTTCAGGCCTTACCCAGCACAGGTCCGCACAGGTGTATTAGTCTCTGCCGTCCCGTGTCCAAAGAGGCCGAGCCAGGCCGAGCCCCTTCCTTATATATCCCCACCCATGAGTCTCTGGGGCAGAAGCAAAACATCCTGGGAACCAGTGGGGTTCTGGGAACAGTAGTTTGAGAGCATTTAAAGGAACCCCGCTACACATACAATACAATACAATACAATACAATAATGGCTAAAGTCTTATGGGCGTGTCCGGGCAGAGAAAGCGTGTATGTATGTTTTTAATAAACTAAGCCGTATGGCTTTAAAACATGGACGTTCTCCCTGACTATGAAACGCTCATAAGCTCTCATATTACCGCTGATAGGAATCCTTATTTTGCTCCATTCCAGAGAACAGTGCATACTCGGATTATACTATTATTGCTTGTGGAAGGGAGGCTATCTGCAGGCGTGCGCTACGAATCCCGACCATGCTGATCAGACATAGCAGAGACAAGAGCGCACATCCGCCTATAACCAATAATGTCCTTGCAGAGCGAACATATCCCCCCCTCGATGATCGTCTGTGCTAATGCACAGAGGGCCCTTCATCAGTGGACATATCCCCACTCTGCAAACATCATCTCCAACCTTAAGACGTTTTTCCACTATCAGACGGGTCTCAATCAACATCAGTCTGCCCCAGTCAGCTCTTTAGAGCGGGTTGCGGGAGAACTAAAACTGGGAGACACTATGACAATACATACAGTTAGGAGAACAAGTATTTGATACACTGACGATTTTGCAGGTTTTCCTACTTACAAAGCATGTAGAGGTCTGTCATTTTTATCATAGGTACTCTTCAACTGTGAGAGACGGAATCTAAAACAAAAATCCAGAAAATCACATTGTATGATTTTTAAATAATTAATTAGCAATTTATTGCATGACATAAGTATTTTATCACCTACAAACAAGTAAGAATTCCGGCTCTCACAGACCTGTTATTTTTTCTTTATGAAGCCCTCCTGTTCTCCACTCATTACCTGTTTTAGCTGCACCTGTTTGAACTTGTTACCTGTATAAAAGACACCTGTTCACACACTCAATCAGACTCCAACCTCCACAATGGCCAAGACCAGAGAGCTGTGTAAGGACATCAGGGATAAAATTGTAGACCTGCACAAGGCTGGGATGGGCTACAGGACAATAGGCAAGCAGCTTGGTGAGAAGGCAACAACTGTTGGCACAATTATTAGAAAATGGAAGAAGTTCAAGATGACGGTCAATCTCCCTCGGTCTGGGGCTCCATGCAAGATCTCACCTCGTGGGGCATCAATGATCATGAGAAAGGTGAGGGATCAGCCCAGAACTACACAGTAGAACCTGGTCAATGACCTGAAGAGAGCTGGGACCACAGGCTCAAAGAAAACCATTAGTAACACACTACGCCGTCATGGATTCAAATCCTGCAGCGCACGCAAGGTACCCCTGCTCAAGCCAGTGCATGTCCAGGCCCGTCTGAAGTTTGCCAATAACCAACTGGATGATCCAGAGGAGGAATGGGAGAAGGTCATGTGGTCTGATGAGACAAAAATAGAGCTTTTTGGCCTAAACTCCACTCGCCGTGTTTGGAGGAAGAATAAGGAAGTGGAAACATCATTCTTTGGGGATGCTTTTCTGCAAAGGGGACAGGACGACTGCACCATATTGAGGGTAGGATGGATGGGACCATGTATCGCAAGATCTTGGCCAACAACCTCCTTCTCTCAGGAAGAGCATTGAAGATGGGTCGTGGCTGGGTCTTCCAGCATGACAACAACCCGAAACACACAGGCAGGACAATGAAGGAGTGGCTCCGTAAGAAGCATCTCAAGGTCCTGGAGTGGCCTAGCCAGTCTCCAGACCTGAACCCAATAGAAAATCTTTGGAGGGAGCTGAAAGTCCGTATTGCCCAGCGCAGCCCCGAAACCTCAAGGATCTGGAGAAGCTCTGTATGGAGGATTGGGCCAAAATCCCTGCAGTGTGTGGAAACCTGGTCAAGAACTACAGGAAACATATGATCTCTGTAATTGCAAACAAAGGTTTCTTTACCAAATATTAAGTTCTGCTTTTCTGATGTATCAAATACTTATGTCATGCAACAAAATGCAAATTAATTACTTAAAAATCATACAATGTGATTTTCTGGATTTTTATTTTTGATTCCGTGTCTCACAGTTGAATAGTACCTATGATAAAAATTACAGACCTCTACATGCTTTGTAAGTAGGAAAATCGGCAGTGCATCAAATACTTGTTCTCCCCACTGTATTAAATACATCTTCAGAAAATATCCACGACAGCTCCTCCCTTTTTTGGCCTATGCCCCCATGTGTCCCTCGATGCACCTTGATCTCCTTCTTACACCTGGAAATGAATCAGTCCTTACAGTCCATATGAGTCCATAAAAAGTAAAACACGGCTTGACATGTAGACTCTGTTCTTCAGGAGCATGACTTATAAGGAGGACACGACATGGTGAGCTGTAGTAATCGCTGATCGGTCTGGGATCTTCTGTCTTGTACGTGGATCGGGCTTCGGGGCATCTCAAGGAAGATGTGGTCATCTGCTCGGGCTCTGGTCACGTGTCCAATCAGGCAACAGGAGCACATTATCATGACATATAGAAGGAATAGAAGCAAAATGACATGAGTAAATATACTCCTACTTCCTTCCTTCAACTATGATCCGCTGCAAAAAATTTAAATTAAATCCCCAAAGATTCCCATACCCTTAAAAGGACTTCCAACCTTCACTTAGCTATAGCTCTGGCTTCAACAGTTACATGAAACATCCCATCCATAATGGATGAGAATTGTTCAATCGTATCATAAGCTCAAACCCCCCCCCCCCCCATCTTGTATATGCAGGAAACCATGCCCAGACCTGGTCGGGGTTGGTAAACAATTCCCTTCTAGCTGTCCCTGCCATTCTTAATTTTTCTCACGCCATCAGATCCTCGCGATCGGCCGTGACATAAGATGCTCGGACGAGTTTCACCAGCACGCATGAACCTCTTGCATTGGGGAAATTACCTTATAAGCTGTAGATCCGCATAAGTACCAAACTAAAGTTCAAACACACTTGTGGGCTACCTAGTTGTCCCGATACCCAAACCGACAAGAGGCAGAGCTATTAAAACTATAACCAATTTTACCCTCTAAAAATGTATCGTTAAATTCCATTTACAAGTGTCTGTTTGGAGTCTTCACTAGTTTGTCAAAACTCCTCATACCAATAATAACATCATAAATAGCATGTACTGCTGTAGTTGGGATGCTTTTCATCGTTACCCTTGCTAAAATTTACTAAACAAAAAAATATAAATAAACAAAGATACTACTCAATTCTTTGGTGTGGTTGAGCCGCTTCTTGCAGTGGCTGGCGTGGTCTCATCCCTCAAGCTTCTTTACAACGACCCAGTCACCTGGTTGGAAAGAATGTAAATGGGTTATTGTGTCAGGGTCCAGGAGAGACTCGTGAACCCTGTGGTGGACCTTTTGAAGTTCATGTTACAGTGACTGCACCTACCCCATCAGCTGAGAATGTAGGTGACAGCTAATGAGGAAAGTACGACTCTGATTTTGATTGACCTCCAAACAAACCTCATATGACAATAACCCAGACATCAGGACTGTGGTCACCGCATAACCTGTGCGTGGCTAACCATCTGGGATGTAATACCTGGAACCATTGACAAAAAGGTTCTTAGCATCTAGGATGGGAACTAGGCTTGTGCAATTCGTTTCGTAACGAATTGAAATTCGTCCGAATTTAGCAACTTTCGGACATTCGGAAGCATTCGAATTTCCGAACAAAGCAATTACGAATAAGACCGAATCCGAAATAAATTATACCGCAAATAGCGAATGCCCGAATGTCTTCGGCATAATTCGTTATGAAAAAGTTACGAATGTACGAATCCATACGAAGCACAATAACACTCACTCTGCTCTGCTCTCTGCTTCTCCCACACCGTGCTGAACTCCCTCTCAAAATGGTGTACAGGGGCGGAGGTTATAGTCGCATGTAAAAAACGAAAGTAAAATACGAGATTTCGAATCCATTCGAAGCACAATAACACTCTGCTCTGCTCTCTGCTTCTCCCTCACCGTGCTGAACCCTCTCAAAATGGTGTACAGGGGCGGAGCCTATAGCCGCATGTTAAAAACGAAAGTAAAATACGAGATTTCGAATCGTTACAAATAACCGCAATGTATTTAGAAAAGTACAAATCCATTCGAAGCACATTAGGCATAATAGGCAGCGTCGTTGTGAGAGAGACACGGAAAATTACGAATCAACGAACCCAAAAAAAGTTACGAAAGTAGGAGTTGTGTCCAGAATCAACGAAAAACAACGTACTCTACCGAAAGTACGAACCCAAAAAAAGTTACGAAAGTAGGAGTTGTGTCCAGAATCAACGAAAAACAACGTACTCTACCGAAAGTACGAATTATAAAGCAACAAAAAATTCAACGAAAAATGTCGCTTGCAAAAATACGAATGAGTCCGAACACGAAAAATCCCGTCTAGCAAAATTACGAATGATTACGAATCAACAGGAACGGAAAGAAACGAACCGAAACGGAACGAATTTTTCCGTTGTGCACAAGTCTAATGGGAACCTACTTCACCAGACTGCTTGTTTGTTGATTTAAATTCCATCAAAGAAAGACAGTCCTTCAAACTTTGGTTAGAATTAGAAAGGTTAGTGTTATTAGTTTGAAAAACTGTGATTCTTACATTTATTTACCCCCCCATTTTCTTCCTTATTACAGACTGAAGGAAGAAATGCGTGGTGCAGGAAAAAAGAAAAAAATGAAATAGCTTATGATACTTTTACCTCCTCAGACTCGTATTTATCCATGTATAGAGCTATCTACATACACCTGCTCTCTATGTACATACACTTTCAGAAACGCCTTGGACCTGAAAAAATACTTATAAGCAAAAATTATTATTCTATCCTTCATATTTAACTTGCAAAGAATGGCAAACAATAATGACATTCCTGTATAAATTGCCAATGACGTTCTTTAAAACCGATTCAAACAAAACCTTCTGTAACCCTTACTTTCCTGTTCCTACAAAAATACAGCCGCGACGCGTAGGAGGGTCGCCGCGGTAAGTTCTAACATATTCATGTTACTGTCTAAAACAAGGTACTAAAATAACCGCCCAAACTAAAAGTACCTCTCAGCACTTAGGATAAAACCATTAAGATAAAAGTATAAGTTCAAAACAACATGTAAACACAATGAAATAGCAGCTGCTGAATGGTGATCATAAATATGTAAAAAACAATCTTATAAATTCAGCGGAAAAATAATCCAAAGTTCAGTATAAAACTGTAGCAGCACTTGCAATCAAAACATTTTTTGAAAGTCTTCTATATAATGCATATATAGGGAAGCCAAAATTGTGGCAGATGCAGATGATGGTGACAGAAAAAACAGTCTGGGAATTAGTGCTCCTTTCAACCAAACGTGTTCACCTCGTGGGGGGATAGAAATATATCCCCTTTTAGGGATGCACTTACCAAAAGGTAATCAAATTTAGGCGTTAAATCTGTTTCCACATAAGCTGGTTACTCTGCTTTCTCCATTGATGTCATCAGGTTCACCATTGCATGTTAAAAAAGTATAGGACACATAGAGTAGTACTGCTTAAAAGATTTATTAGAAACCCCCTTAAGTACTACCTTTAAACCTATACACTAAAAATAACAGGCATTGGATGTGTGCGCGTGCACCAGTATAGATCTGGGTACCGCGGTTTACCAGTTTCCTGGCTGTATTGTGGTCCTGCGTCTCCTGAAACGCACGCGTCACTTCCGGTTTGTTGCTGGGGAATCATGTCCTGACGCGTTTCGTCACTTCCGGACTTCGTCTGAGGGCGTGACTCCCCATAGCAACATCCGGAATTAAATACCACCCGCTTCCGCCCTCTTTGTGACGTCAGACGCTGAGGTGCGCGTATTGCGTCACGACACCAGAGCGCTCTGACGCTATGCGGAAGCTGGGGTTAATCATACTCTGTGGCATGAGTCTCCGCCCTCCTAAAAGCTGATAGGATGGTGGGAGGAGATCACTCACGCCGTGATCACTGGCCAGCAGACAGCTTAAGGGGCATAAAACTGCCGTCTTATTAGTCGAATGCAGCCGCGATGATGATCAAAGAGCAATGTTGTCAGTATGTGTATAAAACAAGAGAAAGTATGTAACATAGACCTGATTAAACTGATATCCAATTGCAAAGTACATTTATAAAATAGACTAATCGTTTAAGATCAAGATCCGAAAATATGAAAATATGATTTTTAGTCACATTAGGACTGTAATTGTTAACTCGTCGTAATGCATGCTGGGTGGAAATCTGAATCTGGCGATCAGATCCCCCAAATGGGCATGAGAATATTAACTATAATTCCTCCTCTGAAAATCACAAAAACGTGTACTAAACATCCATCAACGCACTCATCATTACAGATTTCTGAAGCCGCAACTGAACTACATCCACTCCAGAGGGATACCCAAAATAGTATCCTTGCACCACCTATGTCAATCTTTAAAGGGGTCTAATGGCCTTTGCCCCAAAACTAGGCTTTGTGCACTGTGTAACCGCCTGACTGTGGGAAGCCTCCATTCCTTTCCTTGCATGGACCTCCTTGTGTCCATGACAATTCAAATCAGCTTATAGTCTTACCCCTGTGTCCAGGGAAACCATCGCACCCATATCGGGGAGCACCGCCCGGTGCCTTCTTCTACGGTGGATTGACGGACTACAACCACTATATCTGGTCCAGTCCCCCAACTAGAAACCCTAACCGAGGCGTCAACTCTATGGCTTGTTGTCCCAACACTTCTGGCACAGAACTACAGAGTACCACTCTTTTAACAACCACAGATCAACCTCCGAATTATGTCTCTACCCCTCACAGTGTATGCATACACAAGCGCATTGCGCTGTACGACCGTACACTGCGTCACGAGACTAAACTGCACAGAACACTTACGCCTGCTTTCTCTACAGAACAATGTGGCTTCTCTCTGTATCTAGATGTTACAACAATAACTTGGATGCCTCACATACTACTCTCTACCCAAAACTGTATTACAGTATAAAACTTTACAAAACAACTGAAATTTTAATTTAAAACACTCTTTCAAAAGCCAAAATGTTTTCCCATTGTCCTTCCAAGCGCAAATCTCATTGCTCACCTTTCAGAAGACCCCAAGCTCCTCCCACTAACTTCCTGTTGCATGCTCAGCTCTTAAAACCCCAAACTGGTTTATTTACATATCAATATACGGGAAGGGGGAGGGGGAGGGGGAGCCTAGCCCCATCGCCTTGTCTATCAAGACACCAAAAAAATCCATGGCTAACATCATGTATGAAACTCCAACGTTTTAAAAAACCTTTGTCAAGGAAAGGATGGAACAAACCCCCTTTTTTGCAAATGGGAGGAAATCCCCCCTGACCCACACATCCCCTGGAAGTTAAACGACAAGTTACGAGACCCAAATTTCATAATTTTTCATTTTTTATGTTTGTCACTTTGCTTTCATACATTGTATTTTACATTGGATAGCCGCGGGTGTCCGTCCCATTGTTGTTAATACCATGATGCATGGTGTTCATGAATTTTTTATATTTGATATATAAGTAATACGAGTATTGCAACTATTACACTGGTGACCCCATAGGAAATGTGCCCTATTATGTGCTTGGGACAGGTTGGGCTTCCGGGTATCTGATTTCCGCCTGTCCTGCCCATATGAAGCTCTCCATGGTTACCACGTTGGTATATTTAGACGTTGGGTGACGCCTTAGCTCCACCCACCGCTGACGAAGTCCACAAGGATGTAACACGCGTACGGGGGAGGAGCTTATTCAGTGACGTCACCCGCGTCTATCCTGTGTTACTCGCAGTTCACCTCCGCTTGTTGATATTTTTACTCCTGCACTTTGCTGGTGACCGAGTTACTGTGCCCACGCATTTATCACTCAGTGAGGACCTTTCCACACTCACGCTGCTGGGATCATTGCTGTGTACTCTGGACTCTGTTTTCTATTTACTGGTCCCGCATTTTATGGATTCAGGACTCTGTTCCCACATTTTTTATACAATTTTATTGATCATCATGCTATGCATGTTATCTTAATATCTTTTATGGAAAATAAATGATCAGTCTACACTTAGATTGTTTCCTATTCCTTTTTCCATATGTCCCATTTTTGCCCTTATCATCTGATGTTCGTCTACCACGCTGCTGGAGTCCATTCATCATAGATCATCCTCCCCACATGGTGGAAATAAGCGTATTTGACCTCTTGTTCATTCAAAAGGTCCATCTGTTCTGGTAAGCAGGTTTTTCTTACTGGAAGACAGTCATTTATTGCTTGAAGATTCTACAACACCTTGGATGTTTATATGGTTCATCATTATATGGACATTTGCTGCGCTGCACTGTTATTTTACTATTATTCATTTCTGGTTTTTGTGATTAACCCTTTTGGTGTTCAGCTTGCAGCAGCTTATATCATTGTTACATATGTGCGCTGATTGTTTTTTATATACCATTTCTGTTATCTATCACATTTCTTTTAGCTGCACATATGGATGTTTTTCAATTTTTGGAACACCGGGATGTTAGACTTAGTGAGGTATTCTCTGATACACCCACATCTACTCACCCGGATGATTTATCTGTATGTTTCAAAAAATTAGGTTTTGCCTTTGAAAAGAAGATCAAGACTTGGTGGGACATTGCTTCATTTGAGAAATACACCAAAAGTAAACTTATTCCCAGACGGTTAAGGTGGGATATCCCACCCAATGACGGACTCCTGGATGAGGAGTCTATGCGGGAATGGCAGAATTTTTTCTGCCAAAAGGGTCAGGATCTGCTTGACCTTCTTCTCATTAGAAAACATAGGAAAATGAAAACTTTAGATAAGCAAATAGGAGAACTGAAACTTAAAATTGAGCCTTTCCAGGAATCCTCAGATTTTTCCAAATTATCTGGTGAACTTAAAAACAAAATGACAAAATGGGACAAGGAAATACAAGAGAAAATAAAACTAAGTTTATTAGGGACTCCAGTGACTTTGCTAGAGGTGAGATTTTCAAATGGCAATCCAAGGTCCCCAATCCTAAATTGGGGCCCAGTGGTATGCCCCGACCTCACACTCCTCTTGTTCCTGTCATATCCACTCCTGTTACATCTAGAGCCCCACCTGCCAGGGGTCCACCAATTCGGGGTGGGGGACGCCTCAATGGCAGGGGCCATCCTAACAGAGGAGGACGGGGTAAGGGTACCTCTTATCATTATCCACCTCCATATGAACAAAATAATTGGCGGGATCATGGTACCAATAGGGGACACAATTCCAATGGTCCCCCCAATGGGGACAATTTTCATTATCAGAATTATAACTCTTATGGTAGGAATCCAGACTACTTAAGGGGTAACAAACCATATTCTGATCATGCTCAGATCCCCACCCATAATCGTTTTGCTCCACTATCCCATGAAACCAATCCTCCAAGCGAAGGTTTTTTAGGCCAGCGCCAACCACAAGGGGAGGACCCTTGGGGGCACACCCCCACGGGGTCCAAGCAAGGTGGGAAAAGAAGATCAAGAGAGGAAGAAAAGCCGGAAGAAGAACTCAAAAGGCAGAGGCGGTGATAGGAGCGGGGATCTTTAACATTAGTGGCTCAGAACTCTCGGTGGAGGAACTTAAGGTACTTGATAAAGGACTCAAATTTGCTCCAGTTCTGAATTTTAATAAATTCCAAACTTATATAAGCCTACAAAAATTTGTAAGAACTTTAAATATCAAGCGCCATTTTCTCTCTAAACCAGGAGCTCCTGCCATTCCTCCTGTCTCTACAGTTCCTCTAGAATTTCACTCTTAGCTTGCCAACAAATCAACTTTCAATCCTCCTAAACAAGATCACAAACATATTGAGGTGTTTAAAAATATGGTTGCTATAGACTTGGACCGTATGAAAATTAAAAAAGTGAGGGATCCTCACTATCTCAAAATGGGTATAGCCTCATTGGAGAAAAATAAAAATGTTGTAGTAAGACCCGCTGATAAAGGGGGTGGATTGGTGGTCATGAGCAAAACTTTTTATAATGAAGAAATGAGCAGACTGTTGTCAGATCAATCTACTTATGACTAGGGATCCTGTATTTACCTATAAGAAAGAACTTCAAGTTCTCATCGAACGAGGAAAACAGAATGGGGTCCTTACTAAAAAGGAAGCTCTGTATTTGGATCCCTGTGCGTGCAAGAGACCGATTATATATTTTTTACCCAAGGTGCATAAAAATGCCCAGGTTCCACCTGGGAGACCCATTATAAATAGAGATGTACAGAACTATTCGCCGGCGAACAGTTCCCGGCGAACATAGCTTGTTCGCGTTCGCCGCGGCCGGCGAACATATGCGATGTTCGGTCCGCCCCCTATTCATTATCATTGAGCAAACTTTGACCCTGTACCTCACAGTCAGCAGACACATTCCAGCCAATCAGCAGCATACCCTCCCTCCCAGACCCTCCCACCTCCTGGACAGCATCCATTTTAGATTCATTCTCAAGCTGCAGTCTTAGCGAGAGGAGGGACAGTTTAGCTGCTGCTTATTTTATAGGGAAAGCTATAGGCAAGTGTATTCAGTGTTCACTCCACTCCTGAAAGACTCATCTGATCTCTGCTGTAAGCACAGCGTCCTGACAGCACCCCAAAAAGCCCTTTTTAGGGCTGGTAAAACACCAGTCTGCTTTTTTTTTTTTTCCTGGACAGCATCTATTTTAGATTCAGTCTGTACTTAAGCTGCAGTGTTAGCCAGAGGAGGGACAGTTTAGCTGCTGCTGATTTTATAGGGAAAGCTAGGCTAGGCCAGTGTATTCAGTGTTCACTCCACTCCTGAAAGACTCATCTGATCTCTGCTGTAAGCACAGTGTCCTGACAGCACCCCAAAAAGCCCTTTTTAGGGCTGGTAAAACACCAGTCTGCTTGTTTTTTTTTTCTGGACAGCATCTATTTTAGATTCAGTCTGAACTTAAGCTACAGTGTTAGCCAGAGGAGGGACAGTTTAGCTGCTGCTGATTTTATAGGGAAAGCTAGGCTAGGCCAGTGTATTCAGTGTTCACTCCACTCCTGAAAGACTCATCTGATCTCTGCTGTAAGCACAGCGTCCTGACAGCACCCCAAAAAGCCCTTTTTAGGGCTGATAAAACACCAGTCTGTTTTTTTGTTTTTTCCTGGACAGCATCTATTTTAGATTCAGTCTGTACTTAAGCTGCATTGTTAGCCAGAGGAGGGACAGTTTAGCTGCTGCTGATTTTATAGGGAAAGCTAGGCTAGGCCAGTGTATTCAGTGTTCACTCCACTCCTGAAAGACTCATCTGATCTCTGCTGTAAGCACAGCGTCCTGACAGCACCCCAAAAAGCCCTTTTTAGGGCTGGTAAAACACCAGTCTGCTTTTTTGTTTTTTCCTGGACAGCATCTATTTTAGATTCAGTCTGAACTTAAGCTGCAGTGTTAGCCAGAGGAGGGACAGTTTAGCTGCTGCTGATTTTATAGGGAAAGCTATAGGCAAGTGTATTCAGTGTTCACTCCACTCCTGAAAGACTCATCTGATCTCTGCTGTAAGCACAGCATCCTGACAGCACCCCAAAAAGCCCTTTTTAGGGCTGGTAAAACACCAGTCTGCTTTTTTGTTTTTTCCTGGACAGCATCTATTTTAGATTCAGTCTGAACTTAAGCTGCAGTGTTAGCCAGAGGAGGGACAGTTTAGCTGCTGCTGATTTTATAGGGAAAGCTAGGCTAGGCCAGTGTATTCAGTGTTCACTCCACTCCTGAAAGACTCATCTGATCTCTGCTGTAAGCACAGCGTCCTAACAGCACCCCAAAAAGCCCTTTTTAGGGCTGGTAAAACACCAGTCTGTTTTTTTGTTTTTTCCTGGACAGCATCTATTTTAGATTCAGTCTGTACTTAAGCTGCAGTGTTAGCCAGAGGAGGGACAGTTTAGCTGCTGCTGATTTTATAGGGAAAGCTAGGCTAGGCCAGTGTATTCAGTGTTCACTCCACTCCTGAAAGACTCATCTGATCTCTGCTGTAAGCACAGCGTCCTGACAGCACCCCAAAAAGCCCTTTTTAGGGCTGGTAAAACACCAGTCTGCTTTTTTGTTTTTTCCTGGACAGCATCTATTTTAGATTCAGTCTGTACTTAAGCTGCAGTGTTAGCCAGAGGAGGGACAGTTTAGCTGCTGCTGATTTTATAGGGAAAGCTATAGGCAAGTGTATTCAGTGTTCACTCCACTCCTGAAAGACTCATCTGATCTCTGCTGTAAGCACAGCGTCCTGACAGCACCCCAAAAAGCCCTTTTTAGGGCTGGTAAAACACCAGTCTGCTTGTTTTTTTTCCCCGACACAGTAGCTTACATAAAAAAAAACACAACAGTTTTGACTGCAGTAGATGAGCAGTCAGTTGCCTGCCAGCGTGTGTGTCAGACCTACAGTGTCTACTGTGCCAACTTCTGCCAGTGCACAGTGCCACTCATATCTGGTGTCACAGTAGCTTGCATAAAAAAAACACAACAGTTTTGACTGCAGTAGATGAGCAGTCAGTTGCCTGCCAGCGTGTGTGTCAGACCTACAGTGTCTACTGTGCCAACTTCTGCCAGTGCACAGTGCCACTCATATCTGGTGTCACAGTAGCTTGCATAAAAAAACACAACAGTTTTGACTGCAGTAGATGAGCAGTCAGTTGCCTGCCAGCGTGTGTGTCAGACCTACAGTGTCTACTGTGCCAACTTCTGCCAGTGCACAGTGCCACTCATATCTGGTGTCACAGTAGCTTGCATAAAAAAAACACAACAGTTTTGACTGCAGTAGATGAGCAGTCAGTTGCCTGCCAGCGTGTGTGTCAGACCTACAGTGTCTACTGTGCCAACTTCTGCCAGTGCACAGTGCCACTCATATCTGGTGTCACAGTAGCTTGCATAAAAAAAACACAACAGTTTTGACTGCAGTAGATGAGCAGTCAGTTGCCTGCCAGCGTGTGTGTCAGACCTACAGTGTCTACTGTGCCAACTTCTGCCAGTGCACAGTGCCACTCATATCTGGTGTCACAGTAGCTTGCACGCATAGTACAACTAAACTAATCTAAAAAAAATGACAGGCAGAGGCAGGCCACCCCGCAGGGGCTGTCGTGGTCGTGGTGCTGTGATTCCCTTTGGCCCTAGAATAATGCCCAGTGTTCAGGGGCCACGTACCCTGAACTCGAAAAGTTCTGAGGACATAGTTGACTGGCTAACACAGGACAGCCAATCTTCTACAGCTTCCGCTCGGAACCTTGACGCACCATCCTTCTCCAGCTCAGCTTTGGGCACCTCTCAAGTTACCACTCGCCCGCCTGCCGCCACCACCAACACTAGCACCACAGTTGCTTCACTTGATCTGTCAGAGGAGTTATTTACACATGAGTTGGAAGAAATGAGTGATGCGCAAACATTATTGCCAGAGGATGTAGATAAAAGGGATATGTCTCAGTCAGGCAGCATTACACACATGGATGTACGGTGTGATGATGATGATGTTGTACCCGCTGCTGCTTCCTTTGCTGAGTTGTCAGATACAAGTGAAGCGGTTGATGATGACGATGTGGATGTCACGTGGGTGCCCGCTCGAAGAGAAGAAGAACAGGGGGAAAGTTCAGATGGGGAGACAGAGAGGAGGAGGAGACGAGTTGGAAGGAGGGGTAGGTCGTCGCAAGGAGCTAGTGGCACAGTCAGACAGCATGTATCGGCACCCGGGGTCAGCCAGACAGCACGCCAATCAACGCATGCTGTTGCCACCACCAGAATGCCGCCATTGCAAAGCTCAGCAGTGTGGCATTTTTTTTGTGTGTCTGCCTCTGATAACAGCGATGCCATTTGCAACCTGTGCCAAAAGAAACTGAGTCGTGGGAAATCCAACACCCACCTAGGTACAACTGCTTTGCGAAGGCACATGATCTCACATCACAAACGCCTATGGGATCAACACATGATGATGAGTACAAGCAGCACACAAGCTCAAAGCCACCATCCTCCTCCTGGTCCAGCATCTTCAGCCACGTCAACCACTGCTGTCCTCCTTGCCCCCTCTCAACCATCTGACACTACGTCTCTCGCCTTGAGCAGTTCCTGCTCATCTGCCCACAGTCAGGTGTCTGTCAAGGACATGTTTGAGTGTAAGAAGCCAATGTCACAGAGTCACCCCCTTGCCCGGCGTCTGACAGCTGGCTTGTCGGAACTCTTAGCCCGCCAGCTTTTACCATACAAGCTGGTGGAGTCTGAGGCCTTCAAAAAATTTGTAGCTATTGGGACACCGCAGTGGAAGGTACCCGGCCGAAATTTCTTTTCACAAAAGGCAATCCCCAACCTGTACTCTATTGTGCAAAAGGAAGTCATGGCATGTCTGGCACACAGTGTTGGGGCAAGGGTCCATCTGACCACTGATACCTGGTCTGCAAAGCACGGTCAGGGCAGGTATATCACCTACACTGCTCATTGGGTAAACCTGCTGACGGCTGCCAAGCATGTAATGCGTGGCTCTGCAGAGGAGTTGGTGGTGACACCACCACGACTTGCAGGCAGGCCTGCTGTCACCTCCTCTACTCCTCCTACTCCATCCTCTTCGATAACCTCCTCGGCTGAGTCCTCTTCTGCTGCTGCGTCTTGCTCCACTTCAACAGCACCCCCCCAGCTCCCCAGGGGCTATTCCACATCCCGGATACGACAGTGTCACGCTGTCTTGGGGTTGACTTGCCTGAAAGCAGAGAGTCACACCGGACCAGCACTCCTGTCCGCCCTGAACGCACAGGTGGATCAGTGGCTGACTCCGCACCAACTGGAGATCGGCAAAGTGGTGTGTGACAACGGAAGCAATTTGTTGGCGGCATTGAATTTGGGCAAGTTGACACATGTGCCGTGCATGGCACATGTGTTAAATCTGATTGTACAACGCTTTGTGCATAAGTACCCAGACTTACAGGATGTCCTCAAGCAGGCCAGGAAGGTGTGTGGCCATTTCAGGCGTTCCTACACAGCCATGGCACACTTTTCAGATATCCAGCGGCGAAACAACATGCCAGTGAGGCGCTTGATTTGCGACAGCCTGACACGTTGGAATTCAACACTCCTAATGTTCGACCGCCTGCTCCAACAAGAAAAAGCCGTCAACGAGTATTTGTATGACCGGGGTGCTAGGACAGCCTCTGCGCAGCTGGGAATTTTTTTGCCACGTTACTGGACGCTCATGCGCAATGCCTGTAGGCTCATGCATCCTTTTGAGGAGGTGACAAACCTAGTCAGTCGCACTGAAGGCACCATCAGCGACATCATCCCATTTGTTTTCTTCCTGGAGCGTGCCCTGCGAAGAGTGCTGGATCAGGCCGTAGATGAGCGTGAAGAGGAAGAGGAAGAGTTGTGGTCACCATCACCACCACCAGAAACAGCCTTATCAGCATCGCTTGCTGGACCTGCGGCAACGCTGGAAGAGGAGTCTGAGGAAGAGGAGTCAGAGGAGGAATGTGGCTTTGAGGAGGAGGAGGAAGACCAACCACAGCAGGCATCCCAGGGTGCTCGTTGTCACCTATCTGGTACCCGTGGTGTTGTACGTGGCTGGGGGGAAGAACAGACCTTCAGTGAGATCAGTGAGGACGAGGAACAGGACATGAGTAGCTCGGCATCCAACCTTGTGCAAATGGGGTCTTTCATGCTGTCGTGCCTGTTGAGGGACCCTCGTATAAAAAGGCTGAAGGAGAACGACCTGTATTGGGTGGCCACGCTACTAGACCCCCGGTATAAGCAGAAAGTGCCAGAAATGTTACCGAATTACAGGAAGTCGGAAAGGATGCAGCACTTCCAAAATAAATTAAAAAGTATGCTTTACACAGCGTTTAAGGGTGATGTCACAGCACAACGGGAATCTAACAGGGGAAGAGGTGAAAGTAATCCTCCTCCTACCACGACCATGCCGGCAAGGACAGGACGCTTTACAGACGTATTGTTGATGGAGGACATGCGGAGCTTTTTAAGTCCTACGCATCGCCACAGCCCTTCGGGGTCCACCCTCAGAGAACGACTCGACCGACAGGTAGCAGACTTAACTGCAGATATCGACACTCTGAGGAGCGATGAACCCCTTGACTACTGGGTGTGCAGGCTTGACCTGTGGCCTGAGCTATCCCAATTTGCGATAGAACTTCTGGCCTGCCCCGCTTCAAGTGTCCTTTCAGAAAGGACCTTCAGTGCAGCAGGAGGTATTGTCACTGAGAAGAGAAGTCGCCTAGGTCAAAAAAGTCTAGATTACCTCACCTTTATTAAGATGAATGAGGCATGGATCCCGAAGGGACTGACAGTGGGCGATACATTTGACTAAAAAAGGCCTGATGAGATGAGCTGCCTTGGGCTAAAAATGGTCCACAAGCCGCAATGTTTTAGGGCACTTTCTGCCTGAAAAACATAATTTTTTCTGGCCTGCAACAATACCTAATTTTACAGGCATGTGTACATGCCTAATTTTTCTGGCCTCTGGTGCTGCACTGTGGCTGCAAAAAAAACAAACAAAAAAACACATACCTGTGTCAATTCCCCTTCGTGATCGTTACCTTGTTGTGGTGAAGGGGCTTGCGTATCACAATGAAGCGACCACCTCTATGAGTGTGTTGGCAATGGCGTTGTTGGCACACCCCAGATGGTAAGGTCGTTGCTTCATTGTGAACAGACCAAAAGCGATCGGCTTGATAATTTTGCATAGAAAAAACATAAATTTTCTTTGTGATCATCTAAGGTGATCATTAAAGCCTTGCGGTTGTGCAAATGGACTGTTTGCAGTTGTTTGCGGTGCGTTAAACGGGGAGTTTGGTCTGTCCGAGTTTGGTCTGTCACTGTGAAGCGGGCGTAACCCTTACACTACCTGATCGATACAACATCATACCTGATGTTTTAAAGCACGTTATTCCAAACACATTAGGAATGTTAGGTGATTTATGCCCTTTATGGATTAAAACCCGACTCTGCGTCAACTACGTAATTTTCCATGGGAGTTTTGCCATGGATCCCCCTCCGGCATGCCACAGTCCAGGTGTTAGTCCCCTTGAAACAACTTTTCCATCACTATTGTGGCCAGAAAGAGTTCCTGTGGGTTTTAAAATTCGCCTGCCTATTGAAGTCTATGGCGGTTCGCCGGGTTCGCCCGTTCGCGAACATTTGCGGCAGTTCGCGTTCGCCGTTCGCGAACGGAAAATTTTATGTTCGCGACATCACTGATTATAAATGGGATCGATTCGGTCACCACACGCCTGGGCCAATATATTGATCATTTTCTTAAACCTTTAGTTTGCTCTACCACCGCCTACCTTAAAGATACCTGGCATGCCATACAGATCATTGAGTCCACGCCCGCCAGTGCCAATACTCTTTTGGTCACGGCAGACGTGGGCTCACTGTATACTATCATTGGTCACCAGGATGCTATTGAGGCAGTTAAATGGGCTTTGGAAGTCTCTGATCTTCCTCCCTTACTGATCAGTTTTCTTTCAGATGCACTTGCATTTTGTTTAGCCAGAAACTATTTCTGGTATGATCACAGATTTTTGCTGCAAATTTTTGGTGTCGCCATGGGTGCCCGGTTTGCACCTAGTGTGGCAAATCTATTCATGGCATTGTGGGAGAAGGACACCATCTTCCATGATAAACCAGTACAACTCAAATGCTATTATCGCTATATAGATGATCTGATCATTATTTGGGAGGGAAATATGACCAGTTTGCAATTATTCATGTCCAAGTTAAATGGTAACACCAAAAACATCAGACTTACTTGGAATGCTGATGCCTCTAGCATAACATTCCTTGACCTGGAAATCTTCAGAGAGGGTCATTCCTTTAAAACCAAGAATCACTTCAAGCAGACAGATCGAAATGGGTATATACCCCTCGACAGTTGTCATCACAGATCGTGGCTGTGCAACATACCCAGGGGTCAATTTATTCGTCTGAGACAAAATTGTACTTCTGAGTCAGATTATCTTGCACAATCTGATCGTCTTGCTGAAAGGTTTTTGGAAAAAGGCTACAATAAGGACGAGATAACTAATGAAATCCAGAGAGTCAGAAACATGGATAGAACACCATTGGTGGTTGGTTCACGACCTAAGGTGCCATCCAATCCAGCCAATACTGAACTTAGAATTATCTTGGACTACAATGTTCAGCACAAACAGTTTGAGAGGATCATTATGAAGCACTGGGATATTTTGAAAAAAGATTGTGTAATGGCAGCCATTATTCCATCACGACCTAGGTTCATCTACAGGAGGGCACCCACACTTAGATGTCATTGCCCCGAGTGTGGTTGACCCTCCAGTAGTGAAGGAAAATCAAATCTTTCGCCTTATGACTGGATTCTATGCCTGTGGCAGGTGCCCACCATGCAGAAAGTGCAGACACAATATTAAAACGGAGAAAAGATTTCAGTGTCCCCACTACTGGCAAAACTTACCCAATCAAAAGTCTCATTACATGCAATACTGTGGGCGTGGTACATGTCCTTGAATGTGACTGTAACGCCGAGCGCTCCGGGTGTCCCATCCATCCCGGAGCGCCCGCGGCGTCTGTCCCCCTGCAGCGCTCCGGTCGGCTCCTCTGACCGTGAGCGCTGCTCTGAAGCTGGCGGGGATGCGATCCATGCGGCGGCACCTGTCCGCCCGTGGATCGCATCCCATCCTGCTCACCGGCCTCCTCCTCCTGCTTCGTCCCGGCGCGCGCGGTCCCGCTGCTCTCTAGGGCGCGCGCCGGTCTTCTTAAATTTAAAGGGCCAGTGCACCATTGATTGGTGCCTGGTCCAATTACTGTGTCACACCCAAAACACTTAAAAACCCACTCCCCCTTCCTGTCCTTGCCGGATCTTGTTGCCTTACTGCCCTGAGAAAGCGTTTTGTAGTTGTCTTGCCAGTGTATCTGATCTTCTGCCTTTGCCCCTGACTACGAACCATTGCCGCCTGCCCTGACCTTCCGCTACGTCTGACCTTGCCTCTGCCTAGTCCCAGTGTACCGTGCCTATCTCAGCTGCCGGAGAAGTTGAGCCGCTACTGGGGGACACGACCTGGTTGCTACCGCCGCAGCAAGTCCATCCCGCCTTGCGGCGGGCTCTGGTGAAAACCGGGAGCTGCTTAGAACCGGTCCTCCAGTGCGACCCGTGCCTTCGCCTCTCTGGCACAGAGGATCCACCTCCTGTGTCCTCACTAGCCACCAGTCCGGGCCCTGACAGTAGATCCGGCCATGGATCCCGCTGAGGTACCGCTGCCAAATCTCGCTGACCTCACTACCGTGGTTGCCCAGCAGTCGCAACAGATCGTCCAACAAGGACAGCAGCTGTCGCAGCTGACTGCCATGGTCCAGCAGCTTCTGCCGCCGCAGCCTCCAGCATCTTCCCCTCTCCGAGCTGCCGCTACTACCTCGAGAATTCGCCTGTCTCTTCCGGAGAAATTTGATGGGGATTCTAGGATGTGTCGGGGATTCTTGTCCCAATGTTCCCTGCATCTTGAGATGATGTCTGACCAGTTTTCCACAGAACGGTCTAAAGTGGCATTCGTGGTCTCTCTGTTGTCTGGAAAGGCCTTTGCCTGGGCCACGCCACTCTGGGACCGCAACGACCCTGCTACAGCCACCGTTCAGTCCTTCTTTGCTGAGGTTCGCAGCGTTTTTGAGGAACCAGCCCGAGCCTCATCCGCTGAAACTGCCCTGCTTAACCTTGTCCAAGGAAACTCCTCTGTGGGCGAATATGCCATACAGTTCCGCACACTGGCCTCAGAGTTAGCCTGGAATGATGAGGCTCTCTGCGCGACCTTCAAGAAGGGTTTATCCGGCCACATCAAGGATTGTCTGGCCGCACGAGAGATACCCTCTTCCTTGACGGAACTCATCCATTTAGCTACCCGCATCGATATGCGTTACGTCGAAAGACGCCAAGAGCTTCGCCAGGAGAAAGATCTCGTTCGCACCAGGCGTTATCCGTGCCTGGCTCCTCTCTCTCTGAATCCAATGCATCCTGTTACCGTGCCTCCCGCCGAGGAGGCCATGCAAGTGGACCGGTCTCGCCTGACCCTACAAGAGAGGTCTCGCCGTAGGAACGAGAACTTATGCCTTTATTGTGCGAGCTCTGATCACTTCCTAAAAGACTGTCCTATTCGTCCTCCGCGTCAGGGAAACGCCCGCACCTAGTGAACGTGGGAGAGGCGTTACTAGGTGTGAATTCTTCCTCTCCACGTCTGACTATTCCTGTGCGGATTTCTCCTTCTGCTGGCTCCCTCTTCCCTGCGGTGGCCTTCCTGGACTCTGGTTTTGCAGGAAACTTTATTGAAGCCTCTTTCATCAAGAGGTTCAACATTCCTGTTACCCGTCTCATCAAACCCTTCTTCATTTCCTCTGTAAATGGAGAGAATTTGGATTGTACCGTGCGTTACCGCACCGAACCCCTGCTCATGTCCGTTGGTGTTCTTCACCAAGAAAAGATTGAATTCTTTGTTTTGCCGAACTGTACTTCTGACATCCTTCTTGGCCTACCCTGGCTCCAGCGTCACACTCCTACCCTCGACTGGACCACTGGGGACATCAAATCCTGGGGTGACTCCTGTCACAAGCATTGCCTTAAGTCTGTACCGACCTGTCAAGTCCCCATCTCTACTCCTTTGTCTGGCCTTCCAAAGGCCTATCAGGACTTTTCTGATGTCTTTTGCAAAAAACAGGCGGAGGTCTTACCACCACATAGACCCTACGACTGCCCCATTGACTTGCTCCCAGGTACTACACCACCCCGTGGGAGAATTTACCCTCTCTCCTCTCCTGAAACCAAGGCCATGACTGAATACATTCAGGAGAACCTCAAGAGAGGTTTTATTAGGAAATCATCTTCTCCAGCCGGAGCAGGGTTCTTCTTCGTGGCCAAGAAGGACGGATCTCTACGCCCTTGCATAGACTATCGTGGTCTCAATAAAATCACTATTAAAAACCGCTACCCTCTGCCTCTCATCTCAGAGCTCTTTGACCGTCTGCGCGGAGCAAAAGTTTTTTCTAAATTGGACCTCAGGGGCGCTTATAACCTCATCAGAATCCGTAAAGGAGATGAATGGAAAACTGCATTTAACACCAGAGACGGTCACTTTGAATATCTCGTCATGCCGTTCGGACTTTGCAACGCCCCTGCAGTCTTTCAAGATTTTGTCAACGAAATCTTCCGGGACCTACTGTATACCTATGTGGTTGTCTATCTTGACGACATCCTAATCTTCTCTGCCAACCTTAAGGAACATCGGCTCCATGTCCGTCAAGTGCTCCAGCGCCTCCGTGTAAATCATCTTTACGCTAAATTTGAAAAATGCCTTTTTGAGCGCAGCAGTCTTCCTTTCCTAGGTTATCTGGTCTCTGGACAAGGTCTTCAAATGGACCCTGACAAACTCTCCGCAGTCTTGGGTTGGCCATGCCCCTCTGGACTTCGTGCTATCCAATGCTTCTATGGTTTCGCCAACTACTATCGTCAGTTCATACCCCACTTCTCCACCATCGTTGCTCCTATAGGGGCACTGACCAAAAAAGACGCAAATCCTAGGTCCTGACCGCCTCAAGCGGAGGAAGCCTTTACTCGCCTTAAGACCGCCTTCTCCTCTGCACCTGTCCTGTCTCGGCCAGATCCTCTAAAGCCGTTCTTCCTTGAAGTTGACGCCTCCTCAGTAGGAGCCGGAGCTGTGCTTCTTCAAAAAAACGCTAAAGGGAAAAACGTCACTTGTGGTTTTTTCTCTAAAACTTTCTCCCCTCCGGAAAAAAAACTATTCCATAGGTGACCGTGAACTGTTGGCCATCAAGTTGGCATTAGAAGAGTGGAGACATCTCCTGGAAGGATCCCTTCACCCTATCTCCATCTACACTGACCATAAAAATTTGTCCTACCTTCAGTCCGCTCAGCGCCTAAATCCTCGGCAGGCCAGGTGGTCATTGTTCTTTGCCCGCTTCAACTTCCAGATCCATTTTCGGCCCGCAGACAAAAATGTCAGGGCTGATGCCTTGCCCCGTTTCTCCGATACCTCTGAAACCGAGACTCCTCCTCAACACATCATACCCCCTGAGTGTCTGATTTCCTCTGCTGCCGCTTCTCTCGTGCCAATTCCTCCAGGAAAGACTTTCGTTCCTCCACGCCTTCGGCTTCAGATACTCAAGTGGGGCCATTCCTCCCATCTAGCCGGTCACGCTGGGATCAAAAAATCCATACAATTGATTGCCAGACACTATTGGTGGCCTACCCAGGAGAAAGATGTGACTGACTTTGTACGGGCCTGCACTATCTGTGCACGTGACAAGACTCCTCGCCAGAAGCCTGCAGGTCTTCTCCTTCCCCTACCTGTGCCTGAACAACCATGGTCCCACATTGCCATGGATTTCATCACAGACCTTCCTTTGTCTCATAGTAACACTGTCATCTGGGTGGTCGTTGACCGCTTTTCTAAAATGGCTCATTTTGTCCCGCTCCCTGGTCTGCCTACGGCACCTCAGTTGGCGAAGCATTTTTTTCTTCAAATTTTCCGCCTCCATGGGCTGCCCTCACATATCGTCTCGGATAGAGGCGTTCAATTCATCTAAAAATTTTGGAGAGCTCTCTGTACTCAACTAAAGATTAAGTTGAATTTTTCTTCCGCTTATCACCCGCAGTCCAATGGACAGGTGGAGAGAGTTAACCAGGTCCTTGGCGACTACCTACGACATTTTGTCTCCGCCCGTCAAGACGATTGGGTCGACCTATTGCCCTGGGCAGAATTCTCATACAATTTCAAGAACTCTGAATCTTCCTCCAAGTCGCCTTTCTTTGTCGTCTACGACCGTCACCCATTGCCCCCCCTCCCCATTCCCACGTCTTCTGGAGTTCCGGCCGAGGATGAATTAACTCAGGACTTTGCCTCTATCTGGAAAGAGACTCAAAAGTCGCTCTCACTGGCCTCTGCCCGCATGAAGAGACATGCAGATAAAAAAAGAAGAATCCCTCCTGTCTATGCCCCTGGTGACAAGGTGTGGCTCTCCTCCAAATATGTTCGGTTTCGGGTACCTAGCTACAAGCTGGGCCCTCGTTACCTCGGGCCATTTAAAATCAAAAACCAAATCAATTCTGTTTCTTACAAGCTCCACCTTCCTCCTTCTCTTCGTATTCCCAACTCTTTTCATGTGTCTCTTCTTAAACCCCTCATTCTTAACCGATTTTCCCCTAAGGTCACTGCTCCCGCTCCTGTCTCTGGTTCTTCTGATGTCTTCTCGGTGAAAGAGATCCTCGCCTCCAAGGTCATCCGAGGTAAAAAATGTTTTTTAATTGATTGGGAGAACTGTGGTCCTGAGGAAAGGTCCTGGGAACCTGAGGCCAACATTTTAGATAAAGAGCTCATCCGTAGATTCTTGGGTTCCAAGAAGAGGGGGAGACCTAAGGGGGGGTACTGCAACGCTGAGCGCTCCGGGTGTCCCATCCATCCCGGAGCGCCCGCGGCGTCTGTCCCCCTGCAGCGCTCCGGTCGGCTCCTCTGACCGTGAACGCTGCTCTGATGCTGGCGGGGATGCGATCCATGCGGCGGCACCTGTCCGCCCGCGGATCGCATACCATCCTGCTCACCGGCCTCCTCCTCCTGCTTCGTCCCGGCGCGCGCGGTCCCGCTGCTCTCTAGGGCGCGCGCGCGCCGGTCTTCTTAAATTTAAAGGGCCAGTGCACCATTGATTGGTGCCTGGTCCAATTACTGTGTCACACCCAAACCACTTAAAAACCCACTCCCCCTTCCTGTCCTTGCCGGATCTTGTTGCCTTACTGCCCTGAGAAAGCGTTTTGTAGTTGTCTTGCCAGTGTATTTGATCTTCTGCCGTTGCCCCTGACTACGAACCATTGCCGCCTGCCCTGACCTTCCGCTACATCTGACCTTGCCTCTGCCTAGTCCCAGTGTACCGTGCCTATCTCAGCTGCCAGAGAAGTCGAGCCGCTACTGGGGGACACGACCTGGTTGCTACCGCCGCAGCAAGTCCATCCCGCCTTGCGGCGGGCTCTGGTGAAAACCGGTAGCTGCTTAGAACCGGTCCTCCAGTGCGACCCGTGCCTTCGCCTCTCTGGCACACAGGATCCACCTCCTGTGTCCTCACTAGCCACCAGTCCGGGCCCTGACAGTGACTGTGGACTTCACTACATAGGAAGAACTTCAAGACCCCTCCATGTTCACATTGGTGAACATGTTAACAACATTATTAATGGTGTGAGAACCCACAATGTTTCCAAGCACTTTCGACTATTCCATAATAGAGATCCTAAGTGTCTTAAATTTTGGGGCTTAGAAAGAGTCAGACCTCATTGGAGAGGTGGAAATTTTATCCGGCAACTCAGCCAACGTGCGTCTTTCTGGATCCATGAGACCCAGGTGCTGGTGTCGGGGGGGCTTAATGTGGATTTTGACCTCAACTGCTTCATTTCCAATAAATTAGGTAGTTGAGTTTCATTCTCCACTTATCCCCCTTCAATTTAATATGTATAATTATATATTTTTCAAATACGGTTTTTACTCACATGTGTATACTTTTTCAGCTCAGATTGTATGCATGCATTTCGTTTCTGGAGGATGTCCCCCTTCAGACACTTAATGCAATTTTTTATTATTTATTTTTTATTTTTCATTTCATCATTTTTCATTTTTTATGTTTGTCACTTTGCTTTCATACATTGTATTTTACATTGGATAGCCGCGGGTGTCCATCCCATTGTTGTTAATACCATGATGCATGGTGTTCATGCATTTTTTATATTTGATATATAAGTAATACGAGTATTGCAACTATTACACTGGTGACCCCATAGGAAATGTGCCGTAATATGTGCTTGGGCCAGGTTGGGCTTCCGGGTATCTGATTTCCGCCTGTCCCGCCCATATGAAGCTCTCCATGGTTACCACGTTGGTATATTTAGATGTTGGGTGACGCCTTAGCTCCACCCACCGCTGACGAAGTCCACAAGGACGTAACGTGCGGACGGGGGAGGAGCTTATTCAGTGACGTCACCCACGTCTATCCTGTGTTACTCGCGGTTCACCTCCGGGTTGATATTTTTACTCCTGCACTTTGCTGGTGACCGAGTTACTGTGCCCACACATTTATCACTCAGTGAGGACCTTTCAACACTCACGCTGCTGGGATCATTGCTGTGTACTCTGGACTCTGTTTTCTATTCACTGGTCCTGCATTTTATGGATTCAGGACTCTGTTCCCACATTTATTATACAATTTTATTGATCATCATGCTATGCATGTTATCTTAATATATTTTATGGAAAATAAATGATCAGTCTACACTTAGATTGTTTCCTATTCCTTTTTTCCATATGTCCCATTTTTGCCCTTATCATCTGATGTTCGTCTACCACGCTGCTGGAGTCCATTCATCATAGATCATCTTCCCCACATGGTGGAAATAAGCGTATTTGACCTCTTGTTCATTCAAAAGGTCCATCTGTTCTGGAAAGCAGGTTTTTCTTATTGGAAGACAGTAATTTATTGCTTGAAGATTCTCCAACACCTTGGATGTTTATATGGTTCATCATTATATGAACATTTGCTGCGCTGCACTGTTATTTTACTATTACCAAATACCACACAGCAGCGCAACAAAACGTCAAAACTGAAACTCCTGCAAAAAGATGGCTCAATGAGGTCAACCAAAGCCCCCCCCCCCCCATCTCCTTTGCAGGCTAAACAATACAAGCTTCAAAAACAATGAATTGCCCTCTGGGAAACTCCCAAATATTTAAAAGTAAAAATAACACACACCGCTGTGTACAAAAACTCAGTTAAAGTTAGTCTTACAATCTATTAAAATTCAGTGTAAAGTAGGGATTTCACTTAAAAGCAAAATCCAATACAAAAATTGCCACTCTTATACTGAAAAGTTGATAAAAGAAGTACAAACACAGCTCACCTATAATAGCTTACATTCACTTAAAGGAAAACAGAGGCGATGCTTAGAAAAACAATTTAAACTAGCGAGTTTAACATTAAACAAAACTGTTTCTCAGTATGTCCCCCCGGTGTCTCACCACTCTGGGATGATTTACAGGCTAAACTGTATAAAGCAAAAAATCCTTCAAAATGTGGGTTCTTCCAGATAAAAACGCTAACAATAACTGCGCCTCTCAAAATGGCCGACGACCATGGCCGCATGGACAACAACAAAAGCCAGGCCACAACAAAATGGTAGATGAAATTTGGACCACCGCAAGATGGCCGAAAACAGTAGCCACATGGCAGACAACAAGATGGCCACCAAATGCAGTTTTTCCTGCTCAAACTGGGATTTCTTCACTAGAAAACAGAAATTTTTCTCCATAAAGACTAACACACACGGGACATCAAATGAACACTTACAAACATTTCCCTCTACATACCACTGGGGACCTTGGGAGGCATCAAACACAGGCTCTCCATCTCCACAAAGCCACACACCTGAGACACCACATGAGCACTTACAAACATGGGACATCAAATTAACACTTACAAACATTTTAAGAACAGTATTCACTGAAAAGTATGTGTTCCCGCCAAAACCAGGATTTCTTCACTAGAAAACCAAAAAAAAATTCTCCACAAAGACTGACTACACATTTGAGATTCACACTTAATCATAGACACACACTTTATAATGTTGCTTGTATGCTTGCTCAGAACATCAGAGTTCCCCTCCCACAGGGTGTAGCCCTTCCAACATAAAACATTTTCTATTGTAAGCAATGGAGCAGCCATCCTGGCTGCCCTTCCCCCAAGCCGCATGGCACACAAACGATCATCAGTTACTTACAAACTGCTCAGCCAAACACACATTGCAGGCTGAATAATCCCACATCTATACTGCCAAATCATCCACAATATACAGTTTCCATATGCCTCATAAACATGTTATACATAACTTCAATCTGTTCAATCACACTCATACAGCACGAAGCCTCCCCACTAGGGATGAGCCGAACACCCCCGGGTTCGGTTCGCACCAGAACCTTCGAACGGACCGAAAGTTCGCGCGAATTTTCAAACCCTATTCGTTATAATGGACGCGAACGTTCGAAATCAAAATTGCTAATTACAACGGCCAATATGCATGTTAATGTCATAAAACAGGTTTGGGGACCCGGGTCCTGCCCCAGGGGACATATATCAATGCAAAAAGAAATTTTAAAAACTAAAGTTTTTTCGGGAGCAGTCATTTTAATGATGCATAAAGTGAAAAAAAAAAAAGTGAAATTTTCCTTTAAATATGGTACCTGGGGGGTGTCTAAAGTATGCCTGTGAAGTGGCATGTGTTTCCCGTGTTTAGAACTGTCCTTGCACAAAATGACATTTGTAAAGGAAAAAAAGAAGCCATTTAAAACCACTTGCGGCTTTAATGTCATGTCTTGTCCTGGCCGCCATATGGCTGAAAATCCTTGAGAAAAATGGCATGGCTACCCCATCACCCCCCCCCCCCCCCACCCCAGCCCCTTTGGGTCTTGTATGGATACTAAGGGGGACCCCGCACCCAAAATAAAACCCTATACCTACAACCCTATATACTCTGAACAGCAGTATATAGGTGGTGCAAACAAGACATGGACTGTAGGTTTGTTCTTAAGTAGAATCTGAACAGGTACATTATGAAGTGTAGCTACATCCCAAAAAAAATCAATTTTTAAGCTTTTTGGAGAACATAGGGAGGGGTTATCACCCCTGTAACATTTGCTGTCTTTGCACATCTGTTCAGAACATGTCACCTCACTTTCCGTCCCAATGACAAATGTTTTTGGAAAAGTGGGGTTTTAATTGAAACAAGGATTGGTGATAAAGCATCAGTAGAGAGGAGATACCTTTTTCCCAAATTAAATCTAACAGGATAGAATTTTCCTTCCTAGGGGTAGATTTCCTCTCACTTCCTGTTTTCTCTTGCCGTTTGCAAGTAGGAGTCGTTTGTAAGTTGGATGTTTGAAAGTAGGGGCCTGCCGTATATACTCTGCAGAAATTTGCCCTATTAGATGTTGGTGTAGCCACAAGACTGGTGGGCACAGGAATGGGCCCTGCTGTGAGTTAATAGATCAAGATTTGTACTTGCATGCACCTGTTGAACCGGGCAGAAAAATTGGGCCTTTGGTGGTGGTGGTGGTGGTGGTGGACGGTGTTGCCACAAGACTGTAAGCCCTCACAGTTACTCTTGGTGGGTGCAGGAATGGGCCCTGCTGTGAGTTATTAGATCAAGATTTGTAATTGCATGCACCTGTTGAACAGGGCAGAAAAATTGGGCCTTTGGTGGTGGTGGTGGTGGTGGACGGTGTTGCCACAAGACTGTAGGCCCTCATAGTTACTCTTGGTGGGCGCAGGAATGGGCCCTGCTGTGAACTATTAGATCAAGATTTGTAATTACACGCCCCTGTTAAACAGGGGCTGAAAAATTGTGCCTTAGGCATTGGTGCTGGTGCCACAACACTGCAACCCCTCACAGATACTGTACTTGGAGCACAGCAGTCACACCTGTTGCGAAGCATCTTTTTAAAAAATTGTAATTACACGCCCCTGTTATACAGGGGCTGAAAAATTGTGCCTTAGGCACTGGTGCTGGTGCCACAACACTGCAACCCCTCACAGATACTGTACTCTGAGCACAGCAATGAGACCTGTTGCAAAGCATTGCCTAAAAATTGTAATTACACGCCCCAACAGGGGCTGAAAAATTGTGCCTTAGGCACTGGTGCTGGTGCCACAACACTGCAACCCCTCACAGATACTGTACTCTGAGCACAGCAGTCACACCTGTTGCGAAGCATCTTTTTAAAAAATTGTAATTACACGCCCCTGTTATACAGGGGCTGAAAAATTGTGCCTTAGGCACTGGTGTGGTGGCATGGATCATTGAGGAGGAGGAAGAGGATAGTCAGTGAACATAACAGGACAGTCACTCAGCATCAGCATAGGCAGTCTTGAAGGGATGTGACATTATAAATTATTCCGTTATATCCGCTTCAGGTGTCTGGTAGCTGGTGGTGATCCAAGACTGATTCATTTTTATGAAGGTCAGTCGATCAACCGAGTCGGTGGACAGGCGCACCCTATGATCGGTGACAAATCCTCCAGCAGCACTGAATGTGCGTTCGGAAAGAACGCTGGATGCAGGACAGGCCAGTAGCTCAATTGCATACTGTGCAAGCTCTGGCCAGTGATCCATCCTCAGGACCCAGTAAGCCAGAGGATTTTCGGTGGGAAAGGTGTCCAAGTCTGACCTTGCCCCTAGGTATTCCTGCACCATGTATATCAGACGCTGGCGATGGTTGCTGGAACCGATCATACCTTGGGGCTGCGGACTAAAAAATTGTCTGAACGCATCGGTCAGACGTCCACCTTCCCCACCGCTCCTTCTGCTACTGACCGAAGCCTCAGCAACTCGTCGTCCAGGACCAGGAGTTTGTAACCTCCCAGTTTCTGGGAACGCGTTGCACAGACCTTTCTGCAAGGCCTCCCTGAGATGTCTCATCCTCTGCTCCCTCTGCGACGGCAAGATAAGGTCCGCAACCTTACCCTTGTACCGTGGATCAAGGAGAGTGGCCAGCCAGTAATGGTCACTCTCCTTGATCCGAAGAACACGAGGATCCTTCCGCAGGCTTTGCAGGATCAGGGAGGCCATGCAGCGTAGGTTAGCTGAGGCATTCGGTCCGGAGTCTTCTGGGTCACTGAGGATGACATGATCGCCAGCCACCTCCTCCCAGCCACGTACAAGTCCACTGGTTTGTTGGGACTGTACATCATCCCTAAAAGACTGCTGCTGCTGATGCTGAGTGCCAGGCTCCACCTCCATGCTCACACAATCCTCCTCCTCCTCCTCTTCCTGTGGGATGGGTGGGACAGAAGGAACATTGTCTGGATAAAGGGGGCCTTGAGAGACAAGGAAGTCCTCCTCTTCCTGCCTCTGTTCTGCCTCAAGTGCCCTGTCCATTATCCCACGCAGCGTATGCTCCAACAGGTGGACAAGAGGTACAGTGTCACTGATGCATGCACTGTCACTGCTCACCATCCTCGTGGCCTCCTCAAATGGTGAGAGGACAGTGCATGCATCCCTGATCATGCTCCACTGGCGTGGGGAAAAAAAGCCAAGCTCCCCTGACCCTGTCCTGGTGCCGTAGTCGCAAAGGTACTCATTGATGGCCCTCTGCTGCGTGTGCAGTCGCTGCAGCATGGCCAACGTTGAGTTCCACCTGGTGGGCATGTCACATATTAGGCGGTTCTTGGGCAGGTTCAGCTCCTTTTGCAGCTCAGTCAGCCGAGCACTGGCATTATAAGATCGGCGGAAATGCACACAGACTTTCCTGGCCTGCCTCAGGACATCCTGTAAGCCTGGGAACCTGCCCAAGAACCGCTGCACCACCAGGTTGAGGACGTGAGCCATACAGGGCACATGGGTGAGCTGCCCCTGTCGCAGGGCGGAGAGGAGGTTGGTGCCATTATCAGAAACGACCATTCCTGGCTTAAGCTGGCGTGGCGTCAACCACCTCTCGGCCTGCCCCTGCAGAGCTGCCAGAACCTCTGGCCCAGTGTGGCTCCTGTCCCCCAAACACACCAGCGCAAGCACGGCATGGCATCTTTTTGCCTGCGTACTCGCGTAGCCCCTTGTACGCCTACGGAGCACCGCTGGTTCCGAGGACAGAGCACTCGAAGAGGACATGGAGGAAGAAGAAGAGGAGGGGGTGGAGGAGAGAGGTGTGTCACAACCAGTAGTAGCATTTTGGAGGCGTGGTGGCGGAACAACCTCCAACACTACTGCACCTTGTCCTGCATCCCTCCCAGCTGCCAATAGAGTGACCCAATGGGCCGTGAAAGAAAGATAACGTCCCTGTCCATGCCTGCTGGACCATGAGTCAGCGGTAATATGCACCTTACCGCTGACCGCCCTGTCCAGCGAGGCATGGACATTGCCTTCCACATGCCAGTAGAGAGACGGAATCGCCTTCCGTGAGAAAAAGTGGCGTTTGGGAACCTGCCACTGAGGAACCGCACATTGAACAAACTCACGGAAGGGGGCCGAGTCTATCAACTGAAAAGGCAGCAGTTGAAGTGCTAGCAATTTAGCCAAGCTAGCATTCAACCGCTGGGCATGTGGATGGCTGGGAGTATACTTCTTTCGACGGTCCAGCAGCTGGGGCAGGGAAATTTGCCTGCTACAATCGGACGTCGGTGTACTGCAAGTACTTGGTTGTGACACACCTAATTCTACACCTTCAGTCCTCTCAGAGCAGCTTTCAGAGAGGACTGAAGATATAGTGGGGATGGAGATCCCAGCTGATGAGGAGCAAGGAGAGGTCCGCTTTGTTCTTTGGTGTGGGTCTTTTATGTGTGCTTGCCAACGAGCTGCATGGCAGGTCGACATATGTCTGCTCATGCTTGTGGTGCCCAAGCGGCTGATGTTTTGGCCACGCGAGATACGCTTGAGACAAATATTGCAAATAGCAGTGGTGCGATCTGATGCACTCGTCTCAAAAAAGGCCCACACCAAAGAACTTTTGTGATAATGTGCAGAGGCAGCGCCCTGCACAGGCGGAGCTCTGCAGTGTGGTACAGTTGCTGTGCTGGCCTCTAGCTGGCCTCCAGGGGGCATCCTGCCTCGTTGGACATGTGACGCTGCATCCTCCTCCTCCTCCTCCTCTCTCCCTTCAGGCACCCACGTGGAGTCAGTGACCTCATCATCCCCTCCCTCTTCACCACTAGAGCAAACCTGGCAGTAAGCTGCAGCTGGTGGAACACTACTGCCAGATTGCTGTCCTTCAGCATCCCCTCTCTCTGCGCGCACACTACTGACTTCCTCAAGCTGGGTATCATCATCCGAGCCTTCGAATCGTTGGGCATCCTCCTGGAGCATGTACCCAACACTGTGCTCAAACAGTTCGGGGGACTCCTCAGGAGGACATGGTGGGTCTAGGGAAGGGGTGGCTGATGATGCCATTGAGTACGCGTTGGCAGCTGCTCTGCCAGTACCCTGAGCCTGGGTGAGAGAGGATGAGGAGGATGAGGAGGGCTTGGTCATCCATTCTACCAAGCCTTCGGCATGATGCGGCTCCACATGTCCAGCTGCCGAAAACAAAGACAAGCGTGTCCCATGGCCACGTGCTGATGACGATGCACGACCACGTCCACGGCCAGCACTGTTGTCTCTAGAAACAGAGCCTGCCTGCCCTGTGTTCTTGCCTCGGCACGCTCTGCCTCTCCTTGGCGGTCTTCCAGCCATTGTAGTCGGTAGTGTATATAGTATAAAAAATAGAACTCCTATGTGTGCTCACAACACACTGTAGGTCCTATGGGTGCTGACACTAACACACTATAGGTACTATGTGTGCTGCTGACAAGAAAATATAGGAGCTCTGTTTGCTGCCACTAACACACTAGAAGTCCTATGGGTGCTGCTGAGAAGAAAATATAGGAGCTCTGTTTGCTGCCACTAACACACTAGAAGTCCTATGGGTGCTGCTGAGAAGAAAATATAGGAGCTCTGTGTGATGCCACTAACACACTAGAAGTCCTATGGGTGCTGCTGAGAAGAAAATATAGGAGCTCTGTGTGATGCCACTAACACACTAGAAGTCCTATGGGTGCTGCTGAGAAGAAAATATAGGAGCTCTGTGTGATGCCACTAACACACTAGAAGTCCTATGGGTGCTGCTGAGAAGAAAATATAGGAGCTCTGTTTGCTGCCACTAACACACTAGAAGTCCTATGGGTGCTGCTGAGAAGAAAATATAGGAGCTCTGTGTGATGCCACTAACACACTAGAAGTCCTATGGGTGCTGCTGAGAAGAAAATATAGGAGCTCTGTTTGCTGCCACTAACACACTAGAAGTCCTATGGGTGCTGCTGAGAAGAAAATATAGGAGCTCTGTTTGCTGCCACTAACACACTAGAAGTCCTATGGGTGCTGCTGAGAAGAAAATATAGGAGCTCTGTTTGCTGCCACCAACACACTAGAAGTCCTATGGGTGCTGCTGAGAAGAAAATATAGGAGCTCTGTGTGATGCCACTAACACACTAGAAGTCCTATGGGTGCTGCTGAGAAGAAAATATAGGAGCTCTGTTTGCTGCCACTAACACACTAGAAGTCCTATGGGTGCTGCTGAGAAGAAAATATAGGAGCTCTGTTTGCTGCCACTAACACACTAGAAGTCCTATGGGTGCTGCTGAGAAGAAAATATAGGAGCTCTGTGTGATGCCACTAACACACTAGAAGTCCTATGGGTGCTGCTGCGAAGAAAATATAGGAGCTCTGTTTGCTGCCACTAACACACTAGAAGTCCTATGGGTGCTGCTGAGAAGAAAATATAGGAGCTCTGTTTGCTGCCACTAACACACTAGAAGTCCTATGGGTGCTGCTGAGAAGAAAATATAGGAGCTCTGTTTGCTGCCACTAACACACTAGAAGTCCTATGGGTGCTGCTGAGAAGAAAATATAGGAGCTCTGTTTGCTGCCACTAACACACTAGAAGTCCTATGGGTGCTGCTGAGAAGAAAATATAGGAGCTCTGTTTGCTGCCACTAACACACTAGAAGTCCTATGGGTGCTGCTGAGAAGAAAATATAGGAGCTCTGTGTGATGCCACTAACACACTAGAAGTCCTATGGGTGCTGCTGAGAAGAAAATATAGGAGCTCTGTTTGCTGCCACTAACACACTAGAAGTCCTATGGGTGCTGCTGAGAAGAAAATATAGGAGCTCTGTGTGATGCCACTAACACACTAGAAGTCCTATGGGTGCTGCTGAGAAGAAAATATAGGAGCTCTGTTTGCTGCCACTAACACACTAGAAGTCCTATGGGTGCTGCTGAGAAGAAAATATAGGAGCTCTGTTTGCTGCCACTAACACACTAGAAGTCCTATGGGTGCTGCTGAGAAGAAAATATAGGAGCTCTGTGTGATGCCACTAACACACTAGAAGTCCTATGGGTGCTGCTGAGAAGAAAATATAGGAGCTCTGTTTGCTGCCACTAACACACTAGAAGTCCTATGGGTGCTGCTGAGAAGAAAATATAGGAGCTCTGTTTGCTGCCACTAACACACTAGAAGTCCTATGGGTGCTGCTGAGAAGAAAATATAGGAGCTCTGTTTGCTGCCACTAACACACTAGAAGTCCTATGGGTGCTGCTGAGAAGAAAATATAGGAGCTCTGTGTGATGCCACTAACACACTAGAAGTCCTATGGGTGCTGCTGCGAAGAAAATATAGGAGCTCTGTTTGCTGCCACTAACACACTAGAAGTCCTATGGGTGCTGCTGAGAAGAAAATATAGGAGCTCTGTTTGCTGCCACTAACACACTAGAAGTCCTATGGGTGCTGCTGAGAAGAAAATATAGGAGCTCTGTTTGCTGCCACTAACACACTAGAAGTCCTATGGGTGCTGCTGAGAAGAAAATATAGGAGCTCTGTTTGCTGCCACTAACACACTAGAAGTCCTATGGGTGCTGCTGAGAAGAAAATATAGGAGCTCTGTGTGATGCCACTAACACACTAGAAGTCCTATGGGTGCTGCTGAGAAGAAAATATAGGAGCTCTGTTTGCTGCCACTAACACACTAGAAGTCCTATGGGTGCTGCTGAGAAGAAAATATAGGAGCTCTGTGTGATGCCACTAACACACTAGAAGTCCTATGGGTGCTGCTGAGAAGAAAATATAGGAGCTCTGTTTGCTGCCACTAACACACTAGAAGTCCTATGGGTGCTGCTGAGAAGAAAATATAGGAGCTCTGTTTGCTGCCACTAACACACTAGAAGTCCTATGGGTGCTGCTGAGAAGAAAATATAGGAGCTCTGTTTGCTGCCACTAACACACTAGAAGTCCTATGGGTGCTGCTGAGAAGAAAATATAGGAGCTCTGTTTGCTGCCACTAACACACTAGAAGTCCTATGGGTGCTGATGAGAAGAAAATATAGGAGCTCTGTGTGATGCCACTAACACACTAGAAGTCCTATGGGTGGTGCTGAGAAGAAAATATAGGAGCTCTGTTTGCTGCCACTAACACACTAGAAGTCCTATGGGTGCTGCTGAGAAGAAAATATAGGAGCTCTGTTTGCTGCCACTAACACACTAGAAGTCCTATGGGTGCTGTTGGGGTGCAATGCTGTGCTAACAGCACTGCGGTTGGTACTACTGCAATACTGTACTAACAGTAAGCACGCACCAGACTAATCCCCAGCAGCAGCTAATAACACACTAACTGTGCAATCAGCAGCAATGAACGATCAATGACTTAGGTAGCAATGGTTTAGCAAAGAAATAGCCAATGGTTTAGCAAAGAAGAGCAAATCTTTCAGTATCAAGCAAAGACAGAATCAGCAGACTAATCTCTCCTAAAGCCGGAACTCATGTGACCGGGGCCGATGGCGTGGCGGCCTTTTAAATGGTGGGGCGTGTACTAAAGCCCCTGAGCTGTAATTGGCTACAGGCGTCCTGCCTGTAGCCAATTATTGCTCTCCGAGTTTCGGGCGCTGTGATTGGCCAAGCATGCGGGGTCACAGTGCATGCTTGGCCAATCATCAGCCAGCAATGCACTGCGCCGGCCGCGCCGGCCGCAATGCATTGCGGGGCCGCTCGCATCACACGAATGTGATGCGAACGGCCCAAATAGTTCTGGGCTCGACGAGCGAGCGAACGCCCGATGCTCGATTCGAACATGGGTTCGAATCGAGCACCGGGCCCATCCCTACTCCCCACACAAACATTCCAGAGACAGTCTTCACACACACACACAACTTATACATCTCTCATACAACAGACAAACGATCCATGACAAAATCACACATACGCATATGATCAAATTCACACGCACACACACACGATCAAACTTCCAGCATTATTTCAAAAAGACAAAAAATTTGTTCTTTTGCAAAGTAGGGCCTCCCCACGCATCAGAACGTAGATCCATTCTCCCCCTTGTTCCGATGCTAAAAGAGGCCCTATTTACTCCTAGGGTCCTGATTCGCCATTCTGTCAGCGAAATAAGTCTGTATGCAGAGCACACAGCCAAATCTTGTGTCTCTATTAATAACACATTTCGCCTTAATGCAATAATGCATCTTACCAATCATTCGATTTCCCATTCATCCAAAAACCAGACATCACCAGACTGTTATGTTCATCTCAACATCCCAGCATGACTGCCTGGGAGCAGTGTCTCTTGCTCTTTTATTAAAATCCCAACAGGAAGTAATGTCACTATCACAAAAAGAATTTACCAACAGGAAGTGATGTCACAGCATGTCATCTTCACACAGGAAGATGACCTTATAAGGATCTGACCATATATGAATCTGACCACACAGGATGTGACAATACAGGATAACCCTTCCAACAGGGTTATTTAAATACATACAATACAATACAATACAATAATGGCTAAAGTCTTATGGGCGTGTCCGGGCAGGGAAAGCGTGTATGTATTGTAATGTTCGGGGAACCAGCTAGATCGCAGGACAGAGGCTTTTCAAACAAAAGGACGTTTATTAAACTTAAATGGCTTCACAGCAGCAAAACAAAAATAAATAACAGTCTCACCGACTTGTAGAGCTTATAACTGCTGTCGCAGTTAAACAGTCCTTACTTGATGTTGCAGGTAAGTTCCCCAGCTAGCAGACTTCCATGCAGGCCACTGCCATGTACATTCACAGCTTTCACAGCTTTTCACAGCCTCCACAGCTTTTGCAGTGTCCACCATTCACCATGCAGAGGCCTCGTACACACGGCCGAGATTCTCGTTGAAAAAAACATGTCGTTTTTTTCGACGAGATTCTTGGACAAGAAACTTGTCCCGGCCGAGTGTACACACGCTCGTTTCAAAGAACCCGCGGTTCTTTGAAAGGAGTGTACGCGGTGACGTCATCGACTACGTCGAGCATGCGCTCGTCACATTCGATGCCGTCGCCGCCATCTTGGTATACCCTACGTATGCCTAGGAAGCTACCGCGCATGCGTCAAATTCATTTCGAACACCCGGGGGCCTTTCGGGCGGACAGGTAAGTGTACACACACTCACTTTTCTCGTCGAGAAACATGCCGACGAGAATCTCGACGAGAAAATAGAGAGCAGGTTCTCTATTTTCTCGTCGAGGTTTCTTGTCGGTTTTCTCGACGAGAAACCCGATAGCAGCGTACACACGACCGATTTACTCGGCAAGACCTCTCTGCCAGCAAGTTTCTTGCTGGTTCTTGCCGAGAAAATCGGCCGTGTGTACGAGGCCACAGACTTCACTACACTCCTTCACTCTCACCTACAACTTCCTGTCTCTCTTAAACCACTTCCTTGGACAGGTGTGTTAACCATTTCTGTTCCCTTAAAGGAACCACAGCCCAAACAGAGGGGAAATATAGCGTCCTTCCAGGACCCAGCCACAGCGTCCTGTACGGTATGTTTTTAACAAACAAAGCCGTATGGCTTTAAAACATGGACGTTCTCCCTGACTATGAAACGCTCATAAGCTCTCATATTACCGCTAATAGGAATCCTTTTTTTGCGCCATTCCAGAGAACAGCGCATACTCGGATTATACTATTATTGCTTGTGGAAGGGAAGCTATCTGCAGGCGTGCACTACGAATCCCGACCATGCTGATCAGGCATAGCAGAGACAAGAGCGCACATCCGCCTATAACCAATAATGTCCTTGCAGTGCGAACATATCCCCCCCTCGATGATCGTCTGCGCTAATGCACAGAGGGCCCTTCGTCGGTGGACATATCTCCACTCTGCAAACATCATCTCCAACCTTAAGACATTTTTCCACTACCAGACGGGTCTCAACCAACGTCAGTCTGCCCCAGTCAGCTCTTTAGAGCGGGTTGCGGGAGAACTAACACCGGGAGACACTATGACAATACATATTAACCACTTAACGACCGTCCACCGCCGATTTACGTCGGCAGAATGGCACCGACAGGCAGAATCACGTAGATCTACGTGATCGCCTTTGTGCAGTTGGGGGGTCCATCCGGACCCCCCTTCACTGCAGTGAGCGGCCGTTAAGTGTTCGGGAGCGATCAGGCATGAGGGGGCGGCCGCTCGATTCCGCCCCCCCCTCGCGATCGCTCCCGGCCAATGAAAATGCTTCCTCCGCCATGTGATGTAAACACAGGCTGGAGGAAGTGATGTCATCTCCCTCGCCGCGGTCTTTTCGTTCCCGGCGCCGAGGAGAGAAGACAGAGGTTAGTGCTCCAACAGTCCACTGACACGTAGGTACACATAGGCACACAAATCACCCCCCAGTCACCCCCAGATCACCCCCCAGGTCACCCCAAAGCCCCCAATCACAGTGTCACTGATTGCAGTGATCATTTATTTTACTGATCACTGCATTTAGTGTCATCTGTGATTGTAAAAAGTTGCAGGGCAGTTAGGATTAGGCCCCTTTAGGTCCAGGGTAGCCCCCTAACCCCCCCTAATTAAGGTTTAACCCCTTGATCACCCCCCAGGTAACCCTTTCACCCCCTAACTTCAGCGTCACTAAGCGATTGTTTTTCCGATCGCTGTATTCGTGTCGCTGGTGTTTTAGATTTTTTTTTAGGTTCGCCGCAGGTTTTTATTAGTGTCAGGTACCCCCATATATTATTTTAACCCCCTGATTGCCCCTAGAGTTAACCCTTTCACCAGTGATCGCCGTATAAGCGTCACTGGTGTCACTGGTTAGCCAGTAAGTTATTTAGTTATTTAGGTTACCCGTCAGGTTTTTATATAGCGTCGGGTACCCCCATATTTAACCTAATAAAGGTTTTAACCCCCTGATTGCCCCTAGTTAACCCTTTCACCAGTGATCACCATATAAAGGTTACGGGTGACGCTGGTTGATTAGTTTGCTTTTTATAGCATCAGGGCACCCGCCGTATATAACCCAATAAAGGTTTAACCCCCCTGATCGCCCGGCGGGTGAGATCAATTAGGTTTTAGCGCCAGAGAGGGTCTGCGTCGCCCCAGGCAGTGTTAGGTTAGTGCCAGTAACGCTAACACCCACGCGCAAAGCATACACCCCCCTTAGTGGTATAGTATCTGATCAGATCTATACTAGCATCCCCAGCGGTTTAGGGTTCCCAAAAACGCAGTGTTAGCGGGATCAGCCCAGATACCTGCTAGCACCTGCGTTTAGCCCCTCCGCCCAGCCCAGCCCAGCCCACCCAAGTGCAGTATCGATCGATCACTGTCACTTACCAAACACAACACACATAACTGCAGCGTTCGCAGAGACAGGCCTGATCCCTGCGATCGCTAACAGTTTTTTTGTAGCGTTTGATATATTTGCTGACGACAGTCAGGTGCTTTTTTTCCTGTGAATCTTACTAGTGTACCCCTAAATTTAGAGCCCAAAATGGCAAGACGAAGGTACACTAGTAAAGAGGCCTACGAGATTCTGAGCATGACAGATAGTGAAGAGGAGGTCACGCATCTGTCAGATTCAGGCTCAGAATATCTTCCCGTAGAAGACAGTGACGTCAGCGGCCCCACGTCAGATAGCTCTGACGACGAAGTTGAGGTCCCTGCTAAGGTCAGGTGTACCCGATCCCGATCTTCTGAGGTTGTTGAGGAGCAAGAACCGCAGGTCTCTCGTATCATGGAGCAGAGTAGTACTAGCGCCGCTATTCATTCTGGTGAACTGGCAAGCACCAGCGGCCTAGTACAGCCTGGACGTACATCCAGCACTGCAGTAACACTTGGTGACGTGGCGAGTCCCATAAGTGCAGTTCAAGCTGGCGAGGTGGCAAGCACAAGTAGTGTCCCGCTGCCACCAAGAAGACAAAGGCAGGCCCGTCGTGCCCATACTGCCCTTCCTGCAGAATTCGCCTATCCTGATTGGGTCCCCACCACTTCTGCAGAACCCGTACTTCCCCCATTCACTGCCCAACCCGGTATTCAGGTGGAAACAGCTGATTTTATTCCAATTGATTTTTATTCGCTGTTTTTCACGGAAGATCTCTATAGATCTATTGTGGACCAGAGTAATTTATATGCTGGTCAATTTATCGCCGCTAACCCCCAGTTGCCTAAAATTGCCAGAAATTGGAAACCAATTACGGTTTCCGAATTTAAGACCTTTCTGGGCCTTTCCCTCAACATGGGCACACATAAATTTCCGTAATTGCGTGCTTATTGGTCCACGCACCCAATTGACCACATGCCCGTGTTCTCTGCCTCCATGTCCAGGGCACGATACGAGCAGATTTTGCGGTTCATGCACTTCAACGACAATGAACTTTGTCGTCCACGTGGGGACCCTGAGTACGACCGGCTCTATAAAATTCGGCCCCTCATAAACCACTTCAACGAACGTTTTGCAGCCTTGTTTACTCCCGATCAAGTTGTCTGCGTTGATGAGTCCCTGATTAAATTTTCTGGCCGCTTGTCTTTCAAGCAGTACCTTCCCAGCAAGCGTGCCAGATACGGGGTCAAGCTCTACAAGTTCTGTGACAGGGCAACAGGCTATGTAGTGAACTTTACGGTTTATGAGGGAAAAGATAGTCAGATTGAGTCGGTCAACTGCCCGGATTACATAGGGAGCGCTGGCAAGATAGTGTGGAACTTGGTGTCACCCTTATTCGGAAAGGGGTACCACTTGTATGTGTACAATTATTACACGAGCGTGCCACTGTTTAGTCACTTGTTTGATCATCAGATTGGAGCATGTGGCACCGTGCGACCTAATCGCCGGGGCTTTCCCCAGTGGCTTGTAGATGCCCGTCTTAGGCTGGGGGAGAGAGCCTGCTTGAAGTGTAATAACTTGCTCGCTATGAAGTGGAGGGACAATAAGAATGTTTTCCTTCTTACCTCCCTTCATGCAGACACGACAGTCCAAATTCGTACGGCGACTGGTGTTGTGGAGAAACCCCTCTGTGTCCACGAATATAACCAAAATATGGGAGGGGTGGACCTCAACGACCAGTTGATGGCGCCGTATCTAATTGACCGTAAGGCGAGACGCTGGTACAAAAAAGTGTCTCTATCATTATTCCAATTGGCTTTGCTGAACGCTCATGTGCTATACAGAGCTTCAGGCGGGACGTTATCTCTTCTAAAATTCCAGAATGAGATAGTCACAGAACTCCTGTATCCAGGCGGATCTGCACCTCACCATCCCCAACCAAATGCAGTAAGCCGGCTGCATGAGAGGCATTATTCGTATGTCCTCCCGAGTACCCCTACCCAAAGCCACCCCCAAAAAAGATGTCGTGTCTGTAGCAAGCGCGGATTTAGGCGTGACACCCGTAGTTTTTGTCCACTCTGTCCTGACAAGCCTGGTCTTTGCCAAGGTGAATGTTTTGAACGCTACCACTCAAAAGTGAAGTTTTAGCGTAGGGTACAGCATTTCACAGACAAGGACACACTTACACAGGGTCTCCCAAGATGCCATTACATTTTGAGAGACCCGAACCATTACAGTTGTAAAGTTACAAAAAAAAGTGTAAAAAAGAAAAAAAAAAACGTAAAAAACAAAACACAAAAAAAATATAAAATAAAAAAAACAAAAATAGTTGTCGTTTTATTGTTCTCTCTCTCTCTATTTTCTCTCTATTGTTCTGCTCTTTTTTACTGTATTCTATTCTGCAATGTTTTATCATGCTTGCTTTTCAGGTATGTAATTTTTTGTTTTCAGGTGCGCCATTCAACTGCAGCGCGGAATTATTTATCTTGACAGCAACAGCGTTTGCTCCCACGATACATAAAGCCATGACTCCAGTGCTGTAGGAGGTGATTTCACCACCACAGTTAAAAAAAAGAGCATATATGCCGAAGCATGGGGGCAGCAGGGGCGGAGGAGCGATTTTGCTCCTAATGCCGCGTACATACGGTCGAAATTCCGACAGAGGCCTGCCCGTGGAAAATTCCGACCGTGTGTACGCGGCATAACTTTTTTGCGGGAGGATGCCCCCATGCTTCGGCATATATATATTTTAGGCACAGGTTGCGTTAAAACATTTTTTTATTTTTTACTAGGTTTTGTTTTGGTATTTGCTTTGCAGGTATGGCATGGTAAGGTCTTACTGTTGTACTGTAATGTTACTTTGTTTTAATGTTAACCACCATTTGCTTAGCAGGTACGCCATTCAGTTGCAGCGCGGATCTATTTATCTTGACAGCAACAGCGTTTGCTCCCACGATACATAAAGCCGTGACTCCAACGCTGTAGGAGGTGATTTCATCACCACAGTTAAAAAAAAGAGCATATATGCCGAAGCATGGGGGCAGCAGGGGCGGAGGAGCGATTTTGCTCCTAATGCCGCGTACATACGGTCGAAATTCCAACGGAGGCTTGCCCGTGGAAAAGTCCGACCGTGTGTACGCGGCATAACCTTTTATGCCGCGTACATACGGTCGAAATTCCGACAAAGGCTTGACCGTGTGTACGCGGCATAACTTTTTTGCGGGAGGATGCCCCCATGCTTCGGCATATATGCCCATCATTAGAAGTGGGTGGATGAAGGGAGGTATTCTAATGGTGGGCATACCCACCAATCAATTTCTTTTTTTCGTTCAGCCAATAGGCTGTATGAAAAAAAAGATTACAATACATGTCCAACAAGGACCAGCAACGTACTGGTATGTTGCTGGACTTTGAATGTTTATACCAGAATGATGCCTGCGGGTTTAGGTATCATTTTGGTATCATTCTTTTCAGCCAGCAGCCGGCTTTCATGTAAAAGCAATTCTAGCAGATAATTAGCCTCTAGACTGCTTTTACAAGCAGTGGGAGGGAATGTCCCCCCCCCCCGATATAAAAAGCGCCATTGGGAAATTGGGAAAGCATTTTATCACACCGATCTTGGTGTGGTCAGATGCTTTGAGGGCAGAGGAAAGATCTAGGGTCTAACCCCCCAATTTTTTTCAAAAAAAGAGTACCTGTCACTACTTATTGCTATCATAGGGGATATTTACATTCCCTGAGATAACGATAAAAATGGTAAAAAAATAAAATATGGAAGGCACAGTTTAAAAATAAAATAAAAAAGCCAAATAAATAATAAAAAAAAAAAAAAAAAAAAAAAAAAGCACCGCTGCTCTTGCGCAAAGGCGAATGCAAGCGTCGGTCTAGCGTCATATGTAAACAGCAATTGCATCATGCATGTGAGGTATCACCGCGAAGGTCAGATCGAGGGCAGTCATTTTAGCAGTAGACCTCCTCTGTAAATCTAACGTGGTAACCTGTAAAGGCTTTTAAATGCTTTTAAAAATGAATGTAGTTTGTCGCCGCTGCGCGTTTGTGCGCAATTTTAAAGCATGTCGTGTTTGGTATCCATGTACTCGGCCTATGATCATCTTTTTTATTTCATCAAACATTTGGGCAATATAGTGTTTTTTAGTGCATTAAAAATAAAAAAAGTGTGTTTTTCCCCCAAAAAATGCGTTTGAAAAATCGCTGCGCAAATACTGTGTGGAAAAAAAAAATGCAACACCCACTATTTTAATCTGTAGGGCCTTTGCTTTAAAAAAATATATAATGTTTGGGGGTTCAACATAATTTTCTTGCAAAAAATTTTTTTTTTCCATGTAAACAAAAAGTGTCAGAAAGGGCTTTGTCTTCAAGTGGTTAGAAGAGTGGATGATGTGTGACATAAGCTTCCTAATGTTGTGCATAAAATGCCAGGACAGTTCAAAACCCCCCCAAATGACCCCATTTTGTAAAGTAGACACCTCAAGCTATTTGCTGAGAGGCATGTTGAGCCCATTGAATATTTTTTTTTTTTGTCCCAAGTGATTGAATAATGACCAAAAAAAAAAAAAATGTACAAAAAGTTGTCACTAAATTATATATTGCTCAAACATGCCATGGGCATATGTGGAATTACACCCCAAAATACATTCTGTTGCTTCTTCTGAGTACGGGGATACCACATGTGTGGGACTTTTTGGGAGCCTAGTCGCGTACGGGACCCCAAAAACCAAGCACCGCCTTCAGGATTTCTATGGGTGTAAATTTTTGATTTCACTCCTCACTGCCTATCACAGTTTCGGAGGCCATGGAATGCCCAGATGGCACAAAACCCCCCCAAATGACCCCATTTTGGAAAGTAGACACCCCAAGCTATTTGCTGAGAGGTATGTTAAGTATTTTGTAGATCTCGCTTTTTGTCACAAAGTTTTGAAAATGTAAAAAAAGAAAAAAAAAAGAAAAAAAAATGTCTTTCTTAATTTTCAAAAGCAAATGAGAGCTGTAAAATACTCACCATGCCTCTCAGCAAATAGCTTGGGGTGTCTACTTTCCAAAATGGGGTCATTTGGGGGGGTTTTGTGCCATCTTGGCATTTTATGGCCTTCAAAACTGTGATAGGTAGTGAGGAGTGAAATCAAAAATTTATGCCCTTAGAAACCTTGAAGGCGGGTACTTGGTTTTTGGGGTCCCGTACGCGGCTAGGCTCCCAAAAAGTCCCACACATGTGGTATCCCCGTACTCAAGAGAAGCAGCAGAATGTATTTTGGGGTGTAATTTTACATATGCCCATGGCATGTGTGAGCAATATATCATTTAGTGACAACTTTGTGCAAAAAAAAAAAAGTTTGTCATATTCCCGCAACTTGTGGCAAAATATAAAATATTCCATGGACTGAACATGCCTCTCAGTAAATAGCTTGGGGTGTCTACTTTCCAAAATGGGGTCATTTGGGGGGGTTTTGTGCTATTTTGGCATTTTATGGCCTTCGAAACTGTGATAGGTAGTGAGGAGTGAAATCAAAAATTTGCGCCCTTAGAAATCCTGAAGGCGGTGCTTGGTTTCCGGGGTCCCGTACGTGGCTAGGCTCCTAAAAAGTCCCACACATGTGGTATCCCCGTACTCAGGAGAAGCAGCAGAATGTATTTTGGGGTGCAATTCCACATATAACCATGGCATGTGTGAGCAATATATCATTTAGTGACAACTTTTTGTAATTTTTTTTTTTTTTTTGTCATTATTCAATCACTTGGGACAAAAAAAAAATATTCAATGGGCTCAACATGCCTCTCAGCAATTTCCTTGGGGTGTCTACTTTCCAAAATGGGGTCATTTGGGGGGGTTTTGTACTGCCCTGCCATTTTAGCACCTCAAGAAATGAGATAGGCAGTCATAAATTTAAAGCTGTGTAAATTTCAGAAAATGTACCCTAGTTTGTAAACGCTATAACTTTTGCGCAAACCAATAAATATACGCTTATTGACATTTTTTTTACTAAAGACATGTGGCTGAATACATTTTGGCCTAAATGTATGACTAAAATTGAGTTTATTCGATTTTTCTTATAACAAAAAGTAGAAAATATCATTTTTTTTCAAAATTTTCGGTCTTTTTCTGTTTATATCGCAAAAAATAAAAAATCGCAGAGGCAATCAAATACCATTAAAAGAAAGCTCTATTTGTGGGAAGAAAAGGACGCAAATTTCATTTGGGTACAACATTGCATGTCCGCACAATTTACAGTTAAAGCAGCGCAGTGCCGAATCCCAAAAACAGGCCTGGTCCTAATGGCCCGAAATGGTCCGGGGCTTAAGTGGTTAAATACATCATCAAAAAATATTCTATGACAATGCGTAATCCATCTCACCTGCGCTAATAAGCGCCATTTCAGCCTAATGGTATAATGCATTTCAGTATCACTCTGTTTCTCGCATATCCCAACTAAACAGACATGACCAACATGCTTACGTGCTTACATCCTCAGCTCGACCAACTCGCTGGAGCCTGGAAGCAATCTTTATTTATATAACAATAGAGCTTGGTGGCTTCTCAAATCGGCCAATCAAGCACAGGCAAGCAGGAGGGGTTATACAACAACCAATGAACAATGACTAGGGGAATCTTATGGGCGTGTCTGAGCAGGGACAGTGTGTATGATTTCCCTCCTCCTGTACCGGTAAGCCATGCTCTCCAGTAAACAGGAAGCCGCATGTTTTGAAATCATGAACCCTGTCTCTGACCATAACAATTCAAAGGCTCCCATTTTTACCGTTGGCGTGAAGGGGCCCTTCGCTGGCGGACATATCCCCACTCTGCAAAAACCTCTCCGCAACCTCAGGAAGCTTTCCACTACCAGATGGGACTCACCTAGCGTCAGTCTGCCCCAGTCAGCTCTTTAGAGCGGGCTGTAGGAGTACTAACACTGGGAGACACTGTGACAATACATATTTAATACATCTTCATAAAATTTCCACAACACTAATGCCTTGTACACACGATCGGAAATTTCCGATGAAAATTCCGATCGTGTTTGGGCCCCATCGGACTTTTTTCCATCAGTGTTTAGAAATAGCACATGTTTTAAATATGTCCGATGGGAAAAAAACAATAGGAAATTCCTATCGTCTGTGTGGAACTCTGACGGAGAAAAAACCCACGCATGCTCAGAATCAAGTCGAGGCATGCTCAGAAGCATTGAACTTAATTTTTCTTGGCTCATCAGAGTGTTTTACGTCACCGCGTTTTGGACTGAATTTAGTCTGACAGTGTGTATGCAAGACAGCTTGAATGGAATTCCGATGAAAAATTCCATACGATTTTAGACCATCGGATACTCCGATCGTGTTTACAGGGCATTAGAGGTAGGGAATCGGAACTCCAATACAGATCACCAAATGTCCTGGCGATGCATACAGTGATCGCGTCCAATGGATGTTCAAACATTGGGGTCATAAGAATGGATTTGTTTAACCACCTCCTGCCCGGCCTATAGCAAAATGAAGGCCGGGCGGTGGTTCAGTTATCCTGACTGGACGTCATATGACGTCCAGCAGGATAACAACCGCCACACGCCCATGGGGGCGTGCATCGCGGCGATCAGTGGTGCGGTGTGTCAGTCTGACACATCGCTACACCGATCTCGGTAAAGAGCCTCCGACAGAGGCTCTTTACCATGTGATCAGCCGTGTCCAATCACGGCTGATCATGATGCAAACATGAAGAGCCATTGATTGGCTTATCCTCACTCGCGTTCAGTGCTCATCCACAATGCCTACCAGTGCCATCAGGGATGCCTATCAGTGCCACCTATCAGTGCCGCCTATCAGTGCCGCATATCAGTGCCCATCGTCAGTTCCCATCAGTGCCACCTTATTGGTGCCACCTTATCAGTGCCCGTCAGTGCCGTCTTATCAGTGCCCATCAGTGAAGGAGAAAACATACTTATTTACAAAATGTTATAACAGAAACAAAAGAAAAACTTTTTTTAAAATTTTCAGTCTTTTTTATTTGTTTAGCAAATACCAAATACCACCAAAAGAAAGCTCTATTTGTGGGAACAAAATTATAAAAATTCTGTTTGGATACAGTGTAGCATTACCTACCGCGCAATTGTCATTTAAACAACGACAGAGCCGAAAGCTGAAAATTGGCTTGGGCAGGAAGGGGGTGTAAGTGCCTGGTATTGAAGTGGTTAAAGAAACAGTGCAAACATCTTGAAGATGTGTACAGATGAATTTTTTGAACCTGTAATCACATTTTAAGTGCAATGTGAAGAGCTGGACTTGCTTGCTAGCTAGTCCAGCTCTTCACATTGCGCTTGAAATTTTTGAACCTGTGATCACATTCATTTTATCTTCAGCGGCATCGACAGGGCTTCCATCTTCACCCGGTTTTCCTTCTGGGTTCGGGTGCTCTGACCGTTTCACGTACCTGGTCAGAGGCCGAAGTGCGTGAGAGGGCTTCCCTTGCCGCTAAGTGCAGAGCACCACTGAAGGTGATAACAGGAGATGCTAGGTTGCACTGAAGTGCTGAGGTGATGTTCACGGGATAATGGCCAGATGAGCAGGATGCACTGCAGGACAGGAGTCCCTCAAAAGTACCAGGCAATAATTGGCAGTAGGTTAGGGCAAGGAGCAGGGTCAGGAGCCAGGCCAGTAGTCATGCCAGGAGCAGAAGCGAAATCAGGAACAAGCTAGAGTCATGCACAAGAAATCAGGCAGCAGCGGAGTAAGGAGAGCAGGCTAAGGTCATACACGGGCAATCAGATGAAAACAGAGTCAGTAGAACAAGCCAGTGGTCAGAGCCAGGGATGGAGACAAGACAGGTCAAAGGCAAGCTGGGTCAGTAGCAGGGAATCCAATAAAAGCATAAGCAAGAACACAGGAACACATGAGGGGGCTGACGCACATCCAGCAACTTGTGCATGATTGCTTAGTAATGGTCGCGGCCATGCTTGTATGTGCATTTGCATAGGCACATGCCTGCATGTCCTGCAAACATCGTCTGTGGCCCTGTTGAGTGTTGGCAGATGTGTCAGTTCTTCCGTGAGCCATCCTTTGACATCATTCCCGCGGTACGGAACTCTGAAGGAACGGCAAGGGTATGCGTTAAACATGCATGTAACAGTGCAAGTTTAGGAGATCTTCACTCTACCTACAGGTAATCCATATTATAGACTTACCTGCAGGTCCAAGTAAAAAAATACTTTACTAGAACTTTAATGTGATCATTCCCTCGTGGGTGTCTTTGCGCCATACCTTTGAATGTCCCTACCATACAAGTTGCACCCCGCCGTTTCACTGATTGACAATCCACTACTGGTTGCAATGGCGGCTGCTCAGGCATGGCACAGGGGCGCCACTCCCCTAATTTATGTGTCCGGCCCCAATCTACATGTAGGGCGCTGGACACATTGATTCCAATGTGTTTTTTTTAGAAGCACATGATTAGAGCTCTAACTGGCTTAAAAAAGGAAGTGCTTGGGGCGCAGAGCACTGAGCCCGGAGCCAACCCAGTATTGTGACATTAGCGAATAATATTCGTCAATGTCTTCCTGTTTCTCCTCCCAGCCCTTCTGACTCCCAATTTGCTGGGAGTCCTAAGACCTAATTGACTGCGGGTCCTAAGTCCTGAACAGCGAGAGGAGAAGCGATTGTCGAGATGCAGGGGGGAAGCCGCAACCTGGATGAGGTAAGTGCAGGGGCTGGCAGGCAACAGGCGAGCGATGTGGCGATCGACCGATGTGGGGGGAGTGGAGATCGAGCAATGGGAGGGGGGGTGGGGTTTGGTGGTTGTTTGGTTGGTTGCCTGCGGAGGCCGCGGGTCCGCCCCCTCCCCCAAGAAAGTTGAGCACCAGCCGCCACTGACTGGTTGTATTATGTGTCTTTAGCATTACACCCTGGAAAAAGTTTTATATTTTGCTGTACTCATTATCCTCCATTTTCATCAGGGTCGAGACATACTGTTGACATTTCTGTGCAAAACCTGTTGTACCATTCTTGGTATTTTCTCAATAAAAACAAAGTGAAAGAATGTGTCCGAGCTCTCATCCGCCTCTCTCCTACACCCTGCTGGCCTTTTTCAGACATTTTTAACAAACAGTCTGAAAGCAGACAACTTCTGCTCTCTTTAGAAAATCCAATATGCTATACAATTTTTATTTTGGGTGCACCCTGTGTTTAAGGAGATAATTATAGAATTAGTAAAAAAAAACATCTGTTTAAATTTTAAATTTTAAGATCAAATTAACTGAAAACCCTTTTAACTTCCCTTAACCATACACAGGAGGTCTGTCTAAATTTTACAAATTTTACAACTGACCTTTTAGAAATTATACCCCATATCTTTCTTTTTTTCTTCTGAAACTGAGATGCATTTCGATGGCTGCATTAAAAGTGTCAGTCTTTCCTGTTGGCAACAGAAAGCTTTATTTAACACCTGTAACATAAAAAAGATTATGCTGCTTCAGAGACCTCTACATATTCTGTCCTGTTGAGCCAGTGTGTCAAAGGCCATTTTTGTATCTCTTATATCTGTTTCTATAATATATGAGGACAGAATATCTGTGGTTATTCATACTGAGATCAATTATTTCTACTAAAGGTGGGGTGGGAAATTCATGCAAATGGGTTCCTTCGAGGGAAGTATGACTGTATTAGTTAATAGTAGCAAGAGCAAGTAGAACAAGTTCTGCTTTCTTTTATTTGTTCTGTACTGAGAAACCTGTGACTGTTAAATCAATCTATCTATTCTATGCACTATTCCATAGGACAGATAATATAAAAGCCTGACACCACTGCTCAAACTGCACACCTTATGCACTATGCATACCTGATAAATCAAATAGTTACAGTAACAAACAAATTAATTGTATATTTGCATATCTTGAACTGGGCTAATATATTGTTGACTTTTTGTAATTGTAACCCTCATTTATATCCTGACACCCTTAATGCAGTGCAAATGTCCGGAACTTGCATCAAGTTTCTCAGTCATTCTGCCTGTGTTGTTGGACAGATTTCCCTTTTTAAGTTGAACGTTTTCAAACATATACCCAACAAAACCAAACATGATTAACCACTTCAGCCCCGGAGGATTTGGCTGCCAAATGACCGGGCCACTTTTTGCGATTTGGCACTGCGTCGCTTTAACTGACAATTGCGCGATCGTGCGACGTGGCTCCTAAACAAAATTTACATCCTTTTTTTCCCACAAATAGAGCTTTCTTTTGGTGGTATTCGATCACCTCTGCGGTCTTTATTTTTTGCGCTATAAACAAAAATAGAGCAACAATTTGGAAAAAAAAGCAATATTTTTTACTTTTTGCTATAATAAATCACCCAAAAATATCTAAAAAAAACATTTTTTTCCTCAGTTTAGGCCGATACGTATTCTTCTACATATTTTTGGTAAAAAAAAATCACAATAAGCGTTTATTGATTGGTTTGTGCAAAAGTTATAGCGTCTACAAAATAGGGGATAGTTTTATGGCATTTTTATTAATATGTTTTTTTTTACTAGTAATTGCAGCGATCAGCGTTTTTTTTTATCATAACTGCGACATTATGGCGGACACATCGGACACTTTTGATGCTATTTTGGGACCATTCACATTTATACAGCGATCGGTGCTATAAAAATGCACTGATTACTGTATAAATGTGACTGGCAGGGAAGGGGTTAACCACTAGGGGGCTAGGAAGGGGTTAAATGTGTCCTTGGGAGTGATTATAACTGTGTGGGGGCAGGGCTTACTGTGACATGACACTGATCGCTGCTCCCGATGAGAGGGAGCAGACGATCAGTGTCCTGTCACTAGGCAGAACAGGGAGATGCCTTGTTTACACTGGGGGGGGGGGGGGAAGGGGGGACAGACAGGGAGGGGAAGGGGGGAGAAGGAAGGAAAGCAAGGGGAACCATCCACCAGGAAATGACAAGAACATACAGATAGGTAATAGCCCACCACCAGGAAACACATACGTAGTGTGTCTCACCGCAATCTGATTTAAGTTGGATGTACTGGGGCAGCTAGATTCCAAGGTGCAAGCGGTCAATGCAAAAATATAATAGTAGATCCAACAAACTTTCATGCCTTTCATATAGCAGGCACCTATGGCGATATGGTGGCAAAGGAAGGGCTGGGAACCAAACGGGAAAGCGGGTGATTAGTAAGGACCAGATAAAGAAAACTGCTGCAATATCCGGATCCATAGGCCCCTCTTACCTGGTAAGTCCCGTCTGGTCGATAGCCCCAGGGAGAGTCACACGCTGCTCACAACAGCGGCTCCGGTGGGAGCCGTTATATGAGCTCCCCAACCCCGCCATCAGATCACGCCGATCTAGCGGCGTGTGACGTCACGGGGTCAGTCCAGTCACACACTGCGAGGTAGGGATGAGCTTCGTGTTCGAGTCGAACATATGTTCGACTCGAACATCGGCTGTTCGATCGTTCGACGAAGATCGAACGATTTGGGCTGTTCGCGCCAAATTCGAGTGACGCGAACGGCCCACAATGCACTACGCCATCGCAGTGTCATCCAGGCGCTGTGATTGGCCAAGCATGCACTGTGACCCTGCATGCTTGGCCAATCACAGTGCCGGCAGCGAGGAGAGCAATGATTGGCCACAGGCAGGATGCCTGTGGCCAATTATTGCTGAGGGTGTTTAGTACACGCCCCACACTATAAAAGGCCGCCAGCACGGCGGCCTAGTGTAGTGTGTTCCGGAGCAGGGATAGAGCAGCATAGGCAGGGACAGTGACTTTTATTTCTTTCTTGCTTAACCTGGATTCCTTTAGTTTAGGGAAAGAGAAGGATAGGTAGGGAGAGTGTCAGTGTGTTTTGTGCTTGTGCTATATTGTGCTTAAAAAAACCATTTTTTCTAGGGACAGAAAACTGTAGGTAGGGAGAGTGTCAGTTTCTTTCACTGTGAAAGTCCTTGTTTCCAGGGACCTGGAAGGACAGTGAGTGAATTCTCCTTGTGCTAAATTGTGCTTAAAAAAAACATTTTTTCTAGGGACAGAAAACTGTAGGTAGGGAGAGTGTCAGTTTCTTTCACTGTCAAAGTCCTTGTTTCAAGGGACAGAGAAGGACACCTGAAGGTAGCCCTTATTGCTTTTTTCCCATCTCCCTGCAGGCCATCTATTAGAATGTCTGGAAGGCAAACAAGGAGAGGCAGACAGTCAGGAGGCAATAAAAGAGGGCAAGCAGGCTCTGTGTCTGGGGGCAACAGTGCTGGTCGTGGACGCGGTGCATTGTCATCAGCACATGGCCATGGGACACGCTTGTCCTTCTTTTCGGCAGCTGGACATGTTGAGCCACATCATGCCGAAGACTTGGTAGAGTGGATGACCAAGCCCTCCTCCTCCTCCTCATCCTCTCTCACCCAGGCTCAGGGTACTGGAAAAGCAGCTGCCAAAGCGTCCTCTTCCCTGGTATCAATGTCAGACTCATCATCAGTCACTCCTTCCCTAGACCCACCATGTCCTCCTCCTGAGGAGTCCCCCGAACTGTTTCAGCACAGTGTTGGGTACATGCTCCAGGAGGATGCCCAGCGTTTCGAAGGGTCTGATGATGAAACCCAGCTAGAGGAAGGCAGTAGCGTGAGAGCAGACAGAGGGGATGCTCAAGAAGGACACCAATCTGGCAGTCATGTTCCAGCAGCTGCAGCATACTGCCAGATTGGCTCCAGTGATGAGGAGGGAGGTGATGATGAGGTCACTGACTCCACGTGGGTGCCTAATAGGAGAGAGGAGGAGGAGGAGGATGAGGAGGAGGCACATCTCCAACGAGGCAGGATGCCCTTTGGTGGCCAGCGTAAGGGCAGTACACCGACGGAATCACACCGCAGAGCTCCGCCTGTGCAGGGCGCTGCCTCTGCCCGTCATTCAAAAAGTTCTTTGGTGTGGGCCTTTTTTGAGGCTAGTGCATCAGATCGCACAGCTGCTGTTTGCAACATATGTCTCAAGCGTATATCGCGTGGCCAAAACATCAGCCGCTTGGGTACCACATGCCTGACCAGACATATGTTGACCTGCCATGCAGCTCGTTGGCAAGCCTACCTCAAAGACCCACACCAAAGAACAAAGCGGACCTCTCCTTGCACCGCATCAGCTGGGATCTCCAACCCCACTATAACTTCAGTCCTCTCTGAAACATGCACTGAGAGGAATGAAGGTGTAGAATTAGGTGTGTCACAGCCAAGTACTTGCGGCCACTCTGCTAGCAGTACACCGACGTCCGATTCTAGCAGGCAAATTTCCCTGCCCCAGCTGCTGGACCGTCGAAAGAAGTTCACTCCCAGCCATCCACATGCCCAGCGGTTGAATGCTAGCTTGGCTAAATTGCTAGCGCTTCAACTGCTGCCTTTTCAGTTGGTAGACTCGGCCCCCTTCCGTGAGTTTGTGCAATGTGCGGTTCCTCAGTGGCAGGTTCCCAAACGCCACTTTTTCTCACGGAAGGCTATTCCGGCTCTCTACCGGCATGTGGAAGGCAATGTCTTGGCCTCGCTGGACAGGGCGGTCAGCGGTAAGGTGCATATTACCGCTGACTCATGGTCCAGCAGGCATGGACAGGGATGTTACCTTTCTTTCACGGCCCATTGGGTCACTCTTTTGGCAGCTGGGAAGGATGCAGGACAAGGTGCAGTAGTGTTGGAGGTTGTCCCACCGCCACGCCTCCAAAATGCTACTACTGGTTGTGACACACCTCTCTCCTCCACCCCCTCCTCTTCTTCTTCCTCCATGGCCTCTTCCTGTGGTTTGTCCTATGAACCAGCGGTGCTCCGTAGCCGTTCACGGGGCTACGCAAGTACGCAGGCAAAAAGATGCCATGCCGTGCTTGCGCTGGTGTGTTTGGGGGACAGAAGCCACACTGGGGCAGAGGTCCTGTCTGCTCTGCAGGGCCAGGCCGAGAGGTGGTTGACGCCACGCCAGCTTAAGCCAGGAATGGTGGTTTGCGACAATGGCACCAACCTCCTCTCCGCCCTCCGACAGGGACAACTGACCCATGTGCCCTGTGTGGCTCACGTCCTTAACCTGGTGGTGCAGCGGTTCTTGGGCAGGTACCCGGGCTTACAGGATGTCCTGAGGCAGGCCAGGAAAGTATGTGTGCATTTCCGCAGATCTTATAATGCCAGTGCTCGCCTGGCTGAGCTGCAAAAGGAGTTGAACCTGCCCAAGAACCGCCTTATATGTGACATGCCCACCAGGTGGAACTCAACGTTGGCCATGCTGCAGCGGCTGCACACGCAGCAGAGGGCCATCAATGAGTACCTGTGCGACTACGGCACCAGGACAGGGTCAGGGGAGCTTGGTTTTTTTTCTCCACGCCAGTGGGGCATGATCAGGGATGCATGCACTGTCCTGGCACCATTTGAGGAGGCCACGAGGATGGTGAGCAGTGACAGTGCATGCATCAGTGACACTGTACCTCTTGTCCACCTGTTGGAGCACACGCTGCGTGGAATAATGGACAGGGCACTTGAGGCAGAACAGAGGCAGGAAGAGGAGGACTTCCTTGCCTCTCAAGGCCCCCTTTACCCAGACAGTGTTCCTTCTGTCCCACCCATCGCACAGGAAGAGGAAGAGGAGGAGGAGGAGGAGGAGGAGGAGGATTGTGTCAGCATGGAGGTGGAGGCTGGCACTCAGCATCATCAGCAGCAGTCTTTTAGGGATGATTTACAGTCCCAAGAAACCAGTGGACTTGTACGTGGCTGGGAGGAGGTGGCTGCGGATCATGTCGTCCTTAGTGACCCAGAGGACTCCGGAGCGAATGCCTCAGCAAACCTACGCTGCATGGCCTCCCTGATCCTGCAAAGTCTGCGGAAGGATCCTCGTATTCTTCGGATCAAGGAGAGGGACCATTACTGGCTGGCCACTCTCCTTGATCCACGGTACAAGGGTAAGGTTGCGGACCTTATGTTACCGTCGCAGAGGGAGCAGAGGATGAGACAACTCCGGGAGGCCTTGCAGAAAGGTCTGTGCAACGCGTTCCCAGAGACTGGGAGGTTACAAACTCCTGGTCCTGGACAACGAGTTGCTGAGGCTTCGGCCAGTCAAAGAAGGAGCGGTGGGGAAGGTGGCCGTCTGACCGATGCGTTCAGACAATTCTTTAGTCCGCAGCCCCAAAGTATGATCGGTTCCAGCAACCATCGCCAGCGTCTGATAAACATGGTGCAGGAATATCTAGGGGCAAGGTCAGACTTGGACACCTTCCCCACCGAAAATCCTCTGGCTTACTGGGTCTTGAGGATGGATCACTGGCCAGAGCTTGCACAGTATGCAATTGAGCTACTGGCCTGTCCTGCATCCAGCGTTCTTTCGGAACGCACATTCAGTGCTGCTGGAGGATTTGTCACGGATCACAGGGTGCGCCTGTCCACCGACTCGGTTGATCGACTGACTTTCATCAAGATGAACCAGTCTTGGATCACCACCAGCTACCACACACCTGATGCTGATATAACAGACTAATTGATTTTAACATGTCACATCCCTTCAAGACTGATGCTGATGCTGAGTGCCTGTGCTGTTATGTTGACTGGCTATCCTCCTCCTCCGAGTCCTCAATGATACGATTGATGATGATAGCTTGGAAGATCATTTTTGTTTATGGGTGCCGCCACCAGTGGCTAAGGCCCAATTTTTCAGCCCCTGTTTTACAGGGGCGTGTAATTACAATTTTTTTAGCAATAATTTGCCATAGGGCTCATTGCTGTGCTCCAAGTACAGTATCTGTGAGGGGTTGGAGTGTTGTGGCACCAGTGCCTAAGGCCCAATTTTTCAGCCCCTGTTTAACAGGGGCGTGTCATTACAATTTTTGAAGCAATACTTTGCAACAGGGCTCATTGCTGTGCTCCAAGTACAGTATCTGTGAGGGGTTGTAGTGTTGTGCCACCAGTGCCTAAGGCCCAATTTTTCAGCCCCTGTTCAACAGGGGCATGCAATTACAATTCTTGATCTAATAATTCACAGCAGGGTCCATTGCTGCACCCACCAAGAGTAACTCTGAGGGCTTACAGTCTTGTGGCAACGCCACGACCACCACCACCACGAAAGGCCCAATTTTTCAGCCCCTGTTCAAAAGGGGCATGTAATTACAATTCTTGATCTAATAATTCACAGCAGGGCCCATTGCTGCACCCACCAAGAGTAACTGTCAGGGCTTACAGTGTTGTGGCACCAGCACCACCATCAAAGCCCCAATTTTTACTACCACTGTTCAACAATTATATGTAATTAAAATTCCTGATATAATAGTTGACAGCAGGGCGTTCCAGCACCAACCAAGAGTAACTGAGTGCTTACAGTGTTGTGCCAACACCAACAACTAAGGGGCCTATTTCTGCAGAGTATATACGGCAGGTCCCTACTTTCAAACATCCAACTTACAAACGACTCCTACTTGCAAACGAAAGAAGACAACAGGAAGTGAGAGGAAATCTACCCCTAGAAAGGAAAATTCTCTCCTGTAAGAATAAATATGGGAGAAAGGGGTCTCATCTGTACTGATGCTTTATCAGCAATCCTTGTTTCAAGAAAAACACCACATTTCAAAAACAGTTGTCATTGGGACGGAAAGTGAGGTGAAATGTTCTGAACAGGGGCACAGACAGCAAAACAAATGTTACAGGGGTGATAACCCTTACCTATGTTTCCCAAAAAGTTTAAAAATAGATTTTTGGGCTGGAGCTACACTTCAACAATGTACCTGTTCAAAATTACAAACACATTCTACATAAGAACAAACCTACAGTCCCTGTCTTGTATGCACCGCCTGTATACGGCTGTTCAGAGTATATAGGGCCTTTTTTATTTTATGTGCGGGGTTCCCCTTAATATCCATACAAGACCCAAAGGGGCTGGTAATGGGCTGGGGTAGGGGGGGGGGTCATGGGGTAGCTATGCCATTTTTCCTAAAGATTTTCATCCATATTACCGGGACCAGACATTGCATTAAAGCCGCAAGCAGTTTTAAATGACTTTTTTCCCTTTAGAAATGTTATTTTGTGCAGGGACAGTTCTAAACACGGGAAACACGTGGCACTTCACAGGCATACTTTAGACACCCCCCAGGTACGATATTTAAAGGAATATTTGACTTTTTTTTTTCACTTTATGCATCATTAAAATGACTGCTCCCGAAAAACGACCGTTTTTAAAACTTCTTTTTGCATTGATACATGTCCCCTGGTGCAGAACCCGGGTTCCCAAACCCTTTTTAGGACAATAACATGCATAATAGTTGTTATAATTAGCACTTTAGAATTCGAACGTTCGCATCCATTGTATTTAATAGGGTTCTAATGTTCGTTCGAACTTTCGGTCCGTTCGCGGGTTCTGGTGCGAACCGAACCCGGGGGTGTTCGGCTCATCACTACTGCGAGGTATCGATGCTACCGCGCATGTGCGCACCAGTGAAACCTATGGCCAATGGGCCAGGTCCTCTGATGCAAGTCAGGATTAACCAATGGTGTCCTGACCAGAGTGGACACACGTCCGCCAATGGGGTGAATAAACAAGCCTCCATATGATCACATGACTGGAGGAAAACAGACGAGCATCAGCAAATAACAAAACATTTACAATAATATACAATAAACAATGTGTTGATTAAACATAAGGCAATTTACACATTTTAAATCTTAGAAATAATTATCCAAGCTATCACCAGAATGGTTTTCAGGAATAAGAAGGGGATATCCCGAAAGGGGAGAAGGTAGAGATCAGGGGTCCCAAACGTGGCACTGGAAGGGCTATGTACAGGGGAACTACCAGAGGGGGGATTCCAGCAGAAAGGGGGGCGATTAAGATCAAGGAGGTGGGAAGGGGGGGTGGGGAGAAAGGGGGGGGGAAGCTGGAGAACATCTAGGGGGGAGGGGGGAGGGACGGGGGAAAAAGGAGGGTGTGGGAGAAGGAGAAGGAAGGAAAGAAGGGGGGAGGGAAGGGGGGGGGAAGGAGGAGGGCCCAATTGTTACAAGAAGGATTTGTATGAAATAATTTCGTTCAATCCAGGGGGGGGGGGGGTGGCATTGAGGCGTTCTATTCAGAGAGCTTCTCTTTGCAGAATAACCTTATCCCAGTCACCTCCCCTGGGGTTGGGTGCAATAACCTCCAAGACAAGAAACCTGACCACCGAAAGATCGTATCGATGGTACAAACCAATATGTCGACCGATAGTGGTAAGTTTACCACTACTGGAGTAGTAAAGATGGTCCCCGATTCGCTGTCTAAATTCCCTGATGGTCTTGCCTATATAATAGGCTTTGCATTTACAGACCATGAGGTATATAACACCCCTGGTGCCACAATCGGCGTATGTGCGTGGGAGGAAATGTTCTCCATTTGGTAAAATTAAGTGTTTCCCTTCCAGCACCCAGGGGCAGCGGGGGCAGTCACTGCATTGAAAAGTACCATTGGGTCCTAGTCTAGGGGGGCCACAAGGAACATAATGACTTTGTGTCAAACGATCCCGCAAAGAATGGGCTCTGCGGAAAACTAGCTTAGGGTTAGGTTGTACATGTTTATGGAGGGTATTGTGTTCAGTCAGTAGATGCCAATGCTTTGTGAGAATGTTTCTCAAAGTATTATGGTGAGCAGAAAAGGTGGTGATAAATCTGACTGACTGCTTAGGGGGCTGAGGTCTGGGAGGGTTGTATAGGAGAGATTGTCTAGAACGTAGACATGCCTTATTAAACGCATTTTTAAGGTTAGTACGAGAGTAGCCTCTTAATAATAAACGTTCACGTAGAGCTTTGGCCTGGATGATAAAATCACTTTCTAATGTGCAATTCCTGTGGAGGCGCAGATATTGTGCAAATGGAATGCTATGTACCAATGATCCAGGGTAAGCACTGGTTGCATATAGCAGGGTATTACCTGCTGTAGGTTTACGGTATAGGTTGGTACTTAGGGTACCATCCATTTGTTTGATGATGACCAGATCCAGGGATCTGTCCATCATCAACTTGAAATGTACATTTTAAATTCAGGTCATTCTCATCTAGCAATTGAACAAAAAGCTGGTAGGAGGGTGATCCTACCAGCTTTTTATTCACACCTTTGTCTGATTGTTTAATAACCAGGTCGGGATATTTTTGATTTTTTTTTAAAGCTTTGGTCTGGCCACTAGTTAGATTGGAAGGTATAGTTTGTGTGGTGGATATTTTGAATATTTCATATCCTGGACTCTAAATAACCCACCATGCCCCCAATGGACACATGTATATATGTATCTATGTAGCACTACCCCCGTAGGAGCTGCTGGTTTCACTGAAGTTAGAATAGCGCCCCATTCATTGGGAACAGGGCGCTGCATGTGTATGTATATGTATGTATGTATGTATGTATATATATATATATATGTAGGTGGACGGGTAAAATCTGTTTATGATTTTACTGAAATATATATTTTCTGTGAGGGAGAGCCCCCCCCCCATATTGTAAACAAAGGTCTTATCATCTCCTGTCTGTTCAGAACCCAAAATAGGTTTCAGGTGATACTTAAGCCCCATACACACGGTCGGACTTTCATCTGACTTTTCCCTGGATTTTTGTCCAAACAGAGTTGGCCGGGCACACCCATAGCATACACACCACAGGACTTTTCTGCAAACTTTCCCAAAACTTTTTGCAACATCACATGGTTTTTCTGCTCTTTTCTGCTCTTTACCGCCACCCTTTGGTCAACTTCTGCTATTGTTGGCTGATTTTAACATTAGTTGTTTTGTCCATCGGACAAAAGTCCTATGGTTTTCTGTACACACGGTCGGACTTTGCTTCATCTGACTTTTGTTGGCCAAAAGTTTGTCCGTTTGCAGACCCAACTTTTGTCCGATAAAAACACAAAAAAAAAAAAAAAAAAGTTTGTCTGATGGAGCGTACACACGGTCGGATTGTTGGTCCAACTTGCTCAAAATAAAGTTTGTTGGCCAAAAGTCCGACCGTGTGTATGGGGCTTTAGAGGTGTTAAATTATCCTTTTGTCTTGAAAGGAGCCAGTACAGACAGCAAGACTCCATCACAGCAGGGGCCCTTAGAATGCTAATGTGGGAAGTGGTTAAACTGTACATCAAAGGAGAGTACATAACACACCTCAGTCCTGAAGGCAGATTCAAAATGGCTTGAGATTTCAACCAATTAGGATAGGAGGGAACTTTGAACCAATGAATATCTAGGCTTGAGTTTCAACCAATCAGTGTATAATGCAACTATAGACCAATGGGGTTACAGGGAGTTTTGGTACCTGGAGGGGGGTATAAATCAGTCAGGCAAAGCCATGGTTAGCTCCTTTAGAATGAGGACCTGACCTGAACAAGACCTGGTGATGTAGTATCTCTCCTTCCCTCTCCTTCCCTCTCCTTCCATTCTATCTTAAGATTTGGCCTTAGATGAATCTTACTTCCCCATCTTTCCTGTAACCCTACAACTTATTGGTATGATTGTGTATCATTTGTATTATAGCAATATTCCCAATTTGTATTAGTGAGTATCCTATTGGTATTATCATGTAACATTAATATCATCTTGCTATTAGGTGGTATCATTTCTGTATAAATAAATGTAATTGTTTTCTCTTTAAAAAAATAAAAATATATATATATATATAATCAACAAAACATACAGGTTCAATGCTGCTTCGACCCAGACCGTTTGTCACCCATTTCACTTTATGTCAAAGAGCACTGACTCTGCATTCAAAAAAAACAAATAATATATAACTGTCCTGAAACAGTGCCTTGAAAAATAATACATTGCAGCTGTTGCAGCAGCAACTTGGCAAAAAAAGTACAAAAAATTAAAAAGGGGAAACAAAAAATAGATAACTCCTCTCCCCTATTAGTGATCAACAGGTGCACAGGATCACTATCACTAACAATTTACAAGTCGGGTACAAAACAAAAAATAATAAAAAATATTAAAAAGTAGAGGCTAAACCAATGGTTGCCAAAAAACGTTTTAGAATTTAGTCAACCCCGACTGCCCTTTAATATTACAGATTGAACAGGCTTATCCCTAGAACAAAAAACAAGAAAAATATAGTTCTAGGGTCTTCTCTTAAATGCGCAAGCTACTCTAAATCGTTCTCTTAACCACTTCCATACAGGACTTTTTATACCACTTCAATACCGGGCCTATTCTGGCACTTCTCTCCTACATGTACAAATCATCATTCTTTTGCTAGAAAATTACTCAGAACCCCAAAACATTATATATGTTTTTTTTAGCAGACACCCTAGGGAATAAAATGACGGTCGTTGCAACTTTTTATCTTGCACGGTATTTATTTGCGCAATAATTTTTCAAATGCCTTTTTTTGGGGGAAAAAATGGTTTCATGAATTAAAAAATAACAAAACAGTAAAGTTAGCCCAATTTTTTTGTAAAATATGAAAGCTTATGTTACGCCGAGTGAAAAGATACCTAACAGGTCACGCTTTAAAATTGCGTACACTCATGGAATGGCGCCAAACTCGGTACTTAAAAATCTCCATAGGCGACGCTTTGAAAATGTTTACAGGTTACCAGGTTAGATTTACAGAGTGGGTCTAGTGCTAGAATTGTTGCATGCGCTCTAACGCACACGGCGATACCTCACATGTGTGGTTTGAACGGCGTTTACATATGCGGGCGGGACTTACGTGTGTATTCGCTTCTAAGCGCGAGCTATTGGGGACGGGCGTTTTAAAAAAAAAATCTTTATTTTTTTTTATTTTACTTTATTTATTTTTTTTATTTTTTTTTTGTTACACTTTTTTTTATTTTTGATCACTTTTATTCCTATTACAAGGAATGTAAACATCCCTTGTAATAGGAATGTGTGTGACAGGTCCTCTTTATGGAGAGATGCGGGGTCAATAAGACCCCACATCTCTCCTCCAGGCTGGAAAGCATGAGATCAGTGACATTTTTTTACGATCTCATACTTACAGCCACAATGGCGGCTTTGTTTACATTTGAGGACCCGGGCGTGACGTCATCACATCGCGCCCGGGCCTCCGACGATCACAGAGATGACTGGTGACCATCTGGTCACCAGTCATCTCTATGCTCATCACGTGACCCACCACTGGCGCAGACGATTCTCTCCGGGTCCCCGATCGCACGGGAGAGCCCGGAGAAGCACGGGATGGTGGCAGGAGGGGGGGGATGTCCCCTCCCGCCGCCTATAAGAACGATCAAGCGGCGGAACCGCCGCTATGATCATTCTTATGGTGCGCAGGATCGCCGGCTGCAAACAAGGATATCTAAATGATGCCTCTAGCTGCAGGCATCATTCAGATATCCCCCCTCAAACCCAGGACTTCATATGACCCGGAGGGAGAGAGGGTTCCTGCCGGCGTCATTTTGCTATGGCCCGGTATGGAAGGGGTTAATAGTGACGCGCATTGGGACCGCAACAGGGTGGGGTTTACTAAAGTTTTGGCCCTAAAAAAATCTTATCTCCCTTGTTATCTCCTCCCATGCTCAACCTCAGGACTGCTCCAGAACCTCTGGAACTCCCCACCCCCATATGTCCAGCCAGTCCCTACTCTTCAGCCAGCTCCATATCAGATAATTCTCAGCAGCTATTATTTTTGTTCCACCCCATATACTTAGATTATCAACCCCTAGAGAAGGCCCTTTTTATTCACGCCTTGCCCAAACTGTTGGCACCATTTAAATCCTGTTGCCCAAAGTTGAACCACCCAACTTTCAACTCCTCCCCGAATCCCAACGGAAGTTTCAGTAAGTGTAAGGGGATGTCAGGTTTGCTATAAAACCTTTTAGGGGCTATCGGGGTGCAATCCGGGTTTCCTTCTATATCCCTCCCAAGGACAAGAGTGTAGGTACAATAGACTCCCCGAGGTAGTGTACCCTGCTGAGTACAATTCAACCTGATGCTGAAAACAGTGTATCATTAGACATGTGATATCAGCATCAGTACCCCGGCCTCCGGTATTGAGTCTAACAACACCTACACAATCGAAGCAATGACAAAAAACCCACAAAATTCTATCCCTATGCCTGGATTTCAGTGACCATGCCCAGGGTATATCATGCACCCCTACCTACTGTTAGGTTCAAGAGACACCCTAGTTCCATGACTAACGCCACATCAGTATCCTCTAGGTCAAAGCACCAAACTCGCCTATGTCCCAAATAATACCCATGTGCTTCCTTCCCAGCAATGATCTCCCCATCCAGAACACAGAGTGAAATACCTTCCCAACATTTCTCATTCACCACCGTGTATTGGCCATGCAAGGGACATCGTGGTCACACTTCTGACAGAGGGAAATATCAACCTGCCCCCAGCTTCCGTACCCTGAGATCACATGTGGGTCACTTAGCCACAAATGCAACAAGATAGAATCCCCAGTCAGTAAGCCACTGGTGCCCTCAAATCTACAGACCGAGTCTGCATTTCTGTAACACCTTTTACAATCCAAACCAGTACAGCCCATCCAGGCATTCGACTACCACTTTGGCTTAGTGTAGGCGACGTGTTTTGGCACAGTCTTACTGAGTGGTGATGCTAACTTATCAGGCCACTCCCCCTCATAGAGAGATTTGTACAAACAGCTTGATGTTGGTTGATAACTCCACCTGCCCCTGTGTGCACACTAGAGCCAATGACATATATCTGCCCTGTACCATCCCACACTCTCTACCAACCTCTCACCATGACTGCCAAAATCTTGAGCCACTTTACACTGGGTCCTATTCCCCCTCATATAGTGTTGAATACATCCCTCCTCTTCCGGCTACTCCTCAGAGATAAGCGTCCTGCATGACACTCTGTGTCCGCACATCTCTGGGAGCAAGCCACTGGTACCATGACCGCACTTTATTCAGTGTGTATTCAGCACATATAGGATAATGGGTTCTTATCAACCACTATGAGATGCTGGAGCGCCATGTGGTGACGGAATACTGTAGGTACCTGCACCATATTCAGTGTCCCACATGTCCCCCATTAAAAAACATTTCCTCCTTTCAATCCCTGTCCGGACTCAAACCCCTCAGAACCAGATGGACTCCAGTGTGTAACCCAGTAGAGTGATAGGATAGTACCCAAATTGACCGTGATATATGCACAATGTTCCGTCCCTGCCATTAGGGATGAGAATAGTACTAGTTACATTTTGACAACCCTGGAACTGAGTCATCCACCACTCCATAGGACTCATAGTCAATTCAGATACTACCCCACCTGCCTGTCTTTATAAGGTGGAACTTGAGTAAGAGTCAGTCAACTCTCCGAGGTTTTTAATTCTGGCCAGTGCAAGTTGAATGTCCTACCCTTTCCCTGATATGTAGCCCAGGACCTCCCAATGTGTTCCTGATTATCTCCAGCTCCATAGTGTTTAGGGTACCCAGTGACCCGCCTCCCGCTCCAAAGACAGTCGCCATCAAGCCTCTCTTTTTCCTAAGTTATGGGATATGGTCTGGATACCCGGATTAAAAACCACCTGCCACCAGGTACACCCAATCCCTTATAGAGACTGCACACCTTCTCCCTCCTCTATCAATTCGGTATTCAGAAAATTTTATCCTTCACCCCTACAACACAAGCTGCCTAGACTATTCAGACAGGACTCACATGAATGACAGGAGCCTAGTGCCACACTGGGGCACTGGTCTTCTTGGCCTGCAAGACACAGGCAACTAGTTAAGGTACACAAGGACTCTAGGACAGGAAGGACACCTTTGGGTGTAAACTGAGGAGAATACGGCATGCCCACACATACCTCGGACGTGAGGGCTCTTGGAACAGCCAAGCGCTGGTAACACCCCATACAACCTTCCTGCACAATTTTTCCCCAGACTCAACCAAAACTATACAATATGAGGCCAGACCTATACCCTCTCAACTTGTATGCAATCAGGCAGGCCCTCATACCGCACATCTGCAGGTAAATCTAAAATAAATTGGAAAACAAAATTGCATAATGTGTATCCAGCTTGAGGAACTGCTGCTACCAGACACAACTGACCAACAGACTAAGACAAATCCCTTGCAGCACTGAGGCGCTGGGACCACTGAACAGTAGGGGGTACACGAGCCGACCGGTGTGCCTTGAAACACACAGATATTTATTAGGCAATTGGTAACAAGTAGCCACATAAACAGTCCCAGCAGGAAACTCTATGAGAAGGGTTGGTTTGCTCTATTTCAGAGAGATGGGATTGCTTGGTGACATGGTAGGAAACAGGTTTGAACTACATTTGGGACACACAGATAGCTAGGGACATTAGCATACCTTAGCTTGAGGCAATGAGCCAACCTTGTACAGCCAGGTATGGTTGGGCGTGTACCTAATTACAATAACAGCGAGGGGGGTGTAAGCAGTCATACTCCTAAACACAAGTCCGCCCAAAGTAACATCAGACCATTACCCTTTTACCACTAAGTGCAGTACCCCTGGCAGAGATTTATAATGCTCCTTAGCCTCACATATGTGTTAGAGTGCCAATTATCCCCGGCAGTCTTACTCAACTTTTAATTTATAACAACTAATATGCGGACTTCAGTTAATTGGTTCTGCTACTCAGTGGATCAGAACATACAACACACACTGGGTGGTCCAAAACACAACCGAATGGACTGACAACTAGACATTCCAACTAGATAATGGTGGTGACAACCTAAAACATTTACATGTGAAACCCGACCAACCAGGAAAAATAATTTTTTATAACGTTGTCTTATAGAGGCTATGATTTCCTCTTCCAGAAAACCCAATTATCGAATCTGAGGGATAAAATTCCAATAAAAGTTAGTGATAAACATTACATTTTTCGCAATTTACAAAATAAAAACAATTCCAGTAACAAGACCTTAGCATATGAAACACAAATATACATTACATTACATAAACCGTGCACTTTTTTAAAATACCAAAAATTGTTGAGCTCAACTTTTTATTAATATGTATTACTTAATACACATGAATACCACGTGGAATTTGTTTTATGGCATACCAATACTTCCCCCCAAAAAAATGTATTCACCATGGTGAGAAAAAAAAATCGCAACTTGTCCTAAACTTTTTAACGGTACCATTTATCAACCAATCATAATACTTCACCACAAAATCCCTCGCTGAATTGTCTTCTGTAACACAAACACATTTTAGTAAATGCACCTTAAAAAAAACACTATTACAGATAATTATCCTGGCTCATGTCATTTGCATGTCAATACAATTCGTTTTACATTCTCACAGATCTGGTTGGAAAGAAAGGGGGGTCATTTTGGGCTGTCAGCAGCTGAGAACATAACATCACAGATCAGCACGACACATCTTGCATATTCCCCACACACACACATATTCACACACTTGGTCAAAGATGACCTCTAGACATCACACAAATCAGCATCTTTTCTATCATAACCTGTACTTCTTAAACCCATAACATCTGTTTGGTAAGGTTCCTCCTTGTCCCTTTGTTCATCATTTTTCTACCATCCATGCACAATAAGCATCTCTTTCCCAAGCATTTGGCTTGACAGTACCATTTTTTTAAAATACAGTTTCCCAGTCCAGCGATCCCCACCATTGCATATTTCCCAACCCAAGGCCCATATTTATCTACCCATCCTTTACGGACCAAGGACCTTGAACTGATTCCCCAACCTCTTATAGGTTGATTTATATGTCAAAGTTAGCTACTCTTTGACCAATGATTGGGTCGACAGATACCGCCCCTGTCGCCGTTGCAAACCTTTTTTCACTACTCTGCCAGAACAATCACTGCTCTGACTATAGTCCTTCAAAAAATAAGCCTGGAAATTTTCCCAACTAAATAAATAGTTTAATCTCCCCGTGGACTTTTCCAAAGTATTCCAAAAAAAATAAATGACTGTATCACAGGGCTTCCCAAGCGTTAAGCTTGATTAGACCCTATGATTGCTTGTAGTGCAGGAGGCAGTTTTGTTTGCTAACCTGGAACTTCCCATCTCAAACTGTAAATGCCTCTCAAGATGGCCGACCAGCCAGGCCACAACAAAATGGTGGACCGTACACCTCATGGACAACGACAAAATGGTGGATGACCACCGCAATTTTTCCAGCCAAAACCAGCATGGGACATCACAATGAACATAAGACCACATGGGTTCCCACACACAAAGGAAAACAAAAATGGTCTCCACCCGATTGCAACACAGAAAAAAACGCACTACTCCATTCGCACCAAACATCAAAAATCTGCCCCAAAAAAGCTTACAATCCCCCCGTTAGTAGTTTACACAGAAAGATAGATTCCCATACATCCAGATAATTCAGTGTGATTTAGTCTCCGTTTCCACTGATGCAATTCGACTTTGGAAACAAAGTCGCATTACAAATCTCTGCCCATTGATTTCAATAGCCCCTGTTCCAATCTATGTGACTCACAGCTGCAGTGACTCTGTATCACAATCGCGTTCAAAGCCACACCACAGTCGCCCTAAAGCTGCATCTCAAATCTTCCTGAATCATGCGACATTGGAGTTGCGCCAGTGGAAACGTAGCCCTATACGCATAGGTTTGTTTCAATCCCAAAGATTGGCCTAATCTCATTCAAAGGGTCAACTGAAGCCGGTTTGACACACATCCCTTGCCTGGCGCATGTGCTGAATTTGGTGGTGCAGGGGTTCCTTAAAAATTAACCCAATATGCCAGAGCTGCTACAGAAAGTGCGGGCCGTCTGTGCGCGCTTTCAGCGTTCTCACCCTACTGCTGCTCGCCTGTTATCGCTGCAGCGTAACTTCGGCCTTCCCGCTCACCGCCTCATATGTGACGTGCCCACAAGGTGGAACTCCACCTTGCACATGCTGACCAGGCTGTACGAGCAGCAGCAGGCGATAGTGGAGTTTCAGCTGCAGCACACATGCGTGAGTTGCTCTGTGGAACAGCACCACTTCACCACCAATAACTGGGCCTCCATGCGAGACCTGTGTGCCTTGTTGTGCTGTTTTCGAGTACTCCACCAACATGGCCAGTGCCGATGACGCCGTTCTCAGCGTTACTATCCCAGTTCTATGCTTCCTTGAAAAACGCTTCGGGCGATGATGGAAGAGGATGTGGCACAGGAGGAGGAGGAAGAGGGATCATTTCCAAGGCTTTCAGGGCAGTCATTCACAATTGGCTCCGAGGGTGGGTTCCTGAACCAACAAACACCAGGTACACAATTGTCCAGCAAGGGCACAGTTCTGGAGGATGACGAAGTGGAAGATGAGGAGGAGGAGATGGAGGAGGAGGAACCATGTTCACAGCAGGGTGGCACCCAGACCAGCTCATGGCCATCACTGGTGCGTGGCTGGGGGGATACAGAAGACACAGACGATACACCTCCCACAGAGGACAGCTTTTCGTTGCCTCTGGGCAGCCTGGCACACATGAGCGATTACATGCTGCAGTGTCTCCGCAACGACCGCTGAATTGCCCACATTCTAACAGGTGCTGATTACTGGGTGGCCACGCTGCTGGATCCCCGTTACAAGGACAACGTACCGTCCTTAATTCCCTCACTGGAGCGTGATTGTAAGATGCGCGAGTACAGGCGCACGCTGGTAGACGCGCTGCTGGTGGCATTCCCACCTGACAGCGGGGGCACAGTGGAAGCATAAAGCGAAGGCAGAGGAGGAGGAAGAGGTCGCCAATGCAGCCGGGGCACCGCCAGCACCTCAGAACGCAGGGTTAGCATGGCCGAAATGTGGAAAAGCTTTGTCAGCACGCCACAACAACCAGCACCACCAGCTGATATGGAACGTCTTAGCAAGAGGCAGCATTTCACCAACATGGTGGAGCAGTATGTGTGCACACGCCTACACATACTGAATGATGGGTCTGCCCCCTTCAACTTCTGGGTCTCCAAATTGGGCACATGGCCTGAGCTTACCCTTTACGCCTTGGAGGTGCTGTCCTGCCCTGCCCTGCAGCCAGTGTATTATCTGAATGTATATTTAGCACGGCAGGGGACGTTATCACAGACAAGCGCAGCCACCTGTCCAGAGCCAATGTGGACAAGCTCACGTTCATTAAAATGAACCAGGCATGGATCCCACAGGACTTGTCCGTACCTTGTGCAGAATAGACATGTATACCGGCCTTACCCTGCCATTGTTGTATTTTTGATCTCTCTCACTTTTTTGGGGTGTACCCTAATTTAAAAAACAAAAAAATTAAAAACAAAAACCAGTGTTGGCTACCTCATCCTCCTCCACCGCCGCTTCCACCTACACCGCCACATCCACCGCCACCTGAACCTCCTACTCCATATGGACCTCGTCCTCCTAGGTCAAGATTATTATTTTAAATTTTTATGTATTTTATGTTATTTTAAGTTATTATTTCCCTATCCACATTTGTTTGCAGAGCACTTGCCATGCTCTTAACAACATTTTGCTGCCTTTTGCAGCCCTCTAGCCCTTTCCATTACTTTTTTAGAGCCATTTTAGTCCTCAAAAGTTCGGGTCCCCATTGACTTTAATGGGGTTCGGGTTCGGGGTCAAGTTTGGGTCAAGTTCGGGTCCCGAACTCAAACTTTTTTCCGAAGTTCGGCCAAACCCGTTGAACCCGATCATCCAGGTGTCCACTCAACCCTACTTATCACTGCACCAATACCGTTCACATTGCACCAGCCAAAAGTGACAAGTGTGACATTTTTGCTGCAGCTGTGAAGCAACACAGTACAACAGTGACTCAGCCATATATCTTTACTGCCCCTTGTCCTCAAGTGCAAACTAGGCATTACATCACTGGTCAGGGTAAATGTTTCAGTTATATTGGTGGTCAGTGTAAATCCTCCCATTTAATTTGTGATCATTGTGAATGTCCCCGTTAAGTTGGAGGTCAGTATAAATACTCCTGTTACATTGATGGTCATTGTAAATCTTCTCATTACATTGGTGATCAGTGTAAATTCCCCTTACATTGGTGGTCAGTATAGAAATTTGCCCACGCTCCAAAATTCCAGTACTATTGGCAACTATTTAGCTAGGGCCTTAAAAGATAAAAAGGAAAGTCCCATGGGCTGCATGCAACACTCAGCCCACCAGTTGGACAGCCCTGATATAGATTCCCTAAAAATTGAATTAATAAAATAAATTATAGTGGACAAAGATCTTGATTGCATATTAATGCCAATGTAAGGTAATATAAGTAATTGTGGCTAGAGCATGGCTAATGGTTCAGGAGGAGGGGGGTATTCTGGTTAACCCCCCCCCCCCTTCCTGACCTGCATGCTCAGGTAATGGACTGGTATATATTTTGGGGGGATGCAATGCCATTTTTTTTATTTTGGCATGGCGATTCCCTTGTTACGCAGAGTAAATAGATACCTAACATGTCACGCTTTAAAATTGTGCACACTCATGGAATGGCGCCAAACCTTGGTACTTAAAAATCTCCATAGGCGACGCTTTGAAATTTTTTACAGGTTACCAGTTTAGAGTTACAGAGTTCTAGTGCTAGAATTGTTGCACGCGCTCTAACGCACGCGGCGATACCTCACATATGTGGTTTAAACAGCGTTTACATATGTGGGCGGGACTTAAGTGTGCGTTCGCTTCTGATCGCAAGCTACCGGGGACAGGGGTGTTTTAATTTATTTTTTTCTTAATTTTTTTTATTTTTACACTTTAAAAAAATAATAATTTTTTGATCACTTTTATTCCTATTACAAGGAATGTAAACATCCCTTGTAATAGGAATGGTGTGTGACAGGTCCTCTTTATGGAGAGATGCGGGGTCAATAAGACCCCACATCTCTCCTCCAGGCTGGAAAGCATGAGATCGTGAAAAAAATGTAATCGATCTCTTGCTTACTAGCCGAAATGGCAGCTTTGTTTACTTTTGAGAACCCGGGCGTGACGTCATCACATCGCGCCCGGGCCTCCGACGGTCATAGAGATGACCGGTGACCATCTGGTCACCAGTCATCTCTATGCTTCCTATCCGGCGCCGACGATTCATTCTCCAGGCCCCCGATGGCACGGGAGAGCCCGGAGAAGCATCGGATGGCAGCGGGAGGGGGGGGGGATGTCCCCTTCCGCCGCCTATAAGAACAATAAAGCGGCGGAACCGCCGATATGATCATTCTTATTATGCGCAGAATCGCCGGCAGAATAGAAGGATATCTGAATGATGCCTCTAGCTGCAGGCATCATTCAGATATCCCCCCACAAAGCCCAGGACGTCATATGACGTCCACCCAGGATGGGAGATCCCATCTGTGGACGTCATTTGACTATGGGCGGGTAGGGAAGTGGTTAAAACAGGAACATCTAAGTATTCAGGCAATTGGGGTAAAGCTGTCCACATAGACCATCCTCCGCACCACCATAAACGTCATCCCTTCCACGCTGCCCTCCATGAGTGCTTCAAGCCTCTCTTTCAAAATGCTCTACTGCAGGGTAGTCTTCCTGGTCACGTTTGCAGACTGAAAGCGGTAAGAGCCGGCAATGTGGAGGATGATCTATGTGAACAGCTTTACCCCAGGTGCTTGCATACTTAGATGTGCCTCTTTTAGTCATGAACCATGTGAGTTGCTAAATGTTGTACCTTCATTAAATATAACCATATTGCTACACTTAGAGGCGCCTCTCTTCATTTTTATACTTTGTAGCTCCTGCTGGATTTTGCCTTTAATCCCCTTGTGGAGGCTTCCATTTGTGGATGGACATTTTATGGTTACACAACCTATCACATTGCTATAATCTTTTTATATGGACTATAAACTGAAGAACTTATGAATAAATGGTTGTGGAATGAATTATCTGAGTTTCCATTATTTCTTATGGGGAAATTCACTTTGATATACAAGTGCTTTGGATTACAAGCATGTTTCTTGCATGAATTATGCTCGCAATCCAAGGTTCTACTGTAAATGCATTTATGAGGACACACAACCTAAATTAGAGATTTATATGTATGTAGTGCTACCCTCGCAAGGGCCGCTGTAATATACAGGTCTTCTGTCCCACACCAATGATGACATCTGGATCCAAGTAACACCAATACAACGTTTAAACTTTTATTTGGGCTTTATTAGAACTAGCAATAAACCCTGGAATGAGATAAACTGATTAACAGGGTACCAATATTAAATACAATGATATAATACAACCGCTCAGCAAATTAAAACAGGATTGGTGTTGGTTCACTTTAATTTCCAGTGAGAGGCCTTGCCTGAAATGCACTGAGCGTGTGGTGAACGAATACTGTCAGTTGCACAATACAAAAAAATAATGTTCAACAATTCCCCCAAAGTGATATTACTGACTATAAAGCCCCTTTCACACTGAGGCGCTTTGCAGGCGCTATTGCGCTAAAAATAGCGCCTGCAATGCGCCCCAAAAAAGCTGCTCCATTGTATCCAGTGTCAAAGCCCGAGGGCTTTCACAATGGAGCGTTGCGCTTTCAGGAGGGTAAAAAAACTCCTGCAAGCCGCATCTTTGAGGCGCGATAGGAGCGGTAAAAATACCGCTCCTATAGCGCTCCTGCCCATTGAAATCAATGGGATAGCGCCTCCAAAACGCCGCAAAGAGGCGTTATTGCGGGCGTTTTTAACCTTTTTCGGCCGCTAGCGCCCTCAAATCGCGGCAAAAACTACGGTATAGCGGCACTAAAAATAGCGCCGCTATAACGCCAGCGCATCCAGCGCTTCAGTGTGAAAGTAGCCTTAGAGCCTATCTAGGTCTTGTAAGTTCTAACTAACCACTGGCCAGTGGGAATTCTTTTCACACACCCACACAGAGTCTGCCAATGTTGGGGCCCTTTAAATCCTGTATTTGAGTACTTGAGCAACACTTGTAATCCACAGAATGGAAAGGGGTATCTTCGCAAAATGTCACAGTGTAACAAAGATTAACAGATGTGGTGATCAACCTTCAGATAGAGCTGCATTAGCGGTAAATAAGACTTACCAGGATGAAGCAAGATCCATTCACACAAGGGTGGTAGAAGATCTCTCACCATCAGATGCACTTGATATATCTTCCTTCCAGCATTTGTTAGATTGATCACTGTCTCAGCCGACTGGATGACGATGGGAGCAACACAGGCCAAGGAATCCTCGGAACAGGATGATGATTGCTGCAGTACGGAAATTCGTCTCTAGATGTCACTGCACTGTTAGCACATCTTCGGAAATCAGGAAAAAAGGGCAGAATAACACACTGCAAACTCCCCTCTCAAATCTGCTCCTCTCTTTACGATAGTCATTGACAGAATCACAGGCTTTGGCAGTGCACAGGAGACAAGCACAAGGGACTCTTTCCCCTGTCTGGCTGCCACAATGCCAGTCTGTGTCTCTCTCTGCCCAAAAACAGCCTGCCCCCCAATCACAGCTCTCCTGGGCTGCTATCCAATCATGTCCTTCCTTGACTTTGCTGTTAGGGGTGGGCTTTCTTCTTAGCTACAGCAGTAACCAATCCACCTTCAATCCTGCAGCTGTACCCAATAGAGTCTCTGTGAATTATCAGTTTAGCCAGAAAATGCAATGCAATGTTTCATAGAGCAATACTCTGCATATATTGCAGAGGCAATACTAATCTGGTGCTACATGTATGATGCACAAGAGTTTAAAAAAAAAAAAAAAAAATTAGTTTTGGACAGAGTGAGATTCAGGCTCTCTATTTGTCCTGTTTACCATTATTATTAAAAGTAAAAGAAATCCCATATTTTGGCTTGTAAACAGAACAGAGGGGGAATCTTCCAATAGGGACACTAGTTCTACTTCTAGGGAGGGGGGTTGGGGCAAAGGATTCCCCCTTAATTTTCCTCTCACTTCCTGATTTGGCTATGGGGCAGGAAGTGGAAGTAAATTTCCCCAATGGGTCACAGATGGCAAAAAACTGTTGTATGTGTACTGAGCACTGATTATTTGAATGATATACACAGAGTATGGAATTGATACTTTATGAGTTATGTTTGGGGTCTAGCACTGCATATCTATCCATATACCATCATTTATCAGAATATAAGGTAAAATGCTTTTCCCTCTTAGTTTGCTGGTAGCACAGTCAATTATATGGTTTTTAATGTCACACAGTCTAATCACTCAAAACTCAAACATTTGGGTTCCAGTGACCACTGACCTTACATAGGTTGTTCCCTCAGAGCCCTCTGTTGTGTTGGAAATGTGGTAAGGAGGAGGACACTATGCTTCATGTCTTCTGGTCCTGCCCAGGTTTGCTGATTTCTGGGCGCAGGTCCAACACTGGATCTTCAAACTGACCAGCATACAAATGCCGTCAGAGGGAAAGGCTTTCCTTTTACATTTAATGTCGATGAAGCGGTGTAAATGCTACTTATTGTTACATTTAATCAATGTGGCAAAAGCTTGCATCTCTCTGTATTGGAAGCAGGTGGCAGCGCCACCCATTAGTCCATGGTTTGCTAAGCTGTATGAGATCCACCAAAAGGAATCACTTGTGGCATCAGTCACCAAGCAACACTGCTGTAAAACATGGTTCTACTGGACTGAATGTACCTGCTCTTCTGAATATCGAGATGTTGTAGGTTCACAGAAGTAATTGTGTGTTCTGGATCTTTTGCTGGACCGGGATGATATCTTATTTTTTTGATTGCGCACACCCCAATGCCTCTTTTCCTTTTCCTTTCCACTTCATGCCTAACAACCTTATCCTCCTTCCACCCAGGAGTTCTTGACCTGGCGCCTGGTGGTGTATTTTGGGAGATTCCAATTTGCTTATCCTTGGGCACATGTGATTGCTGCCTGCTTTAATATTGGTAGATGGCTATATCAGGTACATAATAATGGTTTGACAACCTATGCAATGCACTGTGTTTTCTGGATATGTTGAAAAATTATTCTCTTGTATGTTTTATTGGAAAATATAAATAGTTAAAAAAAAAAAATCCTTAAAAAATTTCTATTTGAGGAAAGAATGCATTTAGTGCTCTCTCTGCACTGGAATACTAAGGTCTTTGACCTCAATTCTATTTATTTAAAGCAGCAACATGTTATAATAATAACAAAATGGCCAGATCGTGGTATGAACTTTTTTTAGAGGAGATGTAAAAAAAAAACACTTGTTTAACCACTTTAGCTCCGGAAGATTTTACCCTCTTTATGACCAGGCTATTTTTTGCTATTTAGCATTGCGCTAGTTTAACTGGTAATTTTGTGGTCAGCAGCGCTGTATCCAAATGAAATTCATGTAGCACACCCCACGTAGGAGCTGCAAATGAACAGGGATCCCTCACTCCTACACAGCCAGGCACACCAAATCTTCATAGGCACACAGAGCCAGGAAACAGTCTGTAGCTTTGTAAAAAAAAAAGCAATATTTTTTACTTTTTTTATAAATTATATCAAATACATTTTTTTAACAAAAATCTAATTTCTTGATAAATTTAGACCAACATGTATTCCACTACATGTTCAAATATGTGTATATTAATTGTTTGTGTGAAAGTTATAGCATCTACAAATGATGTGTATGTATACTGGATTTTTTTTTTTATACCAGTAATGGTAGTGATCAGTGACTTATAATGGGACTGTGATAGTGCGGCGGGAAAATCTGATACTAACTGACGCGGGGGGGGGGGGGGGGAACTGAATGGCTGACTCTGACATCACCAGTGACACTAATACAGTGATCAGTGATAATATTATATACTGTCACTGTACTAATGACACTGGCTAGTAAGTGGTTAACATTTAGGGGCAATCAAAGGGTTATATGTGTGCCTAATAATGTTTACTGTGTGTACTGTGTGCTGTTTTTACTAAGCAATGTGTCTGTTTTTGCTCTTTGCAGGGAGAAAAAAAAATGGCACATCACTGCTGTCTGTAGAGAGCCCAGTGTTGTTTACCAACACAGGGCTCATTTCTGTTATTCGCTTAGCCGATCAGCAGGTTTTGGCCATAGATCATGGGCCAGAAACCGCTGATTGGCTTGCGTTATAGAGAATGACAGCACACCCGGGGTGGTGGGCGCGCCCCAGGCTGGGAACTCCTCCAGCTGCTCCAGGCCTCAGACTATTTATGTGATCTTCAGACACTTACTGGGCACACCTCCTCAGTTATTGGCTGAAGTTTTATAAATATTCAGACTGCTTATTTGACTTTCCAGCCCACTATGATTTTAGAATTCTCTAGAATACAGGGGAGAACAATCAAACCTGCAGCCTGTGAAACACAAAACAACTTAAAGCAATCAACAACTGCTCCACTGATTAAAGAGGAGCCAAAAGAAGCTACATTTGCCTAACACCTTAAGTAGGACAGTGCCAAGGACTTCGTTAGAAGGGTGCGGGCCGCACCCGGGTGACACCTGTCAGCAGGGACACCACTAACACCACACCAGCACACGCATCTCTCGCTGACTTGCCGGCTGTCTGAGTTGCCCCTGTCCCGCTGTCCCTGCTGTCTCACACAGCAGAGCTGACTGAAGCCAAAGCCACCTCCCCCTCCTTGGCTCTCTACATGTACACAGACCTGAGGAGGGACACTGCTGTGCATGCTTAACCAAGGTCTATACTGTACTCTATTGTAGATGGAGGAGGGGCACAGAGTGTGTACTGAGGGAGGAGGGGGTCTGTACTGAGGGAGTGTGGTCTATACTTAGTGGGGGGGTCTGGACTTATGGAGGGGTTTCTGTACTTAGTGTAGGGGTGGTTTGGACTGGGGGAGGGGGCTGCACTTAGTGGAGAGGGGGGTCTGGACTGAGGGAGGGGGCCTGTACTTAGTGGGGGGAGGGTCTAAACTGAGGGAGAGTGTCTGTACTTAGTGTAAGGGGAGTTTGTACTCAGTGTAGGGGGGTCTGGACCGGGGGTAGGGGGGTCTAGACTGATGAAAAGGGCATGTACTTAGTGTAGGGGGGGCTCTGTACTTAGTGTAGGGAGGGTCTGGACTGGGGGAAGGGGGCCTGTACTTAGTGGAGGGGAGGGGTCTTGACTGAGGGAGGGTGGTCTGTACTTAGTGTAGAGGGGGTCTGGACTGGGCGAGGGGGATCTGTACTGAGGGGGGTCTGTACTAAGGGAGGGGGTCTGTACTTAGTGGAGAGTGGGGTCTATACTGAGGGAGGGGGTCTGTACTTAGTGGAGGGGGTCTGTACTAAGGGGGACTATACTGAGTGAAGAGGGGGTCTGTACTAGGTGGGGGTCTGTAATAATGGAGGGGGATCTGTGCTTAGTGGAGGGGGGTCTAGACTGAGGGAGGGGGTGGTCTATACTTAGGGGGTGTATACTGAGGTAGGGGGTCTGTGCTTAGGGGAGAGGGGGGTCTATAGTGAGGGAGGGGGTCTGTACTAAGGGGAGAGAAGGAAAATACTGCGGGAGGGGGTCTGTACTTAGTAGAGTGGGTCTCTGCTGAGGGAGGGTGGTCTGTACTTAGTGGAGGGGGGGAGTACTGAGGAGGTCTATACTAAGGGAAAGTGGTCTGTACTTGGTGAAGGGGGTGTGTACTGAGGGAGGGGTCTATACTGAGGGAGGGTGGTCTATACTGAGGGGTACTTAGTAAAGAGGGGGGTGTGTACTGAGGGGGGTCTATACCAAGGAAGGGGTTCTGTACTTAGTGGAGTGGGGGTCTTGACTGAGGGAGAGGGGTAGTTTGTACTTAGGGGAGAGGTGGATGTATATTGAGGGAGGGTGTCTGTACTTAGTGGAGGGGGGTCTTTACTGAGAGAGGGGGACCTGTACTGAAGGAGGGTGTCGGTACTTAGTTGAGGTGGGTCTGTACTGAGGGAGGGCGTCTATACTGAGCGAGCGTGCTCTGTACTGAGGGGGACTATACTTAGTGAAGGGGGGTCTGTACTAAGTGGAGGGGGGTCTTTACTTATTGGAGTGGGAGTCTAGACTGAGGGAGGGGGTGGTCTATACTGAGGGAGGGGGGTCTATACTGAGGGGGGACTATACCTTGGGAAGAGGGGGGTCTGTACTGAGGGAGGGGGGTGGTCTATACTTAGTGGAGAGGGGGGCCTATATTGAGGGAGGGGGTCTGTACTGAGGGGGAACTATAGTTGGTGTAGGAGGGGGTCTGTACTGAGGGAGGGGGTCTATTCTTAGTGGAGAGGGGGTCTGTACTAAGGGAGAATGTCTGTACTTAGTGGAGGGGGGTCTGTACTGAGGGAGGGGATCTATACTGAGTGAGGGTGGTCTGTACTGAGGAGGACTATACTTAGTGAAGGGGGGGTCTGTACTTAGTGGAGGGGGGTCTGTACTTAGTGGAGTGGGGGTCTAGACTGAGGGAGGGGTGGTCTATACTGAGGGAGGGGGTCTGTACTTAGTGGAGGGGGGTCTGTACTTAGTGGTGGGGGGTATGTACTGATATAGGACGGTCTATACTGAGGGAGGGGTGTCTGTACTGAGGGGGGACTATACTTGGTGGGGGGGGGGGTTATTGCGTTTAGAAGCCTTTTTTCTTCTTCAAATAGCCAAAAATGAAAAACGTCTGTAAACGAAACGCGGCTAAATGCGAGTTACCATGTTTACAAGCTTACAGGCATTTGGCGTTTCAAATGCCTCTGAACATCCGTCCTGAACGCATTTTTTTTGCATTCCATAAAAATGTTTCTAATGTACACTGCTGCTGGTAAACGGACGTTTAGGAGCAGTTGGGCATTTTTCTCAGCTGCCCCTGAACTCTGTGTTATCTTATCAGTACATGTACACAGGGTCATTTATAGTCCTTTCTAGGCAGTTGAGTTTAGAAGCATTTTTGGAATGTGAAAAAGATGCGTTCAGGACAGATGTTCAGACGCATTTGAAACGCCAAATGCCCGTAACAGCATGTAAACGCGGTAACCCACGTTTAGCAGCGTTTCGTTTACAGACGTTCTTTATTTAAAAAAAAAAAACGCTTCTAGACGCAAACACGGCTAAACACGGCAAGTTTCTAGCTGTCAAGTTAAATCGTTCAGGAAAGGTTAAACAACGTCCCGTGTAAATGAAGCCTAAACTCAACAGCCTAGAAACGACTAGACATGTGCACACTGAAATATTTTGTTTCAGAATTTAGTTTTCGTCCGAAAAATAAATTTATTTAATTACTCCCGAAATTCGTTTTTATTTATTTCGTTTTTCGTTAGAAATTGCATTGTCCGAAAATCTGAATTAATTAAGGTTGAATCTGTCATTGAAGGCTTATGGTGTCTGTCGAATGTTCAAAGAAGATTTGACGGAGCAGCGAAACTGTACGAAGCTGCAATCATAAATTTCCGGTCGAATGTTCCGCCTACAAGCTATAGTAGAATTCTAATGTTGTATGACTAGTAATAATTATATTTATTCATTACTATTACTAGTCAACCAACATTAGAATTCTTCTATAGCCTATGGGCGGATGCATTTGACCGGAAATGTACGATTGCAGCGTCATACAGTTTAGCTGCACCGTCAAATCTTCTAACTTTCGACAGACACCATAAGCCTTCAATGACAGATTCGACGTTTGTATGTTTTTCGATGCTTTGTCGAATCTTCGTCATTCATGTTGAATTGTCAAGTTAGTTCTAGCTATTTTACTGCTCCTCCTCTTTGGTTACAATCAGCCAATAACATTCATCATCATCATTATTTTTTTTTTTTACTTCCCCCACCCAATTCCAGCAGCGATCTTTTCTCTTTATGTCGAATCTTTTCTCTCTATGTCGAATCTTTTCTCTGTATGTAGAATAATCTTGGACTAATAGAGTTAAGGTTAGGCACATTCGACCACAGGTTCGATAGACACAGATTGTTATTGTCAGCGTCATGTCGAATCTCCTATCTATATCGAACTGTTGTCACAACGAAAACGAAAATAAAGCATTTGTTTATGTCGGATCTTTTGGTTTTCAGATTCTGTGCTTTTGTTTTTGTTTTTTAAAACGGTAACGAAAATACCTGAAATTCGGACGAAAATGCATTCGGACGAAAACGAATGCACATGTCTAGAAACGACTATAAACGACCCTGTGTACAAGTACTGATAAGATAACATAGGAGATTTCAGGGGCAGCTGAAAAAACGCCCAACTGCTCCTAAACGTCCGTTTACCAGCAGCAGTGTACATGAGGCCTAATGAAGAAAAAAAGTAAGAAAATAAAGAAAAGAAACGCAGAACGAAGTTACTGGACCACAGCTGAACAATGTCAGGATCAGCTATGCAGGCACAATTAGCATATATTAAGCAATGTCATCACTATTTGAAAACAATACAAACAAAACAGTATTGCCAGTAACAACAACTATTGTTGGCAATGCTGAAGTACTGTCTAAATCTGAGTATAACCAGAAGCTGCCCAATATTTACAAACTTCTTTACTGCTCTTCCTCTTCCAGTGACTTTGCACAAAACGACATTGTTGATAAAATACAACAGTGCTTGGAACCAGATGGCTACAATATTTTCTTCATGGCAATACACGGTTCCGTTACAATAAGACATTATTCAACATGATAAGTATTCCTTGTTAAACCTTTCATAATCAATGAAAAGCATTTTATGCGTTTTATTTACCACACTATCTTGTGATAGTATGACAAGTCATTTTTAGAAGGAAGAGCTTTGAAATGCATTATTCTTTGTTTCCTAAACAGTCCTGACAAGAAATGAAGAAAGATTAAGATTAGCCAGGTTGACTGTGACTTATGTTGACGAAGAAATGCTTCCAGGATGGTTTAAGTCCGAACGTGACTGAGGTAAAAAGGAGATATGAATAAATACAATGTGATGTTAAAGTCATTTTCATTGCATTTACTATAATTAAGGATAAGCAAATCGATTTACAAGGTTTGGAGGCACACAGATCTAATTTGCTTCTGGCAAACAATGAAAAATGCTTTATCTGTGCAATACATAGTCCACTGGCTTGTTTCTTTTTAATTTTGTTTTAATCAAACACTGCATTGTATTCACACTGCTGAAAATCGAACAACACTTTTGGGGTTATTTATTAAAGGCAAATCCATTTTGCACTAAAAGTGCACTTGGAAGTGCAGTCGCTGTAAATCTTAGGGGAAGATCTGAAATGAGGGGAAGCTCTGCTGATTTTATCATCCAATCATGTGCAAGCTAAAATGCTGTTTTTTATTTTCATTGCATGTCCCCCTCGGATCTACAGCGACTGCACTTCCAAGTGCACTTGTAGTGCAAAGTGGATTTGCCTTTCGTAAATAACACCCTATATATCTCATTGTGAACCAATAGCAGAATTGCAGGTGCCACTCAAGGCTCCGACAGGTCCTCTTCTATAAATCAACTGCTGGGAGTGTAGGCAAGGACGGAGCTTGTCTCAGCTCCAAATATTGATACAGAGGAAAAAAAAATTCTATAAGCCGCACATCACTACAAGACCCTGGGGGTTATTTACGAAAGGCAAATCCACTTTGCACTACAAGTGCAAACTACAAGTGCAAAGTGCACTTGAAATTGCACTGAAAGTGCACTTGGAAGTGCAGTCGCTGTAAATCTGAGGGGTAGATCTGAAATGAGGGGAAGCTCTGCTGATTTTATCATCCAATCATGTGCAAGCTAAAATGCTGTTTTTTATTTTCCTTGCATGTCCCCCTCGGATCTACAGCGACTGCACTTCCAAGTGCACTTTCAATGCAATTTTAAGTGCACTTTGCACTTGTAGTGCAAAGTGGATTTGCCTTTAGTAAATAACCCCCCCCTGTGTATAGAATGTGAAACAGCCTCAGCCCGAGCTCCAACCAGGCCACACTCCCAATGTGTTTTGCCCCGGGGCTTAGTCATGGGGACCAATCCATGGGAGCGGGGCAAAACATGTTGGGGGTGTAGCCTAGTTGGAGCCCAGGCTGAGGCTGTGTCACACTCTATACACAGGGTCTTGTAGCAATGTGTGGCTTATAGGACCTTTTTTTTCCTCTGTATCAAATTTTTTATCGCTTGCGTTGCCAATACCATACTACAGCACCAGATATGCATGGACCAATAAACTTTTCTGGCCAGCGTAAGATGATCACTAAGTTCTTCTGCCCATTTGGTGCAACAAAATGAGGAACAATGGATGGGTAGGTGCAATTTAGCGGCAGGGTAAGTTGCTTCCATGACCACTGTGGGCTGATAAAGGGATTTCAGCTGTCATGCTTATTCATCCAATGCACAGAAAAAAAAAGTTAAATAAAAACATGAGCTTCAAGGGTAAATCATTCAAGAAAGAAATATCTAGGCTGCCAATGCCCACTCGTTCAAAAATGCTAATTGCCTTGGTGTCATGCTTATGCTTTGACTGCCATACTGGCGGGGAGTTTACATGTAAGGATTTTTTGCCTGGGTGGCATGAAATGGCATGACATTTTGAGGGTTATTTACAAAAACCGGAAAGGCAAAATATGGTACAACTCTGCATAGGAACCAATCTGCTTTCCAGGTTGTATTGCCAAAGCTTAACCACTTAAGCCCCGGACCATTTGGTAGCTAAAGGACCAGAGGTGAATTCAGAATTTTGCACTGCGCTGCTTTAACTGTAAATTGTGCAGAGATGCAATGTTGTACCCAAACGAAATTTGCGTCCTTTTCTTCCCACAAATAGAGCTTTCTTTTAATGGTATTTGATTGCCTCTGCGATTTTTATTTTTTGCGATATAAACGGAAAAAGACCGAAAATTTTGAAAAAAATGATATTTTCTACTTTTTGTTATAAGAAAAATCGAATAAACTCAATTTTAGTCATACATTTAGGCCAAAATGTATTCAGCCACATGTCTTTAGTAAAAAAAATGTCAATAAGCGTATATTTATCGGTTTGCGCAAAAGTTATAGCGTTTACAAACTAGGGTACATTTTCTGGAATTTACACAGCTTTTAATTTATGACTGCCTATCTCATTTCTTGAGGTGCTAAAATGACAGGGCAGTACAAAACCCCCCCAAATGACCCCATTTTAGAAAGTAGACACCCCAAGGAAATTGCTGAGAGGCATGTTGAGCCCATTGAATATTTTTTTTTTGTCCCAAGTGATTGAATAATGACAAAAAAAAAAAAAATTACAAAAAGTTGTCACTAAATGATATATTGCTCACACATGCCATGGTAATATGTGGAATTGCACCCCAAAATACATTCTGCTGCTTCTCCTGAGTACGGGGATACCACATGTGTGGGACTTTTTAGGAGCCTAGCCACGTACGGGACCCCGGAAACCAAGCACCGCCTTCAGGATTTCTAAGGGCGCAAATTTTTGATTTCACTCCTCACTACCTATCACAGTTTTGAAGGCCATAAAATGCCAAAATAGCACAAAACCCCCCCAAATGACCCCATTTTAGAAAGTAGACACCCCAAGGAAATTGCTGAGAGGCCTGTTGAGCCCATTGAATATTTTTTTTTTGTCCCAAGTGATTGAATAATGACAAAAAAAAATAAAAATTACTAAAAGTTGTCACTAAATGATATATTGCTCACACATGCCATGGTTATATGTGGAATTGCACCCCAAAATACATTCTGCTGCTTCTCCTGAGTACGGGGATACCACATGTGTGGGACTTTTTAGGAGCCTAGCCACGTACGGGACCCCGGAAACCAAGCACCGCCTCCAGGATTTCTAAGGGCGCAAATTTTTGATTTCACTCCTCAATACCTATCACAGTTTCGAAGGCCATAAAATGCCAAAATAGCACAAAACCCCCCCAAATGACCCCATTTTGGAAAGTAGACACCCCAAGCTGTTTGCTGAGAGGCATGGTAAGTATTTTACAGCTCTCATTTGTTTTTGAAAATGAAGAAAGAACTTTTTTTTTTTTTTTTTTTTTTTTTTCCAATTTTCAAAACTTTGTGACAAAAAGCGAGATCTGCAAAATACTCACAATACCTCTCAGCAAATAGCTTGGGGTGTCTACTTTCCAAAATGGGGTCATTTGGGGGGGTTTTGTGCCATCTGGGCATTCCATGGCCTCCGAAACTGTGATAGGCAGTGAGAAGTGAAATCAAAAATTGACACCCTTAGAAAGCCTGAAGGCGGTGATTGGTTTTTGGGGTCCCGTACGCGGCTAGGCTCCCAAAAAGTCTCACACATGTGGTATCCCCGTACTCAGGAGAAGCAACAGAATGTATTTTGGGGTGTAATTCCACATATGTCCATGGCATGTTTGAGCAATATATCATTTAGTGACAACTTTGTGCAAAAAAAAAAAGAAATTGTATTTTTTCCGCAACTTGTGTCAACATATAAAATATTCCATGGACTCGACATGCCTCTCAGTATATAGCTTGCGGTGTCTACTTTCCAAAATGGGGTCATTTGGGGGGGTTTTGAACTGTTCTGGCATTTTATACACAACATTAGGAAGCTTACATCCACTCTTCTAACCACTTGAAGACAAAGCCCTTTTCCTGACAGACTCCATGGCAGCCTACGTGTGGGTTAATCCCGCCCCTCATACCTCATAGGACCCTTCTCCCATAAATCTTTGCTCTGGGCCAGAGGCCGTGTTCCTTTTTTTGTCCTCCTCCTAGGACCAAGATATAGTCTTACCTTTTCATGAAGTTTTTCTGTAATCCAGGCCTGGCGGTGTGCACGGCGATACGTTGGTGGTTAGCGGTGATCCTCTCTGCAGTCCAGCAATCCTAGCTATTAGCAGGTGGACATGGGCGATATGATGTGATACCATGAAGAGCTTACTAACCTGGCCATTGGCAGGCAAGCGGCAATATGGCCAAACGTCCCAGCTATTAGCGGGAGGCTTTGTAAACGCCCGATCGTGCGGTGGGTCGAGCGAACAGCTCCCCAGTCCCAGGTTCTGGTCCGGATCGTGCCGTGGTGGTGGTAATGTACAAAGATATTCCTTTTATATGGCAGCCGTATCTCTGTGTTTTGTGTGTCTCCTTATTTTCTATCAAGCTCCAGTGAGTGGCCACGGCGGCTGGAGCGCAGCTGCGTTCCAGCTCGCCGTTTCAGGAAGTCGCTGCGCATCCGCAAGTTGCGAACGAAGATTCCGTGCTTGGTTCGTGCAGGCGCAGTTTCGCCAAAATGGCGGCGGCGGTCGCGCATGCGATTGGCCGCCACCGGATGGCAACCGCTATGGGGCGGTGACATCGTTAACGGTGGCAGATTTAAATAGCTGTCAAAGCAGCTATTACTTGGGATGACTTGCAGGCTTATGCAGTGTTTATCCAGGCACTGGGCTCTGGTTTACAAGGTAAATTGTTTGCTGCAGGCTCCCTGGGTGCTGGCTATGTTTTATTATGTGCTCTCTCATGCCTGTTATCACTCCTGTTTCTCATAAGGCTGTAATGATTCATTTCACTTTCAAACTGCCTTGCCATGGATCTGTCACCGCCCTCTTGTGGCCAACCCTTGCGCTGCAGGTAGGATTTATTTATTTTCTACCTGTGATGCTTGGGTTCACTTATTCAGGAGCTCTTAACCCTTTCTTTTTCACTCAGCTTTTCTAGGTCTGAACACCAAAGCACGGCAAAGACCATCCTAGGTCTCAACGTTGTCACTCCTCTTCAAGGTACAGACGTCAGATCTTCCTTTAGATCTAGGTACCACAGATAGGAGTCTAAAACCACCTCTCGGCGTCACTCTCACCGCCACTCCAGCCGCTCTGTGAGGAAAGCCTGCTGGTTATGCGGGGCCCAGGTTCCTGAAGGCAAATCGCTCTGCAAGCGATGCTTTTTAAAGTCGCATAAGAAAGAGAGGGTGGAGACCAACAAGTGGAAGCACTGGTCAGAAAGGTGGTCCGTGAGTCCCTGAGTAAAGGGAATTCTGGTCATACCCACAACCCTGCTGGCGACACTATGTCAGTCCCTATTAGGGATGATCTCAAGGCTCCAGGCCCTTCACAGCCGAGCCATTCCTCAATTGAAGCCTCAGACAGTGAGGTGGAGGTAGATGACCCTGGTGCAGGTTTTGAATTTGCCCTAGTACCACAGCTGGTCAAAAGCTGTCAAAGAAGCTTTGAGATGGAAGAGCCAGTGGAGGCACCCTCCAAACAGAGGAAATATTTTAAACACCTCAAAAAAGAACACCCTAATTTCTCCTTTTTGGGTGAACTCAGCGCAATAATTACCGACGAATGGAGTGGTGTTGAAAGGAAGAATTGCCTGTTAATGAAGGTATCAAAAATGTACCCATTTAAAAGCAAGGATGTAAAACACCTGGAGTCGGCTCCTCTCATTGACTCAGCCCTAATGAGGATGGTGAGGCACGTCACACTCCCATTGTAGGATACTGTTTCCTTTAGGGATTGCCTGGAGTGGAAAATTTATACCGCCCTCAAGCGGATCTACATTACAGCGGGTATGACCTGCAAACCAGCTCTAGCTCTCGCAGCCCTTTCTAAAGCGATGGAAGTCTGGGCAGATGACGTAGATGCTTCTCTGAGGAGCATCTCGGAAGAACTGGCCAGGAGCTCACCTATTCATGGGCTAAGGTTGACGTTGGCTTTCTCGTGGGGCTTCCCTAGACATAATTCGCCTGGTGGCTCGGATCATGCTGACATCTGTCACGGCTAAGCGTGCCTTGTGGCTGCGCCCATGGGTAGCTGACCCTGCCTCCAAGCAGGCATGGTGCAGGATTCCATTTGGGGGTTCGTCCCTCTTTGAGAACATATCGGACAGTGCCATCACCCGTGCCACAGGGGGCAAGTCGGGGTTCCTTCCCCAGGATCGCCGTCTGCTAAACCAGAAGAGAACACAGCCCAGGCAAAGTTCAGATCGAGCAAGGAATGCTCGCTACTATAGGCCTGGCCGTGAGTTCAAGAAGACCTGGAAGAAAAAACAGCCTTCAGGCCAGAAGTTTTCAAAAGGGGCATCTTCCGGTGGACAAGAATCCCCTAAGTCTTTATGATATTGCACCTGCCTAAAACAGAGCGAGTCGGCATCCTTGCCTCTCTCGGAAGAGAAAAAGCGAATTCTCCTGTCTCTCTTGTGGCTCAGGGCGCTGCAATTCCAGTTCCAGATGACAAAAGGTTTTAAGGGGTCTACTCGCCCCTCTTCATGGTGTTGAAGAAAAACGTCTCCTGGAGGCCAGTTATAGACCTAACCCACTTGAATTCTTTTATCTAGAAGGAGAAGTTCAAGTTGGAGACACTACTCATGATCAGTCAAGCAATCCAACCAGGCGATTGGTTTGTCTCTATAGACCGGAAGGACGCCTACTTCCATGTTCCGATAGCGTCAGAATTCCAGAAATACCTTCGCTTTGCTGTCGATCAAATCCGTCTGCAGTTTACCTGTCTCCCCTTCGGGCTTACAACATTGCCTCGTGTGTTTTCAAAACTTGTTGGCTGTCGTGGCTCTGATCAGGACCAGAGGTATCCGTTTGAATCACTATCTAGACGACCTGCTGTTGTCTCGGGACAAGGAGCAGTTGCTAATCCACAGATCCCAGGTCATCTCCACTCTACTCGAGTTTGGTTGGCTTCTGAATCTGTAAAAGAGCCATCTGGATCCTACGCAGTCCCTGGTATTCCTCGGGGCCCACTTCAACGCTATCAAGAGCACCATCTTGTTACCCCTGGAAAAATCCCAGTGATCCGGGACAGAGTTTGGCTTGCAATGTCGTTCTCATCTCCAAGCCTCTCAATGCCTAAAGTTCATTGGCACCATGGTGGCAACAACACCCATGGTAAAGTGGGCTCAGTGGAAAATGCGGCCCTTCCAGAAGGGTTTCCTCCAGCAGTATAATCCAGGGCTTCGGGATCATTTTATCCAAATAACCTCATCCATGCGGGAGAGCTTTCCTTGGTGGCTACAACAGAGGAACCTCCTCAATTGTCACTCCATCGCACCTGTGTCTTGGGTCACCATTACTACAGATGCCAGCAACAGGGGCTGACAGAAGTAGCCCAAGGCATATGGAATTTTCCCTCTCACAGGATAGTCTCCAATGTTCTGGAACTCCGGGCAGCGTTCTGCGCTCTGCAGGCCTTTCACCACTTAACAGCAGGAGACTCAGTCCTCCTAAGACTGGACAACACAACGGCAGTCGCATACATCAAGAGACAGGGGGGTACTCGCAGTCTCTCCCTGTCAAAGGAAATAGAGCCCATCATGATCTGGGCCCAGAAAAACCTGGCCAACCTGACAGCTGTCTATCTCCCTGGAGTCCCGAACATTCAGGCAGATTTTCTGTTGAGTTTCTCTGGACAACGAGTGGACTTCCCCCTCGAAGTCTTCAGGTGGGTCCTGTCCCTGGGAGTCATTCCGGAAGTAGACTTGTTCGCCTCCCCATGCAACTTCAGACTAGAGAGATACTACACGAGGTCTTGGTATCCCCAGGCTTTTGGGTAGATGCTCTGACAGACCATTGGCGGTTCCACAGGGCCTATGCCTTTCCCCCGATTCCTGTCATTCTCCGTTTTTTGTCGAGGCTCAGGATGGAAGAAGCAGAGATAGTGGCAATAGTCCCGTACTGGCCAAACAAGCCATGGTTTCCACTGCTGATGCAACTCAGCTTCCGGGACCCAGTTCCTCTACCCTCCAGACCAGATCTCCTATCACAAGGGGCATTTCTACATCCATGCCCGGCCCCATCTACATCTGATGATCTGGTTCTTGAGAGGGGAAGGTTAGAGGCCCTAGGCTGTCCAAGTAGGGCCATCTCCACAATATTAAATGCCAGAAGAACAGGCACCAACAGGGTCTACCAGAGGATTTGGAAAAAGTTTTCAGACTACACCTCTTCCACTGCAGGTTCTTGCAATAACCCAAAGATACATGATATCCTGGGCTTCTTACAATCAGGATTGGATCTCTCATTGTCAGTCAGCTCGCTGCGAGTCCAAATCGCTGTAATCTCTGCCTTTACGGGTGTTTCCTGGGCTAGACACCCTCTTACTCAGTAGTTTTTCAGAGGAGCAATAAGGCTCAGACCTCAGAGCCAAGTTTTTCTAATTGGGATCTTCCCCTTGTCCTGGATTTTTTCTTGGGTAGAGAGTTGGAACATGAAGATCAATCTTCTGTCAAATGACTCTCTCTAATAGTTGTCTTCTTGGTGGCTATAACATCGGCCAAGAGGGTCTCTGAAATCAGCTCTCAGGGATGCAAGGAGCCATTTCTAAACTTTTTAATTCCTATGTTGGGTTCAAACCCCAAAGTGGCATCTGTGTTTCATGACAATCAGGAGATTGCTCTTCCAACGTTCAGATCTACCAAGGATTCCAGTGTTTATCCCTTAGATGTTGGAAAAGCTCTGAGTCAGTATCTTGAAGCTACAGCTTCTTTCCGTCAGACCGACCACCTGCTCGTTCTTTTCACAGGAAGTATAAGGGAATGCGTGCCTCTTCCAGATCTATCGGAGCATGGATTGTTCAGGCCATTCAGTGGGCCTATAAAGCCAAGGGCTTGGCGCCTCCAGAAGCGGTGACTGCTCACTCAACTAGAAGTGTGTCTTCATCATGGGCAGCATCACGTCACGTGCCTCCAGAAGTTATTTGTAAGGTGGCCTTGTGGTCTTCAATTAACACGTTCATGGCACACTACTGCGTAGTGGTTTACGTATCTTGTCTGTTGATGGTGCCAATTAAACCTTTTTTCTTTTGTCCAGCACTCTGCCCACCCGGGTGTGTATGGCTAGTTATTTCCCACATGTAGGCTGCCATGGAGTCTGTCAGGAAAACGGAAAATTTATATCAAATACTTACCGTAATTTTCCTTTCCTGATGGACTCCATGGCAGCAGGAGTTCCCTCCCAGTGGCTGGAGTAGGCTAAATTATGGAACACGGCCTCTGGCCCAGAGCAAAGATTTATGGGAGAAGGGTCCTATGAGGTATGAGGGGCGGGATTAACCCACACGTAGGCTGCCATGGAGTCCATCAGGAAAGGAAAATTACGGTAAGTATTTGATATAAATTTTCCGTTTTTGACACTTTTTGTTTACATGAAAACATATTTTTTTTTGCAAGAAAATTATGTTGAACCCCCAAACATTATATATATATGTAAAGCAAAGGCCCTACAGAATAAAATGGTGGGTGTTGCATTTTTTTTTCTACACAGTATTTGCGCAGCGATTTTACAAACGCATTTTTTTGGGAAAAAATACACTTTTTTAATTTTAATGCACTAAAACACACTATATTGCCCAAATGTTTGATGAAATAAAAAAGATGATCTTAGGCCGAGTACATAGATACCAAACACGACATGCTTTAAAATTTCGCACAAACGCGCATTGGCGACAAACTACATACATTTTTAAAAGCCTTTAAAAGCATTTACAGGTTACCCCGTTAGATTTACAGAGGAGGTCTACTGCTAAAATTACTGCCCTCGATCTGACCTTCGCGGTGATACCTCACATGCATGGTGCAATTGCTGTTTACATATGACGCCAGACCGACGCTTGCGTTCGCCATTGGGCAAGAGCAGGGCAGGACAGGGGTGCTTTTTTTTTTTTTTTTTTTTTATTATTAATTTTGCTTTTTTATTTTATTTTTAAACTGTTGCTTCCATATTTATTTATTTTTATCACTTTTATTGTTATCTCAGGGAATGTAAATATCCCCTATGATAGCAATAGGTAATGACAGGTACTCTTTTTCTGAAAAAACTGGGGTCTATTGGACCCTAGATCTTTCCTCTGCCCTCAAAGCATCTGACCACACCAAGATCGGTGTGATCAAATGCTTTCCCAATTTCCCAATGGCGCTTTTTATATCCGGGGTGGGCCATTCCCTCCCACTGCTTGTAAAAGCAGTCCAGAGGCTTATTAGCCACTAGGATTGCTTTTACATGAAAGCCGGCCGCTGGCTGAAAAGAATGATACCAAGATGATACCTAAACCCGCAGGCATCATTCTGGTATAAACATTCAAAGTCCAGCAACATACCAGTACGTTGCTGGTCCTTGTTGGACATGTATTGTAATCTTTTTTTTCATGCAGCCTGTTGGCTGAACGAAAAAAAAAGATTGATCGGTGGGTATGCCCACCATTAGAATACCGCCCTTCATCCACCCACTTCTAATGATGGGCATACATGCACCATTTATATATGCCGAAGCATGGGGGCATCTTCTCGCAAAAGTTATGCCGCGTACACATGGTCAGACTTTTCCACGGGCAAGCCTCCGTCGGAATTTCGACCGTATATACGCGGCATTAGGAGCAAAATCGCTCCTCCGCCCCTGCTGCCCCAATGCTTCGGCATATATGCTTTTTTTTTTTAACTGTGGTGGTGAAATCACCTCCTACAGCACTGGAGTCGCAGGGATCAGGCCTGTCTCTGCGAACGCTGCAGTTATGTGTGTTGTGTTTTGCAAGTGACAGTGATCGATCGATACTGCACTTCGGTGGCCTGGGCTGGACGGAGGGGCAAAACGCAGGTGCCAGCAGGTATCTGGGCTGATCCCGCTAACCCTAAACTGCTGGGGACGCTAGTATAGATCTGATCAGATCAGATATTGAGCTGATCAGATACTATACCACTAAGGGGGGTGTATGCTTCACGTGTGGGTGTTAGCGCTACTGGCACTAACCGGACGCTGCCTGGGGTGTGACGCAGACCCTGTCTGACGCTAAAACCTAACTGATATCACCCGCCGGGCGATCAGGGGGTTAAACCTTTTATTGGGTTATATACGGCGGGTGCCCTGACACTATAAAAAGCAAACTAACTAACCAGCGTCACCCGTAACACTTATATGATGATCACTGGTTAAAGGGGTTAACTAGGGGCAATTAGGGGGTTAAAACCTTTATTAGGTAATATATGGGGGTACCTGACGCTATATAAAAACCTGACGGCGAACCTAAAAAAAAATTACTGGCTACCTATCGGCATCACCGACACTAAGACAACGATCATAAAAACGATTGCTTAGCGACAGTGGTGATAGGGGGTGAAAGGGTTACCTGGGGGGCGATCAGGGGGTTAAACCTTTATTAGATAATATATGGGGGTACCCGACGCTATAAAAACCTGCGGCGAACCTAAAAAAAATTACTGGCTACCGATCAGCATCACCGACGCTAAGACAGCGATCAGAAAAATGATTGCTTAGTGACGGCGGTGCTAGGGGGTGAAAGGGTTATCTGGGGGGTGATCAGGGGGTTAAACCTTTATTAGGGGGGGGGTTAGGGGGCTACACTGGACCTAAAACTAAATGTAGTGACACTTTTACAGTCACAAATGTCACTGATTGCAGTGATCACTAAATAAATGGTCACTGCAATCAGTGACACTGTGACTGGGGGCTGGGGGGGCTGGGGGGTGATCTGGGGGTGTCTGGGGGGGCCTGGGGGGGCGATTTATGTGCCTATGTGTCCTGGTGTCAGTGTGCTGTTTTGTGTACTAACCTGCATCTTCTCCTGTACGGCGCTCGGTATATGTGAGCGCCGCAGGAGAGATGACATCACTTCCTCCTTCCTGGCAGGCAGGGGAAGCTCTCTCATTCGCCGGGAGCGATCGAGAGGGGGTGGCCGGAATCGAACGGCCGTCCCCTCATGCCGGATCGCTCCCGAAGGTAAAACGACCACCCACTGTAAAGAAGGGGGGTCCGATCGGACCCCCCAACTATACAAAGGCAATCACGTATATGTACGTGATTCTGCCTGTCGGTGCCATTCTGCCGACGTATATTTACAGTGGGCGGTCGTTAAGTGGTTAATTGAACAAGCTGAAGTTAGAAGCTGATTAGCTACCATGCACAACTGCACCAGATATTGGGGGTTATTTACGAAAGGCAAATCCACTCTGCACTACAAGTGTAAACTACAAGTGCAAAGTGCACTTGAAATTGCACTGAAAGTGCACTTGGAAGTGCAGTCGCTGTAAATCTGAGGGGTAGATCTGAAATGAGGGGAAGCTCTGCTGATTTTATCATCCAATCATGTGCAAGCTAAAATGCTGTTTTTTATTTTCCTTGCATGTCCCCCTCGGATTTACAGCAACTAAACTTCCAAGTGCACTTTCAGTGCAATTTCAAGTGCACTTTGCACTTGTAGTTTGCACTTGTAGTGCAAAGTGGATTTGCCTTTAGTAAATAACCCCCATTGAGTGCTCCAGTTTTGGTAAATCTCCCACTTTGTCTCTATTTAAACACAGTAGGTCTCCTTACCAGCACAAAGCTGCTGAAAAAACGGCCTTGGTGAAGCCACATTTAGTGAGATACTAATTTTCCATGACTTGTTAATAGGGTTGAGCGAACCCGAACTGTAAAGTTCTGGTCCGTACCGAACATTTGAGTTTTTGGGTATTGGACCCGAACCCGAACCCGAACAATTCTGTGTATGTTCGGGTTCGGGTCCGGTGTTCAGCGATGTAATGTCGCATTTAGAAAAGCTTCAGGGGGCAGCCAATCACCTTTTGTTTAACTGGTTTGCCCTTAGAAGCCTTCATAGCCATGCCTACTAATGGCATGGCTGTGATTGGCCAGTGCAACATGTGACCCAGCTTCTATATAAGCTAGAGGCACACAGCACAGCACGTCACTCTGCTTTAGACAGGATAGGGAGAGGATCCTGGCTGCTGTTGCTTATTAGGGAGAGATTAAAATACTATGAGTTAGTCCTGATTCTGCAATCTGAGTGACAGTTTAGGGCAAGGTTCCTGTTGGTGCTTTCAGGGAGAGAGATTTATATAGGAGTCCAGATTCAGAGATCTAATAACTCAGCGATCTGCATAGGTTTACCTGTTTGTGTTGCAGTGCACAGTCTTCTTACACTGCCATGAGCCCAGTGTCAGAGAAATTTTAAATTTTATCTGCAAGCTCAGTGCACCAGCACTGCATATGTTACGTTGAGAGATACACCCTGTACATACTGTGAGTGTATTGTGGTCTTGCAAAAAGACCCATTTAGGGCAAAAAATAAAAAATAAATTTGCAGTGTTTACTGCAAATATGCAAGTGTGAGATTTACAATTTATATATCTTTCTTGTATTGTGCTATTCCCAATTTTTTTTTTTAGGGCAAAAACTTTTTTTTTTAACAGCATTTTCTGTATTGCTGTAGGTGTGAGATACAGCATTTACATACTGTGGGTGTGTTGTGGTCTTCCAAAAACACCCATTTAGGGCCACAAAAAATATTTTGCAGTGTTTTCTGCATATCTGGAGGTGTGTGAAATAAACAATTTATATATTTTTCTTCTACTGTGCTATCCTAAAAAAATAATTGTAGGACAATTTTTTTTTTTTTTAATAGCATTTTCTGCAGTTCTGTAGCTGTGAGATACAGCATTTACATACTGTGGGTGTGTTGTGCTCTTTCAAAAACACCCATTTAGGGCCACAAAAAATATTTTGCAGTGTTTTCTGCATATCTGGAGGTGTGTGAAATAAACAATTTTTATACATTTTTCTTCTACTGTGCTATCCTAAAAAAATAATTGTGGGATAAAACATTTTTTTGAATAGCATTTTCTGCAGTTCTGTAGCTGTGAGATACAGTGTTTACGTACTGTGGGTGTGTTCTGCTCTTCCAAAAACACCCATTTAGGGCCACAAAAAATATTTTGCAGCGTTTTCTGCATATCTGGAGGTGTGTGAAATAAACAATTTATATATTTTTCTTCTACTGTGCTATCCTAAAAAAATAATTGTAGGACAAAAACATTTTTTTTTTAATTGCATTTTCTGCAGTTCTGTAGCTGTGAAATACAGCGTTTACGTACTGTGGGTGTGTTGTGCTCTTCCAAAAACACCCATTTAGGGCCACAAAAAATATTTTCTTAGATTTCTCAAACAGTTTTAGGCGCACGGTCTCTGCCACAGACCGTGAGGTTGGTCTATGCCACAGACCGGGTGTACAAGGCCCCTGCCACGGACCTGGAGAACTTTGGTCTCTGCCACAGACCAGGGTGTATAAGGCCCCTGCCACGGGACGGGTGAATAAGGCCTCCGATACAGTCAGGATGACCTTGAGCTTCTCCTTTTAAGAACTAGCCCATATCAAGCGGAAGACATCTCCAGCATCGGGACATCGGAAGGTTCCACCCTTCCCTGGAACAGGGTCCCCTACACGAGGTGGCACCCAAAGACTCCTCGACCCTTAGCGGACTCCAGACAAAGGCTCTGGACCCCAGGCTTTACTCTCGCCCCTAGGCCTCCATACCCAGGGCAGCAGGAACTCCAGGATAGTACCTCACCCCAGGCTAAAGGTGGCCGAGATGGAGCAGGAACACGTGCACCCAGGCCGAAGGCACCTGGGCGCAGACCCCACTGGACATCAGCCCCCAGGCCAAAGGTGCCTCGGGCTCGGACCCCGATCAGGAGGCGTCTGCCCCTTTTATATCCTCTCCCAGGATGCACAGCAGGTTCCCTGCCCCGCTGTACTACTGCCAAGAGGGGACACAAAAGGCACAGCACTGTATCGGCGGTTCAACCCTAGCCTACCATGGCAGCGCCACCTGTAGGCCGCAGGGAACTGCACACCAATACTGTCCCCTGAGGACAAAATGGTCCATGAATCCTACAGAATTAGGGTGTTTGAGCCTATTTACCACTCAAACACTTCCCTTAAATTTAGCACCCCGCTACATTTTTATTTCAAAGTATTTTATTTTCCCACTAGCTTATCCATTAAATTGAATAATTTTTTACAGAAAGGGCGTATTCTGGGGCATTCCCACCATATGTGTGGCATCGTGCCGTTGAGTTTCTGAGGTTCTTAATGACTTCCTGTACCTCTTCTGCTGAAAAGGGGGCCTCCAGCATATTATTTTATTATTTTATATTTTTTATGTTATTTTAAGTTATTTCCCTATCCACATTTGTTTGCAGAGCATTTCCCATGCTCTTAACAAAATTTTACTGCCATTTGCAGCCCTCTAGCCCTTTCCATTACTTTTTTAGAGCCTTTTTAGTCCTCAGAAGTTCGGGTCCCCATTGACTTCAATGGGGTTCGGGTTCGGGGTCAAGTTCGGGTCAAGTTCGGTCCCGAACTCTAACTTTTTTCCGAAGTTCGGCCGAACCCGTCGAGCCCGAACATCTAGGTGTCCGCTCAACTGTACTTGTTAATACTTTCTCCTTCGTACAGAGTAACATTTACTAACCTTTAATATTTATTCTTATACAGCTGTTGCAGGATTGTACTGACTTCCTAATATTGGTATTACACATTCTAATATCCTGATTATTTATTAACAGCTATTCTGACAGAGACACGTAGATATGATATATTTACTTAAGATGTATCTTCCTATAAACTGGTTTCATTACAAAGACTTATCAGACTATGCTGAGCAATTGTTATGCATGGTCTTAAAGAAGTAAGATCATAATATTGTGCATATACTGTAAACAGGTTATATAGCTTTGTGTATATCATGTGTTAATAGCAAGGACATAGCTTTGATTTTAAGCATTCTTGAGAAATAAAATTATGGTTATGATGTAAATATATTATAGATTTCAAATAGCCATTACACAATACAGTGAAATCAAGAGCTTTTAAAGCGAAGTTCCACCCATAAAAATATGTTGACATTACTGTGCAGCAAATAACCTAACTAATGACATTTGGACAAAATTGTTTTACTTACCTTTTAATGCCTGTTTCTATGTGGTCCCTTCTAATCTTCCCCTTCCTCACCACGGTGCCTGACGTCATTTTCCTCTGTACCTCTGTAACCCTGTTCTGTAATGCACCATGCAGGCCCCCCTTTAAGGTTGTCCTTAAGTAACTTCAGACCAAGCAAAGTTAAATATCAACAAAAGTTATTTTACTGAAGTTGTTTAAAGTTAATATATGAGCAGTTCAACAAAGCTGTCTTCAATACACATTCCTGTACGTGATCTTCTAAGGCCCCTTTCACACTGAGGCGTATTTCAGGCGTTTTTGCGCTAAAAATAGCGCATAAATAACGCCTGAAATACTCCTGCCCTAGCATTCTCAATGTGAAAGCCCGAGGGCTTTCACACTGAGGTGGTGCGCTGGCAGAAGACAAAAAAATCTCCTGCAAGCCGCATCTTTGGAGCGGTGATGGAGCGGTGTGTATGCCGCTCCTTTACCGCTCCTTGCCATTGAAATCAATGGGACACCGCGGTAATACCGCCCGCAAACCGCGGCTGTAGGCGCGGTTTGCGGGCGGTATTAACCCTTTTTTGGCCGCTAGCGGGGGTTAAAACCACACCGCTAGCGGCCGAATATCGCGGTAAAACACGACGGTATAGGGCGCTGAAAATCGCGCCGCTATACCGCCACCGCATATGCCCGCCCCAGTGTGAAAGGGGCCTAAGTGCCCCTTCGTTATTCCTCTGGTGCTCCCTGCCCATGGGGTAGATATACCCTGAATAGGTGTGAAAAGTCATTAAGTTAAAAGCATGAGTCTATACCTCTGGAACCCTGACTGGGCTCCCACAGAGGGTGGTTAATTGCAAATGGTGGATCACGTCCTTCGCAGCATACTTGTTCGTTGGATGGGGTGACCTGGAGCTGAACCTCCAGCCGTCTTACTAACTGCGGAACCCCCAAGAGGTGGTTCCCTCACTTTTATGTGTTTGGCCCAGCAGAGGATGGTACTTCCCCAAAAAGCCCTGGAAAACCTGGCCTGTGAGGTTAACCCTTACCTCCCAGGGAGTACCACCTCAGCAGGGTAAACACAACTAAACAATGCAACATATTTACAATTAGGAACAGTAAAACATCTTAAAAAAAACGTAAAACATTTGACATCCACCTGCTTACATACTTAATGTGACTGACTGCAGTAACCTGAGGAATATATTATGGTATTATAAATGGTCTTTTATTTGGATCTTGCAGGCTGTGATTGGTAATGAATAATCATAGGTTGATGTACATTACCTAAGCTTTCTTCTATATGTTCCTTTAGATTCATTATCGTTATAACAGTTCTGAAGTATAAACTACATATGTTACAGATTTTTAGCCGGTGATCACTCTTACCACCTTGAGCTTGGGAGAGGAGCTTTGCCTGGGCCCTGGAGCGCAGAGTGCTTGTACAGTGCTGTGTAGCCGCCGCTTCCCACATGGATGCTGCTGTCCTGTCCAGGTATGTCACTCTTTCTCTTCTGGCCAGTATCAGAGAGTCTCAGAGAGTGTCCTCAGACTTACCACTGCTCAGACTGCTGTGCTGCTGCTGGCATTCTGCTGTTCATACTAGTGTAGCGGGTACTTACTTTCCCGGGTGCATTTTTTTGAATCTAGCTGTGACATCAGTGCTATGTTCCCTGCGGTCCACCAGGTGGCGCTGTCACCGTGGCCGGAGGGACGAATCTCACTGTGTGTTGAGCCTCCTTTTTGTCCTCTCTCGGTAGCGGTATGGTGGGGCGGGGAGCCCGCCATGCTTGCTGGGAGAGGGGATAAAGGGGCCGGCCATCTTGGTCACGGGGTCTTCGTCCCAAGCACCTTCAGCTTGCGGACGTGGGTTCGTGCCCGTCCTCTAGGAGGCCTCGGCCTAGAGGACCACCGGAGATCGTGTTCCACCCCAGGCACCTTCAGCCCTGGGATGAGGTACTTGCAAGAAGGTCTGGAGCTCAGTGCCCAACACTGAGTTCCGCGAGGGAAGGGTCCTAAGGCACTTCGGGGATGGAGGCCTGAGTCTGAGTAAGACGCAATGGACCGGGGAGAGCTCCTCACTCGAAGACCCAGTGCAGCAGACTGCCGGTGACGGGTGAGTCTCTTGTCGGAGACCGTCCAGAAGGATCCCCTTCCTCTCGTGCGGAAACCATATCCCACTCTCCAGGAGGAGAGTGGAGGAGCGAATTTGTGTCTGGGCCTATTCACACTCACACCTCCTTTCCTGTTCTATCGATCAAGGGAGTCCATGTATGGTGTGTTCTAATAAAGGAGTGTTGGACTTTAATGGTGTGAGGCTCACTTCCTGGCGGACGAAGTTCACGGTGACTCTTGGAGGGAGGATCCGGGTGCACAACACAGACCCGAAGGTAAATGAGACATTGCTGATACCACAGGTATTCCCACGTGGTGGAAGCTAGGCGTAGCCCACCCGCTCTCTCTCTCTCCACCCTACCAGATACCCCTAGACGAGAGACAGTGCGAGCCGCACGGAGAGAGGAGAAGGGCAGGCGCTACACGTGGGGGCTCGGGTCCGGTATTGTGTTGTGCATCACAGTATTGAACAAGTCTGCTGGATGAGTTAACTGAATAGGCCAAAGTGCAGCCCTGCTCGAAGTCGTGGAATTGACCCTAGACCAGGGAAAGGCCCGCGCAGGAAGAGCGGTGAACGGGGGGAGGCCCAGCCGTGTGAGGTACTACACGTGGGGGCTTCTAATTGCACTGCGCCAACAGACACAACCCCCGCCGCTTAGTTCGTGGGCGTGGCTCATCCAAAGAAAGTGAAAAAGCCCGCGAACTGGAGCAAAGGGGAGGAGTCCAATACGTGAGAGGGCTACACGTGGGACATTGGCGCGAAAACTCTGCAGTGTGCGATGGACCAGCAACAAGTCACCATGTTTGGACATACTTCATGGATTCCAGTTCACCCTGCTACTACCACGATGACTGCTGCTGCTCCGATAACGGATACCGGGATCCGGCTGAAGCCAAGGGGTCGATTCGCCCTGTATTCGTGCATGGACGTAGAGGCCCTGGGTGTAATTTGTCCCGGGTGCTCGGGACTGGTGTGCCACCTGAAGCCCTTCGGACAATGTGAGGCCTGTGGGGAGTTCCTGTTCGAGGTGGATCCGGTAGTTGAAAGGCCGAGAACCATCTACCCAGGCCGGGCTTCAGGTAACACTACTCGCAGAGGAAGAATTACTGCTGTAAAAGCCATCCCAGCTCACACTGCAGCGACCGAGGAGGAGGTCGTTAAAACTCAACGGGAGAAATCCGAGGATGCTGACTCGGTCACCACTGTCTCACAGCGTCCGCCACTGAAGAAGAGAACCAGCATGGTGGCCCCGACCAGTGGTGTTGGCGGTCATCTCGCCAGCTTACGCCAGGCCTAGACGGATCCGTTGACGAGTGTTCCGGACGTCCCGCTTCAAGTAAAGGCCGAGGTAAGCCGGGCAAAGAGACTTGGTGTATGGGCGGAGATGCCGGGAAGGCATGGCCCAGTATGTCCGCGGGAGGTGTTAGCTCTGTCTCTCCAACGGGCTACATACCCGCGGAGGAGTGTGATACTTCGGATCTGGAGTCGCTCTCTGATGTGGGAGATGACACAGCCATTGACGAACTGTTTGCAGAAAAGGGCTGGGACAAGGTGCCGCTAGCTTCGTTCCGAAGGCCTCGAGATTCACCCATGTCCACGGGGGAGAGTACACCCCGGGTGGAGGCTCCAGCGCCTGAACAAGGGTCCTGTCCCCAGCCCACCTCTACATCTCCGGTGCCGCCTGCATCAGGTACTGGGGAGCAGAAGTTGATACTACGGGCACCCATGCCCCAACCAGAAGTGGTTAAGGCCCCTCGCCATCCGGACTCTATAGTTCTACCCGGCGAAGGGGACAAAGCCACAATGCCTCCGCTGTCAAGGCTTCAGAGACTCTTCGGCCAGAAAGTTGCTGCTGACTACGGGTGGGAATGCCCGTACCTTCCCAAGGAGTTACTCTACGAAGTGGAGGTGTACCGAGAGCGCTGGTATAATGACTTCGTGTGGACCCACCTTAAGGTTCCACATGCCCGCAGGTATTTGACATGCTCTCCAAAGACATCTCAGCGGTTTAAAGACTGCAAGGCAGAGTGGATGAGGGGAAGACACATCCATGCGGATAAGGTGTTGATCCGACGCAAAGAAGGGGAGGATGTGGAGTACCATTTGGAGACCATGGATCGGCATCTAAAACCTATTGTCCTGCCGCATCCACGCTTCTACCTCTGAGGAGAAAGAGACTCCATTTGTTTGCTTTGTTTCAAGAGGACCTTGCACCCCCTGAACTTTGTTGTTTGACTTTCTTGTTGGTGCTATCATCAGTGTTGCCCCGCATGAGGGGTGCTTGTGTCATTCCAAGGAAGAACTGTTCCCGTTGTTGTTCTTTCCTCTCCGGTGAGAAGTTGCAGACTTTGGGGTAGATAGGGCCCGGAGTCAAGCAGCAAGAAAAGAGAAGATGGTTCAACGGGTGCAGTTACCGTGAGGCTGTCACCAGGTGGCAGTCTTGTGCAACGTTACACATTGTACACACTCACACTGGGGGGAAAGATATTTCTCTTCGGAGGAGTTTCTTTTTCTCTCACACATACACATGTGTCAGGGTTTTATTGTTTCTTTTCTCTTCCCTCTGCAGGAGAGCGTCCCGTCAAGATTATGGAACCTGGGGTGGTTCTTAGTTAGGATGGGAGGGAAAAGTATAATGTTTTAAATGTTGTCTTTCACTCCTCTTTTGTTGCAGGGGCTCAGACACAACTTCTCCGTTAGGATAGTTTCCTAAAAAATTTTTGTTTTTTTAAATTGTTAGTTGGTTTCTGGATTGGGTTATGTCAGCCGTTGAGGGCATGATTCACTCCAGACAGGGGGGAATGTGTAGCGGGTACTTACTTTCCCGGGTGCATTTTTTTGAATCTAGCTGTGACATCAGTGCTATGTTCCCTGCGGTCCACCAGGTGGCGCTGTCACCGTGGCCAGAGGGACGACTCTCACTGTGTGTTGAGCCTCCTTTTTGTCCTCTCTCGGTAGCGGTATGGTGGGGCGGGGAGCCCGCCATGCTTACTGGGAGAGGGGATAAAGGGGCCGGCCATCTTGGTCACGGGGTCTTCGTCCCAAGCACCTTCAGCTTGCGGACGTGGGTTCGTGCCCGTCCTCTAGGAGGCCTCGGCCTAGAGGACCACCGGAGATCGTGTTCCACCCCAGGCACCTTCAGCCCTGGGATGAGGTACTTGCAAGAAGGTCCGGAGCTCAGTGCCCAACACTGAGTTCCGCGAGGGAAGGGTCCTAAGGCACTTCGGGGATGGAGGCCTGAATCTGAGTAAGACGCAATGGACCGGGGAGAGCTCCTCACTCGAAGACCCGGTGCAGCAGACTGCCGGTGATGGGTGAGTCTCTTGTCGGAGACCGTCCAGAAGGATCCCCTTCCTCTCGTGCGGAGACCATATCCCACTATCCAGGAGGAGAGTGGAGGAGCGAATTTGTGTCTGGGCCTATTCACACTCACACCTCCTTTCCTGTTCTATCGATCAAGGGAGTCCATGTATGGTGTGTTCTAATAAAGGAGTGTTGGACTTTAATGGTGTGAGGCTCACTTCCTGGCGGACGAAGTTCACGGTGACTCTTGGAGGGAGGATCCGGGTGCACAACACAGACCCGAAGGTAAATGAGACATTGCTGATACCACAGGTATTCCCACGTGGTGGAAGCTAGGCGTAGCCCACCCGCTCTCTCTCTCTCCACCCTACCAGATACCCCTAGACGAGAGACAGTGCGAGCCGCACGGAGAGAGGAGAGGGGCAGGCGCTACACTAGGTAATCATGAGTCAGTGACTGGGTGACTGTCTGTGGTTCTGTGTGGCAACTGGCAAAGTTGGTGATTGAGGCTGGCTGGGCTAAATTTTGCATTGCTTGTGTTACTGACAGTTGACTGAGGCTAAGCTGAGTTTTATTTTGCTTTTTTTTACTGACAGTCCAGCCTGGCACTGGCAAGCTTGTTGTGGTGCTTACTGATTCAGCAGTTGGCACCACAACATGTCTGCCAATGCCAGAGCCAGGCTGGACTTTCTGCTGCCCTCAGTGGCATGCCTTGGCCCTGTTTTACCCCTGGTTTATACATATGTGGTGCAGGAAACGCATTGCAATCACACTGTTTTTGATCTGCTGCAGGTGTCAATTCAAAGTTAATAACTCCCCAAAAGAAGGTCGCAAACAGTGTTTGTCTGAACCAGATCGCATGATTGGTCAAAAAAAAGGTGCCTGCACTTTTATTGGTGCGATTCAGCCCACTCAAAATTAATGGGCTCAAATCACACCACACAGAATCGCATGTGAATTGCACAGGAATGCGGTGCAGTTCCTGTGCGATTCACATGCCAACTATAGTGTGAAACCAGGCTTACTGTGTTGATTGCGGTGGAATCAAGGCCCATTTATTTTGAATGGGCTCAAATAGCACCAAAGTCATGCATGCACCAATTTAGGACTGCAACCGGTTCTCATAGTCGTTTTGTGAATGCGATCCGGTGCAGGCAAACACACTGTGTTTTGCAACCTTTGTTTGGGGTGTCATTGAGATAGCATTGACACCCATTTGAAAGAGGTGCATGAAATGTGCGTGGATTGAGGGTTTCCCACATTCTAGTGTACCTCCGCGTATCTCCTAAGCAGTAGTGTGTTTTTTCTCTGCCAGTGCAGGAAGGTGTGCAATTACACACCTTCTCGCACCTGCTCAGATGTGAACCTAGCCTAAAGAAAAGTCAGTGTATTCCTGGTTAGTAATTTTTCAGTTGATTGTTTTTTTTTAATTCTGTGATTAATGGAAAATTAAGCACATGTGAACATAGTGAATGTACTGCCTTTCACAAGATGGTGCCCTTTGTACCTTCCCAGTAAGATTGGCTATTACAGTGTACCATCCTGTGGTAGGCAGTGAATTCCCCCTTTTTTTATCTGTAAGGCTACTTTCACACTGAGGCGCTTTACAGGCGTTTTAGTGCTAAAAATAGCATCTGTAAAGCGCTTCTCCTCTCATTACAGTGTGAAAGCCAGAGTGCTTTCACACTGGAGCGATGCGCTTGCAGCATCTTTGGGGCAGTTTAGGAGCGGCGCTCCTCCACCGACCTTGCCCAAAAGGAATGTTTCGGCAGCAGCGCTTTGTGGGTGTTTTTAACACGCTTTTAACCCCTTCAGGGGGTTAAAAGCGCACCGCTATCGGCGGCAAAGCACCGCTTAAACAGCGGTAAAGTGCTGCTAAAACTAGCGGCGCTTTACCGCTACTGCCCCCACCGCCTCAGTGTGAAAGTGCCCTAAAAGTTTAGGAGCGGCGCTCCTCCACCGACCTTGCCCAAAAGGAATGTTTCAGCAGCAGCGCTTTGTGGGTGTTTTTAACACGCTTTTAACCCCTTCAGGGGGTTAAAAATGCACCGCTAGTGGCGGCAAAGCACCGCTTAAACAGCGGTAAAGTGCCGCTAAAACTAGCGGTGCTTTACCGCTACTGCCCCCACCGCCTCAGTGTAAAAGTGCCCTAAAAGTAAAAAAAGTCAGTAAGTGCTCTGTCTGACACAACAAGCACTTTGCACCATAATAGCCAACCTTATGAGGTGGTGCAAAAGTGCATCATCTTCTTGTAGGTAGACCGCACACCCACTTTGCACAAATTCAGTTTGGACACTAATGCCGCTTACACACGATCGATTTTCTCGACGGTGAAAACACCGTCGAGAAAATCGACGGGAAAAACGAGGAACGGCTTGTTCCCCCACTCACGGACGTTTTTCCCGTCATTTTTTCTCTTGGTCGAGAAAAACGACCATGTGTAGGCTCCCCGGCAGTGTTTCCCTATGGGAAAACTGCCGCAGAAAAAAATGGCGTGAATCACGACGAGAAAAATTAGAGCATGTTCTAATTTTTCTCGTCGTGATTAATGCCGTTTTTCTCGTCGGGGAAAAATGACCAAAAGCCCACACACGGTCGTTTTTTCTCCTCAACGAGAAAAAATTGAATTTTTCCCGACGAGAAAAATGGTCGTGTGTACGCGGCATAAGACTGGACAATGCCCAACCTTACAGGGCAGCATTTATAAAAGCTGGAAGAAAAAAATGAAATTAGGTTTGATTTTCTAAAGGACCTGATAAAATAGAATTAAGGATGTGATTGCTTACTAGGGGCAACACATATAGTTTTTCCTTTTTCCAGTCTTTATAATTTTGGCACAATTTATTTTATTTAAAAATACTTTTACTTAGTACCTGCTGCTGAACCCAGAACAAAAAATTATCTACGGCCCTGCATGCAAGGAAAATAAAAAACAGCATTTTTGCTTGTACATGATTGGATGATAAAATCAGCAGAGCTTTCCCTTTTTTCAGATCCTCCCCTCAGATCTACAGTGACTGCACTTCCGAGTGCACTTTCAGTGCACTTCCGTGTGCACTTGTAGTGCACAGTGGATTTGCCTTTAGTAAATAAACCCCTGTGTATTTGCCTACCTTAAAGAAGAACAGTCCAGGACTTCTTAGTGTAGCACACCGCCGTAGGTGCTGCTGGTTTAATTTTGGGCCTGCACGTTACCTCATTATTCGTTGTCCAGGGGAAGAAAGTCTGTAGAAACTCCAATGTCCACACAAGATATAAAACCTTAAACATTTAGGTTTTATTTTCCTTTTGTGCATAAACATATAGAAGGGTGAAGGGAAAGGGTAGGTTCAGGCACACGGTACAGATCACTGGGGAGAACTCCTCAAAGAATACAGTCACTCACCACTCTCCCTGGAGTGGGTATTGCTCACCCGAATAGGCCCCTCTCACCTGGCCTAGCAGTCGGTATGATGCACGAATGATAAGTCAGGACCAGTCTCTGCCACAGACTGGCGGTGCACAGAATTTGGATAATCCGGGATCCTCTGCCACGGGACTCAACACCCGAACTTCCAGCCAAACAGTCAAGAACCTTTAAGCTGACCCGGCAGACTGCAAGGTAACTTTGGTTGTGGTGTATCCTCCAATAGAATTACCAGGCCCTCCTCAAGACACCAGCATTCCGCTTGGTCATTTCCAGGACAGGTCCTCCCCTGGTTTCCTCCATTGAGTGGCTTCCTCCCTCAGGACGGACAGCACAGGATCACCTTCAAAGTGCAGACCCAGTCAGTATAACTGGGCCTGCCTGTTGGAGTTGCGGCCTCGGACCAGCATGGTTCCGAGGCCAAGAATCACACAATACACCCCTCACACCAGGAGGGCCGTGAGGGGACGAAGGACCCCAAAAGATGGCGTCTGCCCCTTAAGTACCTTTCCCCAGCATGCTCAGTGGGTAGACCACGCCCACTGAACTGTTCCCGGGGGAAGGTACCCAATACACTCTGGCTTGTCAGTCTTCCACATTGGTCTGAGGTAGTAATGCCACCTACAGGCAAAAATGGGAAGTTTTCCCAGCACAGCCATAGCCGGAACAGAGGCTAATTTAACATCAATTATTTACATCTGAGCCTAGCTATTGGCTCAGATACCCTCTAAATTGAAACATAGCACCCAGTCATTGGGAGCAGGGCGCTAAATTAGCAACTAGCAAAGGTTGAGACAATTAACAATTTGCTCAGGCGTTGGTTATGTACAGCACAGCTTATAGAGTGAACCAGTCAGGACTGTATAATGTAGTAGTATCCTTGGTATCATTAGTAGTAACCAGCATGGATTTATGATGTATTGTTCTTCCCACTCCAACCTTTTGACATTCGATGAGGTGGTAAGTTGTAATCTGGATAGAGAAAGTCCTATGGATGTGGTGTATCTGGACCAGGGTTTCTCAACTTAAGTCCTCAAGACGCCCCAACAGGTCATGTTTTCAGGATTTTCCTCAGATTAAACAGCTGTGGTAATTACTAAGGCAGTGAAACTGATCAAATCACCTGTGCAAAGAAAATGGAAAGCCTGAAAACATGACCTGTTGGGGCGCCTTGAGGACTGGAGTTGAGAAACCATGATCCAGACTTCTCCAAAGCAATATAAATAGTGAATAAGTAGTTCAATTTGTGTATTACTGATGATACAAATCTAAGCAGGGTAATAACCTCACAACAGCATATAGCAACCTCACAGGAAGAGGTCCATAAAAAAGAGGGGGGGGGGGGAAACTGCATAGCAAATGAGGTTTTATATTGACAAATGTAAAGTAATGCACTAGGGGTCTAAAAATATGAATGCAAGTTACTTGCTAGGGGAAAAGCTTTGAGGGAGTCAAGGATGGAGAAGGATCTGGTGGTCCTAGTAGACCACATCCTTAGCAATAGCATGCCAAGTTGCAGCAAGCAAGGCTAGTAGACTATTAAAGCGGAAGTAAACCCATCAATAAAACAGTTTCATTTCCAGCACGTGTCGGAAATGTAACACTCCCATTGGTTGTGCTCTCAACCAAACTGTCAAACCATCCAATTGCTGGTGTCATAACTGATCACATGTGCAGCATCATGGCAGTTGTAGATTTAACAGAGGCAAAGATGGCAGCTTCCTTGGCTGAAAATGATAGGGGGGTTTACTTACACGTTTACATATATTAAAAGGGTATTTACTCAAAAATTAAAACTATAAATCTGCCACTGTACAACTCAGGTTTGGCCACATCTTTTGCGTATGCTGTCCAGCTCTGCTCTCCAGTCTTCAGGAAGGAGTTCAGAGAAGGGCAACAAGAGACACTATAACAGAGATATGACTAAGGCCGAGAACTGAACGATCAAAGACCGCCGATCACTCAGTTCTCGGTCTTCAGTGAGCAGAAAGGCAGTGACTGTCAGTCACCGGCTCTCTGCTCTGCCACTCCAGTGCTCACTGGAGCTCGGGGCTTTGGAGGGGGCAGCTGGCTCAGGATTTCAACGGTGCATTAAGAGGCTGAGCCAACTGCACCTGAGGCATTTTGGGTGATCCCGGCATTAAAGTCAAGATCCCTCCAGAGTCTGGAGTGGATGAGTGGCATCAACTGACAGTGGCTTTTAGCCCGCTGTTGGCTGAATCTGGGTCACAGGAGTGCAGCACTAAGTGCACTACTGTCACCCACAAGAGAAGTATGGCCAAAAAAGCCTTGGCCGCTTAATGAAGTTTGATGAGAAGTGTAATCTTAAACTGCATAGGGGAGTTTCTTACTGTAATGCCCTGTACACACGATCGGAATTTCCGAAATTCCGATCGTGTGTGGGCTCCATCTGACTTTTTTCCATCGGTGTAAAAAAATAGAACATGTTTTAAATTTTTCCGATGAAAAAAAAAAACGATAGGAATTTCCAATCGTCTGTGTGGAACTCCATCGGAGAAAAATCCACGCATGCTCAGACTAAATTAGGAGACGGGAGCGCTCGTTCTGGTAAAACTAGCGTTTGTAATGGAGATAGCACATTCCTCATGCTGCAAATTAATGCATTGTTAAATGTAGCGCATTCTTTTCTTCTTTCTAACTAGAACAAATTGTATTTTTCGCTGCGGATATTCACACCGAGTTCTGACAAACGTATTTCTTTGTTTCTTGTGATCTCATGAATCTTCGTATTTTATTTTAAAGCCAGGTCTCCAAAATATCTTAATATTTATTTTAAGCGCGAATCGGCTAACACCAAACTTTTACTAAAACGCGGTAACACGAAATCAGCAAAAGCAGCCCAAAGGGTGGCACCGTTGGATTTGAACTTCCCATTTATAGTGACGTCGTACGTGTTGTACGTCACCGCATTTTGGACGGTCGGAATTTGGTCTGATGGTGTGTGTGCAAGACAGCTTTGAACGGAATTCCGACGAAAAATTCCATCGGATTTTAGCCCATCAAAATTCCGATCATGTGTACAGGGCATTAGAGCGGTAAAGATGTGGAACTCACTTTTACAATTGGGGAGTGTCCATAATTTAAAAAAAAAACTCTTAGTAAATGCAATATACAGGGATTTGGAAAATTATAGAGTTAGGCCTCGTACACACGGCCGAGATTCTCGTCGAAAAAAACATGTCGTTTTTTTCGACGAGATTCCTGGACAAGAAAATTGTCCCAGCCGAGTGTACACACGCTCGTTTCAAAGAACCCGCGGTTCTTTGAATGGAGCGTACGCGGTGATGTCATCGACTACGACGAGCATGCGCTCATCACATTCGATGCCGTCGCCGCCATCTTGGTATACCCTACGTATGCCTAGGAAGCTACCGCGCATGCATCGAATTCATTTCGAACATGCGCGGGCTTCCCGGCGGACAGGTAAGTGTACACACACTCACTTTTCTCGTCGAGAAACAGGCTGACGAGAATCTCGACGAGAAAATAGATAGCCGCGTACACACGACCGATTTACTCGGCAAGACATCTCTGCCAGCAAGTTTCTTGCTGGTTCTTGCCGAGAAAATCGGTCGTGTGTACGAGGCCTGATACATATAAACTCTCACACATCCACACCCACACAGGTTGAACTGGATGGAGCAATGCCTTTATTCAACCTTACCAAAATGTAACTGTATATGTAAATTTATACAATGTAATATACATTATTAAAATACTTTCTTTCACAATGTCCACAACTTCACTCTCAAGAAATCATTTTAAAGATAAACCTGTGGTGCATTAACACTTATGTCACACGTTTATGAGCATGCCATTTAAAGTATTGAGCTGCCAATGCATAATAATAATAAAAAAATTGGACGTGCAGGACTGTAGAGTGACCCAGCTGGCCCTCCCACTACCGGCTACCTGCAGAAGACTAAAGAGGAGGACAGATACAATATCAGTTATTTTGCACAAGGAAGGAGACAAGCTGTTACTGGTCTTCATTGCTGAAAGCTACTGCAAAGAGGCAAAGTTTCTTGCTATATTACTGCACAGATCTGAAATAAATGCACAAAACAACAAAACACACCAAGAACGTACCACAATTCAATTAAGAATACACATGCCTTTAGTATTGATGGCTTATCCAAGAGTGCAGCTTTAAGCTTTAACAACTATTTAATTAATGAACTGCCCTACGTACCGTAAATAGTTAATAATACAATCCATAAACAATAACATATATACAAAAATTGTCTGTAGCGGGCCTCACTCTCTCTCTCTTGTATCGGTTGTTCTTGGCTGTTGTCTAGGGGTACTCTGGAGGAGAGAGTGCAGGACACTACGCCCAGCTCTCTCCTTACATGTATATGAGGTTTGAGCAAAGTCTCTTTAGATTACCTTCGGGTCTGCATTCTGCATATGGAGCCTCCGCTTCTTCCGTGGAGGTGTGTCTGCCAGTAATAGAGCCCCACACCATTTAAAAGTTCAATACTCCTTTATTTCTTCCAATACCAGAATGAACATACTCAGTTGAACTTCCATAACAGACAGACAGGGGTGTGGATACGAGTAGGCCCAGGCACAATGAACTCTCCTATCCCTTTCTCGTGCGGATAGGCCTGGCGCACGGTCTCTGCCACCGACATAAGAACATGGACCACCTTCCGTGTGAATATGGCCCCTGTTTGGCGAGGACATCCATCTCAACGGTCTCCGGAGGCCCTGTCCCGGCACTGGCAATCTGCTGCACCAGATCTACGGGAAGGTCACCTGCGCGGTCCCTTACGCCTGGATTCAGACACCCGATTCTGTGGGTGCCTTAGGACGATTCCTCCCGGGCGGGTCCCAGTGGAAGAAGCTGGGCCCCAGGCCTGAATGATGCACCTCACCCGAGACTGAGGGTGTCTGGGGTGACTCCCAAACTCCACGTGTCCAGGCCTAGGCCGCCTGGACACCCACCGTTGGACAGCAGCCCTCAGGCTAAAGGTGCCTGGGACTCAGACCTCGTGGCGAAGATGTCCGCCCCTTTTTTGGCTTCTCTTAGCCACAACAGCCGCGAGAGACCAAAAAGGGTACGGCTCTCCAGTGATGGTTCAACCCCGGCCCAAAGTGACAGCATCACCTGCTGGGCCGCAGGGAACTGAACATCACTGATGTCTCCACCCGAATCAGCATACTGAAAGGTACCTACCAGCTACATGTCTAAAACCCTTTTAGTCCCCGTTCACACCAGTGTGATTCGTTATGCGATTTGACAGTTCCAAATTGTATAACAAGTTGCACCCCTCGCCGGAAATGGAACCGCTCATATAGCCGTAACTCATGTTGCAGCAATTATGAATTTACTGATTTCATTGTGTCTTGCATAGACTTCTGTTAAATTAAGTTGCAAGCTGCAGTAAAATCGGCAGTGCAATTCACACTGATGTGCAGCTTTGAAATTTAGCTAAAGTATCACTATTTCAAAGATGCACCGGTGTGAACGGGGGCTCAAAAACAAATTAATCAAAAAAACACTGTGCATAAAATGAAACTAATCGAAACTAATTAGTTACCAGTCATGAAAAGAATCTATTTAACCTAATGTAATATGAAACTATAAAAGAACAAGAAACCACACAAGTGATTTAAAAACAATACAAACATGGATTGGTCTAACTAATCAGTTAACCAATTAACTATAACTAATTAGTTAGCTAATTAATATAATTGATCAAAGTATACAAGAAATTACTCACCTAAATACAATCAAATTAAACCATAAATTGGCCTAATAGGACTAATCAAATGTATTTGCTCAATTTAATCAAGTTCTGTTAATTAACAAAAATATTTACTCAGCAAGCAAAAAACTACCTATACAGTTATGCTGTTTAATTAAATAGCAAATACAATGTTTATCAGTCAACTAACAAAATCTAATCTATAATATACTAAACAATTATTATCATGCACAGCTCATGCACAGCTCTCTCTCTCACTCTCATGAGTGTTTTCCAGGAAGGGAGGGGGGTGAGCCATAAGAGGGCCAATGAGAGCTGCAGGGCTGCAGAGCTGGAGGTGTGCCTCTGTGTGTCTGTGTAAATCCAGGAAGTGAACAGGCAGCAGCTTCAGATGCCCACAGTTAAAATGGTTGCAGCTAGACTCAGTGGGGGGAGATTTCTGCAGCATATTAGGCAAGTACAAAATCACAGTATCTATAAAATAATATGCAAAGTGGTTGAAGGAAAGCTTCAGAATGGCAAAGATGTTTTTATTTCAAATTATGTGAGCAGACTGCAGTTCCTCTTAAGTCCATGATAAGACTGATCTTAAAGCACCTCACCTCACAGATCAGGGGAGATCAACAATTAACCTCCTTGGCGGTATGATTCTGTCTGGAATTTTGTACCAAAAGCGGTACAATTATTTTGCATGGAAATTTGATGTTATGTATTGTAGGCCTGCAATTCTTAGTAATTACATACTTAAACCTGACCAAACCAGAGTCTAGCAGACATCCCGGGTATGATAAAGTTTGAAACACAAAATCATAAATTATAATATAATAAATAACTATAAATAATTATAACAAATAGTAATGTAATTATATTAAAAATTATTCAATAATGTAATCAAATCAAAAACGCTGAAATTTGCTCAGTTGCAGAATTGTCGCTGTCATTAGATTTAGTGTTTGATGACGAATTTCCCCACAAATCGCTATCGCTCAATTCTGCAAGTGATTGTAATTTATTATCGCTGTTTTTTAACACTTTTTGGTTGCTATGGACAATCTCCAGTTTCCAGGCAGAAAGAACAGTTTTTATAATATAAAACTGCATGCAGGACACTGGACAAACCACTAGGGACAAAGGGGGGGGGGGGGGGGGGGGGTGTAATTATTTGATACAGTACTGTAATCAGTAAGATTACAGTATACTGTATGTGTATTGTGTTTTTCACTTTTTGAATTTGGCGCCGAACTCCGCCCCCTATGCGCCGCAACGTCGCCGGGAACGGAGCTTGGCACTCGGCAGTGTGGATCGAGCGAGACACGGCTCGCACACACTGCAGGGAGACATCGCAGGATCCAGGGAACACGGTAAGTAACTTCCCCTGGATACTGCGATGTCTGGCCCGGGGTTACTGCTCTTAGCATTAAAAACTCACGCCCAGAGGCGTTGCCAGGGGGGAGCGGCGGGTGCGGGCTGCACCCGGGTGACACCCGCCAGAGGGGTGACACCCGACCCGTCACGGCGCTTGATCGAGAGAGGCGCCGCGGCTCTCTCCTCTTCCTCCTTCCCCTGTGCACTCCCGCTCCTGTATCTCCTTCCTCCCCGCAATGTTCGGGGAGGGAGGAGGAGTAAAAATTGTGTTGTGAGGCAGACAGCCCTGGAGTGCCATTGTGCACGGCGCCCGCATGTCCTCCGGGAACCGGCACTGCAATCGCTGGTGCTGGCTGCCTATCACAACAATTAAACCCCACAGAACGACGGAGCCTAGGCTCCTCCTCCACACTGACAGTACATATCAGGAGGAGGAGCCTAGGAGGAGGAGGAGGAACATCCATGTGGACAGAGCGCGCTGATCTGAGGTCTGTGACTGTAGGGAAGGGAGGAGGGGATTGTACAGAGAGGGGGGGATTGTACAGAGGGGGTTACATTAGAGGGATTGTACAGAGAGGGGGGGGGATTGCACAGAGGGGGTTACATTAGAGGGATTGTACAGAGAGGGGGGGGGGATTGCACAGAGGGGGTTACATTAGAGGGATTGTACAGAGAGGGGGGGATTGAACAGAGGGGGGTTACATTAGAGGGATTGTACAGAGAGGGGGGATTGTACAGAGAGGGGGGATTGCACAGAGGGGGGTTACATTCGAGGTATTGTACAGAGAGGGGGGGATTGTACAGAGGGGGGTTACATTAGAGGGATTGTACAGAGAGGGGGGATTGTACAGAGGGGGGTTACATTAGAGGGATTGTACAGAGAGGGGGAATTGTACAGAGAGGGGGGATTGCACAGAGGGGGTTACATTAGAGGGATTGTACAGAGAGGGGGGATTGTACAGAGGGGGGTTACATTAGAGGGATTGTACAGAGAGGGGGGGATTGAACAGAGGGGGGTTACATTAGAGGGATTGTACAGAGAGGGGGGATTGTACAGAGAGGGAGGGATTGTACAGAGAGGGGGGGGGATTGCACAGAGGGGGGTTACATTAGAGGGATTGTACAGAGAGGGGGAATTGTACAGAGATGGGGAATTGCACAGAGGGGGGTTACATTAGAGGGATTGTACAGAGAGGGGGGGATTGAACAGAGGGGGGTTACATTAGAGGGATTGTACAGAGAGGGGGGATTGTACAGAGAGGGGGGATTGCACAGAGGGGGGTTACATTAGAGGAATTGTACAGAGAGGGGGGATTGTACAGAGAGGGGGGGATTGCACAGAGGGGGGCTACATTAGAGGGATTGTACAGAGAGGGGGGATTGCACAGAGAGGGGCTACATTAGAGGGATTGTACAGAGAGGGGGGGGGATTGCACAGAGGGGGGTTACATTAGGGGGATTGTACAGAGAGAGGGGGGGTTACATTAGGGGGATTGCACAGAGGGGGGTTACATTAGGGGTATAGCACAGAGGGGGTGTTACGTTAGGGGGATTGCACAGGGGGATACATTGGGGAGATTGCACAGGGGTTACATTAGGGGGATTGCACAGAGGGAGGGTTACATCTGGGGGATTGTACAGAATCAGGGGGGTTACATTAGGGGGATTGCACAGAGGGGGGTTACATTAGGGGGATTGCATAGAGGGGGGTTACATCTGGGGGATTGTACAGAATGGGGGGGTACATTAGGGGGATTGCACAGAGGGGGTGTTACATTAGGGGGATTGCACGGGGGGATACATTGGGGAGATTGCACAGGGGTTACATTAGGGAGATTGCAGGGGGGTTCCATTAGGGGGATTGTACAAAGGGGGGAATGCAGAGGGGTTCCATTAGGGGGATTACACACGGGGAGAGCTGTGCTTATGCTCTAGCCTGCTCAGTGCCCCAGATTGAACAGTGACGGGGGGAGGGGGTGACACCAAATTTTACCGCACCAGGTGACACCAACCCTAGTGACGCCACTGCTCACGCCGAGCCAGACTCAGAAAAACTCACCCCGAGCCTGACTCGGGAGTACCGCCAAGGGGGTTAAAGTAAAATAGAAGGCAAACAAGGCTAAAGGGTGCTGAGAAACTTTATTGAGAATAGGACAATATCACACTTACATAGAAATAGACTGTTTCCATCCTAAGTAGCATCCACATTGGCATGATGTATAAGCAACCAGGAGATCCAGTGTAGCACAGAATGGATACTGCTAAACCCTGGCTAAGCCCTCCATTTGGGAGGTGCCAGATAGTGGCATCTGCAGGTGCTCCGTGTAGTCATGGCAATGGTTGTACCTTGGGACAAGGCAACACGTTTCAACGTAACACCCTTTTTGTCTATAAAACCAAAAATGCAGCGCTTCAATGTAAAATAACAGTCCATATAAATCAATAAGGAAAAAATTAATGCAAAAAATTGAAGAAGGAACTCCACCACCAAAGACTTCAGTGTGAACAGATGACACACCACCCCAAAAACGTGCTCACTATCTGCTTACCAGAAAGTGAACGTCATGAGCATTGTAGTGAAATGCAGAAGGTCACAGATGGATACAGCTCTCCAAACTTGACAGGATGACAACCGAAGTATCCAATATTGCCAGTAGGGATGGGCCCGGTGCTCGATTCGAACCCATGTTCGAATCGAGCATCGGGCGTTCGCTCGCTCGTCGAGCCCAGAACTATTTGGGCCGTTCGCATCACATTCGTGTGATGCGAGCGGCCCCGCAATGCATTGCGGCCGGCGCGGCCGGCGCAGTGCATTGCTGGCTGATGATTGGCCAAGCATGCACTGTGACCCCGCATGCTTGGCCAATCACAGCGCCCGAAACTCGGAGAGCAATAATTGGCTACAGGCAGGACGGCTGTAGCCAATTACAGCTCAGGGGCTTTAGTACACGCCCCACCATTTAAAAGGCCGCCACGCCATCGGCCCCGGTCACATGAGTTCCGGCTTTAGGAGAGATTAGTCTGCTGATTCTGTCTTTGCTTGATACTAAAAGATTTGCTCTTCTTTGCTAAACCATTGGCTATTTCTTTGCTAAACCATTGCTACCTAAGTCATTGATCGTTCATTGCTGCTGATTGCACAGTTAGTGTGTTATTAGCTGCTGCTGGGGATTAGTCTGGTGCGTGCTTACTGTTAGTACAGTATTGCAGTAGTACCAACCGCAGTGCTGTTAGCACAGCATTGCACCCCAACAGCACCCATAGGACTTCTAGTGTGTTAGTGGCAGCAAACAGAGCTCCTATATTTTCTTCTCAGCAGCACCCATAGGACTTCTAGTGTGTTAGTGGCATCACACAGAGCTCCTATATTTTCTTCTCAGCAGCACCCATAGGACTTCTAGTGTGTTAGTGGCAGCAAACAGAGCTCCTATATTTTCTTCTCAGCAGCACCCATAGGACTTCTAGTGTGTTAGTGGCAGCAAACAGAGCTCCTATATTTTCTTCTCAGCAGCACCCATAGGACTTCTAGTGTGTTAGTGGCAGCAAACAGAGCTCCTATATTTTCTTCTCAGCAGCACCCATAGGACTTCTAGTGTGTTAGTGGCAGCAAACAGAGCTCCTATATTTTCTTCTCAGCAGCACCCATAGGACTTCTAGTGTGTTAGTGGCAGCAAACAGAGCTCCTATATTTTCTTCTCAGCAGCACCCATAGGACTTCTAGTGTGTTAGTGGCATCACACAGAGCTCCTATATTTTCTTCTCAGCAGCACCCATAGGACTTCTAGTGTGTTAGTGGCAGCAAACAGAGCTCCTATATTTTCTTCTCAGCAGCACCCATAGGACTTCTAATGTGTTAGTGGCATCACACAGAGTTCCTATATTTTCATCTCAGCAGCACCCATAGGACTTCTAGTGTGTTAGTGGCATCACACAGAGCTCCTATATTTTCTTCTCAGCAGCACCCATAGGACTTCTAGTGTGTTAGTGGCAGCAAACAGAGCTCCTATATTTTCTTCTCAGCAGCACCCATAGGACTTCTAGTGTGTTAGTGGCAGCAAACAGAGCTCCTATATTTTCTTCTCAGCAGCACCCATAGGACTTCTAGTGTGTTAGTGGCATCACACAGAGCTCCTATATTTTCTTCTCAGCAGCACCCATAGGACTTCTAGTGTGTTAGTGGCAGCAAACAGAGCTCCTATATTTTCTTCTCAGCAGCACCCATAGGACTTCTAGTGTGTTAGTGGCAGCAAACAGAGCTCCTATATTTTCTTCTCAGCAGCACCCATAGGACTTCTAGTGTGTTAGTGGCATCACACAGAGCTCCTATATTTTCTTCTCAGCAGCACCCATAGGACTTCTAATGTGTTAGTGGCATCACACAGAGTTCCTATATTTTCATCTCAGCAGCACCCATAGGACTTCTAGTGTGTTAGTGGCAGCAAACAGAGCTCCTATATTTTCTTCTCAGCAGCACCCATAGGACTTCTAGTGTGTTAGTGGCAGCAAACAGAGCTCCTATATTTTCTTCTCAGCAGCACCCATAGGACTTCTAGTGTGTTAGTGGCAGCAAACAGAGCTCCTATATTTTCTTCTCAGCAGCACCCATAGGACTTCTAGTGTGTTAGTGGCAGCAAACAGAGCTCCTATATTTTCTTCTCAGCAGCACCCATAGGACTTCTAGTGTGTTAGTGGCATCACACAGAGCTCCTATATTTTCTTCTCAGCAGCACCCATAGGACTTCTAGTGTGTTAGTGGCAGCAAACAGAGCTCCTATATTTTCTTCTCAGCAGCACCCATAGGACTTCTAGTGTGTTAGTGGCAGCAAACAGAGCTCCTATATTTTCTTCTCAGCAGCACCCATAGGACTTCTAGTGTGTTAGTGGCAGCAAACAGAGCTCCTATATTTTCTTCTCAGCAGCACCCATAGGACTTCTAGTGTGTTAGTGGCATCACACAGAGCTCCTATATTTTCTTCTCAGCAGCACCCATAGGACTTCTAGTGTGTTAGTGGCAGCAAACAGAGCTCCTATATTTTCTTCTCAGCAGCACCCATAGGACTTCTAGTGTGTTAGTGGCATCACACAGAGCTCCTATATTTTCTTCTCAGCAGCACCCATAGGACTTCTAGTGTGTTAGTGGCAGCAAACAGAGCTCCTATATTTTCTTCTCAGCAGCACCCATAGGACTTCTAATGTGTTAGTGGCATCACACAGAGTTCCTATATTTTCATCTCAGCAGCACCCATAGGACTTCTAGTGTGTTAGTGGCATCACACAGAGCTCCTATATTTTCTTCTCAGCAGCACCCATAGGACTTCTAGTGTGTTAGTGGCAGCAAACAGAGCTCCTATATTTTCTTCTCAGCAGCACCCATAGGACTTCTAGTGTGTTAGTGGCAGCAATCAGAGCTCCTATATTTTCTTCTCAGCAGCACCCATAGGACTTCTAGTGTGTTAGTGGCATCACACAGAGCTCCTATATTTTCTTCTCAGCAGCACCCATAGGACTTCTAGTGTGTTAGTGGCAGCAAACAGAGCTCCTATATTTTCTTCTCAGCAGCACCCATAGGACTTCTAGTGTGTTAGTGGCAGCAAACAGAGCTCCTATATTTTCTTCTCAGCAGCACCCATAGGACTTCTAGTGTGTTAGTGGCATCACACAGAGCTCCTATATTTTCTTCTCAGCAGCACCCATAGGACTTCTAGTGTGTTAGTGGCAGCAAACAGAGCTCCTATATTTTCTTCTCAGCAGCACCCATAGGACTTCTAGTGTGTTAGTGGCAGCAAACAGAGCTCCTATATTTTCTTCTCAGCAGCACCCATAGGACTTCTAGTGTGTTAGTGGCAGCAAACAGAGCTCCTATATTTTCTTCTCAGCAGCACCCATAGGACTTCTAGTGTGTTAGTGGCATCACACAGAGCTCCTATATTTTCTTCTCAGCAGCACCCATAGGACTTCTAGTGTGTTAGTGGCAGCAAACAGAGCTCCTATATTTTCTTCTCAGCAGCACCCATAGGACTTCTAGTGTGTTAGTGGCATCACACAGAGCTCCTATATTTTCTTCTCAGCAGCACCCATAGGACTTCTAGTGTGTTAGTGGCAGCAAACAGAGCTCCTATATTTTCTTCTCAGCAGCACCCATAGGACTTCTAGTGTGTTAGTGGCAGCAAACAGAGCTCCTATATTTTCTTCTCAGCAGCACCCATAGGACTTCTAGTGTGTTAGTGGCAGCAAACAGAGCTCCTATATTTTCTTGTCAGCAGCACACATAGTACCTATAGTGTGTTAGTGTCAGCACCCATAGGACCTACAGTGTGTTGTGAGCACACATAGGAGTTCTATTTTTTATACTATATACACTACCGACTACAATGGCTGGAAGACCACCAAGGAGAGGCAGAGCGTGCCGAGGCAAGAACACAGGGCAGGCAGGCTCTGTTTCTAGAGACAACAGTGCTGGCCGTGGACGTGGTCGTGCATCGTCATCAGCACGTGGCCATGGGACACGCTTGTCTTTGTTTTCGGCAGCTGGACATGTGGAGCCGCATCATGCCGAAGGCTTGGTAGAATGGATGACCAAGCCCTCCTCATCCTCCTCATCCTCTCTCACCCAGGCTCAGGGTACTGGCAGAGCAGCTGCCAACGCGTACTCAATGGCATCATCAGCCACCCCTTCCCTAGACCCACCATGTCCTCCTGAGGAGTCCCCCGAACTGTTTGAGCACAGTGTTGGGTACATGCTCCAGGAGGATGCCCAACGATTCGAAGGCTCGGATGATGATACCCAGCTTGAGGAAGTCAGTAGTGTGCGCGCAGAGAGAGGGGATGCTGAAGGACAGCAATCTGGCAGTAGTGTTCCACCAGCTGCAGCTTACTGCCAGGTTTGCTCTAGTGGTGAAGAGGGAGGGGATGATGAGGTCACTGACTCCACGTGGGTGCCTGAAGGGAGAGAGGAGGAGGAGGAGGAGGATGCAGCGTCACATGTCCAACGAGGCAGGATGCCCCCTGGAGGCCAGCTAGAGGCCAGCACAGCAACTGTACCACACCGCAGAGCTCCGCCTGTGCAGGGCGCTGCCTCTGCACGTTATCACAAAAGTTCTTTGGTGTGGGCCTTTTTTGAGACGAGTGCATCAGATCGCACCACTGCTATTTGCAATATTTGTCTCAAGCGTATCTCGCGTGGCCAAAACATCAGCCGCTTGGGCACCACAAGCATGAGCAGACATATGTCGACCTGCCATGCAGCTCGTTGGCAAGCACACATAAAAGACCCACACCAAAGAACAAAGCGGACCTCTCCTTGCTCCTCATCAGCTGGGATCTCCATCCCCACTATATCTTCAGTCCTCTCTGAAAGCTGCTCTGAGAGGACTGAAGGTGTAGAATTAGGTGTGTCACAACCAAGTACTTGCAGTACACCGACGTCCGATTGTAGCAGGCAAATTTCCCTGCCCCAGCTGCTGGACCGTCGAAAGAAGTATACTCCCAGCCATCCACATGCCCAGCGGTTGAATGCTAGCTTGGCTAAATTGCTAGCACTTCAACTGCTGCCTTTTCAGTTGATAGACTCGGCCCCCTTCCGTGAGTTTGTTCAATGTGCGGTTCCTCAGTGGCAGGTTCCCAAACGCCACTTTTTCTCACGGAAGGCGATTCCGTCTCTCTACTGGCATGTGGAAGGCAATGTCCATGCCTCGCTGGACAGGGCGGTCAGCGGTAAGGTGCATATTACCGCTGACTCATGGTCCAGCAGGCATGGACAGGGACGTTATCTTTCTTTCACGGCCCATTGGGTCACTCTATTGGTAGCTGGGAGGGATGCAGGACAAGGTGCAGTAGTGTTGGAGGTTGTTCCGCCACCACGCCTCCAAAATGCTACTACTGGTTGTGACACACCTCTCTCCTCCACCCCCTCCTCTTCTTCTTCCTCCATGTCCTCTTCGAGTGCTCTGTCCTCGGAACCAGCGGTGCTCCGTAGGCGTACAAGGGGCTACGCGAGTACGCAGGCAAAAAGATGCCATGCCGTGCTTGCGCTGGTGTGTTTGGGGGACAGGAGCCACACTGGGCCAGAGGTTCTGGCAGCTCTGCAGGGGCAGGCCGAGAGGTGGTTGACGCCACGCCAGCTTAAGCCAGGAATGGTCGTTTCTGATAATGGCACCAACCTCCTCTCCGCCCTGCGACAGGGGCAGCTCACCCATGTGCCCTGTATGGCTCACGTCCTCAACCTGGTGGTGCAGCGGTTCTTGGGCAGGTTCCCAGGCTTACAGGATGTCCTGAGGCAGGCCAGGAAAGTCTGTGTGCATTTCCGCCGATCTTATAATGCCAGTGCTCGGCTGACTGAGCTGCAAAAGGAGCTGAACCTGCCCAAGAACCGCCTAATATGTGACATGCCCACCAGGTGGAACTCAACGTTGGCCATGCTGCAGCGACTGCACACGCAGCAGAGGGCCATCAATGAGTACCTTTGCGACTACGGCACCAGGACAGGGTCAGGGGAGCTTGGCTTTTTTTCCCCACGCCAGTGGAGCATGATCAGGGATGCATGCACTGTCCTCTCACCATTTGAGGAGGCCACGAGGATGGTGAGCAGTGACAGTGCATGCATCAGTGACACTGTACCTCTTGTCCACCTGTTGGAGCATACGCTGCGTGGGATAATGGACAGGGCACTTGAGGCAGAACAGAGGCAGGAAGAGGAGGACTTCCTTGTCTCTCAAGGCCCCCTTTATCCAGACAATGTTCCTTCTGTCCCACCCATCACACAGGAAGAGGAGGAGGAGGAGGAGGAGGAGGAGGATTGTGTGAGCATGGAGGTGGAGCCTGGCACTCAGCATCAGCAGCAGCAGTCTTTTAGGGATGATGTACAGTCCCAACAAACCAGTGGACTTGTACGTGGCTGGGAGGAGGTGGCTGGCGATCATGTCATCCTCAGTGACCCAGAAGACTCCGGACCGAATGCCTCAGCTAACCTACGCTGCATGGCCTCCCTGATCCTGCAAAGCCTGCGGAAGGATCCTCGTGTTCTTCGGATCAAGGAGAGTGACCATTACTGGCTGGCCACTCTCCTTGATCCACGGTACAAGGGTAAGGTTGCGGACCTTATCTTGCCGTCGCAGAGGGAGCAGAGGATGAGACATCTCAGGGAGGCCTTGCAGAAAGGTCTGTGCAACGCGTTCCCAGAAACTGGGAGGTTACAAACTCCTGGTCCTGGACGACAAGTTGCTGAGGCTTCGGTCAGTAGCAGAAGGAGCGGTGGGGAAGGTGGACGTCTGACCGATGCGTTCAGACAATTTTTTAGTCCGCAGCCCCAAGGTATGATCGGTTCCAGCAACCATCGCCAGCGTCTGATATACATGGTGCAGGAATACCTAGGGGCAAGGTCAGACTTGGACACCTTTCCCACCGAAAATCCTCTGGCTTACTGGGTCCTGAGGATGGATCACTGGCCAGAGCTTGCACAGTATGCAATTGAGCTACTGGCCTGTCCTGCATCCAGCGTTCTTTCCGAACGCACATTCAGTGCTGCTGGAGGATTTGTCACCGATCATAGGGTGCGCCTGTCCACCGACTCGGTTGATCGACTGACCTTCATAAAAATGAATCAGTCTTGGATCACCACCAGCTACCAGACACCTGAAGCGGATATAACGGAATAATTTATAATGTCACATCCCTTCAAGACTGCCTATGCTGATGCTGAGTGACTGTCCTGTTATGTTCACTGACTATCCTCTTCCTCCTCCTCAATGATCCATGCCACCACACCAGTGCCTAAGGCACAATTTTTCAGCCCCTGTATAACAGGGGCGTGTAATTACAATTTTTTAAAAAGATGCTTCGCAACAGGTGTGACTGCTGTGCTCAGAGTACAGTATCTGTGAGGGGTTGCAGTGTTGTGGCACCAGCACCAGTGCCTAAGGCACAATTTTTCAGCCCCTGTTGGGGCGTGTAATTACAATTTTTAGGCAATGCTTTGCAACAGGTCTCATTGCTGTGCTCAGAGTACAGTATCTGTGAGGGGTTGCAGTGTTGTGGCACCAGCACCAGTGCCTAAGGCACAATTTTTCAGCCCCTGTATAACAGGGGCGTGTAATTAAATTTTTTTAAAAAGATGCTTCGCAACAGGTGTGACTGCTGTGCTCAGAGTACAGTATCTGTGAGGGGTTGCAGTGTTGTGGCACCAGCACCAGTGCCTAAGGCACAATTTTTCAGCCCCTGTTGGGGCGTGTAATTACAATTTTTAGGCAATGCTTTGCAACAGGTCTCATTGCTGTGCTCAGAGTACAGTATCTGTGAGGGGTTGCAGTGTTGTGGCACCAGCACCAGTGCCTAAGGCACAATTTTTCAGCCCCTGTATAACAGGGGCGTGTAATTAAATTTTTTTAAAAAGATGCTTCGCAACAGGTGTGACTGCTGTGCTCAGAGTACAGTATCTGTGAGGGGTTGCAGTGTTGTGGCACCAGCACCAGTGCCTAAGGCACAATTTTTCAGCCCCTGTTGGGGCGTGTAATTACAATTTTTAGGCAATGCTTTGCAACAGGTCTCATTGCTGTGCTCAGAGTACAGTATCTGTGAGGGGTTGCAGTGTTGTGGCACCAGCACCAGTGCCTAAGGCACAATTTTTCAGCCCCTGTATAACAGGGGCGTGTAATTACAATTTTTTAAAAAGATGCTTCGCAACAGGTGTGACTGCTGTGCTCCAAGTACAGTATCTGTGAGGGGTTGCAGTGTTGTGGCACCAGCACCAATGCCTAAGGCACAATTTTTCAGCCCCTGTTTAACAGGGGCGTGTAATTACAAATCTTGATCTAATAGTTCACAGCAGGGCCCATTCCTGCGCCCACCAAGAGTAACTATGAGGGCCTACAGTCTTGTGGCAACACCGTCCACCACCACCACCAAAGGCCCAATTTTTCTGCCCTGTTCAACAGGTGCATGCAATTACAAATCTTGATCTAATAACTCACAGCAGGGCCCATTCCTGCACCCACCAAGAGTAACTGTGAGGGCTTACAGTCTTGTGGCAACACCGTCCACCACCACCACCACCACCACCAAAGGCCCAATTTTTCTGCCCAGTTCAACAGGTGCATGCAAGTACAAATCTTGATCTATTAACTCACAGCAGGGCCCATTCCTGTGCCCACCAGTCTTGTGGCTACACCAACATCTAATAGGGCAAATTTCTGCAGAGTATATACGGCAGGCCCCTACTTTCAAACATCCAACTTACAAACGACTCCTACTTGCAAACGGCAAGAGAAAACAGGAAGTGAGAGGAAATCTACCCCTAGGAAGGAAAATTCTATCCTGTTAGATTTAATTTGGGAAAAAGGTATCTCCTCTCTACTGATGCTTTATCACCAATCCTTGTTTCAATTAAAACCCCACTTTTCCAAAAACATTTGTCATTGGGACGGAAAGTGAGGTGACATGTTCTGAACAGATGTGCAAAGACAGCAAATGTTACAGGGGTGATAACCCCTCCCTATGTTCTCCAAAAAGCTTAAAAATTGATTTTTTTGGGATGTAGCTACACTTCATAATGTACCTGTTCAGATTCTACTTAAGAACAAACCTACAGTCCATGTCTTGTTTGCACCACCTATATACTGCTGTTCAGAGTATATAGGGTTGTAGGTATAGGGTTTTATTTTGGGTGCGGGGTCCCCCTTAGTATCCATACAAGACCCAAAGGGGCTGGGGTGGGGGGGGGGGTGATGGGGTAGCCATGCCATTTTTCTCAAGGATTTTCAGCCATATGGCGGCCAGGACAAGACATGACATTAAAGCCGCAAGTGGTTTTAAATGGCTTCTTTTTTTCCTTTACAAATGTCATTTTGTGCAAGGACAGTTCTAAACACGGGAAACACATGCCACTTCACAGGCATACTTTAGACACCCCCCAGGTACCATATTTAAAGGAAAATTTCACTTTTTTTTTTTCACTTTATGCATCATTAAAATGACTGCTCCCGAAAAAACTTTAGTTTTTAAAATTTCTTTTTGCATTGATATATGTCCCCTGGGGCAGGACCCGGGTCCCCAAACCTGTTTTATAACATTAACATGCATATTGGCAGTTGTAATTAGCAATTTTGATTTCGAACGTTCGCGTCCATTATAACGAATAGGGTTCGAAAATTCGCGCAAACTTTCGGTCCGTTCGAAGGTTCTGGTGCGAACCGAACCCGGGGGTGTTCGGCTCATCCCTAATTGCCAGCATCAAAAGAGTCTCCAAGACTTGAGTGATCCTAGACGATCAGGTTGGGATAGCCCAGGTTTTTATCCACCCAGGAGACCCTTCATACCTTACCCGGGCTCCTCTCACCATTCGGATCTACCATCTTCCTCTTCTGCCCCCCTTTTTTCCCAGGGTCCCACAGGGGGGCAAAAGGGGAGGAGATCCAGGAGAGGGACCCGAGGGGGGAGGAGGAGCCGATCGAAAAAGACAAAGGGTGTAAGAGATGCAGGCATTTTTAATCTCAGCCAGCAACCACTTACTGATAATGAAAAATTTGTATTGGATCGTGGACTTAAATTCGCTCCGGATAAACCCCTCAGCAAATTTGGCGCCTTTATAGATATTCAGAAATATATTCGAAAGGTGAATATAAAAAGATATTTTTTGTCTCAACCTGTCACTATTAATGTGAATGAGACTAATGGAATTAAACACTCCGGTCTATCTAATGCTTCCCTCTTTAATCCGTCTGGATTTGTACCACCTTCTATATCTGTTTTTAAAGAACTAGTTTTGAAGGACCTTGATAAATTGAAAATTAAGAAGAACTATCAGGACTCTCGGTTTCGTGAGGGATTAAAATCCCTTAAAGAGAGAGATGACATCATTGTTCGTCCTGCGGACAAGGGAGGGGGAATTGTAGTGATGGATAATAGTTCATATGTCTCAGAGATGGAAAGAATTTTATCAGATGTGGATACCTATATTCCACTTAGTCATGACCCCATCTTTAGATACAGGAAGGAACTTTCTTCACTTATTGAAAGGGGATTTGAGAATAATCTTTTGAATAGAAAGGAGAGAGACTTTCTTATTCCATTGGCCCCCAGGAAGCCTATCATGTATTTTTTGCCTAAGGTACATAAGAGTCTGACTAACCCACCCGGAAAACCAATTATCAGTGGGCTTGACTCCATTACCTCAAGAATTGGCAAGTACATAGATGGCTTCTTGCAGCCTTTGGTGTCTGATACACCATCTTACATCAAAGATTCTGCACAAGTTATTAGATCCCTAGAGAGCTTTGAGTGGAGGGAAGGCTACATTTTGGCTACTGCCGATGTGGCCTCCCTCTACACCATTATCTCACACACTGATGGGTTGGAAGCCGTAGAAACCTTCCTTAAGAGGGATTCTAGTTTGGTCCTGATTCAACAGGAATTTGTCTTGGAGCTATTGAACTATGCTATGACCCATAACTATTTCTGGTTTGGGGGAACCCATTACCTTCAAAATAGAGGGGTTGCCATGGGCGCAAAATTTGCGCCGAGCATGGCCAATTTATTCATGGCCAAATGGGAGGAGGATGTCATCTATACCAACAGGAGACCCGAATTGATCTTCTGGGGGAGGTATATAGATGACATCCTCCTCCTGTGGAATGGTGACATGACATCCCTGACCACCTTCATGCAGTCTCTTAATAATAATTCATTGGGGATTATATTACAGTGTGAAATGAGTTCTGAGGGCATCCATTTTTTGGATCTCGATTTACGGATCAAGAATGGTATTTTTAATATATCAACTTTTTTTAAAAGTGCGGACCGTAATGGATACATAGGTCGTGATAGTTGTCATCATCCATCATGGCTGAAATCAATACCTAAAAGTCAATTTGTTTGTTTGAGGCAAAATTGCACTTTAAAGGGAGATTTTTTCACACAGGCCAATGTACTAAAAGAAAGGTTCATAGAGAAGGGATATACACCAGAAGATCTTGATGTTACTATTAAAGAAGTGGGAGACATTGATTGTGCTCTTATCCTTAGAAAGAAGGATAGAGTGCTTTCTAGTGAGATCAATTATAATTTTGCTATGGTCACCACTTTTTCAACACAACATACTGACATCAAAAGAATCTTTACCAAACATTGGGGAGTCTTACGTAATGATAAGATTCTGGGACCGGTCCTTCCTGATAGACCGCAAGTCGTTTTTAGAGGGGTTCCCCCTCTGAGACTGCAGGTGGCTCCCAATATTTTGGACGCTCCCAATAGGGTTTCCTTTTTTCAGAAAAATAAAGGTTATTATCCTTGCCATTACTGTAATGTGTGTATTGTTAATAAAGAGAAAAGCAGGAGAATTTGCCAATTTAGTTCACACACCACAGGAAGAACATTCGACATTAACACCTTCATCACGTGTACATCTCTACCTTTTGATTTGTCCGTGCGGTCTCCAATATGTAGGCCGCACGACACGTGCTATGCATGTTCGTGTGAACGAACATATTACCAACATCAAAAAAGGTTTTCCTAAACATACAGTATCCAGGCACTACTTGGAATGTCACAATAAGAACCCCAAAGGTACCACATTTTTGGCCATTGATCGTTTTACCCCTCATTGGCGGGGAAGTATGTCCAAGCGAGAAATTTCTAAACTTGAAACTCGCTGGATATACGATTTGAAATGTTATACCCCTTTCGGCATGAATGTCGAATGGGATATTAACTGTTTTATTAATAATAGTTGAACATTTTCTCCCCTTTTTTATTTCAACACATAATTAGATTATAATAATACATTTCCAAAATTCAAATTTATGATTGTTATCATTGTGGTACATGCATGTATATGCTATGACTAGCAATGCATGCATGATTTCTAATTTTAACATTTTTCTATTTATCTTTATGGACACTAGTGGGCAGTGTCCATATGTTTTTATATATTTAAAGATTCCTGGGGGAAATTCTGCACTTCGGTGAGCCTCCCCTCTTTTCCTCGCTTTCAGTGCATTACCCCATAGCTTTATTATTTTGTTTCTATGGTCACATTCACTAGTGCACCCATATGAAGCATATTTTTAGATATGTTTTTATCATCATTTAGGAATATGCACATTTATTTCCTCGTGGGCTTTGTATGTTATTTAATATATCATGCAGGATCATATTTTTCATGTTTCTTTATGTTATTGTTTATCCGTTTTTTCTACTTCCGGTTTCGGGCTTTGAGACGCATGACCAGGCTGGGATGCGCCTCGGGGATGCCATTTCCGGGCTGGATATATTCTTTCCGGCCGGATGTGTATTCTCTGAGGTGGGCGTCCCCTGAAGTGGCTGTTTCACTTCTGGTGCCGGGGGGTTGTTCCGCCCATCGGAGGAGGCTGCAAGTCATTTGCATTCCTAGCTGATGCAGCTGTGTGTGCTGCACGGCCGCATCTCATTGGCTTGCTATGTCCCGCCCTTCCGGATGTAGGAATTCACAGCTGGTTTCTTCTTCCTGTTTTCGTGAACAGCACGGCCGTTCGCGCATGCGCGGCCACGCTTATTCGTTTTTTTTCCCATTATTGTCATCAGCGCGGCCTCATTGCGCATGCGCGGTGACGTTCTGTGGACGGCTGTAATGAGAAACAGCTGTATACCTTGTCATGCTGACCTATCATGGGCGAGCGTGACTTATTATTTCCTGTATTTATATGAGTGTGCTTACATCATTGGCCACGCCTCTGATGATATCCTGTCAGATGAAACATGTCAGGCTGACCAATGTGAGCACGCTAAAGAACAGCGGATAGTATATTTTTTGCCTTGATGATCTTTTTACCTGTAAGTAGAATTTTAAATAAACCTTTGTTTTGACCTTACGGGCTTCACTATGCTGCCTTTTTCCTTTGTATGGGTTAACATCTCCTGCTGAGGTCTGCATAACAAAACACATATCACTCAAGTCTTGGAGACTCTTTTGATGCTGGCAATATTGGATACTTCGGTTGTCATCCTGTCAAGTTTGGAGAGCTGTATCCATCTGTGACCTTCTGCATTTCACTACAATGCTCATGACGTTCACTTTCTGGTAAGCAGATAGTGAGCACGTTTTTGGGGTGGTGTGTCATCTGTTCACACTGAAGTCTTTGGTGGTGGAGTTCCTTCTTCAATTTTTTGCATTCATTTTTTCCTTATTGATTTATATGGACTGTTATTTTACATTGAAGCGCTGCATTTTTGGTTTTATATGTTTTGAGTTTGCTTTACAAACTGTGCACGCTGCTTTATATTTTCACTGTTCGCGCAAGTATTGGTTCACCTTGTTCACCCTTTTTGTCTAGCCTACCCATTCTAGGTGAAGCAAGGATTTTTAAACCAGAGTGCTCCTGAACAATGCAGAATGGTACTAATACAGGACTTTAACATATATTCCAAATCAACAGGTATAAATTAGATATTGCTGCAGAACACAGAGGATGGTGGACTTCATGGCGCAGCATAACCACCAAAAAAAACAGCTAAAACATATAATTACAGCCAATAATAAAAAAAAAGACTAATAAAATATATAATGAAAGCAATAGAATATACAAAAAAAGAAAGGCATAAAGTGGTTCAATGGTGAATTTATGCACGGCATGTGAAAAAAATAATAGATATACAGGGGTTGTAAAAAAAAAAAGAAGAAGATATACAGGGGTTGGACAAAAATATGGAAACCCTACATGACTTGCAGTGATATAACATTCTTTTGCTTCCGCTGTGTGATTGAACACCTAGCTAACGCGTGGGAAGCCTCATTTTCGTCATTCACTGAGTGCAGTCATAGCAATATGGAGTCATGTCAGAGTTTACCGAGTTGCAAATTGTTTGTGCCCGCTTAGCTGGTGCCTCTGTGACTGAAGTTGCCAATTTATTTGCAGTGTTGCGAGGTACAGTGCGAATGGTTATAATGGCACATACAGTTTCTGGGAAAATGTCGTCTGATAAGCATAAGCACGGTTGATCTGGTCAACTGATAGAAAGAGACAAAAGGACATGCGCAGGATTGTGACCCCAGATTGTTGCATGAAGAGTGGTATCAGATTCCATTATCCACCTGTAGCGGGTGTTTGAATTTATGTTTTTGTCCTCCCCTGGAGCTGGTACAGCGGGGCAGGGAACCCGCTGTGACGCAAAGGGAGAGGTCATAAAAGGGGCGGACGCCCTGATTTTGGGGCAGAGAGTTGGAGGACGCGGCCGCACCCAGGCACCTTCAGCTTGGGTGCTGGCATTACGGTGTTTCAGGCCTAGGCGCCCTTGGCCTAGCTGGAGCGGGGATGGAGTCCATCTCAGGCACCTTTAGCCTGGGGTGAGGTGCTATGGCGGATGCCTGGGGCTCAGTACCTTCGACTGAGTTCCGCGAGGGTGGAGGAATCCGAGGGGGCCCTAACTCCTTGGGTGCCCGTGTCTGAGTTCGTGAGGACTGGTGCACAGTAACTTCTCTGAAGAGCCCGGCGCAGCATCGCTGGTGACGGAGAGGCCTCCACTTCTCCCTTGGACGGATTTCTTCCTCTGACAGGGGCAAAGTGAGCGAAGGTAATTCACGTTCTATATTACCTAGTCAGTGGCAGTGACTATTCACCACTGGTGACAGCACAGTGGGCAGCAGCAAGAAGGGAAAGGATTGTGCCTCGATCTGTCCCCATTTTCCAAAGGAGAAGGATTGTTTTATTGCTTGGCAAGAAGAATAAAACTGAGTTGTACCTATTCACTGTGTGGAACTTGGGTTACTAAAGCAAAGGAGTCAGGGACGAAGGACTGGACTTGACACCTACACAAAAGCCCAATCTTCTGGCCTTCACCTCCCAGTTACGGAGGACATGGGCCATGGTGTGTTTTATCTCTCTCTCCCAGATACCCCTAGACAACAGCCATATAACCGATAAAGCAAGGGAGAGGGGTGAGGCCGCTACACACCATTCAAGACTTATATTTGTCAATTCCCAAAAGAATTCAGGCTGCCTTGGATTCCAAAGGTGGTCTAACACTAAGTTACGTAGTAGGTAAGGTTGAATAAAGACAACAGTCAACAGTTCAACCTGTGTTGGTGTGTATGCGTGTGTAGAAAATCATTTCCCATGTCCCTATATATTGTGCTCAATAAGATGCCCATCCAAATGTCTTTCAAAATTATTAATACTCCCCACAGGATGTGGAAGAGAGTTACACATTTTTACCTCCCTGACATTGAAAACCCACCTAAGAAGCTTAAGATTAAACACCATATTATGGTAATGATTTTGTTCTTTTACCATACTTGTTTCCATAAATTTGTCCAACCCCTGTATATTATCAAAAACCATTAAATTAAATTAAATAAATTAAATTAAATTAAATAAAAATCTAATTACAGATAAAATCAAACTCGTCTGACCTAAACCCCATAGAGAATCTGTGGGGTATTGTCAGGAGGAAGATGAGAGACACCAGACCCAACAATGCAGATGAGCTGAAGGCCGCTATTAACTACTTCCCTATCGCCCACCGTCAAATTACGTCAACAGATGGGATCTCCCATCCTGAGTGGACGTTATATGACGTCCTCGGCTTTGAGCGGGGGATATCTGAATGATGCCTGCAGCTAGAGGCATCAGTCAGATATCCTTTTGTTCAGCCGGCGATTCTACGCACCATAAGAACGATCATAGCGGCGGTTCCACCGCTTGATCGTTCTTATAGGCGGCGGGAGGGGACATCCCCCCCCTCCCGCCACCATCCGGTGCTTCTCCGGGCTCTCTCGTGCGATCGGGGACCCGGAGCGAATCTTCCGGCGCCGTTGGTGGGTCACTTGATGAGCATAGAGATGACTGGTGACCAGATGGTCACCAGTCATCTCTATGATCGTCGGAGGCCCGGGCGCGATGTGATGACGTCACGCCCGGGTCCTCAAATGTAAACAAAGCCGCCATTGCGGCTGTAAGTATGAGATCAGTGAAAAAATTTTCACTGATCTCATGCTTTCCAGCCTGGAGGAGAGATGTGGGGTCTTATTGACCCCGCATCTCTCAATAAAGAGAACCTGTCACACACATTCCTATTTCAAGGGATGTTTACATTCCTTGTAATAGGAATAAAAGTGATCAAAAAAAAAAAAAGTAACATAAGTGTAAAAAAAAATAAGTGTAAAAAAAAAAATGATAAAAAAAATAATAAATTAAAACGCCCCTGTCTCCGGTAGCTCGCAATCAGAAGCGAACGGACATGCAAGTCCCGCCCACATATGTAAACGCCGTTCAAACCACATATGTGAGGTATCGCCGCGTGCGTTAGAGCGAGAGCAACAATTCTAGCACTAGACCTCCTCTGTAACTCTAACCTGGTAACCTGTAAAAAAAATTAAAGCGTCACCTATGGAGATTTTTAAATACCGAAGTTTGGCGCCATTCTATGAGTGTGCGCAATTTTAAAGTGTGACATGTTGGGTATCTATTTACTCGGCGTAACATCATCTTTCATATTTTACAAAAAAATTGGGCTAACTTTACTGTTTTGTTATTTTTTAAATAATAAAACCTTTTTTCTTCCAAAAAAAAGGCATTTGAAAAATTATTGCGCAAATACCGTGCAAGAAAAAAAGCTGCAATGACCGTCATTTTATTCCCTAGGGTGTCTGCTAGAAAAAAATATATAATGTTTGGGGGTTCTGAGTAATTTTCTAGCAAAAGAATGATGATTTGTACATGTAGGAGAGAAGTGCCAGAATAGGCCCAGTATTGAGGGGGTAAGAAAAGCCCTGTATTGAAGTAGTTAAAGCAACCCGGGCTTCCATAACACCTCAGCAGTGCCACAGGCTGATAGCCGCATGTCAGGCCACATTGATGCAGTAATTCATGCAAAAGGAGCCCCGACCAAGTATTGAGTGCATACATGAACATACTTTTTAGTAAGCCAACATCTTTAACAGTATTAAAAATCCTTTTCTGAGATACTGCCTTTTTAGTCTTATTTTCTGAGATAATTTCCTGAGATACTGAATTTGGGGTTTTCACTAGCTGTAAGCCATAATCATCAAAATTAAAATAAAGAAATGCTTGAAATAAATGAACTTTTTGATGATATTCTAATTATTTGAGATGCACCTGTGTGTGTGTGTGTGTGAATAATATATGTGTGTATACATATATATATATATATACCGGTATTCTTTTTTTCTACGTAAATATGATAGTGTCCTATTTTCAATAAATTTGCTCAGCTTCTAACCTCCTTTTGTCTCTCGTCTGCCTTCTATTTAGCCATTAATAGAAGGCATGCATGTGGACATGAAATAGGTTAACAGAAGGGAAGCTGCAGCATTTTAGCAGCAATGGGATGCAAGAAGTAATGGAAAAATATATATATATATATATATATATATATATATATATATATATATATTTTTTTAAAGACTTCAATTAATGTTTTCCAGAAATGTTAAATCAAAATCACCATATTCACAAAACTAAAAAGGAAAGAATTTTAGAATTTGAAGACAGTGATGATAGAAGAACACTGCTAGTACTGGTGTAAGAAAAGAGGAAAGAGTGACTCACAGGGAGTCAGGTCTGACACAGTAGACAAACTACTTCATTGGTGGCCAAGGAGAAAGAGGGATTGCTTACCATATTTATATGAGGAGTAGCTTCCCTGTTTTCAATCTGCCCAGGCACCAACAACCAGAAGACGTGTGATGTTTCTGTCTACATCTTATATACTCTAGAGCACAGGTGTCATACACAAGGCCCGCGGGCCCGAATCTGGCCCTCCAGGCCATTTCATGTGGCCCTTACCCCTCTGCAGCTGCAAGAGAACTCCAGCCCTCCTCTGGTCCTACTCCAGACCCTTAGTTTCTGCTTTCAAGCAATGCATCCAGCTTCTTCTCAGCAGCAGCTTAAGGAAAGGGTGGTGCATTGTGATGTAAGGGAGAGTGGGGGACTCAACTTCTGATGGTGGGATGGCTCTTGACATATAATGTAAAGGGGAGGGGATGCGCTGGACATCTAATCTTGCAGATACAACCGGCCCTTTTGAGGGCAATCATAATGCTGATGCAGCCCATGATGAAATTGAGTTTGACACCCCTGCTCTAGAGCATAAGCTGTAATAGGGAACGCTCACTGTTAGAGAGAAAAAAAATTAAAAGAATAATAATAGAAATAGGGTTGGAAGATGAGGGGCAGAAGAAGTTAAAAAGAAATATATAAACATATAACGTGGTCAGTAGAAAGGTATAAAAGAGGAAAACAAAATTTCATCAACTACAAAAAAACAAAATGCCCTCACTTTCCAAAAGATTTATGACTTAATATAGGGGGTGTTCTGCGGAGGAATAATTACTAGGGATGAGCCGAACACCCCCCCGGTTCGGTTCGCACCAGGACATGCGAATGGACCGAAAGTTCACGCGAACATTCGAACACCGTTAAAGTCTATGGGACTCGAACGTGAGAAATCAAAAGTGTGACTTTTAACGGCTAATATGCAAGTTATGGTCCTGCCCCAGGGGACATGTATCAATGCAAAAAAAAAGTTTTAAAAACGTCAGTTTTTCCAGGAGCAGTGATTTTAATGATGCTTAAAGTGAAAAAATAAAAGTGAAATATTCCTTTAAATATCGTACCTGGGGGTGTCTATAGTATGCCTGTAAAGCGGCGCATGTTTCCTGTGTTTAGAACAGTCCCTGCACAAAATTACATTTTTAAAGGAATAAAAGTTATTTAAAACTGCTTGCGGCTTTAATGTAATGTCGGGACCTGGCAATATGGATGAAAATCATTGAGAAAAACGGCATGGGTACCCCCCCCCCAGACCATTACCAGGCCCTTTGGGTCAAATTAAAAAAAGAAAGGGCGTGGGGCCCCCAGTCCCTACAGTATATACTCTGAACAGCATTATACAGGTGGTGCAAACAAGACAGGGACTGTAGGTTTGTTCTTAAGTAGAATCTGTTTGTAATTTGGAACAGGTACATTTTGTAAGTGTAGCTCCAGCCAAAAAATCTATTTTAAAGCTTTTTGGATAACATAGGGAAGGGTTTTCACCCCTGTAACATTTGTTTTGCTGTCTGTGCCCCTGTTCAGAAGATTTCACCTCACTTTCTGTCCCAATGACAATTGGATTTAGAAAATTTGTTTTTTTTAGGGAAACAAGGATTGGTGATAAAGCATCAGTGGCTACACCTTTTTCCCATATTAACTCTTACAGGAGAGAATTTCCCTTCCTAGGGGTAGATTTCCTCTCACTTCCTGTTGTCTCCCTCCATTTGTAGGTAGGAGTAGTTTGTAAGTCGGATGTTTGAAAGTAGGGGACCGCCTGTATATACTATACGGCCTGCCCTATGTACGCAGAAATTTGGGCCTTAGGTGTTGGTGGTACCAGAACACTGTAATCCCTCGCAGTTACTCTTGGTGGGCGCTGGAAGGGATGCAGTGGATATATATTTTATGGACTGCAGCTCACTGAGTCGCCTGCCTGAAAGTGTCTTTGAACACGTACACCAGGAATGGCCTACAGTCAGGTATAGGCTTGGCTGGACTACAATGCAGTGGATATATATTTTATGGACTGCAGCTCACTGAGTCGCCTGCCTGCCTGAAAGTGTCTTTGAACAAGTACAACAGGAATGGCCTACAGTCAGGTATAGGCTTGGCTAGACTATATATATACAAGCCTGTATATATACTGCCGCTAGCTGAAATGCACTGCCTGCCTGAAGTATATTAGAAACAGTACACCAGGAACGGTGCAGCTAGTGAGATCTAGCTTCACAGGATACAGTGTATATATATATATATATATATATATATATATATATATATATACAAAGCTGAGATGTATATATATACTGAATACACTGCAGCTAACTGAATCAACTGCCTGTCTGAAGTATTTTAGAAACAGTACACCAGGAACGGTCTGAAGTGAGATCTAGCTGCACAGGTTACAGTGTATAATATACATAAATATATATATATACAAAGCTTAAATGTATATTTATACTGAATACACTGCAGCTAACCTGAATCAACTGCCTGCCTGAAGTATTTTAGAAACCGTACACCAGGAACGGTCTTCTGTGAGATCTAGCTGCACAGGATACAGTGTATAAATATATATATATATATATATATATATATATATATATATATGTATATATATATATACACATACAAAGCTGAGATGTGTATATATATATTGTGAAGGACTAGCATCAAATGTAGAACTTGAAGGACACCGCCACTCGCTGGTTCTTCTTTTTAAGGGCTTTGTTTGCCCATTTTTATTAAAAGAAGTCAAAACAAAATGAAAGGTTTCCCTCGCAGGGGGTTTCAGCACTCCTTTTCAACAACAAAATGACATTCAGCCTCCTGGCTTATACATACAGCAGTGCTGCTCAGGCCTTCCACTTCAGGCTCTTGTCTTTCTCCTATAGACTATTCCATCTGCAACACCGTCCATTTGGATAGCAGCCCCTCGCTGCTCTGACCCTCAGACCTGGGTCTCTGGCTTCCACTGTGCACACAAGCACTCTCTGGCTTCCACTGTGCACACAAGCACTCTCTGACTTCTCCAGTGCACACTTGCACTCTATGGCTTCCCCAGTGCACACCTGCACTCGTCGGGAGGGTGGGGCCCAAAATGCTGGTCCTGATTCTACTATCAGGCCCACACACACCTGAACAATCAGTGTGCAGTTGAGTCTCAAAACCCGGATCCAGGACTGGGGATTTCATCCCACCCGGATCTCTAAGAAATCCCCAAGCTCCGGGTCCCAAAGTGGACTTTAGTAAATCATGAGGAAACTGAAAAGCCAGTTTCCTCCCAAACAAGCAAATACCCTGGAGCCCCTCAACCTGCCTGGTTGAGAATCCTGCATCCATACACTGGTGGGGTACCACACTACCACAATATATATACTGAATACACTGCAGCTAACTGAATCAACTGCCTGCCTGAAGTATTTTAGAAACAGTTCACCAGGAACGGTCTGCAGTGAGATCTAGCTGCACAGGATATATATATATATATATATATATATATATATATATATATATATATATATATATATATATAAACAAAGCTGGGATGTATATATATATATATATACTAAATACACTGCAGCTAACCGAATCAACTGCCTGCCTGAAGTATTTTAGAACCAGTACACCAGGAACGGTCTGCAATGAGATCTAGCTAAACTGGATACAGTGTATAAATATATATACAAAACCGGGATGTATATATATATATATATATATATATATATATATATATATATATATATACTAAATACACTATGACTGCAGCTAACTGAATCGCCTGCCTGCTCAAAGTAAAGTAAAGTAAATGACACTCTCTCTCTGACACTCTCTCTCTCTCTATCTCTGCCGCAACACACTACATATGGCCGACGTGCAGGTGGCCTTATATAGTGTGGAGCGTGGACTTAACCCCCTGAGCCATAATTGGCCAAAGGCACCCTGCCTTTGGCCAATTATGGCTCTCTTTGCTTACGGCGCTGTGATTGGCCAAAGCATGCGGGTCATAGTGCATGCTTGGCCAATCATCACCCAGCAATGCACTGCGATGACGCAGTGCATTATGGGCCGTGACGCGCCTCTCAAATTTGGCGCGAACGGTCCATAATGTTCGATCTTCAGCAAACGATCGAACAGCCGATGTTCGAGTCGAACTCATGTTCGACTCGAACCGATAGCCCATCCCTAATACTTACCTTAAACCTTGGTTGTGTGGCAACAAGCAAAAGGGGAAGCCAGGAAAAAGGGAGCGACTTTATGAGACCTGTCATTATCCCAGAACTGGCAAGGAGGAAGCCTGTGGGGCCGCAGAATAAGGTGAATTCTATAACATTCCCCCTAGATTAAATTAGCATTAGATCACAAATTTACAGATGAGCACCTTATTTTCTTCATAGCTGACCCGAGTTCAGCTTTTTAAAAGTTATGCCGCGTACACACGACCATTTTTCATGACAAGAAAACTGCCATTTTTTAGATTGGTTGTGAAAACCGGTCGTGTGTATGCTCCATAGCAGTTTTCTCGATGAGAAAACTACCCGCAAAAAAATTAGAACCTGCTCTATTTTTTCTCGCCGTTTTTCCCGTCGTTCTTTTTCTCGCCACGAAAACCGTTCGTATGTATGATTTTCCGAGGGGAAAAAAACACGCATGCCCAGAATCAAGTATGAGACGGGAGCGCTCGTTCTGGTAAAACTAGCGTTTGTAATGGAGATAGCACATTCGTCACGCTGTAACGAACTGAAAAGCATGAGGCTGAAAAGTGCGAATCATCTCTCACCAAACTTTACTAACACGAGATCAGCAAAAGCAGCCCAAAGGGTGGCACCATTCGAATGGAACTTCCCCTTTATAGTGCCGTCGTACCTGTTGTTTTACGTGTTGTACGTCACCGCGCTTTGCTCAAGCGTTTTTTTTTTCCTGAACCTGTGTATGCAAGGCAGGCTTGAGAGGAATCACGAAGAATCACGTCGAGAAAAACTTAGTTTTTTTGCATGACAGGAAAAACGGTCGTGTGTACGCGGCATTATAGTCTAAAATGACATGTGTAGCACAAATACCTTTCATAGGTGTCGATTAACTTCAATTATGTCAATAGGTCAGTCATGCTATGTATATACAGTGAGGGAAAAAAGTATTTGTACGTTTGCCCACTGACAAAGAAATTATCAGTCTATAATTGTATTTTTTTGTTTACAAACGGTTTATTGAAGAATAAGTCTCAATACAATTTTAACTGTACATTGGTAAGAGGTACATACATAAAGAAGGGTGCAAAAAATATCAGCATAATGTATAAGTAGCAGTGATATAAGAGGGAGCGATACAAACATTGGGATGTATGATTGAATCATCGATAAGGTCTTTATACCTCTATAATGTCTTATGGATTTTTTTAATGAGAAAAAAAAAAAATCAACAGTATCATCTTGTAGTTCCATGAACTAACAGAGATAGATCCCAAGGTTTCCATTTTTTATCATATGTCTATAATTTTAATGGTAGGTTTATTTTAACAGTGAGAGACAGAATAACAACATAAATATCCAGAAAAACACGTTTCAAAAAAGTTAGAACATGACTTAGGACTTGGTGGCAAAAACTTTGCTTGCAATCACAGAGGTCAGACGTTTCTTGTATTTTATCACCAGGTTTACACACATCTCAGGAGGGATTTTGTCCCACTCCTCTTTGCAGATCCTCTCCAAGTCATTAAGGCTTCGAGGCTGATTTTTGGTAACTCGAACATTGAGCTTCCTCCACATATTTTCTATGGGATTAAGGTCTGGAGACTGGCTAGGCCACTCCAGGAAGTTAATGTGTTTCTCCTTTAGACACTTCTTTGTTGCCTTGGCCATGTGTTTTGGGTCATTGTCATGCTGGAATACCCACCCACGACCCATTTTCAATGCCCTGGCTGAGGGAGGCTCTCAGCCAATATTTACATGGCCTTGTTGATTGTCCCTTTGATGCAGTGAAGTTGCCTTGTCCTCTTAGCAGAAAAACACCCACAAAACATAATGTTTTCACATCCATATTTGACTGTGGGGATGGTGTCCTTGGAGTCATAGGCAGCATTCCTCCTCCTCCAAACACGGCGAGTTGAGTTGATGCCATAGAGCTTGATTTAGGTCTTATCTGACCACAACACTTTCACCCAGTTCTCCGCTGAATCATTTAGATGTTCATTAGTAAACTTCAGATGGGCCTGTACATGTGTTTTCTTGAGCAGGGGGACCTTGCGGGCGCTGCAGGATTTCAGTCCTTTACGGCATAGTGTGTTACAAATTGTTTTCTTAGTGGCTATGGTCCCAGCTGCCTTGAGATTGACAAGATTCTCCTGTGTAGTTCTGGGCTGATTGCTCACTGTTCTCATGATCATTGAAACTCCACGAGGTGATATCTTGCATGGAGGCCCAGACCGAGGGAGATTGACAGTTATTTTGTAGCGAATAATGGCACCAACTGTTGTCACCCTCTAATCAAACTGCTTGGCGATGGCCTTGTAGCCCATTCCAGCCTTGTGTAAGTCTACAATATTGTCCCTGACATCTCTTTGGTCTTGGCCATGGTGGAAAGATTGGCATCCGATTAATTGCTTCTGTGGACAGGTGTCTTTTATACAGGTAACAAGCTGGGATTAGGAGCACTAGCTTTTAGGTCGGGTTCACACTTGTCCGACAAATGCTCCGACATTGGGAGCTCATGTCGCATGACGTGTGAAAATCAATGTTTCCCTATGGGAGCCGTCTTAACTGGTCCGACACATGTCGGTCCGACTTTGAAAATGCTCCCTGTACTACTTTGGTTCGACTTTGATCCTACTTCAGCCCATTGACTATCATTGAAGTCGGATCAAAGTCAGACCGCGGTCTTGCATGATCCGACTTTGGCATGCGACTTGTGCTCTGCTGGTCTTAAGGGGGAACTCCACGCCAAATTTTTTATAAAAAAACGGCATGGGTTCCCCCTCCAAGAGCATACCAGGCCCTTCGGTCTGGTATGGATTTTAAGGGGAACCCCCTAAGCCGAAAAAACCGTGTGGGGGTCCCTGTCAAAATCCAAACCAGACCCTTATCCGAGCACGCAACCTGGCAGGCCGCAAGAAAAGAGGGGGGACGAGAGAGCGGCCCCCCTCCCTCCTGAACCGTACCAGGCCGCATGCCCTCAACATGGGGGGTTGGTGCTTTGGGGCAGGGGGGCAACCTGCGGCCCCCCCACCCCAAAACACCCTGCCCCCATGTTGATGAGGACAGGGCCTCTTCCCGACAACCCTGGCCGTTGGTTGTCGGGGTATGCGGGCGGGGGGCTTATCGGAATCCGGGAGCCCTTTTAATAAGGGGGCCCCCAGATCTCGGCCCCCCACCCTATGTGAATGAGTATGGGGTACATCGTACCCCTACCCATTCACCTGTTGGAAAAAAATGTCAATAAAAAAACACTACACAGGTTTTTAAAGTACTTTGTTACACAGCTGATAAGGGTCTGGTTTGGATTTTGAGCCGTTTTTTCGGCTTAGGTGGGTTCCCCTTAAAATCCATACCAGACTGAAGGGCCTGGTATGCTCCTGGAGGGGAATCCATGTCGTTTTTTTATTTAAAATTTGATGTGGAGTTCCCCCTCAAGATTCATACCAAACACAGTGCCTGGTATTGGCAGGGATCCAAGTCGGATCCTCGTTCATTGAAAGTCGGAACGTATGTCGACTTCATGTCGCAGGGCAAAGTCGGTTTCAAAGTAGGACGGCTGTCGTGTCGCACAAGTGGGAACCCGGCCTAAAGAGTGTGCTCCTAATCTCAGATACTTACCTGTATAGAAGACACCTGTCAGACAGAAATCTTGCTGATTGATAGGGGATCAAATACTTATTTCACTCATTAAAATGCAAATCAATTTATAACTTTTTTTAAATGTGTTTTTCTGGATATTTTTGTTGTCATTCTGTCTCTCACTGTTAAAATAATCCTATCATTAAAATTATAGACTGATCATTTCTTTGTCAGTGGGCAAACGTACAAAATTAGCAGGGGATCAAATACTTTTTTCCCTCACTGTAACGCAGCAAACAATTACCTTTGTAACATGAAAAAATTGCTCAAATGAAAACCATTAAAAGGGACTCTATCACTAGAAAGACCTAAGCCAAAGCATTTTTTGCATTTTATTTTGCAAGTAGAAAATTATTTTAAACTCACATCACTTACCTGCATTTAAGTATGTCCCAAGTCATGCAGGCAGCTGTACCCTGCAGAAATCTGTGCAGAGACGCTCTGCCCTATTTCTGGTGCAGAACATCCAGTACAAAAGAAGTTAATAACTTTGGGTCTTCTGTGAGCCGTGGTGAAAAAGGAAACAACGGGACCCATCACCTCATGTTCTCTTATCTATTGAGAAAAGATCATGTATAGTAACTGTGTGTAGCACCATCCCTGCACAGATAAGAGTCAGATAAATGATAAGAATCTCCCCCCCATTCAGAGATTGTTTTACATGTAGTGTAAACTACCGTATATACTCGAGTATAAGCCGAGATTTTCAGCCCTTTTTTTGGGGCTGAAAGTCCCCCCCTCGGCTTATACTCGAGTCAGCGAAATTTTTCCATTGTAAATAGTACCTGTAAAGAAATTGCGGCTGCAGCGTCCATCGTTCAAATTCCGCGGCGTCCATCGTTCAAATTCCGCGGTCTCCTCCTGTTCCTTCCGTGATAGGCGAGTCTCATCAGACACTCTCCGCCTATCACGAACGTTCTCTCATCCTCAGTTTTCCAGCAGACGTCTGTGATTGGCGGAACACCCAACACAGTGTCTGCTGGGAAAACTGAGGATGAGAGAATGATCGTGATAGGCGGAGAGTGTCTGCTGAGAATCGCCTAACAGGAAGAGACTGTGGAATTTGAACGATGGACGCCGCGGAATTTGAACGATGGACGCCGCAGCTGCAACTTCTTTACAGGCAGGGCCGGTCCTAGATGGGGTGCAGGGGGTGCAGTTCACCCAGGCGCCACAGTGGTGGGGGCGCTGTGGCGCCAGAGTGCTCCCTTCTATTCTCCTCCACCTCCTCTCCTTGTCCATGTCGAGAGGCGGCTCTCCCCGCCACCCCTGTGTTTACTAAGCCTGGCGTCCCCCCTCCCTCCTCCTGTCACTGGAGGAGAGCGAAGCAGCCGCCGGTCACTGGAGGAGAGCGAAGCAGCCGCCGGAGATCGGAGCGGCTGTCTCTGTGTGGAGAGACAAGCCGCGCAGTGGCGTCGCTGAGGGGGCGGTCCGTGCCTGACACGTATTCTCCTCCTCCTCCTCTTCTCTGTGTCTGAAACTCCTGCTGCGATCTCTGCTCCACCCGGGCGGCGCGCTGCATATTGTCCTCTCCTCTCCAGCTGCCACAATGTACCGCGTTGGAGGGGGGGTTGTCCTGGGGGAGTCTGTACTAATGGGGGGGTTGTCCTGGAGGGGAGTCTGTATTAATGGAGGGGGGTTTGTCCTGGGGGAGTCTGTACTAATGGGGGGTTTGTCCTGGGGGGGTCTGTATTAATGGAGGGGGGTTTGTCCTGGGGGAGTCTGTACTAATGGGGGGGTTGTCCTGGGGGGTCTGTATTAATGGAGGGGGGTTTGTCCTGGGGGAGTCTGTACTAATGGGGGGTTGTCCTGGGGGGAGTCTGTACTAATGGGGGGGTTGTCCTGGGGGAGTCTGTATTAATGGGGGGTTGTCCTGGGGGGAGTCTGTACTAATGGGGGGGTTGTCCTGGGGGGAGTCTGTATTAATGGGGGGGTTGTCCTGGGGAGAGTCTGTATTAATGGGGGGGTTGTCCTGGAGGGGAGTCTGTATTAATGGAGGGGGGTTTGTCCTGGGGGAGTCTGTACTAATGGGGGGGTTTGTCCTGGAGGGGTCTGGACTAATGGGGGGGTTTGTCCTGGGGGGGTCTGTATTAATGGAGGGGGGTTTGTCCTGGGGGAGTCTGTACTAATGGGGGGGTTTGTCCTGGAGGGGTCTGGACTAATGGGGGGTTTGTCCTGGGGGGTCTGTATTAATGGAGGGGGTTTGTCCTGGGGGAGTCTGTACTAATGGGGGGGTTGTCCTGGGGGAGTCTGTACTAATGGGGGGGTTGTCCTGGGGGGAGTCTATATTAATGGGGGTTGTCCTGGGGGGAGTCTGTATTAATGGGGGGTTGTCCTGGGGGGAGTCTGTATTAATGGGGGGGTTGTCCTGGGGGGAGTCTGTATTAATGGGGGGGTTTGTCCTGGGGGAGTCTGTACTAATGGGGGGGTTTGTCCTGGAGGGGTCTGTATTAATGGAGGGGGGTTTGTCCTGGGGGGAGTCTGTACTAATGGGGGGTTGTCCTGGGGGGGTCTGTACTAATGGAGGCGGGGTTTGTCCTGGGGGGAGTCTGTACTAATGGGGGGGTTGTCCTGGGGGGAGTCTGTACTAATGGGGGGTTGTCCTGGGGGGGTCTGTACTAATGGAGAGGGGGTTTGTCCTGGGGGGTCTGTACCAATGGAGGGGGGGTTTGTCCTGGGGGGTCTGTAGTGAGGGAGGGGTTTATACTTAGTGGGGAGTCTGCACTGACGGAGGGGGTCTATACTTAGTGGAGTGGGTCTGTACTGAGGGGCGACTATAGGTGGTGGAAGGGGGGTGACACCATGTTTTACCACACCGGGTAGCACCAACCCTAGTGACGCCACTGCAGCTGTGGGCTCTTCTTTCCCCCCTCCCTCTCTTCCTCCCACTCCCTCTTACTCTCCTCCTCGCGCTATATGCTGTACTAGTGAGCGGCGCTTGCCAGCAAAGCCGCCCACTATGTTTCTTCCCCCCACCTTCATATCGGCCAGGGAAGAAATAGAATAGAAAAAGGAGCAGAGAAGAGGATTGCGGAACATGTAGTTCGAGGACTGGCAGCCCCACTGTAACAAAGAAACTGCAGCCCACACAGCATGCCCAGCTGAATGGGAGAGAGAGAGCCAGGAGCCAGAGAAAGCTTTCAGGGAAGTGCACCCAGGACTCCAGAGGGAAAGGACAGTGCTGAGAGAACACCATCAGAGAGAGAACCCCGCTGCCCTGCGCCACCAGAGTGAAAGCCACACAGCCTAGCGCCATCCCTGGTGGAAAAATGAATGGAGTCATTGCCAGAATACAGATCTGGGCTCTACCCAGCGGAGTCGCCACGGGCAATTCAGAGTGAGCTGACTCCTGATCAGAGGAACCGTTGTTGCTGTATCGCTGGGTCAGGTAAGAGGGCCGATCGGCCATTATCTACTAACGTCCATAGGAACTGCAGTCTCTGACCATCTCCTGTATTATTTCTGCAGTCTATGACCGTCTCCTGTATTATATCTCTAGTCTCTGACCGTCTCCTGTAGTATGTCTGCAGTCTCTGACCATCTCCTGTATTATATCTCCAGTCTCTGACCGTCTCCTGTAGTATGTCTGCAGTCTGACCATCTCCTGTAATATGTCTGCAGTCTCTGACCATCTCCTGTAATATGTCTGCACTCTCGGACCGTCTCCTTTAATATGTCTACACTCTCTGACTGTCTCCTGTAATATGTCTGCACTCTCTGACCATCTCCAGTAATATGCCTGCACTCTCTGACCATCTCCTGTACTATGATTGCAGTCTCTGACCGTCTCCTGTATCAGTCTCTGAGCATCTCCTGTAGTATGTTTTGGAGCACTTTCTAACAGACTCTCTAACAGAAGCCCTCTCTGTGTGTATCAGAGAGACTCCCCTCCAGGTCTCATTAGTGTACACTCTTCCTGTATTTTCTTTATTGTTAAAGGATCATGGGAGGATCCCAGGGTAACGAAGACTTCTTAGGGGAGCATCTCTGTGTTTGAGTCGTTGCCATAGAAACATTTGTAAAGGGGAGGAGTTGGTAAGATGACCACGCCCATGTGGGTGCGCCATAAATATTTCTGCACCCAGGCGTCTGTGACCCTAGGATCGGCCCTGTTTACAGGTACTATTTACAATGTAAAATAGGGAACAGCGAGCTAGGGAACAGTGGACAGTGAGGCATCGGCTTATACTCGAGTCAGTAAGGTTTCCCAGTTTTTTTTGGCAACATTAGGTAACTCGGCTTATACTCAAGTCGGCTTATACTCGAGTATATACGGTATGCACAGGCTTTTTTTATGGGATAAGAGGGGAGAATGGGGCAGGACCCCATTGGACTTCTTTCACTGCAGATCACAGTAGACCCTAATGCCGCATACACACAACCGTTTTTCACAACGTTAAAAATGGCATTTTTTAAATTGGGCATTAAAAACGATCGTGTTTAGGCTCCAGAGCATTTTTAACGACGTGAAAAATGGCCTAAAAAAAATGAGAACCTGCTCCATTTTTTCACGTTGTTTTTCACTTCGTTTTTTTTAACGACGTGAAAAACGGTAGTGTGTATGCTTTTACGAGGGGAAAAAAACGCGCATGCTCAGAATCAAGTATGAGACGGGAGCGCTCGTTCTGGTAAAACTAGCGTTCGTAATGGAGATAGCACATCCGTCACGCTGTAACGGACTGAAAAGCACGAGGCTGAAAAGCGCGAATCGTCGCTCAACAAACTTTACTAATGTAGCGGCCTCACCCTCTCTCCATCTTTATCGGTTACACACCAACTCATGTCTAGGGGTTCCTGGGTTGTGAGAGTGAGATGCGCCACGGCCCATGTCCTCCCCATTGTAGTAGGGAGGTGAAGGCCACTTCCTGATGTTTCCTCGGGCCGGTGTGTTCTGTGAATGCACTGAGTCTGTAATTGCAAGCTCACCAGCCTCCCCTTTGCTTCCAGTAGGGATGGGCCCGGTGCTCGATTCGAACCCATGTTCGAATCGAGCATCGGGCGTTCGCTCGCTCGTCGAGCCCAGAACTATTTGGGCCGTTCGCATCACATTCGTGTGATGCGAGCGGCCCCGCAATGCATTGCGGCCGGCGCGGCCGGCGCAGTGCATTGCTGGCTGATGATTGGCCAAGCATGCACTGTGACCCCGCATGCTTGGCCAATCACAGCGCCCGAAACTCGGAGAGCAATAATTGGCTACAGGCAGGACGGCTGTAGCCAATTACAGCTCAGGGGCTTTAGTACACGCCCCACCATTTAAAAGGCCGCCACGCCATCGGCCCCGGTCACATGAGTTCCGGCTTTAGGAGAGATTAGTCTGCTGATTCTGTCTTTGCTTGATACTGAAAGATTTGCTCTTCTTTGCTAAACCATTGGCTATTTCTTTGCTAAACCATTGCTACCTAAGTCATTGATCGTTCATTGCTGCTGATTGCACAGTTAGTGTGTTATTAGCTGCTGCTGGGGATTAGTCTGGTGCGTGCTTACTGTTAGTATAGTATTGCAGTAGTACCAACCGCAGTGCTGTTAGCACAGCATTGCACCCCAACAGCACCCATAGGACTTCTAGTGTGTTAGTGGCAGCAAACAGAGCTCCTATATTTTCTTCTCAGCAGCACCCATAGGACTTCTAGTGTGTTAGTGGCAGCAAACAGAGCTCCTATATTTTCTTCTCAGCAGCACCCATAGGACTTCTAATGTGTTAGTGGCATCACACAGAGTTCCTATATTTTCATCTCAGCAGCACCCATAGGACTTCTAGTGTGTTAGTGGCATCACACAGAGCTCCTATATTTTCTTCTCAGCAGCACCCATAGGACTTCTAGTGTGTTAGTGGCAGCAAACAGAGCTCCTATATTTTCTTCTCAGCAGCACCCATAGGACTTCTAGTGTGTTAGTGGCAGCAAACAGAGCTCCTATATTTTCTTCTCAGCAGCACCCATAGGACTTCTAGTGTGTTAGTGGCATCACACAGAGCTCCTATATTTTCTTCTCAGCAGCACCCATAGGACTTCTAGTGTGTTAGTGGCAGCAAACAGAGCTCCTATATTTTCTTCTCAGCAGCACCCATAGGACTTCTAGTGTGTTAGTGGCAGCAAACAGAGCTCCTATATTTTCTTCTCAGCAGCACCCATAGGACTTCTAGTGTGTTAGTGGCAGCAAACAGAGCTCCTATATTTTCTTCTCAGCAGCACCCATAGGACTTCTAGTGTGTTAGTGGCATCACACAGAGCTCCTATATTTTCTTCTCAGCAGCACCCATAGGACTTCTAGTGTGTTAGTGGCAGCAAACAGAGCTCCTATATTTTCTTCTCAGCAGCACCCATAGGACTTCTAGTGTGTTAGTGGCAGCAAACAGAGCTCCTATATTTTCTTCTCAGCAGCACCCATAGGACTTCTAGTGTGTTAGTGGCAGCAAACAGAGCTCCTATATTTTCTTCTCAGCAGCACCCATAGGACTTCTAGTGTGTTAGTGGCATCACACAGAGCTCCTATATTTTCTTCTCAGCAGCACCCATAGGACTTCTAGTGTGTTAGTGGCAGCAAACAGAGCTCCTATATTTTCTTCTCAGCAGCACCCATAGGACTTCTAGTGTGTTAGTGGCAGCAAACAGAGCTCCTATATTTTCTTCTCAGCAGCACCCATAGGACTTCTAGTGTGTTAGTGGCAGCAAACAGAGCTCCTATATTTTCTTCTCAGCAGCACCCATAGGACTTCTAGTGTGTTAGTGGCATCACACAGAGCTCCTATATTTTCTTCTCAGCAGCACCCATAGGACTTCTAGTGTGTTAGTGGCAGCAAACAGAGCTCCTATATTTTCTTCTCAGCAGCACCCATAGGACTTCTAGTGTGTTAGTGGCATCACACAGAGCTCCTATATTTTCTTCTCAGCAGCACCCATAGGACTTCTAGTGTGTTAGTGGCAGCAAACAGAGCTCCTATATTTTCTTCTCAGCAGCACCCATAGGACTTCTAGTGTGTTAGTGGCAGCAAACAGAGCTCCTATATTTTCTTCTCAGCAGCACCCATAGGACTTCTAGTGTGTTAGTGGCAGCAAACAGAGCTCCTATATTTTCTTCTCAGCAGCACCCATAGGACTTCTAGTGTGTTAGTGGCATCACACAGAGCTCCTATATTTTCTTCTCAGCAGCACCCATAGGACTTCTAGTGTGTTAGTGGCAGCAAACAGAGCTCCTATATTTTCTTCTCAGCAGCACCCATAGGACTTCTAGTGTGTTAGTGGCAGCAAACAGAGCTCCTATATTTTCTTCTCAGCAGCACCCATAGGACTTCTAGTGTGTTAGTGGCAGCAAACAGAGCTCCTATATTTTCTTCTCAGCAGCACCCATTGGACTTCTAGTGTGTTAGTGGCATCACACAGAGCTCCTATATTTTCTTCTCAGCAGCACCCATAGGACTTCTAGTGTGTTAGTGGCAGCAAACAGAGCTCCTATATTTTCTTCTCAGCAGCACCCATAGGACTTCTAGTGTGTTAGTGGCAGCAAACAGAGCTCCTATATTTTCTTCTCAGCAGCACCCATAGGACTTCTAGTGTGTTAGTGGCAGCAAACAGAGCTCCTATATTTTCTTCTCAGCAGCACCCATAGGACTTCTAGTGTGTTAGTGGCAGCAAACAGAGCTCCTATATTTTCTTCTCAGCAGCACCCATAGGACTTCTAGTGTGTTAGTGGCAGCAAACAGAGCTCCTATATTTTCTTGTCAGCAGCACACATAGTACCTATAGTGTGTTAGTGTCAGCACCCATAGGACCTACAGTGTGTTGTGAGCACACATAGGAGTTCTATTTTTTATACTATATACACTACCGACTACAATGGCTGGAAGACCGCCAAGGAGAGGCAGAGCGTGCCGAGGCAAGAACACAGGGCAGGCAGGCTCTGTTTCTAGAGACAACAGTGCTGGCCGTGGACGTGGTCGTGCATCGTCATCAGCACGTGGCCATGGGACACGCTTGTCTTTGTTTTCGGCAGCTGGACATGTGGAGCCGCATCATGCCGAAGGCTTGGTAGAATGGATGACCAAGCCCTCCTCATCCTCCTCATCCTCTCTCACCCAGGCTCAGGGTACTGGCAGAGCAGCTGCCAACGCGTACTCAATGGCATCATCAGCCACCCCTTCCCTAGACCCACCATGTCCTCCTGAGGAGTCCCCCGAACTGTTTGAGCACAGTGTTGGGTACATGCTCCAGGAGGATGCCCAACGATTCGAAGGCTCGGATGATGATACCCAGCTTGAGGAAGTCAGTAGTGTGCGCGCAGAGAGAGGGGATGCTGAAGGACAGCAATCTGGCAGTAGTGTTCCACCAGCTGCAGCTTACTGCCAGGTTTGCTCTAGTGGTGAAGAGGGAGGGGATGATGAGGTCACTGACTCCACGTGGGTGCCTGAAGGGAGAGAGGAGGAGGAGGAGGAGGATGCAGCGTCACATGTCCAACGAGGCAGGATGCCCCCTGGAGGCCAGCTAGAGGCCAGCACAGCAACTGTACCACACCGCAGAGCTCCGCCTGTGCAGGGCGCTGCCTCTGCACGTTATCACAAAAGTTCTTTGGTGTGGGCCTTTTTTGAGACGAGTGCATCAGATCGCACCACTGCTATTTGCAATATTTGTCTCAAGCGTATCTCGCGTGGCCAAAACATCAGCCGCTTGGGCACCACAAGCATGAGCAGACATATGTCGACCTGCCATGCAGCTCGTTGGCAAGCACACATAAAAGACCCACACCAAAGAACAAAGCGGACCTCTCCTTGCTCCTCATCAGCTGGGATCTCCATCCCCACTATATCTTCAGTCCTCTCTGAAAGCTGCTCTGAGAGGACTGAAGGTGTAGAATTAGGTGTGTCACAACCAAGTACTTGCAGTACACCGACGTCCGATTGTAGCAGGCAAATTTCCCTGCCCCAGCTGCTGGACCGTCGAAAGAAGTATACTCCCAGCCATCCACATGCCCAGCGGTTGAATGCTAGCTTGGCTAAATTGCTAGCACTTCAACTGCTGCCTTTTCAGTTGATAGACTCGGCCCCCTTCCGTGAGTTTGTTCAATGTGCGGTTCCTCAGTGGCAGGTTCCCAAACGCCACTTTTTCTCACGGAAGGCGATTCCGTCTCTCTACTGGCATGTGGAAGGCAATGTCCATGCCTCGCTGGACAGGGCGGTCAGCGGTAAGGTGCATATTACCGCTGACTCATGGTCCAGCAGGCATGGACAGGGACGTTATCTTTCTTTCACGGCCCATTGGGTCACTCTATTGGTAGCTGGGAGGGATGCAGGACAAGGTGCAGTAGTGTTGGAGGTTGTTCCGCCACCACGCCTCCAAAATGCTACTACTGGTTGTGACACACCTCTCTCCTCCACCCCCTCCTCTTCTTCTTCCTCCATGTCCTCTTCGAGTGCTCTGTCCTCGGAACCAGCGGTGCTCCGTAGGCGTACAAGGGGCTACGCGAGTACGCAGGCAAAAAGATGCCATGCCGTGCTTGCGCTGGTGTGTTTGGGGGACAGGAGCCACACTGGGCCAGAGGTTCTGGCAGCTCTGCAGGGGCAGGCCGAGAGGTGGTTGACGCCACGCCAGCTTAAGCCAGGAATGGTCGTTTCTGATAATGGCACCAACCTCCTCTCCGCCCTGCGACAGGGGCAGCTCACCCATGTGCCCTGTATGGCTCACGTCCTCAACCTGGTGGTGCAGCGGTTCTTGGGCAGGTTCCCAGGCTTACAGGATGTCCTGAGGCAGGCCAGGAAAGTCTGTGTGCATTTCCGCCGATCTTATAATGCCAGTGCTCGGCTGACTGAGCTGCAAAAGGAGCTGAACCTGCCCAAGAACCGCCTAATATGTGACATGCCCACCAGGTGGAACTCAACGTTGGCCATGCTGCAGCGACTGCACACGCAGCAGAGGGCCATCAATGAGTACCTTTGCGACTACGGCACCAGGACAGGGTCAGGGGAGCTTGGCTTTTTTTCCCCACGCCAGTGGAGCATGATCAGGGATGCATGCACTGTCCTCTCACCATTTGAGGAGGCCACGAGGATGGTGAGCAGTGACAGTGCATGCATCAGTGACACTGTACCTCTTGTCCACCTGTTGGAGCATACGCTGCGTGGGATAATGGACAGGGCACTTGAGGCAGAACAGAGGCAGGAAGAGGAGGACTTCCTTGTCTCTCAAGGCCCCCTTTATCCAGACAATGTTCCTTCTGTCCCACCCATCACACAGGAAGAGGAGGAGGAGGAGGAGGAGGAGGAGGATTGTGTGAGCATGGAGGTGGAGCCTGGCACTCAGCATCAGCAGCAGCAGTCTTTTAGGGATGATGTACAGTCCCAACAAACCAGTGGACTTGTACGTGGCTGGGAGGAGGTGGCTGGCGATCATGTCATCCTCAGTGACCCAGAAGACTCCGGACCGAATGCCTCAGCTAACCTACGCTGCATGGCCTCCCTGATCCTGCAAAGCCTGCGGAAGGATCCTCGTGTTCTTCGGATCAAGGAGAGTGACCATTACTGGCTGGCCACTCTCCTTGATCCACGGTACAAGGGTAAGGTTGCGGACCTTATCTTGCCGTCGCAGAGGGAGCAGAGGATGAGACATCTCAGGGAGGCCTTGCAGAAAGGTCTGTGCAACGCGTTCCCAGAAACTGGGAGGTTACAAACTCCTGGTCCTGGACGACAAGTTGCTGAGGCTTCGGTCAGTAGCAGAAGGAGCGGTGGGGAAGGTGGACGTCTGACCGATGCGTTCAGACAATTTTTTAGTCCGCAGCCCCAAGGTATGATCGGTTCCAGCAACCATCGCCAGCGTCTGATATACATGGTGCAGGAATACCTAGGGGCAAGGTCAGACTTGGACACCTTTCCCACCGAAAATCCTCTGGCTTACTGGGTCCTGAGGATGGATCACTGGCCAGAGCTTGCACAGTATGCAATTGAGCTACTGGCCTGTCCTGCATCCAGCGTTCTTTCCGAACGCACATTCAGTGCTGCTGGAGGATTTGTCACCGATCATAGGGTGCGCCTGTCCACCGACTCGGTTGATCGACTGACCTTCATAAAAATGAATCAGTCTTGGATCACCACCAGCTACCAGACACCTGAAGCGGATATAACGGAATAATTTATAATGTCACATCCCTTCAAGACTGCCTATGCTGATGCTGAGTGACTGTCCTGTTATGTTCACTGACTATCCTCTTCCTCCTCCTCAATGATCCATGCCACCACACCAGTGCCTAAGGCACAATTTTTCAGCCCCTGTATAACAGGGGCGTGTAATTACAATTTTTTAAAAAGATGCTTCGCAACAGGTGTGACTGCTGTGCTCAGAGTACAGTATCTGTGAGGGGTTGCAGTGTTGTGGCACCAGCACCAGTGCCTAAGGCACAATTTTTCAGCCCCTGTTGGGGCGTGTAATTACAATTTTTAGGCAATGCTTTGCAACAGGTCTCATTGCTGTGCTCAGAGTACAGTATCTGTGAGGGGTTGCAGTGTTGTGGCACCAGCACCAGTGCCTAAGGCACAATTTTTCAGCCCCTGTATAACAGGGGCGTGTAATTAAATTTTTTTAAAAAGATGCTTCGCAACAGGTGTGACTGCTGTGCTCAGAGTACAGTATCTGTGAGGGGTTGCAGTGTTGTGGCACCAGCACCAGTGCCTAAGGCACAATTTTTCAGCCCCTGTTGGGGCGTGTAATTACAATTTTTAGGCAATGCTTTGCAACAGGTCTCATTGCTGTGCTCAGAGTACAGTATCTGTGAGGGGTTGCAGTGTTGTGGCACCAGCACCAGTGCCTAAGGCACAATTTTTCAGCCCCTGTATAACAGGGCCGTGTAATTACAATTTTTTAAAAAGATGCTTCGCAACAGGTGTGACTGCTGTGCTCCAAGTACAGTATCTGTGAGGGGTTGCAGTGTTGTGGCACCAGCACCAATGCCTAAGGCACAATTTTTCAGCCCCTGTTTAACAGGGGCGTGTAATTACAAATCTTGATCTAATAGTTCACAGCAGGGCCCATTCCTGCGCCCACCAAGAGTAACTATGAGGGCCTACAGTCTTGTGGCAACACCGTCCACCACCACCACCACCACCAAAGGCCCAATTTTTCTGCCCTGTTCAACAGGTGCATGCAATTACAAATCTTGATCTAATAACTCACAGCAGGGCCCATTCCTGCACCCACCAAGAGTAACTGTGAGGGCTTACAGTCTTGTGGCAACACCGTCCACCACCACCACCACCACCACCAAAGGCCCAATTTTTCTGCCCGGTTCAACAGGTGCATGCAAGTACAAATCTTGATCTATTAACTCACAGCAGGGCCCATTCCTGTGCCCACCAGTCTTGTGGCTACACCAACATCTAATAGGGCAAATTTCTGCAGAGTATATACGGCAGGCCCCTACTTTCAAACATCCAACTTACAAACGACTCCTACTTGCAAACGGCAAGAGAAAACAGGAAGTGAGAGGAAATCTACCCCTAGGAAGGAAAATTCTATCCTGTTAGATTTAATTTGGGAAAAAGGTATCTCCTCTCTACTGATGCTTTATCACCAATCCTTGTTTCAATTAAAACCCCACTTTTCCAAAAACATTTGTCATTGGGACGGAAAGTGAGGTGACATGTTCTGAACAGATGTGCAAAGACAGCAAATGTTACAGGGGTGATAACCCCTCCCTATGTTCTCCAAAAAGCTTAAAAATTGATTTTTTTGGGATGTAGCTACACTTCATAATGTACCTGTTCAGTTTCTACTTAAGAACAAACCTACAGTCCATGTCTTGTTTGCACCACCTATATACTGCTGTTCAGAGTATATAGGGTTGTAGGTATAGGGTTTTATTTTGGGTGCGGGGTCCCCCTTAGTATCCATACAAGACCCAAAGGGGCTGGGGTGGGGGGGGGGGGGTGATGGGGTAGCCATGCCATTTTTCTCAAGGATTTTCAGCCATATGGCGGCCAGGACAAGACATGACATTAAAGCCGCAAGTGGTTTTAAATGGCTTCTTTTTTTCCTTTACAAATGTCATTTTGTGCAAGGACAGTTCTAAACACGGGAAACACATGCCACTTCACAGGCATACTTTAGACACCCCCCAGGTACCATATTTAAAGGAAAATTTCACTTTTTTTTTTTCACTTTATGCATCATTAAAATGACTGCTCCCGAAAAAACTTTAGTTTTTAAAATTTCTTTTTGCATTGATATATGTCCCCTGGGGCAGGACCCGGGTCCCCAAACCTGTTTTATAACATTAACATGCATATTGGCCGTTGTAATTAGCAATTTTGATTTCGAACGTTCGCGTCCATTATAACGAATAGGGTTCGAAAATTCGCGCGAACTTTCGGTCCGTTCGAAGGTTCTGGTGCGAACCGAACCCGGGGGTGTTCGGCTCATCCCTAGCTTCCAGTAACTGGAGTTCACACACCGGAGAAAGGTCCAACACTTGTTTATTTGACACTCCAATACGCAAAGCACAATAAACAGTTCTTTTGCAGCAAACTGGTTGGGACCTATAACCTTGCCAACGGTGGGGCGAGCAGATCGAGGCACTTCCTAAAGTTTGAGTTCTATGCCACTGTACTATGACCAGCGGCGCCTAAGCCAATCCGGCTGTTACAGAACAGGAAGGATGGGGTCTCTTCCAGCAACCCCTATGAACAGCAATGGAGCCCTCTTCGATACGCTGTGGCCCCTATCAGGGGGATGTGTCCTCCCAAGAGAGTTCCCAGAGGCCCACTGTCACCGGGTTGGTGCTGCTCCGGGTCTCCAGTGGGTAACCTCCCCGGCCTCCTCACCTCAGGTACGAGTCCCTCCGCTCAGGGACCCTCGGACAGTCCACCCTAGCGGGACCCAGTCGAAGGTACTGGGCCCCAGGCCTCCTCGATAGTACCTCACCCCAGGCTAAAGGTGCCTGGGATGGACGCCAACATGACTCCGGACCAGGCCATGGGCACCTGGACCAGACTCCTGGATCTCCCGCACCCAGGCCTAAGGGCCCTGGGTGCGGACCGCAACCCTCCTCCTCCGAGGACCTCCTTCTCCGCAAGACGACGACCTCGTGGTCAGGGCGTCTCCCCCTTTTTATCTCCTCCCTTCAACGGCCCGGCGGGTTCCCCGCCCCAGCCATACCATCTCCGGGAAGAGACCAAACAGGGAGCACTGCAGGGGATGATTCTACCTGAAGCCCGTGGGTACCCCGCCACCCACAGGCAAAGGAGAATATTACATCCTCCAATCCTCCACGAAACAAAAATGGGTCTGAATCCTAACACAATTATACACCTGGGTCACACTATTGCCCAGGTGTATCCCATCAATTTGAGGACCCCGCTACACACTCCCCCCTGTAATTTGACGCTGGTCCCCAGCGTCAGGTGCACACCCATGCCTCCCATAAAGTGGTGACATGGAGTGAAACCCCTGAGGCAGTTCCTCTAAATTTTTTTCCCAAGTGCCAAGACCTGCTCAGGGAATGGGGAACATATAAAACAACTTATGTCATAAAACATTTTTAACATCTGCATAATCACAACCCCTCTCCCACACTGTCTAAGAGCCACCCACTCTCAATGGTCTTGATTGACGATTCTCCTGCAGGGGAAAGAAAAAACAACATCCTAACATAATTTTGTGTCATTTGGGATGAGTGGGCCCGTCAGCCGAGAGACCCACTCACTCCAACAAGCAAGGTGATGTGTGGGTGAAATATTTTCAAACATTTGTTGCGCAACACTGCCACCTGGTGACAACGCCGCGGTCATGACGCTCAACGAATCTTCGTTCTTCCAGCTTTCCCTACTCTGCCACTATTCCCAAATGTCCTTGCCTTTGGCACATGAAGAAAAGGGGAAACACGAAAACACAACAGTCCCCAAGTCTCCAACGAGAAAAAGAAAAGCCCAAACAAAAACAAAAGCAGGGCACAGTCCTGCGTGTCTGGGAATGGCTCTTCCAGAAAGTTCAAGTGCACAAAAGAAATAAACAGGAGTTCTTTTCTCCTATAAGTAAAACTTTGGATCCGGCAGGTACAGGGGTTTCAGGTGTTTGTCAAATGCCTCTATCGAATACTCGACATCTTCTCCTTCTCTTCTGCAAATGACTATCTTGTCAGCATGGATATGGCGCCCCAATTTCCATTCAGCTTTGCAGTCCTCAAACCTCTTAGACACTGACGGCACACATTCCAGGTACCTGCGAGCATGGGGCACCTTCAACTTGTCCCACACAAACTCGTCATCATCTCCGCAATCAGACAGCGACTCTAGGTCGGAGGTGTCATACATCTCCGCAGGCAGATATCTTCCGGTGGACACAGAATCAACCTCCCTGGGGGGTTCCACCTCCAATGGGCCCCCGACACCTCCAACCACCACCACAGTCCCAGCCCTTGGCTCACCTGACCCTTGTAGAAGACTGGAATGTCCGGGACTTCCATCTCGACCGGCGCCATCCAGGCCAGGCAAGCAGCGGGGTGAAGCTCGACCACGTCCATAGGATGCCTGTACTAGGCCAACTTTCCTCTTCGGTGGTGGAAGCAGGGAACTTGTGGCGACCGAGGCAGCATCCTCGGATTTTTCTCTGTTGGGCAGTCCATCGCCCTGGTCAGCGCGCACAGGAACCTCGACAAAGGCCTTGATCTCCCCTTCCGGAGTAGCGGTACCCGTGAGGTGGTTGAGGCGAAGGGCCCGGGGCCTTGCTGTGGACGACTCGACCTCAAAAAGGAATTCTCTGCACTCCTCACATCGCCCGAATGGCTTCAGGGTGACCACCAGTCCCGAGCAGCCGGGACAGATCACACCGAGGGCCTCCGTGTCTCTGCAAGTGTACAGAGCCAACCGCCCTCGGGGCCTAAGTCTTATCCCCGTGTCTGTGATGGGGGCAGCAAAGGAAGTCATTCTCGTGGGGTGAGGAACCATAATCCACGGGGCACTTGAGGTCATCCCGACTATCTGCTGCTCCATCATGCACTGACCCCGCGCCGGAGTCTCCACGTGTATCCCCACACTTGGCCAGACTCCTCCCATGAGCTGTACATTTTCGCGGGCTTCCTCTTGACTCCGCCCACGAACGATGTCGCCATGGGGTGCCTCGTGGCGCAGTGCGTTAACAGTCCCCACGTGCAGTACATCACACGGCTGGACCTCTCCCTTTTTCCGCTCCTCCGCATGGGCCTTTCCCGTGTTAGGGTCATTTCCACAACTCCGAGCAGGGACGCACTTTGGCCAGTAATTTGGCCGATCTGCTCGGAACTCCTCTGGGCAGCAAAGTTCAAATGTAGACATTCTCAAGTCCATCTTTAGAACACACTGTATCCCGGACTCACGAGCCCCCACGTGTAGCGGCCTCACCCTCTCTCCATCTTTATCGGTTACACACCAACTCATGTCTAGGGGTTCCTGGGTTGTGAGAGTGAGATGCGCCACGGCCCATGTCCTCCCCATTGTAGTAGGGAGGTGAAGGCCACTTCCTGATGTTTCCTCGGGCCGGTGTGTTCTGTGAATGCACTGAGTCTGTAATTGCAAGCTCACCAGCCTCCCCTTTGCTTCCAGTAACTGGAGTTCACACACCGGAGAAAGGTCCAACACTTGTTTATTTGACACTCCAATACGCAAAGCACAATAAACAGTTCTTTTGCAGCAAACTGGTTGGGACCTATAACCTTGCCAACGGTGGGGCGAGCAGATCGAGGCACTTCCTAAAGTTTGAGTTCTATGCCACTGTACTATGACCAGCGGCGCCTAAGCCAATCCGGCTGTTACAGAACAGGAAGGATGGGGTCTCTTCCAGCAACCCCTATGAACAGCAATGGAGCCCTCTTCGATACGCTGTGGCCCCTATCAGGGGGATGTGTCCTCCCAAGAGAGTTCCCAGAGGCCCACTGTCACCGGGTTGGTGCTGCTCCGGGTCTCCAGTGGGTAACCTCCCCAGCCTCCTCACCTCAGGTACGAGTCCCTCCGCTCAGGGACCCTCGGACAGTCCACCCTAGCGGGACCCAGTCGAAGGTACTGGGCCCCAGGCCTCCTCGATAGTACCTCACCCCAGGCTAAAGGTGCCTGGGATGGACGCCAACATGACTCCGGACCAGGCCATGGGCACCTGGACCAGACTCCTGGATCTCCCGCACCCAGGCCTAAGGGCCCTGGGTGCGGACCGCAACCCTCCTCCTCCGAGGACCTCCTTCTCCGCAAGACGACGACCTCGTGGTCAGGGCGTCTCCCCCTTTTTATCTCCTCCCTTCAACGGCCCGGCGGGTTCCCCGCCCCAGCCATACCATCTCCGGGAAGAGACCAAACAGGGAGCACTGCAGGGGATGATTCTACCTGAAGCCCATGGGTACCCCGCCACCCACAGGCAAAGGAGAATATTACATCCTCCAATCCTCCACGAAACAAAAATGGGTCTGAATCCTAACACAATTATACACCTGGGTCACACTATTGCCCAGGTGTATCCCATCAATTTGAGGACCCCGCTACACTAACATGAATGGTGGCGCCATTCGAACTGAACTTCCCCTTTATAGTGCCGTCGTACGTGTTGTACGTCACTGCGCTTTGCTCGAGCGTTTTTTTTAATGAACGTGTGTATGCAAGACAGGCTTGAGAGGAAACAAGAAAAATCTTGTCGAGAAAAACGTTGTTTTTGAAAATGACATTAAAAACTATCGTGTGTACGCGGCATAAGACATTAACTGCCTCAGAGCTGGAAGTTCAGCACCAGGAAGAGGATGGGGCACAGAATCTTTCATAGGATTCAGCAGCCTGCACGAAATGGAACATACTTATAGCATAACTAAAAGCAATCTTTTTTTTAGTTTTGGATAGAGTGGAGAGGGTTTAGAACACCTGTCAGTTTCTTTGCTGTCTGTAATCCAATTAGGAAGATTTTCCTTATCCATTTGTCCTGTTTGCCAGTATTAAAAGTGAAAGTAAAAAGAAAAACCCAAATTTGGGTTGTCCCCAGAAAAATAATAGAGGGAAAATCTTCCGATGGGTCACTAGTTCTGGTCACCTGGGGGTCCCCATGAAATTCCCTTAATTTGCAGGGATTTTCTCTCACTTCCTGTTTGACTATGGGGCAGGAAGTGAAGGTAAATCTCTGCAATGGGACACAGATGGTGAAAATAAACCTGACAAGGGTTATAACCCTCCCTTACTTTATCCAAAAATGAAAAAGAAAGTTTTACCTATAGTTCTACTTTTTTTTTACCTTATTTTCCTGACCTAGAAAAACAACAGGAAGAAAGCAGAGATATTTCCAAAACGAGGGGAAATCTGCACTTAGGCAATTAGAATTGTTCCCAACTGTAAAATGTTGTATATCCCATTACTTAGAGAGGGTGAACATCCCCAGTGAGGTTACAGATAGCAAAAAAATGTGGCCACAATATAACACTTCCACATTTTATATAAGAAAAAAAAACAACAAAAAAATCTATGGTTACAGATACAGTTTACCAAACAGAAAAAAAAGCAGATTGCCTCAATATTCCATAAAAACAATCCAAATGAATTGTCTCCTATGACATAATGATAGTGTAAGCAACTCACTTATAACAAAACTGATTTAATGGTACTAAAAAAAAATTTATAAAAAACCTTACAAGCTAACTGAGAATCATGAACTCATGAAGTGTCACGGTTCCTTATGTCATACCACTCTGGAAAAGAATGTTCGAAAAGTCTATTTGATGACTTATACATACTGTATTTCCATACAATGGTTCTCTTTAGAAAGATTTGTATGCAGCTCAAATTGGCATTTGCATATTGTACGTATTAAAATGGCCAAAAGAGGATTAGTAGTCAAACATTATATGCCCTTCTGAGCACAATATGGAGTTTAACCACGTAACGACCGCCTCCAGTAGATATACGTTAGCAAAATGGCACGGACAGGCACATTAACGTACCTGTACGTCCCCTTTAACTGCCCGATGTGGGGATCCCCGCGATCGTCTCACGGAGGGATGAAGTGGGGAGATGTTAGTGTAAACACAACATCTCCCCGCTCGCCTACTGACACTGTCACCGATCTCCGCTCTGTGTAATCAGAGCAGAGATCAGTGACGTGTCACTCGTAGCCACGCCCCCTAACAGTAGTAATCACTCCCTAAGGCACACTTAACCCCTTCAGCGACATCAGTGGTTAACCCCTTCACTGCCAGTGTCATTTTTATAGAAACCAGTGCATTTTTATAGCACTGATCGCTGTAAAAATGACAATGGTCCAAAAAATGTGTCAAAAGTGTCCGATGCGTTCGCCATAATGTCGCAGTCATGAAAAAAAACGCTGATCGCCGCCATTACTAGTAAAAAAAAAGAATTAATAAACATGCCATAAAACTATCCCCTATTTTGTAAACGCAACTTTTGCGCAAACCAATCAATAAACGGCGATTGCAATTTTTTTTACCAAAAATATGTAGAAGAATATGTATCGGCCTAAACTGAGGAAAAACAATGTTTTTTTAATATCTTCTTTGGGATATTTATTTTAGCAAAAAATAAAAAAGATTTTTTCCAAATTGTCGCTCTTTTTTTGTTTATAGCGCAAAAAATAAAAACTGCAGAGGTGATCAAATACCACCAAAAGAAAGCTCTATTTGTGGGAAAAAAAGGGCATCAATTTTGTTTGGAAGCCACGTCGCACGACCGCGCAATTGTCAGTTAAAGCGACGCAGTGCCGAATCGCAAAAAGGGGCCTGGTCTTTATGCTGCATATTGGTTCGGGGCTTAATTGGTTAAATGACTTAATATAATAAAAACAACTGTTCTGGACAGGAAGTATAAATCATAGCCACATTTAAGAAACAGATTAAAATATAAAGAGACCCAAAAATCAGCTTGATTCATTATGCAGTAGACATCCGCTAAAACGTATTCAGAAGCAACGCTGATCCATTGGTACAGGTCACCCCAAATAAGTTGGTAACAGGATCATGATAAACTAGTGAAAAGTAAAGTAAATGTCCATCATATGCTTTATATAGTATACATGTGTTATATACACTTCCATTTAATATAGTGTCATTATTCATATAGTTGTCTTTGGGGGATTTTCTTATGACTCGGGATGGAATAGCTGAATTAGGATTCATCTGATGACTGATGCATTTTAAGTTCAAGGAGTTTTGCATTTTTCTGCAGGGCAGAACTCTTTAAAGGAGAAGTATGGGTTTCGAGTTTTTCCCATATTTAACTTACCTCGGTGGATGGAGCATCAGACCGATGCTCCAGCTGTCCCCCGCCGTCTGTGCACTGAGAACCGAGCCACCGAACAACGCCGCTGGCTCGGTTCTCACAGATCCCCGAGAGGAAAGAGGCTGACTGTCAGTCAGCCTCTTTCCTCTCTGCTTCTCCACGCTCATTGGAGCGCTGAGCAGTGGAGGGGTGGGGAGAGGCGGTCTCAGCGGCTCGCTGATATGCTGAGACTGCCATCAATCAGGGCAGCTGGAAGTCGTAATGACGCGCTGCCCCGACTGATGGCAGTGACATCAGCGGAGAGCGGACTTCAGACCGCTCTCTGCTGAAAACGGGTCACAGGAGTGCAAAACGAATTGCACTCCTGCGATACAGAGGAGAAGCCCAGCCTAAAAAGCTCAGGCTGGACTTATCCTTTAAATTGTGATTAAGACATGGTTTGGGCTAAAATAAGGAAAGCCATTTGAAGAGAAAGTGATCATTGTGCTTTTACAAGAAAGTCAAGATGTGACAAAACATGTTGGGATGCTTAACAGCAGAGTGGCGTCATCACATGCAGGGCTTGCACGTGCACACTGTTTGATAGGGATCCAAAAAAGGCTGAACATTTATTCCTCAGTGCTGGATGAGCACTCTGCTAGAGCTGATAAACTCTAAAAAGAGAAGCAGACAAGGAAAACAATGTTCCAATCCAGCTATCATATAGAGGGGGATGGGAGGGAGGTTACATTCATCCTGTATTTAGGCTTTAAGAAGGCACACATCTGCCTGTCCTGCACTGATTTCTGAACAGAAGTTTTTTTTTTTTTTTTTTACCTAAGATATAAGAAAGCTGGAGAAGTGATGTGGAGTCTTACAAGTGGAGTCACAACTAATATATTAGGCTTTCTTGCCTTCTCATGAGAATGAGGGGCAATGTGGTCTGGTGAGTTTTATTTTTAAGGGAGAAGGCCATATTTATCACAATGGTGGTAGATCCAAGGTGATTCACTGACAGTAAGATTTTACATTAGTGTGATACACTGATATGGACTTTCAGGTGGAGGACCTATTATTACATTTTATTCCGAATTTCTTTTCACTGTTTTAAAGTTCTACTGTGGAATAGTATTGAGTTTAATATTTTTGGATTGTTTCACCTTTTGTGAAAAATATAATCTATTGTGGAAATACCCCTATGTTTGTGTGGTCTGCTTATTAATTTAAAGTGTCAATAATTATTGGTGAGTTCATCCACAGAAGGGGTTTCAGGTGGAGGTCACCAAATTTGATCGGTATTGGAAATATGTACAAAGTGAAGAGTGTTGTGTTTTGTAATGGAAGCATTTACAGTAAAACCTTGAATTGTGAGCATAATTTGTTTCAGAAACATGCTTGTAATCCAAGGCACTTGTATATCAAAGTGAATTTCCACATAAGAAATAATGGAAACTCAAATGATTTGTTCCACGACCATTTATTCATAAGTCCTTCAGTTTAAAGTCCATATAAAAAGAGTATAGCAATGTGTAACCACAAAATGTCCATCCACAAATGGCAGCGTCCACAAGGGGATTAGAAGCAAATGCCAGCAGGAGCTACAGAGTATAAAAGAGAAGAGAGGTGCCTCTAAGTGTAGCAATATGGATACATTTAATAAAGCTACAACATTAAGCAACTCACATGATTTATGATTAAAAAGGGGCACATCTAAGTATGCAGGCAGCTGGGGTAAAGCTGTCGACATAGACCATTCACCACACCGCCGGCTCTCACCGCTGTCAGTCTGCAATCGGGACAAGGAAGACTTGGGACAAGAAAGACTACCCTGCAGTAGAGCGATTTAACCGCTCGTGGAGCGCAGCGTGGAAGGGACGACGTCGATGGCGGTGAGGAGGATGGTCTATGTGGACAGCTTTACCACAGATGCCTGAATACTTAGATGTGACTGTTTTAATCCTCAACCATATAAGTTGCTAAATGTTGTACCTTCATTAAATGTAACCATATTGCTACACTTAGAGGTGCCTCTCTTCTCTTTTACACCCAGTTGTGACATGACGCTACTTGTATATCAAGGCATCGTGTGTATATGTTTATTAAAAAATGTTGCTTGTCTTGCAAAACGCTCTCAAAAGTTAGGCCTCTTTCACACTGAGGCGCTTGAAAAACTGCCAGTAAAACACTGAGCGCTTTTGAAGCGCTTTCAATTCATTTCAATTGAGGGGCGTTTTTTCAGCGCACTGCCCCAGTGTGAAAGGATTAATTGATTTTAATGGAAATACGTTTTCGTAAGATTTTCAGGCACTTTTGTATAGCGTGAAAGCGCCTGAAAAGCGCCTCAGTGTGAAAGTGGTCTTACACTCAAATCAAGGTTTTACTGTATTGCACTTTATATGGACTCACCACAATGGTCTGAAATGGAAAAGTCCAAAAGAACAAAAGTCCTGTCGTCCCCTAACCTAGCCTAAGTTGGCCCTGCATCCAAGGCAAATTGTATATCTGTAGTTAAGCTTTAAGAATAAAAAGGGAATTACAGAAAGGGTCCTGAAGCTAACCTGTCTACATAGTATGTTCCTAGATGTCCCTTTGCTGTCACTAAGAAAAATAACTAAAGCTTGCTGTAGATACTATTTTATATTTTTAAAAAAAGAGCAAACAAAAGGAAAAAAAAACCAGAGTGGCCATACAATACCTTCCTGAAAAGTACTAGCTTTGTTATAGCCAACGTTTAACCTTTAACCACCCATATTCACAACCACTTTGGTTCATTTTAAGCTCTGTATTAAATCCAGGTGTAGCGGGGTCTCCTTTAAGGCCCTATGGACTACATTACCCAGAACCCCACTTGGCACCCAGGGTGCATTTGGCCACCGCAGAGACTCATGGGTGGGGCTATAAAAGGAAAGGGTGAGGCTAAGCTCGGTCTCTTTGGACACCGCGCTGCAATCAAGGGGGCTCCCTGTGCGGATCTGTTGCAGTGCAAGGCCCGAGGCCTGGGCCTTGCATACCTTTCAAAGAGCCTTCCACCCCACTGCTGAGCCTGGGTGACACCTGACTTATTTGAGTTGCGGACATCAGTTGGACCAGAGACCTGATCGTTGCAGGCACTGTGTGTGGAAACACAGTGGTGGAAGTCCTGGACTGGGATCGCGTCCGGAGGGGTGAGCGAGCATCTGCTCACTTATTTAACTTGTACTTTGATTAGGCCTAGTGACTGCCTTGGCCCTTCGTGCTGTAGTTATTATCCCGCTGGAGACTAGTGGCGGAACTGAGTTGTGTAGTCTCCGGTGAAGTGTTCCTCTTTTATTAATCGTTATTGGATTACAAATACTGTTCCTGTATGTGCACCACCGTTCATCTGCATGCGAAGAGTTGTTCTCACAGAGACTGAGCTTTATCTGAGTCAGGCCTGACCAGGGGTTTAAAACGTTGTTTGGTGCGCCACATTGCGCATAGAGAAGATAGCTGCACGTGGCGTGTGATCACTCTGCACTATCACTGATTAGTATGTTTATTGCTGCAGGGCTCTGCATGTATGCTATGTGTTATGTTTAACCTACACCCTTATATCTAAGAAAATTAGAGATAGTTTACCACTCCTGGATCAGTGTTTATCATTGCATATATTATCTGCCTATCCTGCTGTGAGATTGTGTATAACCAGGTATAGATTTATATGAAGGAAACATTCCCTAGACTAACTGTGCCGTAGAGGGTTGAGTAGATTGCCGGGGGTTAGCCGTGCTGTATACAGGGCCCGAACCAACTGAAAACCAGCGGCTCTCTTAACTGGGGGTAGCGCTACACAGGCCTTGGGAGCCTTCAAGCAGTTTGAATCTGTATAACAATCTGCAATCAATCACCATTACACATTAAAGAAAATTTGCCTCTGCAACTCATGTATGGCTAAAGACTAACTTTGCTGGTCATAGCTAAAGGGTTAAATATCCAGATTCAGCCATGCTATCATGGACCTTTTTTGTTTATTTTCAGTGTACAGGAATTTATGCAGCGTTATCACATCACTCAGCATGACTCCACTGGTAATCCCCTAGAAGTGTTTGCCATCAGGGGATTGCCTGTTTCTAGAACGTGAAGCTGAAGAAACAGTCATCATAAAATGTAAAATAAAAAACTAAAATAGTTTTATTGGCAGGATTTCGGTCCCTCTGACTCATTATGAGACATGCTGATCAATCCTCATGAGTTGTCAACTAGTCATCTTTTGATCCGAAATTAAGTTGGCAATATTTTGGAAAGCACGTTTTGTCTTTTAATTAAATTCAGCCCTGATTTTGTAGACTGTATGATGAGGCTGAGGTCAATGGGAATATGCAGTGTGTGCTTTGGAAGGCACTGTTGTATAGACGTTCACTGGTTAAACAGATGCTGCTTACTGACCTACATAGCAAAGAGGCTGTTACAAATAACTGTACAGTGCTGCTCAGGAAATGCTATCCCTGCTGATGAGAGGATGCTGCCCTCTCTGTAGAACAAAACAATCACACAGCTATGCTGTTTAACTATTTTAATACAAGGCACGAATGAAAGGAGTACTTGTAATACCCAAGAATTATTTATTTCTTATCACACACTAGACAATAATCTGAGATTAGAAGCAGAGCTATTTCACAGTAGTCAACGATCAGATGCCAGTTTAAAGGGGCATTACAAAAGGCCCCCAGAGTTACAGATTAAACACATTTTTTAACTATTAAAGCAACATATAAAGAAATAAATTATAGTGATACTGCATATACTCTATCAATTTAATATTTAATTTATTTGTTGCATATAAAACACATTGTAACCAGACTCTTGAAAGGCCTTTTATGTTTAGTGGTAAATATTAAAGTACCGGTAGAAGAAAAGCTGAGTCTAACTATTCCTAAAAATGTTCCCTTCCCTCCACCTACCTATCCTGTCTAACTTGTATAAAAAAAAAGGTGTGTGCGTACCTATTTTTTATTTACTCTGGTCCAGTCACATGATCCTGCAGCTCCAGGTCAGGGAGTACTCGACAAGGCTGGGAATTTCTGAGAGCCGTGACGTCCCACATAGGCTTCCATGGCCCAGCTGATGTTGGCACCCTCCTCTTCCTTGCAGCAGTTGCTCAAATACACTGGGGAGATGGAGCTGCGGGCTCACGTGACCAGACTGATGCAGGTTTAAAATAGGTAAGCGCACACATCTTTTTATATGGGTTAGGCAAGATATGTAGGAGGAAGGGGAGGGGACATTTTTAAGAAGAGTTATGCCGCGTACACACGGTCGGAATTTCCGACAACAAATTTTCGATGGGAGCTTTTTGTCGGAAATTCCAATTGCGTGTGGACAATTCCAATGCACAAAATTCCACGCATGCTCTGAATCAAGTACGAGACGGAAGCGGTCTGTCTGGTAAAACTAGCGTTCGTAATGGAGATAGCACATTCGTCACGCTGTAGCGGACTGAAAAGCACGAGGCTGAAAAGCGCAAATCGTCTCTCACCAAACTTCTACTAATACGACTGGTATTGAACTTCCCTTTAATAGTGCCGTCGTACGTCTTGTACGTCACTACGTTCTTGGCGTTTGGAATTTCCGACAACATTTGGGTGACCGTGTGTATGCAAGACAAGTTTGAGTCAACATCAGTCGGAAAAAAATCCACTTTTTTGTTGTCGGAATTTCTGATCGTCTGTACGCGGCATAAGACTTTTCTTCCACTTTAAGATTTTGCTTGCTGCTACACCTTTGATCATAGCTTCCAGTGATTTAGAGGGACTGTTCCACTTTTGAAACAAGGTTCCATGTATCTCCTAGTTCTTTATTTTAGTCTGCTGTATATACCTGTAGAAAAATGCACCATTTATCTATCAAAAAGTGTTTTGAAGTGCTAAACCTTTCATCCGATTTTTAAAGAGCTGGATTTGTAAATTTAACAGCAAGTATAAGGCAAAAGTAAAGGTAAAAAGCACTTGTGGGTTTAACCAATCCTATTTTTAATTCATTTTCTATGTACTGTAACAGGGATAAGGCAGCAGTGTGGCTTTTGCCTGCATCATTTTTTTGCGAATGGGTGTCCCTCTTTCCCATCTCAGAAAATGGGGAGGTATGTCTCTGATAGCTGAATAAAGTGGTGTTTAGGAATGGTTTTGGCATGGGCAGATACATAATTCCTTACACAAAGCTGTGTTAATGGTTTCCTTGTGTCTCAATGTGTCTCAATGTGACAATCTGAGCATTTCCCACTGGACACATTGCCTAAGAAGATGGGTAATACTGTAAGAATTGCTGCCCTGCTTTGCATCATATTCATCTAATAGGTCAAGCTAAATAATAACCCCATTAAGCACCGTTACTATATAAATGGCACATAACATTACCCTAGGACAATTTCAATCAACTCATTCTAAAATGTCAGAGAGCCACTTTCAGCATCACATCTGTCAAATTAGTTAAATGATACAAAATACTTAATATAAAAAAAAGCATTTAACTAGCACGATCCCTTGCTCTATTACATATCTAGATGAATGAATCAGGGAATAGCTGCAACTGTAGGAATCTAGCATCATGACACACACACCAGAATTGGCATGTCAATACAGAGGTTTGGAGGAAGGTGAATGCCTCTGTGACTTATTTTCTTTCTGCAGTGTGATTCACATAAAAATCTCCTTTATTTCTCCTTTCATGCATTTCCTGCTCCCATAACCATGATATAAGGGAGAAGGTAAAAAAATCGGAATATATTTGTAAATCCATGTATGATCAAGTCAGTGATTATTTTACCGCTTACTGTTTTTTGCCATTAGGACCCCATAGGATATTTTGCTTCAGGCATTACGCTTATTTACCAGCCATGTTTACCTATGTACTTAGTGGATTCTGTTACATTGGCTGAACACATGAATTTTTCTTTCTTCAATTAGAAATCAAGGGCTTATTAACCTATGTCATATTAAAATATTTCATATTTTCTACAGCTAAGGGGTCTTTTTTGTTTTGTAACCCTTTGCATTATCAGATAGCTAATCACTGATTCTAATGGAGAATCTGTCACGCCCACTTACCACTATTATTTTATAGTATTGCCAAATGGCACTCATGGGTCTTGTTTTGAAGCAGCATAAACAGAAGTATTGGTCGAAGTTTGCCTTGTCAAAACATCAAATGATAAATCTATTTATGTTGCTTCACTATAAGACCTGCAAGTGCTAGGCATATATGATATTCCTAACTATAGGTTCTACTGCTACATACAATTATGCACATACACAGGTCCAGAGCATCTCTCCCTCAAGGGAAACCCTCTGTGCACAGCATCCGCAGCACCAGCCAGAGAAGGATAGAGAGTCGTCCCATCCTGAAGGGTCCTGCAAAACAGACAAACAACATCCTATCCAATCAACTTCCAGTACACTTTACAATATTTCAGTCAGAATGGGGTTATGAGCCTGCTGACTAGGGATGAACCGAACACCCCCCGGTTCGGTTAGCAACCAGAAAATGCGAACGGACCGAAAGTTTGCGCGAACATTCAAACACCGTTAAAGTCTATGGGACTCGAACGTGAGGAATCAAAAGTGTGAATTTTAAAGGCCAATATGCAAGTTATTGTCCTAAAAAGGGTTTGGGGACCCGGGTCCTGCCCCAGGGTACATGTATCAATGGCAAAAAAAGTTTTAAAAATGGCTGTTTTTCAGGAGCAGTGATTTTAATGATGCTTAAAGTGAAAAAATAAAAGTGAAAAATTCCTTTAAATATCGTGCCTGGGGGTGTCTATAGTATGCCTGTAAAGGGGCGCGTGTTTCCTGTGTTTAGAACTGTCCTTGCACAAAATTACATTTCAAAAGGAATAAAAGTCATTTAAAACTGCTTGCGGCTTTAATGTAATGTCTTGTCCCGGCAAAATGGATGAAAATCATTGAGAAAAACGGCATGGGTACCGCCCCCCCCCCCAGCCCATTACCAGCCCTTTTGGGTCTTGTAGGGATATTAAGGGGAACCCTGCACCCCAGGCCCTATATACTCTGAACAGCAGTATACAGGCGGTGCAAACAAGACAGGGACTGTAGGTTTGTTCTTAAGTAGAATCTGTTTGTAATTTTTTGAACTGGTACATTTTTAAAGTGTAGCTCCAGACAAAAAAATCTATTTTTAAGCTTTTTGAAAAACATAGGAAAGGGTTATCACCCCTGTAACATTTTTTTTGCTGTCTGTGCACCTGTTCAGAAGATTTCACCTCACTTTCTGTCCCAATGACGTTTGGATTTTGAAAATTTGGTGTTTTTAGGGAAACAAGGATTTGTGATAAAGCATCAGTAGAGAGGAGACACGTTTTTCCCATATTGACTCTTACAGGAGAGAATTTCCCTTCCTAGGTGTAGATTTCCTCTCACTTCCTGTTGTCTCCCTCCGTTTGTAAGTAGGAGTCGTTTGAAAGTCGGATGTTTGAAAGTAGGGGCCTGCCCTATATACTCTGCAGAAATTTGGGCCTTAGGTGTTGGTGTTGCCACAACACTGTAAGCCCCCGCAGTTACTCTTGGTGGGCGCAGAAATGGGTCCTGCTGTGAAACATTAGATCAAGAATTGTAATTACATGCCCCTGTTGAACAGGGGCAGAAAAATTGGGCCTTAGGTGGTGGACGGTGTGGTGGTGTTGCCACAACACTGTAAGGCCTCACAGTTACTCTTGGTGGGCGCAGGAACGGGCCCTCCTGTGAAATATTAGATCAAGAATTGTAATTACATGCCCCTGTTGAACAGGGTCAGAAACATTGGGCCTTTGGTGGTGGACGGTGTGGTGGTGTTGCCACAACACTGTAAGGCCTCACAGTTACTCTTGGTGGGCGCAGGAACGGGCCCTGCTGTGAAATATTAGTCCAAGAATTGTAATTACATGCCCCTGTTGAACAGGGGCAAAAAAATTGGGCCTAAGGCACTGGTGCTGGTGCCACAACACTGCAACCCCTCACAGATACTATAGTTGGAGCACAGGAATGAGCCCTGCTGCAAATTATTGCAGCAAAAATTGTAATTACACGCCCCTGTTAAACAGGGGCAGAAAAATCGGGCCTTAGGCACTGGTGCCACAACACTAAAACCCCTCACAGATACTATAGTTGGAGCGCAAGAATGAGCCCTGCTGCAAAGTATTACAGCAAAAATTTTAATTACACGCCCCTGTTAAACAGGGGACAGAAAAATTGGGCCTTAGGCACTGGTGCTGGTGCCACAACACTGCAACCGCTCACAGATACTCTAGTTGGAGCGCAGGAATGAGCCCTTCTGCAAAGTATTGCAGCTAAATTTGAAATTATATGCCCCTGTTAAACAGGGGCAGAAAAATTGGGCCTTAGCCACTGGTGGCGGTGCCCAGAACCAAAAATGTTCTTACAAGCTATCAACATGAATATTGAGGAGGAAGAGGATAGTCACTCAGCATCAGCATAGGCAGTCTTGAAGGGATCTCACATTAAAAAAAATGTTCGGTTACATCAGCATCAGGTGCTTGATAGCTGGTGATCCAAGACTGATTCACTTTTATGAAGGTCAGCCGATCGACCGAGTCGGTGGACAGGCGCACCCTGTGATTGGTTACAAAGCCTCCAGCAGCACTGAATGTGCGTTCCGAAAGAACGCTGGATGCAGGACAGGCCAGTAGATCAATTGCATACTGTGCAGGTATTCCTGCACCATGTAAATCAGACGCTGGCGATGGTTGCTGGAACCGATCATACCTTGGGGCTGCGGACTAAAAAATTGTCTGAACGCATCGGTCTCAGCAACACGTTGTCTAGGACCAGGAATTTGTAACCTCCCAGGCTCTGGAAACGCATTGCACAAACCTTTCTGCAAGGTCTCCCGAAGCTATTTCATCCTCTGCTCCCTCTGCAAAGGCTGGATAAGGTCCGCAAACTTACCCTTGTAACGTGGATCAAGGAGGGTTGCCAGCCAGTAATGATCCCTCTCCTTGATACCACAAATCCAAGGATCCTTTCGCAGGCTTTGCAGGATCAGGGAGGCCATGCAGCGTAGGTTTGCTGAGGCATTCGGTCCGGAGTCCTCTGGGTCAGTAAGGACGACATGATCCGCAGCCACCTCCTCCCAGCCACGTACAAGTCCATGGGTTTATGGGGACTGTAAATGATCCCTTGAAGACTGCTGCTGATGCTGAGTGCTAGGCTCCACCTCCATGCTGACACAATCCTCATCCTCCTCCTCTTCCAGTGTGTTCGGCGGGCCCGCAGGAACACTGTCTGGATAAAGGGGGCATTGAGAGGCAAGGAAGTCCTCCTCTTCCTCCCTCTGTTCTGCCTCAAGTGCCCTGTCCATTATTCCAGGCAGCGTGTGCTCCAACAGGTGGACAAGAGGGACAGTGTCACTGATGCATGCACTGTCACTGCTCACCATCCTCGTGGCCTGCTCAAATGGTGACAGGACAGTGCATGCATCCCTGATCATGACCCACTGGCATGGCAAAAAAAAAAACAAGCTCCCCTGACCCTGTCCTGGTGCCATAGTCGCACAGGTACTCATTGATGGCCCTCTGCTGCGTGTGCAGCCGCTGCAGCATGACCAAAGTTGAGTTCCACCTGGTGGGCATGTCACAGATTAGGCGGTTCTTGGGCAGGTTGTATTCCTTTTGGAGGTCAGCCAGCCGAGCACTGGCATTATATGACCGGCGGAAATGCACACAGACTTTTCTGGCCTGCCTCAGGACATCCTGTAAGCCCGGGTACCTGCCCAAGAACCGCTGCACCACCAAGTTAAGGACGTGAGCCAAACAGGGCACATGGGTCAGCTGTCCCTGTCGGAGGGTGGAGAGGAGGTTGGTGCCATTGTTGCAAACCACCATTCCTGGCTTAAGCTGGCATGGCGTCAACCACCTCTGAGCCTGCCCCTGCAGAGCTGACAGAATCTCTGCCCCAGTGTGGTTCCTGTCCCCCAAGCACACCAGCTCAAGCACCGCATGGCATCTTTTTGCGTAGCCCCTTGAACGCTTACAGAGCACCGCTGGTTCCGAGGACAAATCAGCACAGGAAGAGGCCATGGAGGAAGAAGGGGGTGGAGGAGAGAGGTGTGTCAGAATCCCCACTAGTAGCATTTTGGAGGCGTGGTGGCGGAACAACCTCCAACACTACTGCACCCTGTCCTGCATCCTTCCCAGCTGCCAGCAGAGTCACCCAGTGCGCCGTGAAAGATAGGTAATGTCCCTGTCCATGCCTGCTGGACCATGAGTCAGTGGTAATATGCATCTTACCGCTGACCACCCTGTCCTGCGAGGCCAAGACATTGCCTTCCACATGCCGGTAGAGAGCCGTAATCCGTAAAAAAAGTGGCGTTTGGGAACCTGCCACTGAGGTACCGCACATTCCACAAACTCACGGAAGGGGGCAGAGTCTACCAACTGAAAAGGCAGCAGTTGAAGTGCTAGCAATTTAGCCAAGATAGCATTCAACCGCTGGGCATGTGGATGGCTGGGAGCGAATTTATTTTGCCGGTGTAGCAACTGGGGCAGGGAAATTTGCCTGGTACAATCGGACGTTGGTGTACCGATAGCAGATTGCCCGCAAGTACTTGGCAGTGACACACCTAATTCTACACCTTCATTCCACTCAGTGCAGGTTTCTGAGAGGACTGAAGGCATAGTGGGGTTTGAGATCCCAGCTGATGAGGAGCAAGGAGAGGTCCACTTTGTTCTTTGGTGTGGGTCTTTTATGTACGCTTGCCAATGGACTGCATGGCAGGTCGACATATGTCTGGTCAAGCATGTGGTGCCCAAGTGGCTGTTGTTTTGGCCACGCTTGATACACTTCAGACATATGTTGCAAATAGCAACGTTGCGATCTGCTGCACACGTCTGAAAAAAGGCCCACACCAAAGAGCTCTGCGGTGTGATGCAGTTGGTTGGCTGCCCTTAAGCTGGGCCCTGGAGGGCATCCTGCCTCGTTGGAGATGTGCCTCCTCCTCCTCCTCTTCTTTCCTATCAGGCACCCACGTAGAGTCAGTGACCTCATCATCCCCTCCCTCCTCGTCACTGGAGCAAACCTGGCAGGAACATGACTGCCAGTTTTTGTCCTTCTTGGGCACCTCTCTGTCTGGGCTCACGTTACTGCCTTCCTCAAGCTGGGTACCATCATCAGAGCCTTCAAAATGTTGAGCATTCTCCTGCAGCATGTACCCAACACTGTGGTCGAACAGTTCGGGGGACTCCTTCGTGCATGATGGGGGGGCTAGGGAAGGAGTAACTGATGACCTTGAGCCGATGGAATAGGCCGCTTTGGCACCTGCATTGGCAGCCAAGGTAGCCTGGGTGACAGAGGATGAGGAGGATGAGGACGGCTTGGTCATCCACTCTACCAACTCTTCAGCATGTTGCGGCTCAACACGGGCAGCTTCCGAAAAAAAGGACAAGCGTGCCCCACGGTCACGTGCTGATGAGGATGCACCGTGTCCACGACCAGCACTGTTGCCTCTAGACACAGAGCCTGCTTGCCCTCTTTTATTGGCCTGTGGGTGTCTGCCTCTCCTTGTTGGCCTTCCAGACATACTGTATTTGATGTATTGGAATAGGTACACAAGGAATGACCTGCAGTCAGCTTTACCTGCACACTGTGCCCAGTATACAGTACACTGACTTAATATACTGCAGCGAGAATGTATATATATATATATATATATATATTGTGACAGCAGGAAGGTAAAGTCACCTGGTTGCATCCAGGGGGGTAGATATATTTCTCCCAGATTCAGGCTTTATGCCGACTTATACAACTAGGGAGTTGATGAAGCCCAGCTGAGGCTAGTGGGCTCATGAATGACTCATACCTCTAGGGAGAGTGCTGGGCGTCGTGAGGCAGGGAGTTGATGAGACCAGCTGAAGCCTGTCAGTTCGTTTAAGGCCTCTATAAAAACTCCCAGATTCATTAGGTGTTTGCTCATGCCTGGAACCAGACCTGTGTGGACTGTCTAGGGAGAGTGAACCCCTGTGCGGTGAGGCAAAGCCTGTGTGGCTATTTGTTTGGACTTTTACTAAACCAGGGACTTAGGGACTAGGACAGCACCAGGCTGATCCCAGTTGTTAGTTTAGGAAACCTGCATGTTTAGTCAGAGGTCAAACTGACCAGGATTTATTTTGTTTATGTTTCTTTTTGGCTTTGCTGTGTTTTTGTCACTGTACATAGAGAAATAAACCGCACCTTTTGATTTTGAAAACCACAACCTCCGTCTGCTGGCCCTGTTTTTGTGTGGGGAGCCCAACCAGGGGGTCACACACACCCGCTACCGAGTTAACCCCCTCACAATATATATATACACACACACACACAACGCCCAGGATGCATATATATAATAAATACACTGACTGCAGCTACCTGAATCCCCTGCCTGCTCTAACTGAAATGAAATGACACTCTGACTCTCTCATTATCTCTCTCACAACGCCGCAACACACTCTACACAAGGCCGACGTGCAGGCGGCCTTATATAGTGTGTGGCGTGTACTTAGTCCCCCTGAGTCATGATTGGCCAGAGGCACCATGCATTTGGCCAATTATGGCTCTCTGTGCTGACGGCGCTGTGATTGGTTTAAGCAAGCGGATCATAGTGCATGCTTGGCCAATCATCAGCCAGCAATGCACTGAGATGACGCAGTGAATTATGGGTCATGACGCGCCACTCGAATTTGGCGCGAATGCCCCGTAATGTTCGAAATTCGGCAAACGAGCGAACAGCCGATGTTCGAGTCAAACTCATGTTCGACTCGAACTCGAAGCTCATCCCTACTACTGACAGAAATAACATCACAACCAAACACATGGTTCACTTCAAATTTTAATTTTCACCTGTGGTTCTGTCAAAAGGGGGTTATGGGCCCCCTGACAGAACATTGGGGGAAGAAACACATTGTTCAGCAAGCAAAAGTTCCTTTTTAGAGTTCCTTATGGGAGGGGCTCACCCAGACCTCACACTAGTGTCCTTGCAACAGGAAAGGGTCAATCAATTGAGCACAACAGGGTGGCAGGCCGGTCTGATCCTGCAAAGTCAGGGAAGAAGAACAACACATTCTCACTGCAACTCCTCAGCAGTCCATGTGGGCACTTTTATAACGGTTGCACCTCAACAGTCCTCCTCAAGCATAAAAGTGTGGGTCAGGCAATCTCTTCCTGCCACCCCCTTCTTCCCTGGTAGAGACAGAGTGACTCTTTGTAGGTCGTCCCATCCTGGCAAAAATTACTCTGTCCTTGTAGATAGACCTCCCCAGCTGCCATTTCTTCCAAATGTCCTCAAAGTGGGCCCATGTCTCCTCACACTCTGGCACCCGCAACGGCTTGGGGATGTGTAGATACTCCCAAACCAAGTCATCCTTCCACTCTACCCATGAGTTCTCGATGATACAGGGACATAGGGAAAGTCCAGACCCCCCTCCAGGGCAATTCTCCTTTGAACTTTACTGCTGGAACCTGGAAAACCTGGGCAGCTCTTTAGGTTTCCCTTTTCCGGGCAGGACACAGGCGTCAGGGGACCTCTTCACCCATTGCTTATAAGTGGGCGCTCTGGTCTGGGTGGTGGAGGGATTTCGGAAAAACAGTTGTCCACTACTAATGGGGGTTCCTGCAGCTCCTTTGGGTTCCCCAGCAAAGTCTGGCTCCTCTCCTCCCTCAGTTGGTACTTCCAGGACCTGGGAACCTCCTGTCTCCCATTCCTCCTACGAGCAGCTGTCATTCTGGTAATCTCTCCAGGGACCCGAACTCCGCTAACAGTCTGGGGGATCCCCAATCTATGGCCCTGCTTCTGCATTCCCCTTCTGGCTCACCCAAGGGCATAGTTCCCTCCAATGCTGGCTCCTTCCAGACACAGATTGCAAGGGGCATAGACGCAGCCGGTACTTCAGGGACATCTGGCTCCTTCACGGCAGTACTTACAGTTACCAGGTCCCCGACCAGGCCACAAGCCACGGGAGACTCCTCTTTTCCTATGACACTTGTCTTCCCAGAGGAGTCACCAGGCTCAGTCTCTACCCCGCCTTTCAGGGATGACTCCAGGCCCACTATAGTTTTCGCCGATGTCCGTGGCTGCAGTTTACAAAGTCCTGAATGCAGCTCCACATGGTAGTATTGTGGCTCCTGCTGGCTAGATGCAAGCCAGGGGATCAGTTTGCCACAATGACCGCACCGGATCCAAGCATTGATCACCGCAGTCAGTCGGTATCTGACACTCTGGAAACAGCAGGCACAGCCGTTCCATCCCCTCGATCATCCCAAGGGCGAATCCCGCACGATGCTCCAACCGGACAATGGTGTCGACCAGCGTCCACTTCCACATTTAAGGGAACTAAGTCAGTGCTGGGAGTATGCGACCACTCTCCGCCATCTTGCTCCTCTGCCTCATGGTGTCTGATGCTAGCCGGGAATGCTGAGTTTCCTCCAGGGCGTGGCACTGCCCGCCTCGCATACAGAAAGACTGGCATCTGCAGAATTGACAAGCAGGCTCTTCCCTGGGTGTGCTTCTATAACCTCATATTAGGCAAACTAAAGTTTGCAGGCACTCTGTAACTAGCAGGATTTGTCCAGGCATGTTGCTTGACACCGACTGTGCCCAAGCAAACTAGAAGCAGATGACCACTGACTTCCCTGGTGGTTGCCGGTAGCAACAATAACGTTTTTAACTTATGCCTCACTGAAGGGAACACATTTAGCACAGTCCCGCCTGCAGGTACCTGCAGGCTTACCCCGATCACCCCGGGTAACAGTAGACAATTCAAGGCACACTTTACTGTTCAAAGCAGGATTTTGAAGAAAAGGTTCAAGCTGCCCAGCATTAACAGACTGCTGGACATGTTTATAATCCAGGTCAACATATCCAGCATTAGCAGATCACTGGATTAATGGGCGCTATTGCCCACTGTGGTTGCCATGGGTGACAGCACATGATAAAACAGTTCCTGAGTTGCAGGGTTTTAGCACAAGTGTCCATGATGGCAGATCCCACTGGTTGCTATGGACAACAGCACTTGTTACTATAGCATCGAATAGCAGGCGGAGCACATAAGTCCTTCCCCAAAGATTATTTCCTCAACTGGTAACAGAACAAAGCACCGTTCCCCGGCTCTATCAACTTTGGTTGCTAGGGGGAACAGCTGGCAGCTTACCCGTGAACAGGTGATCCCGGACAATGCCCCCAAATGTAGCCATGCCTCCATAGGGGCTGCTGAATATTGTGGTTCACCTGTCACCCTGCCCAGTCCGGCATCCATCTCTCAGGCAAAGAACAGTCCATAAGCTTTGTTTTTTTTTGTTTTGTTTTTTTATTGAGGGGATTGAACTTGGATGGGAAAGGGAAATTATGGGATGCCCAGAATGATTCAGTATAACTTACTCAGCACTAGTACACTCCTGTATATACACTCCAGTCTTCTCTCTAGCAAAACTCTTGCTTAGACCTCATTCCCTTACTCTTCCAGCACTTCACTTGCTGCAGACCGTTATTCCTCCAACACTTCACTTGCTGCAGATTCCCAGACCAGCTAGCACCACATGGTTAGGCCTGACACCAACCTAGGCAGACCTCAATGAATTGCCTTTTGCGGGCAGGGTCCTCGGGTCCCTATGATGTAGAAACAGTTCTGGTGCTAACTGTCCTCAACTCGGCTTCTGATTCCCAGTAAACCCTCTTCAGGCCCTGCCAGTCCTCTTGGCTGCAGCTGCCTCTTTCCACTGCCCTTCCCCCAGTCCACTCTTCTGGTTCTGCACCCATCTCAAACTGCAAACTCCCAGTTCTCTCAGGCATGCCTCCCCAGTGCTCCCGACTGTGCTTCACTCACCAGCCCTCCTGGCTGTGACCAGTTGTCCTCTCTGGTGTCTCTTAGCAGTGTTCTCTCCCGCTGTCCTCTCTTTGCTCTCTCATGTGCCTCTCCTCCAGGATCCCTTCTTCACCTGGCTGCACCCAAGCCCAGGCCCAAGGTTACCCCCCTCCAGACTGGGGAGCTCCCTATGGGCCCCAACAGCCTCCACAATCTCTCTTACTCCAGCTCTTCCACCCGACAACTCCTCCAGAGCTGGGCTGTCCCTGGGTATTTAAGGAGGCCTGCCCCCCTGCCAATCCAAGTTGGGGATTGGTCAAGGCTCCTCAGAACACCCCAGGCAGCCTTACCTTTCCACTCCTCCACTCTTTCTAGTACCTTCTAGAAAGAGGGAGGTGACAGTGATGCTACCTGTGAGTCACCCAGCCCTACCCTGAGCCACCAGCTAGGCCTGCATAATTTTCCTACTCTAAAGAAAAATCTAACCTCTGGCAGCTACCTAACTAGAGGGTGCTACACATGTTACAACCAAAAATGTGAATGTATTTTATTGGACCAAAACAAAGTGGCACATAATTGTGAAGTGGAATAAAAATGATAAAGGGTTTTCAATTTTTTTACAAATAAATTATTGAAAAGTGTGGCGTGCATTTGTATTCAGCCCCCTTTACTCTAATACCCCTAACTAAAATCTAGTGGAATCAATTGCCTTCAAAAGTGACCTAATTACTAAACAGAGTCCACCTGTGAGTAATTTAGTCTCAGTATAAATACAGCTGTACTTTGAAGCCCTCAGAGGTTTTAGAGAACCTTAGTGAACAAACAGCATCATGAAGGTCAAGGAACACACCAGACAGGTCAAGGATAAAGTGGAGAAGTTTAAAGTGGGGTTAGGTTATAAAAAACGATCCCAAGCTTTGAACATCTGACGGAGCACTGTTCAATCCATTATCCGAAAATGCAGAGTATGGCACAACTGCAAACTTACCAAAGCCATGGCCATCCACCTAAACTGACAGGCCGGGCAAGGAGAGCATTAATCAGACAAGCAGCGAAGAGGCCCATGGTAACGTTGGAGGAGCTGCAGAGATCCACAGCTCAGGTGGGAGAATCTATCCACAGGACAACTATTAGTCATGCACTCCACAAATCTGGCCTTTATGGAAGAGTGGCAAGAAGAAAAGCATTGTGGAAAGAAATCCATAAGAACTCCCATTTGCAGTTTGTGAGAAGCCATGTGGGGGACAAAGTAAAAATTTGTAAGAAGGTGCTCTGGTCAGATGAGACCAAAATTTTACTTTTTGGCCTAAAAGCAAAACGCGATGTGTGGCGGAAAACTAACACTGTACATCGCCCTGAACACACCATCCCCGTCATGAAACATGGTGGTGGCAGCATCATGTTGTGGGGATGCTTTTCTTCAGCAGGGACAGGGAAGCTGGTCAGAGTTGATGGAAAGATGGATAGAGCCAAAAACAGGGCAATCTTAGAAGAAAATCTGTTAGAGTCTGCAAAAGACTTGAGACTGGGGCAGAGGTCAGGGCCGCCATCAGGGGGGTACAGGCAGTACACCTGTAAGGGGCCCGGATGGCCCCCCTTTTTTTTTTGTAAGGGGCCCGAAGGTCCCCAGGGGCCCGGAGTTCCCCAGGGCCCCGAATGTCAACCCCCCTATTTTTTATTTATTTTTTATAAAAAAAAATATTTTATAACTTTTTTTTTTTTTTTTTATTTATGTTATTTCTTTTTATTTTATTTTATTTATTTATTTATTAATTTATTTATTGTAAGGGGCCCAGAGGTCCCCAGAGGCCCGGAGGTCCCCAGGGCCCCGGATGGCAACCTCCCTTTTTGTTTTTTTATAAAAATTATTATTATTATTTTTTTTTATTTTAATATATTTTTTTTTTTGTAAGGGGCCCAGAGGTCCCCAGAGGCCCGGAGGTCCGCAGGGCCCTGAATGTCAACCCCCCTGGTGGTGTGGTGTGTTCATGGTGTGTTCAGTTCAAATATTTTTATTTTAACAGAATCACAGTGTACAGAAAAAGACAATCTCAGTGAAAGCTGTACAGCATAACAAGTGATGTATCTGAAGAGAATTATATTAAGGCCTAAACAACCAAACCGGAATAATGTCCATGAAAGCGAAGCAGGACTTAGATTAGGTAGAGTCTATCGCTACAACATCCATGGTTTGGGAGTAATTGTGATGGGACAGAGAGAAGAGAAAAACAAAACAGAAACAACGATCAAATATATATCTTAAAAAAAAACATAAAAAGTAAAAAGTCCAGTCCAGAGATAGCACCAAACATAACTTGTCATCTGCAGGATCAGAATATACAATCTGCAGAGAGATCCAGGTATTAAGTCCCATCTTTGTTGTAGAGATTATGAGAGGAACATTTCAATTGGGAAGGAAAAAGAAGAGAAAGTCTAAGAGAAGAAGAGAGCAGTGGGAAGAGGAAGAGAAAAGAAGAGCGTAAGAGAGGTGCGAGAGGGAAGGGAAGTGTCGGCGGGGGGACACGAGTCCCCAGTGGGCACCGTAGCAAGCATGGACAATCTATGATATATCACAGCTTAAGCAGGTCAGCGTCAAAATCCGGGGGGAGGAAGTTCTCCACCCAGGGTGTCCAGACTTTGCAGTGTTGGGGAAGACAGTCTAGGATGGTGGCTTCAATCTTACTGTGTATCATTGCTTGAGTTACTCTATTTTTCACTTCTGCAATATGTAGAAGTGGGGTTTTCCAGGCCCTAGCTATTGTCTGCTTAGCTGCTGTAGTTAATTGAAGGAGGATGCGGCGCTGGGCCCTAGTGTAGTCACCCTGTATATGGTTTAACAGAGCCAGAGAGGGGTCAGGAGTCAAGGTGTCATGAAGTAGGGTGGAAGCTATCTGAAATACCATTGCCCAAAATCGTTGCACAATGGGACAAGACCACCAGATGTGGACATGAGTACCCCTCTCCCTACAGCCTCTGAAAACATTCAGGTGGATAGGACGGGAGAAATTTCGAGATTCTAGCGGGAACAAGATACCACCGCATGAGGACCTTGTAATTTGCCTCCAACGCCACTACATTCTGCGTAGAGGACTTTGTGTTAGCCCATATGTTTGTCCAGTCATCCGCATCTAGTCCCAATTGTAGGTCCTTGGACCACTATGTAGCATAAAGGGGGTGGCCGGCTGAGGTAGAAGTTAAGTGGGTATAGATAGGTGAGATGATACCAGGGGCATGCGGGTCCGACTTACCGATATCTTCAAAAAGGGATAAGCTATCTAAAGAGGAGCTAGTTGCTATTGTTGCTCTGACAAAGTGGGCTATTTGGAGGTAACGAAAACATTCTCCAGGAGGTAAATGAGCTTGGGATTGAAGTGCTTGGAATGTTTTAATAGCGGTTTTAGTGAGAAGGTCGCAGACTCGGGTTAGTCCTGCCTGACACCAAAGCCGGAAAGAACCAGGTTCAGTGAAGGCAGGATAAAAAAGCGGGTGGCCTATAAAGGAAAGTAAGGGGGTATGGGATGAGATCAAGTTAAAGCGACCACGTAGGCTATCCCAAATCCCAAGTGAGTGGCGAGTGACCGGGTTGGATATGGGGCCTCTAGTGGAAGCGGGCAGCCACAGCAAATTAAATTGGAGATTATTAAGGGGGAAATGTCTATTGCTTTCAGACTGACCCACAGCGGGATTTCATGTGATGCGTGGTACAGGGTTATTTGAGCCAGCCGAGCAGCGTGGTAGTAGCGGGCAAAGTTAGGGAGTCCTAGGCCCCCACTAAGTTTATGGCGAAGGAGGATGGACCTGGACACTCTAGGTTTTGTGGAGCCCCAAATATACTTAAATACACGAGTCTGAACGATTCTGTGAAAGTAAGAAGGGGTTCATGGTGTGTTCAATAAAAACACGGTAACATTTAATTCTTTGTGTGCTATTAGTTTAAGCAGACTGTGATTTTCTATTGTTGTGACTTAGATGAAGATCAGATCAAATTTTATGACCAATTTGTGCAGAAATCCATATCATTCCAAAAGGGTTCACATACTTTTTTTTGCAACTATGGTTATAGAAGGGAGGTCGAGATCCGGGCTGAATCCTGATCTTTGATATACTGACGTCTTGGAAATTTCGTGCCTGTATCCTGGAGAGGATTGGATTCCCTGAGTTTGCTTCATCTGCTGCTGCTCCAGGTGGACAGATCCAGTGTAGTCTACACTTATACCTTCTGCCTGTTTGACTCACCACCGCTGGTGTGTGCGTCCACATATAGGGGTAAGAGTATCCATTTCTTTCCCCCATCCCTGGTGTTGGAGTCACGTCCCCGGGTGCTATGGATTTATGAACATACGTGTCCTATGATCTTGAAGTCTCGTTGGATTTCTTTTACGGGGACAATGCTCTAATGTTTCAACATTTATGTAACATTTCTGTCATCCGTTTCCAGTCTACACATTGTCACTCTTATTGGACTTTTATATTAGTTCACTGTACATAACTACATATGAGTTTTTATATATATATGTGTAGGTATTATTTGGAGTGAAGCACATTTGGATTTCATTATCCTTGGCCTTTTTGTGGGCTGTATATTTTTCACTGTTTGTTGTTTGTCCCAATCCTTTTGTGTGTTTGGGCCTTCATACACTCTTTGGGCGCTGCATTTTTTGTTTTTATATGTTATCTTTGCAATATGTCTATTTGCTGATGCTGGCAGCCACGATTACACTTTACTCACCCAGTAGCGCAACTTTTTTCTTTTTATATATATATATATATATATATATATATATATATATACACAGTGGGGCGAACAAGTATTTGATACACTGACGATTTTGCAGGTTTTCCTACTTACAAACATGTAGAGGTCTGCCATTTTTATCAGAGGTACCTTTCAACTCTGAGAGACAGAATCTAAATCCAGAAAATCACATTGTATGATTTTTAAGTAATTAATTTGCATTTTATTGCATGACGTAAGTATTTGATATATCAGAAAAGCAGAACCTAGTATTTGGTACAGAAACCTTTGTTTGCAATTACAGAGATTATACGTTTCCTGTAGTTCTTGACCAGGTTTGCACACACTGCGGCAGGGATTTTGGCCCACTCCTCCATACAGAGCTTCTCCAGATCCTTCAGGTTTTGGGGCTGTCGCTGGAAAATACGGACTTTCAAAAATGTTCTATTGGGTTCAGGTCTGGAGACTGGCTAGGCCACTCCAGGACCTTGAGATGCTTCTTACGGAGCCACTCCTTAGTTGTTTCAGGTCGTTGTCAATGCTGGAAGACCCAGCCAGTACCCATCTTTAATGCTCTTACTGAGGGAAGGAAGTTGTTGGCCAAGATCTCGCGATACATGACCCCATCCATCCTCCCCTCAATACAGTGCAGTCGTCCTGTCCCCTTTGCAGAAAAGCTTCCCCAAAGAATGATGTTTCCACCTCCATGCTTCATGGTTGGGATGGTGTTCTTGGGGTTGTACTCATCCTTCTTCTTCCTCCAAACACGGCGAGTGGAGTTTAGACCAAAAAGCTTTATTTTTGTCTCATCAGACCACATGGCCTTCTCCCATTTCTTCTCTGGATCATCCAGATGGTCATTGGCAACTTTCAGACCGGCCTGGACATGCGCTGGCTTGAGCAGGGGGACCTTGCGTGTGCTACAGGATTTTAATCCATGACGGCGTAGTGCGTTACTAATGGTTTTTCTTTGTGACGGTGGTCCCAGCTCTGTTCAGGTCATTGACTAGGTCCTGCCGTGTAGTTCTGGGCTGATCCCTCATTTTCCTCATGATCATTGATGCCCCACGAAGTGAGATCTTGCATGGAGCCTCAGACCAAGGGAGATTGACCGTCATCTTGAACTTCTTCCATTTTTTAATAATTGCACCAATAGTTTTTGCCTTCTCACCAAGCTGCTTGCCTATTGTCCTGTAGCCCACCCCAGCATTGTGCATGTCTACAATTTTTTCCCTGATGTCCTTACACAGCTCTCTGGTCTTGGCCATTGTGGAGAGGTTGGAGTCTGTTTGATTGAGTGTGTGGACAGGTGTCTTTTATACAGTAAGAAAGAGAAAAGTTGCGCTACTGGGTGAATAAAGTGTAATCGTGGCTGCCCGCATCAGCAAATAGACATATTGCAAAAATAACATATAAAAACAAAAAATGCAGCGCCCAAAAAGTGTATGAAGGCCCAAACACACAAAGGGATTGGGACAGACAACAAACAGTGAAGAAAGTATACAGCCCACAGAGAGGCCAAGAATGTTAAATTCCAACTGTGCGTCACTCCAGATAATACCTACACATATATATAAAAAATCAAGTGTAGCTGTGTACAGTAAACTCATATAAAAGTCCAATGAGAGTGACAATGTGTGGACTGGAAACGGATGACAGAAATGTTACATGAATGTTGAAACATTAGAACATAGTCCCCATATAATAAATCCAACGAGACTTCGAGATCATAGGATACGTATGTTCATAAATCCATAGCACCCGGGGATGTGACTCCAACACCAGGGATGGGGGAAAGAAATGAATACTCTTACCCCTATATGTGGACGCACACACCAGCGGTGGTGAGTCAAACAGGCAGAAGATGTAAGTGTAGACCACACTGGATCTGTCCTCCTGGAGCAGCAGCAGATGAAGCAAACTCAGGGAATCTAATCCTCTCCAGGATGTAGGCACGAAATTTCCAAGACGTCAGTGTATCAAAGATCACATAAAAAAAATGGAACAGAGGAGACTCCTCATAGTGCAGGTTCAGATGGCAAGATAAAAATCACATTTATTCAGGAACAAGTCACAAAACACACATGGTGTGAAAAATAAAACAAGAAAACATGCAGGCTTCCATGCAGAGACTTGCAAATATGGTGATCACAAAAATAGTTTCAAATAACGGCGTAGCAGCAAAGCAGGTTCATGTACCCGACATGTTTCGCATAAGGAATGCATCAACTGGGGCATAAACCTGCAGGAAAATACCACGCCATAATATACATGTAACATAATTGCTTGGACTCACCACAGCTGATGTGTGACCTCCCCATAAGAGAGGCTATCCAATCGCAAACAAGAGTTACCCACCTATGTGTTCGTCATTCAACACAGACTGACAAAGCAAAAGGGGCCGCGCACGGAGATGAGACATGACGTCTCAGCTGGCATGCGTCATCACGCCGCCAATCCGAGGAGTGAATGCGTTCCTTGTCCCACGTGCGTCGTATCATGTAAGCGACGCACGTAATGACGTCATCATACTGACGCTGGGGAACGTCATCACGCAACTCCTCCAGGAAATGCTTGCGTTCCATATCTCCGTCGTGAGGTCCATATCATGAACCGCAACAGGAAGTGCGTCCAGAGACAGACAGACAGCCTAGTAACAGCACCGATAACAGCCCCTCAATGCTTTCAAACAGTCAGCACAACTACAAGCAGAGCTTGGCTAGTAGAAATGACGGACACAAAAGGGGGCAGACATAATTGATATACCCTGAAAAGTATTGGTCTATAGCACCAGTACAATGCAGGGATCATTTATAGCACAAATGAGATCTGTGCAAATAAATATAAAAACATTCTGAAAAGTAAAAATATACTTAAAAAAAGTACAATATTGGCAGTATATGACAGCTATACAGAAATGTAAAAAATCATTAATACCAAAGAAATGTGGATCAATATACTATTGTACCACAAGGTGCAAATAACCCACTACAGATAATCATCCACAATCCACATCATATAAATAGACATGAGATGTGTAGCAGGAATGAAAAACATAAAATGTTAAAAATAACCATACATAATATATATGAATAATAATATAAAAATCATGTATTTATATGAAGATATATGAGCCAGAAGTGTGCTCTAGCTAACAGTGGTAAATAGAATATTGGAATAATAAATCCTAAAATGAGATGATCTATGACATAAACGGAACCAGGAAAGTAGACAGAAAATTACAAGTAGAAGAAAGGCATGGATGAACGCCCCCACATCAATATAAAGATAAGACATGGAGATAGATTATTCTAAATTAGGCCTTGTTAATAAAGGAATTAATGTCCCAATCGATGTTAAGCCCAAACGGAGAATAGCATCGAAGTTGGTAAATCCAGAAAGTTTCCAATTGGGAAACACCCCTGACGCGAGACTCCCCTCTCCAGTGAGGGACAAAATGGTCAATCACCTGGAATTTGGTACCTATAACCTTCTTATTATGAACATGGAGGTAATGTCTAGGTACACTATGGTTGGTGCGACCTTTTTTAATGCCGGTAATGTGTTCATTAACACGAATAGAGAAGTTACGAATAGTACGTCCCACATACTGCTTATTACATGGACATGTAATAAGGTAAACAATAAAACTTGTAGTGCATGTGGTAAACTGTTTCATATGGTATATGGTGGAGGTAGTAGAGGATGTAAAACTGGCACTTCTACTACGCCCAATAAGATTGTGAATGCACACATTACAGCGTCTACACGGATAGTAGCCCTTCATATCAGGAAAAAGAGACGGACATGATTTGTCCGGAGGGTCGACTACATTAGAAGCAATCTGGTTGCGAAGAGATGGAGCTCCTCTATAAACAACACCTGCCCGATCTGGGAGCACTGGGCCCAACAGGGGATCGTTCTTAAGAACTCCCCAGTGTCGGTTCAGAATATGCTTAATCCGTCTATGCTGTATAGAGAATTGGGTCACAAAGGACCACCTAAATCGTGGATCCGGTGGACGTTTAGGACGTTCAACAACTAGAGACTGTCTGTCCAGCAAAGACACCTTTGCGATTTCTGTATCTATAGCAGACGGAAGATAACCTTTCTCAACAAATCTTGACTTGAGGGTGTCCGCTTGTATGTAGAAATCGTCAAGATGTGTACAGTTTCTCCTGACTCTAAGTAGTTGACTAAATGGTACAGATTTGAGCCAAGAGCTGTAATGACAGCTGTCGATTGGGATATACCCATTACGATCTGTTGGCTTAAAAAAAGTTTTTGTCACCAATCTTTGGTCCACAACTGAAATCTCTAAATCCAAAAAATGGATAGTGTTACGACTCATCTCATAGGTAAGCACAATGCCCATATCATTATCGTTCAGGGTGACCATGAAGTCATGTAAAGACTCCTCAACACCCTTCCATAGGAGGAGGATGTCGTCAATATACCTTGCCCACAGAACTAGTTCTGGGCGTTGCAAGGCATAGACGACATCCTCCTCCCACAGGGCCATAAAAAGGTTCGCAAGACTAGGGGCGAACTTGGCGCCCATTGCGACACCTTTGGTTTGCAAAAAAAACTGGCCATGATACCAGAAATAGTTGGACTGAGTGGCAAATGTTAACAAATCCATAATATAGCATTGTTGGACCTGAGGTATCAGACCAGACATGGCCATAAAATGTTTCACCGCGTGCAATCCTAATCTGTGCGGTATGCACGTATATAGTGATGTTACATCTGCAGTAACGAGAATGCAATCTCCACTAAAGTCAACATCTTCTAAAAGACGTATAGTGGCTCCAGTGTCTTTTAGAAAAGATGGAGTGGATTGAACAAGCGGTTGTAGATGGAAATCAATGTAACGACCAATGCGGGACGTCACAGAGTCAATCCCGCTTATTATGGGTCTGCCAGGAGGGTGTAAAATGTTTTTATGGACTTTCGGGAGATAATACATAATGGGAATTCTAGGTGCAATCGGCACCAAGAAGTCTCTCTCCTTTTTGTCCAGAATTCCTAACTGGAATCCCTTATCTAGCAAATTATTCAGATCTTTCTTAAATACTTTAGTGGGATCTCTATTCAGGGGCATGTAAGTGCTAGTGTCATCAAGGATTCTGCACATTTCGGTGTGATAATCTAATTTATCCAACACAACTAGACCACCCCCCTTATCGGCAGGGCGGATTATAATGTCCTTGCGTTCACATAAGGTTTTTAAACCTGCCTTAATATCCGGATGATCATAGATTTTGGCCTTAGGTAATGCCTCAAGGTCCCCAAGGACCAAATCTCTAAACACCCTAATAGATGGAGCAGAGACATTAGGAGGGTTAAATAAGGAGGGATTAGACAAGCCAGTATGAATGACGCAATCAGTCCCTCCACTAATATCTCTGGGTGGGGATGGGTTAGCAATGAAGTGCCTCTGTATATTCAATTTGCGGACATATTTGTGTACGTCCACAAATGTATTAAATTTATTCAAAGTCTTAGAGGGTGCGTATTTTAAGCCTTTGTCCAAGATACGCATCTCAGCTTCTGAAAACGTGGCTTTACTCAAATTGAAAATGCCACTCATATTGGATATTAGACTTTCCTTCTTTTTCCTGGCCCGCCTCCCACCTCGGCTGCCTCGTCTGGTTCTCCTCTTCGCTTGGGACCCGCAAGAGCTCTGGGAAAATCCGAGTGGGGAGCAGTGTATGTGTCATTGTAGGTATATGGTGATCTAACATAATGATCATGTTCTCTTTGCATATAAGAATGATAAGGTTCTTGGTTGTTCCGTAATGAACCCTCTCTAAGGGGTGAGAACCTATTATGAGTACGAATAGGGGTGTGTTGTGAATAATAAGGTTCCTGATATTGGTCACCATAATTAGCATTATGGCCATAAGATGACCTATCATGGTAATCAAAATGCCTCGAGCCATCGTTCCTCCCGTGTTGGGTCCCTCTTCCCCTACTTCTCATATTGCTACCTCTCCCACGAGGAGGATTGTTACCTCCATTACCCCTATTAGGGACATGGTCATTAGCTCTCCGACCATTGGGAACATTAGGAGTGCGTGGATGTTCAATCCTATTCATCACAGGAGCTTGGGTGGGGGGTAATATAAATGTAGATGGCCCAGCCATTACTGGTGGAAGTGACATATCCATCTGCACAGAAGCAGGGGGATCAGACTGAGAGATAATGTCTTTTTTTTGCCAATTGAAAACAAAATTGGTTTTATAATCGTTGACATCACGAGTATATTTCTTTTGTTTTTTGGTACGTTGGTCTCTTTCTTCCTTTTCGAGAAGTGTTTTGAGACTCGATGAAAGAGAAATATACTCAGATGTGGTTTTATGCGGGAGAAGTGAATCTCTTAGTTCCCTAATTTCCTTATCAATGATAGACATTTTAGTTTTTTTCCGTTCAACGAGAAAACTTAGGAAATTAATACCCGCCTCATTGAAATAACGAAACCAAACGTCTATGTCGGGATCACCCTGTTGGGGATGTACATCCCAACGTAACCCTCTGGGTACCATGTGTTCCTTTGTATATTGTTCAAGGAACGCAATGTCCCATTCCAAATGAATCTCTGAGACCATAAGATTTTTAAGCCTCATAAAGAGACCACTGACCTCTGAATTGGCATTCAAAGGGACAAAAACCCCTTCCGTATTAAAGGAACGAGCTGTTCTATAATCAAACACATCCATTTCCAAAAAATGTGTGAAAGAAGCTGCAACAATAAATTAGTCTGAAGAAAAAATGCAAGAAAGAGAAAAGTTGCGCTACTGGGTGAATAAAGTGTAATCGTGGCTGCCCGCATCAGCAAATAGACATATTGCAAAAATAACATATAAAAACAAAAAATGCAGCGCCCAAAAAGTGTATGAAGGCCCAAACACACAAAGGGATTGGGACAGACAACAAACAGTGAAGAAAGTATACAGCCCACAGAGAGGCCAAGAATGTTAAATTCCAACTGTGCGTCACTCCAGATAATACCTACACATATATATAAAAAATCAAGTGTAGCTGTGTACAGTAAACTCATATAAAAGTCCAATGAGAGTGACAATGTGTGGACTGGAAACGGATGACAGAAATGTTACATGAATGTTGAAACATTAGAACATAGTCCCCATATAATAAATCCAACGAGACTTCGAGATCATAGGATACGTATGTTCATAAATCCATAGCACCCGGGGATGTGACTCCAACACCAGGGATGGGGGAAAGAAATGAATACTCTTACCCCTATATGTGGACGCACACACCAGCGGTGGTGAGTCAAACAGGCAGAAGATGTAAGTGTAGACCACACTGGATCTGTCCTCCTGGAGCAGCAGCAGATGAAGCAAACTCAGGGAATCTAATCCTCTCCAGGATGTAGGCACGAAATTTCCAAGACGTCAGTGTATCAAAGATCACATAAAAAAAATGGAACCGAGGAGACTCCTCATAGTGCAGGTTCAGATGGCAAGATAAAAATCACATTTATTCAGGAACAAGTCACAAAACACACATGGTGTGAAAAATAAAACAAGAAAACATGCAGGCTTCCATGCAGAGACTTGCAAATATGGTGATCACAAAAATAGTTTCAAATAACGGCGTAGCAGCAAAGCAGGTTCATGTACCCGACATGTTTCGCATAAGGAATGCATCAACTGGGGCATGAACCTGCAGGAAAATACCACGCCATAATATACATGTAACATAATTGCTTGGACTCACCACAGCTGATGTGTGACCTCCCCATAAGAGAGGCTATCCAATCGCAAACAAGAGTTACCCACCTATGTGTTCGTCATTCAACACAGACTGACAAAGCAAAAGGGGCCGCGCACGGAGATGAGACATGACGTCTCAGCTGGCATGCGTCATCACGCCGCCAATCCGAGGAGTGAATGCGTTCCTTGTCCCACGTGCGTCGTATCATGTAAGCGACGCACGTAATGACGTCATCATACTGACGCTGGGGAACGTCATCACGCAACTCCTCCAGGAAATGCTTGCATTCCATATCTCCGTCGTGAGGTCCATATCATGAACCGCAACAGGAAGTGCGTCCAGAGACAGACAGACAGCCTAGTAACAGCACCGATAACAGCCCCTCAATGCTTTCAAACAGTCAGCACAACTACAAGCAGAGCTTGGCTAGTAGAAATGACGGACACAAAAGGGGGCAGACATAATTGATATACCCTGAAAAGTATTGGTCTATAGCACCAGTACAATGCAGGGATCATTTATAGCACAAATGAGATCTGTGCAAATAAATATAAAAACATTCTGAAAAGTAAAAATATACTTAAAAAAAGTACAATATTGGCAGTATATGACAGCTATACAGAAATGTAAAAAATCATTAATACCAAAGAAATGTGGATCAATATACTATTGTACCACAAGGTGCAAATAACCCACTACAGATAATCATCCACAATCCACATCATATAAATAGACATGAGATGTCTAGCAGGAATGAAAAACATAAAATGTTAAAAATAACCATACATAATATATATGAATAATAATATAAAAATCATGTATTTATATGAAGATATATGAGCCAGAAGTGTGCTCTAGCTAACAATGGTAAATAGAATATTGGAATAATAAATCCTAAAATGAGATGATCTATGACATAAACGGAACCAGGAAAGTAGACAGAAAATTACAAGTAGAAGAAAGGCATGGATGAACGCCCCCACATCAATATAAAGATAAGACATGGAGATAGATTATTCTAAATTAGGCCTTGTTAATAAAGGAATTAATGTCCCAATCGATGTTAAGCCCAAACGGAGAATAGCATCGAAGTTGGTAAATCCAGAAAGTTTCCAATTGGGAAACACCCCTGACGCGAGACTCCCCTCTCCAGTGAGGGACAAAATGGTCAATCACCTGGAATTTGGTACCTATAACCTTCTTATTATGAACATGGAGGTAATGTCTAGGTACACTATGGTTGGTGCGACCTTTTTTAATGACGGTTATGTGTTCATTAACACGAATAGAGAAGTTACGAATAGTACGTCCCACATACTGCTTATTACATGGACATGTAATAAGGTAAACAATAAAACTTGTAGTGCATGTGGTAAACTGTTTCATATGGTATATGGTGGAGGTAGTAGAGGATGTAAAACTGGCACTTCTACTACGCCCAATAACATTGTGAATGCACACATTACAGCGTCTACACGGATAGTAGCCCTTCATATCAGGAAAAAGAGACGGACATGATTTGTCCGGAGGGTCGACTACATTAGAAGCAATCTGGTTGCGAAGAGATGGAGCTCCTCTATAAACAACACCTGCCCGATCTGGGAGCACTGGGCCCAACAGGGGATCGTTCTTAAGAACTCCCCAGTGTCGGTTCAGAATATGCTTAATCCGTCTATGCTGTATAGAGAATTGGGTCACAAAGGACCACCTAAATCGTGGATCCGGTGGACGTTTAGGACGTTCAACAACTAGAGACTGTCTGTCCAGCAAAGACACCTTTGCGATTTCTGTATCTATAGCAGACGGAAGATAACCTTTCTCAACAAATCTTGACTTGAGGGTGTCCGCTTGTATGTAGAAATCGTCAAGATGTGTACAGTTTCTCCTGACTCTAAGTAGTTGACTAAATGGTACAGATTTGAGCCAAGAGCTGTAATGACAGCTGTCGATTGGGATATACCCATTACGATCTGTTGGCTTAAAAAAAGTTTTTGTCACCAATCTTTGGTCCACAACTGAAATCTCTAAATCCAAAAAATGGATAGTGTTACGACTCATCTCATAGGTAAGCACAATGCCCATATCATTATCGTTCAGGGTGACCATGAAGTCATGTAAAGACTCCTCATCACCCTTCCATAGGAGGAGGATGTCGTCAATATACCTTGCCCACAGAACTAGTTCTGGGCGTTGCAAGGCATAGACGACATCCTCCTCCCACAGGGCCATAAAAAGGTTCGCAAGACTAGGGGCGAACTTGGCGCCCATTGCGACACCTTTGGTTTGCAAAAAAAACTGGCCATGATACCAGAAATAGTTGGACTGAGTGGCAAATGTTAACAAATCCATAATATAGCATTGTTGGACCTGAGGTATCAGACCAGACATGGCCATAAAATGTTTCACCGCGTGCAATCCTAATCTGTGCGGTATGCACGTATATAGTGATGTTACATCTGCAGTAACGAGAATGCAATCTCCACTAAAGTCAACATCTTCTAAAAGACGTATAGTGGCTCCAGTGTCTTTTAGAAAAGATGGAGTGGATTGAACAAGCGGTTGTAGATGGAAATCAATGTAACGACCAATGCGGGACGTCACAGAGTCAATCCCGCTTATTATGGGTCTGCCAGGAGGGTGTAAAATGTTTTTATGGACTTTCGGGAGATAATACATAATGGGAATTCTAGGTGCAATCGGCACCAAGAAGTCTCTCTCCTTTTTGTCCAGAATTCCTAACTGGAATCCCTTATCTAGCAAATTATTCAGATCTTTCTTAAATACTTTAGTGGGATCTCTATTCAGGGGCATGTAAGTGCTAGTGTCATCAAGGATTCTGCACATTTCGGTGTGATAATCTAATTTATCCAACACAACTAGACCACCCCCCTTATCGGCAGGGCGGATTATAATGTCCTTGCGTTCACATAAGGTTTTTAAACCTGCCTTAATATCCGGATGATCATAGATTTTGGCCTTAGGTAATGCCTCAAGGTCCCCAAGGACCAAATCTCTAAACACCCTAATAGATGGAGCAGAGACATTAGGAGGGTTAAATAAGGAGGGATTAGACAAGCCAGTATGAATGACGCAATCAGTCCCTCCACTAATATCTCTGGGTGGGGATGGGTTAGCAATGAAGTGCCTCTGTATATTCAATTTGCGGACATATTTGTGTACGTCCACAAATGTATTAAATTTATTCAAAGTCTTAGAGGGTGCGTATTTTAAGCCTTTGTCCAAGATACGCATCTCAGCTTCTGAAAACGTGGCTTTACTCAAATTGAAAATGCCACTCATATTGGATATTAGACTTTCCTTCTTTTTCCTGGCCCGCCTCCCACCTCGGCTGCCTCGTCTGGTTCTCCTCTTCGCTTGGGACCCGCAAGAGCTCTGGGAAAATCCGAGTGGGGAGCAGTGTATGTGTCATTGTAGGTATATGGTGATCTAACATAATGATCATGTTCTCTTTGCATATAAGAATGATAAGGTTCTTGGTTGTTCCGTAATGAACCCTCTCTAAGGGGTGAGAACCTATTATGAGTACGAATAGGGGTGTGTTGTGAATAATAAGGTTCCTGATATTGGTCACCATAATTAGCATTATGGCCATAAGATGACCTATCATGGTAATCAAAATGCCTCGAGCCATCGTTCCTCCCGTGTTGGGTCCCTCTTCCCCTACTTCTCATATTGCTACCTCTCCCACGAGGAGGATTGTTACCTCCATTACCCCTATTAGGGACATGGTCATTAGCTCTCCGACCATTGGGAACATTAGGAGTGCGTGGATGTTCAATCCTATTCATCACAGGAGCTTGGGTGGGGGGTAATATAAATGTAGATGGCCCAGCCATTACTGGTGGAAGTGACATATCCATCTGCACAGAAGCAGGGGGATCAGACTGAGAGATAATGTCTTTTTTTTGCCAATTGAAAACAAAATTGGTTTTATAATCGTTGACATCACGAGTATATTTCTTTTGTTTTTTGGTACGTTGGTCTCTTTCTTCCTTTTCGAGAAGTGTTTTGAGACTCGATGAAAGAGAAATATACTCAGATGTGGTTTTATGCGGGAGAAGTGAATCTCTTAGTTCCCTAATTTCCTTATCAATGATAGACATTTTAGTTTTTTTCCGTTCAACGAGAAAACTTAGGAAATTAATACCCGCCTCATTGAAATAACGAAACCAAACGTCTATGTCGGGATCACCCTGTTGGGGATGTACATCCCAACGTAACCCTCTGGGTACCATGTGTTCCTTTGTATATTGTTCAAGGAACGCAATGTCCCATTCCAAATGAATCTCTGAGACCATAAGATTTTTAAGCCTCATAAAGAGACCACTGACCTCTGAATTGGCATTCAAAGGGACAAAAACCCCTTCCGTATTAAAGGAACGAGCTGTTCTATAATCAAACACATCCATTTCCAAAAAATGTGTGAAAGAAGCTGCAACAATAAATTAGTCTGAAGAAAAAATGCAAGAAAGAGAAAAGTTGCGCTACTGGGTGAATAAAGTGTAATCGTGGCTGCCCGCATCAGCAAATAGACATATTGCAAAAATAACATATAAAAACAAAAAATGCAGCGCCCAAAAAGTGTATGAAGGCCCAAACACACAAAGGGATTGGGACAGACAACAAACAGTGAAGAAAGTATACAGCCCACAGAGAGGCCAAGAATGTTAAATTCCAACTGTGCGTCACTCCAGATAATACCTACACATATATATAAAAAATCAAGTGTAGCTGTGTACAGTAAACTCATATAAAAGTCCAATGAGAGTGACAATGTGTGGACTGGAAACGGATGACAGAAATGTTACATGAATGTTGAAACATTAGAACATAGTCCCCATATAATAAATCCAACGAGACTTCGAGATCATAGGATACGTATGTTCATAAATCCATAGCACCCGGGGATGTGACTCCAACACCAGGGATGGGGGAAAGAAATGAATACTCTTACCCCTATATGTGGACGCACACACCAGCGGTGGTGAGTCAAACAGGCAGAAGATGTAAGTGTAGACCACACTGGATCTGTCCTCCTGGAGCAGCAGCAGATGAAGCAAACTCAGGGAATCTAATCCTCTCCAGGATGTAGGCACGAAATTTCCAAGACGTCAGTGTATCAAAGATCACATAAAAAAAATGGAACAGAGGAGACTCCTCATAGTGCAGGTTCAGATGGCAAGATAAAAATCACATTTATTCAGGAACAAGTCACAAAACACACATGGTGTGAAAAATAAAACAAGAAAACATGCAGGCTTCCATGCAGAGACTTGCAAATATGGTGATCACAAAAATAGTTTCAAATAACGGCGTAGCAGCAAAGCAGGTTCATGTACCCGACATGTTTCGCATAAGGAATGCATCAACTGGGGCATGAACCTGCAGGAAAATACCACGCCATAATATACATGTAACATAATTGCTTGGACTCACCACAGCTGATGTGTGACCTCCCCATAAGAGAGGCTATCCAATCGCAAACAAGAGTTACCCACCTATGTGTTCGTCATTCAACACAGACTGACAAAGCAAAAGGGGCCGCGCACGGAGATGAGACATGACGTCTCAGCTGGCATGCGTCATCACGCCGCCAATCCGAGGAGTGAATGCGTTCCTTGTCCCACGTGCGTCGTATCATGTAAGCGACGCACGTAATGACGTCATCATACTGACGCTGGGGAACGTCATCACGCAACTCCTCCAGGAAATGCTTGCGTTCCATATCTCCGTCGTGAGGTCCATATCATGAACCGCAACAGGAAGTGCGTCCAGAGACAGACAGACAGCCTAGTAACAGCACCGATAACAGCCCCTCAATGCTTTCAAACAGTCAGCACAACTACAAGCAGAGCTTGGCTAGTAGAAATGACGGACACAAAAGGGGGCAGACATAATTGATATACCCTGAAAAGTATTGGTCTATAGCACCAGTACAATGCAGGGATCATTTATAGCACAAATGAGATCTGTGCAAATAAATATAAAAACATTCTGAAAAGTAAAAATATACTTAAAAAAAGTACAATATTGGCAGTATATGACAGCTATACAGAAATGTAAAAAATCATTAATACCAAAGAAATGTGGATCAATATACTATTGTACCACAAGGTGCAAATAACCCACTACAGATAATCATCCACAATCCACATCATATAAATAGACATGAGATGTGTAGCAGGAATGAAAAACATAAAATGTTAAAAATAACCATACATAATATATATGAATAATAATATAAAAATCATGTATTTATATGAAGATATATGAGCCAGAAGTGTGCTCTAGCTAACAGTGGTAAATAGAATATTGGAATAATAAATCCTAAAATGAGATGATCTATGACATAAACGGAACCAGGAAAGTAGACAGAAAATTACAAGTAGAAGAAAGGCATGGATGAACGCCCCCACATCAATATAAAGATAAGACATGGAGATAGATTATTCTAAATTAGGCCTTGTTAATAAAGGAATTAATGTCCCAATCGATGTTAAGCCCAAACGGAGAATAGCATCGAAGTTGGTAAATCCAGAAAGTTTCCAATTGGGAAACACCCCTGACGCGAGACTCCCCTCTCCAGTGAGGGACAAAATGGTCAATCACCTGGAATTTGGTACCTATAACCTTCTTATTATGAACATGGAGGTAATGTCTAGGTACACTATGGTTGGTGCGACCTTTTTTAATGCCGGTAATGTGTTCATTAACACGAATAGAGAAGTTACGAATAGTACGTCCCACATACTGCTTATTACATGGACATGTAATAAGGTAAACAATAAAACTTGTAGTGCATGTGGTAAACTGTTTCATATGGTATATGGTGGAGGTAGTAGAGGATGTAAAACTGGCACTTCTACTACGCCCAATAAGATTGTGAATGCACACATTACAGCGTCTACACGGATAGTAGCCCTTCATATCAGGAAAAAGAGACGGACATGATTTGTCCGGAGGGTCGACTACATTAGAAGCAATCTGGTTGCGAAGAGATGGAGCTCCTCTATAAACAACACCTGCCCGATCTGGGAGCACTGGGCCCAACAGGGGATCGTTCTTAAGAACTCCCCAGTGTCGGTTCAGAATATGCTTAATCCGTCTATGCTGTATAGAGAATTGGGTCACAAAGGACCACCTAAATCGTGGATCCGGTGGACGTTTAGGACGTTCAACAACTAGAGACTGTCTGTCCAGCAAAGACACCTTTGCGATTTCTGTATCTATAGCAGACGGAAGATAACCTTTCTCAACAAATCTTGACTTGAGGGTGTCCGCTTGTATGTAGAAATCGTCAAGATGTGTACAGTTTCTCCTGACTCTAAGTAGTTGACTAAATGGTACAGATTTGAGCCAAGAGCTGTAATGACAGCTGTCGATTGGGATATACCCATTACGATCTGTTGGCTTAAAAAAAGTTTTTGTCACCAATCTTTGGTCCACAACTGAAATCTCTAAATCCAAAAAATGGATAGTGTTACGACTCATCTCATAGGTAAGCACAATGCCCATATCATTATCGTTCAGGGTGACCATGAAGTCATGTAAAGACTCCTCAACACCCTTCCATAGGAGGAGGATGTCGTCAATATACCTTGCCCACAGAACTAGTTCTGGGCGTTGCAAGGCATAGACGACATCCTCCTCCCACAGGGCCATAAAAAGGTTCGCAAGACTAGGGGCGAACTTGGCGCCCATTGCGACACCTTTGGTTTGCAAAAAAAACTGGCCATGATACCAGAAATAGTTGGACTGAGTGGCAAATGTTAACAAATCCATAATATAGCATTGTTGGACCTGAGGTATCAGACCAGACATGGCCATAAAATGTTTCACCGCGTGCAATCCTAATCTGTGCGGTATGCACGTATATAGTGATGTTACATCTGCAGTAACGAGAATGCAATCTCCACTAAAGTCAACATCTTCTAAAAGACGTATAGTGGCTCCAGTGTCTTTTAGAAAAGATGGAGTGGATTGAACAAGCGGTTGTAGATGGAAATCAATGTAACGACCAATGCGGGACGTCACAGAGTCAATCCCGCTTATTATGGGTCTGCCAGGAGGGTGTAAAATGTTTTTATGGACTTTCGGGAGATAATACATAATGGGAATTCTAGGTGCAATCGGCACCAAGAAGTCTCTCTCCTTTTTGTCCAGAATTCCTAACTGGAATCCCTTATCTAGCAAATTATTCAGATCTTTCTTAAATACTTTAGTGGGATCTCTATTCAGGGGCATGTAAGTGCTAGTGTCATCAAGGATTCTGCACATTTCGGTGTGATAATCTAATTTATCCAACACAACTAGACCACCCCCCTTATCGGCAGGGCGGATTATAATGTCCTTGCGTTCACATAAGGTTTTTAAACCTGCCTTAATATCCGGATGATCATAGATTTTGGCCTTAGGTAATGCCTCAAGGTCCCCAAGGACCAAATCTCTAAACACCCTAATAGATGGAGCAGAGACATTAGGAGGGTTAAATAAGGAGGGATTAGACAAGCCAGTATGAATGACGCAATCAGTCCCTCCACTAATATCTCTGGGTGGGGATGGGTTAGCAATGAAGTGCCTCTGTATATTCAATTTGCGGACATATTTGTGTACGTCCACAAATGTATTAAATTTATTCAAAGTCTTAGAGGGTGCGTATTTTAAGCCTTTGTCCAAGATACGCATCTCAGCTTCTGAAAACGTGGCTTTACTCAAATTGAAAATGCCACTCATATTGGATATTAGACTTTCCTTCTTTTTCCTGGCCCGCCTCCCACCTCGGCTGCCTCGTCTGGTTCTCCTCTTCGCTTGGGACCCGCAAGAGCACTGGGAAAATCCGAGTGGGGAGCAGTGTATGTGTCATTGTAGGTATATGGTGATCTAACATAATGATCATGTTCTCTTTGCATATAAGAATGATAAGGTTCTTGGTTGTTCCGTAATGAACCCTCTCTAAGGGGTGAGAACCTATTATGAGTACGAATAGGGGTGTGTTGTGAATAATAAGGTTCCTGATATTGGTCACCATAATTAGCATTATGGCCATAAGATGACCTATCATGGTAATCAAAATGCCTCGAGCCATCGTTCCTCCCGTGTTGGGTCCCTCTTCCCCTACTTCTCATATTGCTACCTCTCCCACGAGGAGGATTGTTACCTCCATTACCCCTATTAGGGACATGGTCATTAGCTCTCCGACCATTGGGAACATTAGGAGTGCGTGGATGTTCAATCCTATTCATCACAGGAGCTTGGGTGGGGGGTAATATAAATGTAGATGGCCCAGCCATTACTGGTGGAAGTGACATATCCATCTGCACAGAAGCAGGGGGATCAGACTGAGAGATAATGTCTTTTTTTTGCCAATTGAAAACAAAATTGGTTTTATAATCGTTGACATCACGAGTATATTTCTTTTGTTTTTTGGTACGTTGGTCTCTTTCTTCCTTTTCGAGAAGTGTTTTGAGACTCGATGAAAGAGAAATATACTCAGATGTGGTTTTATGCGGGAGAAGTGAATCTCTTAGTTCCCTAATTTCCTTATCAATGATAGACATTTTAGTTTTTTTCCGTTCAACGAGAAAACTTAGGAAATTAATACCCGCCTCATTGAAATAACGAAACCAAACGTCTATGTCGGGATCACCCTGTTGGGGATGTACATCCCAACGTAACCCTCTGGGTACCATGTGTTCCTTTGTATATTGTTCAAGGAACGCAATGTCCCATTCCAAATGAATCTCTGAGACCATAAGATTTTTAAGCCTCATAAAGAGACCACTGACCTCTGAATTGGCATTCAAAGGGACAAAAACCCCTTCCGTATTAAAGGAACGAGCTGTTCTATAATCAAACACATCCATTTCCAAAAAATGTGTGAAAGAAGCTGCAACAATAAATTAGTCTGAAGAAAAAATGCAAGAAAGAGAAAAGTTGCGCTACTGGGTGAATAAAGTGTAATCGTGGCTGCCCGCATCAGCAAATAGACATATTGCAAAAATAACATATAAAAACAAAAAATGCAGCGCCCAAAAAGTGTATGAAGGCCCAAACACACAAAGGGATTGGGACAGACAACAAACAGTGAAGAAAGTATACAGCCCACAGAGAGGCCAAGAATGTTAAATTCCAACTGTGCGTCACTCCAGATAATACCTACACATATATATAAAAAATCAAGTGTAGCTGTGTACAGTAAACTCATATAAAAGTCCAATGAGAGTGACAATGTGTGGACTGGAAACGGATGACAGAAATGTTACATGAATGTTGAAACATTAGAACATAGTCCCCATATAATAAATCCAACGAGACTTCGAGATCATAGGATACGTATGTTCATAAATCCATAGCACCCGGGGATGTGACTCCAACACCAGGGATGGGGGAAAGAAATGAATACTCTTACCCCTATATGTGGACGCACACACCAGCGGTGGTGAGTCAAACAGGCAGAAGATGTAAGTGTAGACCACACTGGATCTGTCCTCCTGGAGCAGCAGCAGATGAAGCAAACTCAGGGAATCTAATCCTCTCCAGGATGTAGGCACGAAATTTCCAAGACGTCAGTGTATCAAAGATCACATAAAAAAAATGGAACCGAGGAGACTCCTCATAGTGCAGGTTCAGATGGCAAGATAAAAATCACATTTATTCAGGAACAAGTCACAAAACACACATGGTGTGAAAAATAAAACAAGAAAACATGCAGGCTTCCATGCAGAGACTTGCAAATATGGTGATCACAAAAATAGTTTCAAATAACGGCGTAGCAGCAAAGCAGGTTCATGTACCCGACATGTTTCGCATAAGGAATGCATCAACTGGGGCATGAACCTGCAGGAAAATACCACGCCATAATATACATGTAACATAATTGCTTGGACTCACCACAGCTGATGTGTGACCTCCCCATAAGAGAGGCTATCCAATCGCAAACAAGAGTTACCCACCTATGTGTTCGTCATTCAACACAGACTGACAAAGCAAAAGGGGCCGCGCACGGAGATGAGACATGACGTCTCAGCTGGCATGCGTCATCACGCCGCCAATCCGAGGAGTGAATGCGTTCCTTGTCCCACGTGCGTCGTATCATGTAAGCGACGCACGTAATGACGTCATCATACTGACGCTGGGGAACGTCATCACGCAACTCCTCCAGGAAATGCTTGCATTCCATATCTCCGTCGTGAGGTCCATATCATGAACCGCAACAGGAAGTGCGTCCAGAGACAGACAGACAGCCTAGTAACAGCACCGATAACAGCCCCTCAATGCTTTCAAACAGTCAGCACAACTACAAGCAGAGCTTGGCTAGTAGAAATGACGGACACAAAAGGGGGCAGACATAATTGATATACCCTGAAAAGTATTGGTCTATAGCACCAGTACAATGCAGGGATCATTTATAGCACAAATGAGATCTGTGCAAATAAATATAAAAACATTCTGAAAAGTAAAAATATACTTAAAAAAAGTACAATATTGGCAGTATATGACAGCTATACAGAAATGTAAAAAATCATTAATACCAAAGAAATGTGGATCAATATACTATTGTACCACAAGGTGCAAATAACCCACTACAGATAATCATCCACAATCCACATCATATAAATAGACATGAGATGTGTAGCAGGAATGAAAAACATAAAATGTTAAAAATAACCATACATAATATATATGAATAATAATATAAAAATCATGTATTTATATGAAGATATATGAGCCAGAAGTGTGCTCTAGCTAACAGTGGTAAATAGAATATTGGAATAATAAATCCTAAAATGAGATGATCTATGACATAAACGGAACCAGGAAAGTAGACAGAAAATTACAAGTAGAAGAAAGGCATGGATGAACGCCCCCACATCAATATAAAGATAAGACATGGAGATAGATTATTCTAAATTAGGCCTTGTTAATAAAGGAATTAATGTCCCAATCAATGTTAAGCCCAAACGGAGAATAGCATCGAAGTTGGTAAATCCAGAAAGTTTCCAATTGGGAAACACCCCTGACGCGAGACTCCCCTCTCCAGTGAGGGACAAAATGGTCAATCACCTGGAATTTGGTACCTATAACCTTCTTATTATGAACATGGAGGTAATGTCTAGGTACACTATGGTTGGTGCGACCTTTTTTAATGCCGGTAATGTGTTCATTAACACGAATAGAGAAGTTACGAATAGTACGTCCCACATACTGCTTATTACATGGACATGTAATAAGGTAAACAATGTCCATGTAATAAGCAGTATGTGGGACGTACTATTCGTAACTTCTCTATTCGTGTTAATGAACACATTACCGGCATTAAAAAAGGTCGCACCAACCATAGTGTACCTAGACATTACCTCCATGTTCATAATAAGAAGGTTATAGGTACCAAATTCCAGGTGATTGACCATTTTGTCCCTCACTGGAGAGGGGAGTCTCGCGTCAGGGGTGTTTCCCAATTGGAAACTTTCTGGATTTACCAACTTCGATGCTATTCTCCGTTTGGGCTTAACATCGATTGGGACATTAATTCCTTTATTAACAAGGCCTAATTTAGAATAATCTATCTCCATGTCTTATCTTTATATTGATGTGGGGGCGTTCATCCATGCCTTTCTTCTACTTGTAATTTTCTGTCTACTTTCCTGGTTCCGTTTATGTCATAGATCATCTCATTTTAGGATTTATTATTCCAATATTCTATTTACCACTGTTAGCTAGAGCACACTTCTGGCTCATATATCTTCATATAAATACATGATTTTTATATTATTATTCATATATATTATGTATGGTTATTTTTAACATTTTATGTTTTTCATTCCTGCTACACATCTCATGTCTATTTATATGATGTGGATTGTGGATGATTATCTGTAGTGGGTTATTTGCACCTTGTGGTACAATAGTATATTGATCCACATTTCTTTGGTATTAATGATTTTTTACATTTCTGTATAGCTGTCATATACTGCCAATATTGTACTTTTTTTAAGTATATTTTTACTTTTCAGAATGTTTTTATATTTATTTGCACAGATCTCATTTGTGCTATAAATGATCCCTGCATTGTACTGGTGCTATAGACCAATACTTTTCAGGGTATATCAATTATGTCTGCCCCCTTTTGTGTCCGTCATTTCTACTAGCCAAGCTCTGCTTGTAGTTGTGCTGACTGTTTGAAAGCATTGAGGGGCTGTTATCGGTGCTGTTACTAGGCTGTCTGTCTGTCTCTGGACGCACTTCCTGTTGCGGTTCATGATATGGACCTCACGACGGAGATATGGAACGCAAGCATTTCCTGGAGGAGTTGCGTGATGACGTTCCCCAGCGTCAGTATGATGACGTCATTACGTGCGTCGCTTACATGATACGACGCACGTGGGACAAGGAACGCATTCACTCCTCGGATTGGCGGCGTGATGACGCATGCCAGCTGAGACGTCATGTCTCATCTCCGTGCGCGGCCCCTTTTGCTTTGTCAGTCTGTGTTGAATGACGAACACATAGGTGGGTAACTCTTGTTTGCGATTGGATAGCCTCTCTTATGGGGAGGTCACACATCAGCTGTGGTGAGTCCAAGCAATTATGTTACATGTATATTATGGCGTGGTATTTTCCTGCAGGTTCATGCCCCAGTTGATGCATTCCTTATGCGAAACATGTCGGGTACATGAACCTGCTTTGCTGCTACGCCGTTATTTGAAACTATTTTTGTGATCACCATATTTGCAAGTCTCTGCATGGAAGCCTGCATGTTTTCTTGTTTTATTTTTCACACCATGTGTGTTTTGTGACTTGTTCCTGAATAAATGTGATTTTTATCTTGCCATCTGAACCTGCACTATGAGGAGTCTCCTCTGTTCCATTTTTTTTATGTGATCTTTGATACACTGACGTCTTGGAAATTTCGTGCCTACATCCTGGAGAGGATTAGATTCCCTGAGTTTGCTTCATCTGCTGCTGCTCCAGGAGGACAGATCCAGTGTGGTCTACACTTACATCTTCTGCCTGTTTGACTCACCACCGCTGGTGTGTGCGTCCACATATAGGGGTAAGAGTATTCATTTCTTTCCCCCATCCCTGGTGTTGGAGTCACATCCCCGGGTGCTATGGATTTATGAACATACGTATCCTATGATCTCGAAGTCTCGTTGGATTTATTATATGGGGACTATGTTCTAATGTTTCAACATTCATGTAACATTTCTGTCATCCGTTTCCAGTCCACACATTGTCACTCTCATTGGACTTTTATATGAGTTTACTGTACACAGCTACACTTGATTTTTTATATATATGTGTAGGTATTATCTGGAGTGACGCACAGTTGGAATTTAACATTCTTGGCCTCTCTGTGGGCTGTATACTTTCTTCACTGTTTGTTGTCTGTCCCAATCCCTTTGTGTGTTTGGGCCTTCATACACTTTTTGGGCGCTGCATTTTTTGTTTTTATATGTTATTTTTGCAATATGTCTATTTGCTGATGCGGGCAGCCACGATTACACTTTATTCACCCAGTAGCGCAACTTTTCTCTTTCTTGCATTTTTTCTTCAGACTAATTTATTGTTGCAGCTTCTTTCACACATTTTTTGGAAATGGATGTGTTTGATTATAGAACAGCTCGTTCCTTTAATACGGAAGGGGTTTTTGTCCCTTTGAATGCCAATTCAGAGGTCAGTGGTCTCTTTATGAGGCTTAAAAATCTTATGGTCTCAGAGATTCATTTGGAATGGGACATTGCGTTCCTTGAACAATATACAAAGGAACACATGGTACCCAGAGGGTTACGTTGGGATGTACATCCCCAACAGGGTGATCCCGACATAGACGTTTGGTTTCGTTATTTCAATGAGGCGGGTATTAATTTCCTAAGTTTTCTCGTTGAACGGAAAAAAACTAAAATGTCTATCATTGATAAGGAAATTAGGGAACTAAGAGATTCACTTCTCCCGCATAAAACCACATCTGAGTATATTTCTCTTTCATCGAGTCTCAAAACACTTCTCGAAAAGGAAGAAAGAGACCAACGTACCAAAAAACAAAAGAAATATACTCGTGATGTCAACGATTATAAAACCAATTTTGTTTTCAATTGGCAAAAAAAAGACATTATCTCTCAGTCTGATCCCCCTGCTTCTGTGCAGATGGATATGTCACTTCCACCAGTAATGGCTGGGCCATCTACATTTATATTACCCCCCACCCAAGCTCCTGTGATGAATAGGATTGAACATCCACGCACTCCTAATGTTCCCAATGGTCGGAGAGCTAATGACCATGTCCCTAATAGGGGTAATGGAGGTAACAATCCTCCTCGTGGGAGAGGTAGCAATATGAGAAGTAGGGGAAGAGGGACCCAACACGGGAGGAACGATGGCTCGAGGCATTTTGATTACCATGATAGGTCATCTTATGGCCATAATGCTAATTATGGTGACCAATATCAGGAACCTTATTATTCACAACACACCCCTATTCGTACTCATAATAGGTTCTCACCCCTTAGAGAGGGTTCATTACGGAACAACCAAGAACCTTATCATTCTTATATGCAAAGAGAACATGATCATTATGTTAGATCACCATATACCTACAATGACACATACACTGCTCCCCACTCGGATTTTCCCAGAGCTCTTGCGGGTCCCAAGCGAAGAGGAGAACCAGACGAGGCAGCCGAGGTGGGAGGCGGGCCAGGAAAAAGAAGGAAAGTCTAATATCCAATATGAGTGGCATTTTCAATTTGAGTAAAGCCACGTTTTCAGAAGCTGAGATGCGTATCTTGGACAAAGGCTTAAAATACGCACCCTCTAAGACTTTGAATAAATTTAATACATTTGTGGACGTACACAAATATGTCCGCAAATTGAATATACAGAGGCACTTCATTGCTAACCCATCCCCACCCAGAGATATTAGTGGAGGGACTGATTGCGTCATTCATACTGGCTTGTCTAATCCCTCCTTATTTAACCCTCCTAATGTCTCTGCTCCATCTATTAGGGTGTTTAGAGATTTGGTCCTTGGGGACCTTGAGGCATTACCTAAGGCCAAAATCTATGATCATCCGGATATTAAGGCAGGTTTAAAAACCTTATGTGAACGCAAGGACATTATAATCCGCCCTGCCGATAAGGGGGGTGGTCTAGTTGTGTTGGATAAATTAGATTATCACACCGAAATGTGCAGAATCCTTGATGACACTAGCACTTACATGCCCCTGAATAGAGATCCCACTAAAGTATTTAAGAAAGATCTGAATAATTTGCTAGATAAGGGATTCCAGTTAGGAATTCTGGACAAAAAGGAGAGAGACTTCTTGGTGCCGATTGCACCTAGAATTCCCATTATGTATTATCTCCCGAAAGTCCATAAAAACATTTTACACCCTCCTGGCAGACCCATAATAAGCGGGATTGACTCTGTGACGTCCCGCATTGGTCGTTACATTGATTTCCATCTACAACCGCTTGTTCAATCCACTCCATCTTTTCTAAAAGACACTGGAGCCACTATACGTCTTTTAGAAGATGTTGACTTTAGTGGAGATTGCATTCTCGTTACTGCAGATGTAACATCACTATATACGTGCATACCGCACAGATTAGGATTGCACGCGGTGAAACATTTTATGGCCATGTCTGGTCTGATACCTCAGGTCCAACAATGCTATATTATGGATTTGTTAACATTTGCCACTCAGTCCAACTATTTCTGGTATCATGGCCAGTTTTTTTTGCAAACCAAAGGTGTCGCAATGGGCGCCAAGTTCGCCCCTAGTCTTGCGAACCTTTTTATGGCCCTGTGGGAGGAGGATGTCGTCTATGCCTTGCAACGCCCAGAACTAGTTCTGTGGGCAAGGTATATTGACGACATCCTCCTCCTATGGAAGGGTGATGAGGAGTCTTTACATGACTTCATGGTCACCCTGAACGATAATGATATGGGCATTGTGCTTACCTATGAGATGAGTCGTAACACTATCCATTTTTTGGATTTAGAGATTTCAGTTGTGGACCAAAGATTGGTGACAAAAACTTTTTTTAAGCCAACAGATCGTAATGGGTATATCCCAATCGACAGCTGTCATTACAGCTCTTGGCTCAAATCTGTACCATTTAGTCAACTACTTAGAGTCAGGAGAAACTGTACACATCTTGACGATTTCTACATACAAGCGGACACCCTCAAGTCAAGATTTGTTGAGAAAGGTTATCTTCCGTCTGCTATAGATACAGAAATCGCAAAGGTGTCTTTGCTGGACAGACAGTCTCTAGTTGTTGAACGTCCTAAACGTCCACCGGATCCACGATTTAGGTGGTCCTTTGTGACCCAATTCTCTATACAGCATAGACGGATTAAGCATATTCTGAACCGACACTGGGGAGTTCTTAAGAACAATCCCCTGTTGGGCCCAGTGCTCCCAGATCGGGCAGGTGTTGTTTATAGAGGAGCTCCATCTCTTCGCAACCAGATTGCTTCTAATGTAGTCGACCCTCCGGACAAATCATGTCCGTCTCTTTTTCCTGATATGAAGGGCTACTATCCGTGTAGACGCTGTAATGTGTGCATTCACAATGTTATTGGGCGTAGTAGAAGTGCCAGTTTTACATCCTCTACTACCTCCACCATATACCATATGAAACAGTTTACCACATGCACTACAAGTTTTATTGTTTACCTTATTACATGTCCATGTAATAAGCAGTATGTGGGACGTACTATTCGTAACTTCTCTATTCGTGTTAATGAACACATTACCGGCATTAAAAAAGGTCGCACCAACCATAGTGTACCTAGACATTACCTCCATGTTCATAATAAGAAGGTTATAGGTACCAAATTCCAGGTGATTGACCATTTTGTCCCTCACTGGAGAGGGGAGTCTCGCGTCAGGGGTGTTTCCCAATTGGAAACTTTCTGGATTTACCAACTTCGATGCTATTCTCCGTTTGGGCTTAACATCGATTGGGACATTAATTCCTTTATTAACAAGGCCTAATTTAGAATAATCTATCTCCATGTCTTATCTTTATATTGATGTGGGGGCGTTCATCCATGCCTTTCTTCTACTTGTAATTTTCTGTCTACTTTCCTGGTTCCGTTTATGTCATAGATCATCTCATTTTAGGATTTATTATTCCAATATTCTATTTACCACTGTTAGCTAGAGCACACTTCTGGCTCATATATCTTCATATAAATACATGATTTTTATATTATTATTCATATATATTATGTATGGTTATTTTTAACATTTTATGTTTTTCATTCCTGCTACACATCTCATGTCTATTTATATGATGTGGATTGTGGATGATTATCTGTAGTGGGTTATTTGCACCTTGTGGTACAATAGTATATTGATCCACATTTCTTTGGTATTAATGATTTTTTACATTTCTGTATAGCTGTCATATACTGCCAATATTGTACTTTTTTTAAGTATATTTTTACTTTTCAGAATGTTTTTATATTTATTTGCACAGATCTCATTTGTGCTATAAATGATCCCTGCATTGTACTGGTGCTATAGACCAATACTTTTCAGGGTATATCAATTATGTCTGCCCCCTTTTGTGTCCGTCATTTCTACTAGCCAAGCTCTGCTTGTAGTTGTGCTGACTGTTTGAAAGCATTGAGGGGCTGTTATCGGTGCTGTTACTAGGCTGTCTGTCTGTCTCTGGACGCACTTCCTGTTGCGGTTCATGATATGGACCTCACGACGGAGATATGGAACGCAAGCATTTCCTGGAGGAGTTGCGTGATGACGTTCCCCAGCGTCAGTATGATGACGTCATTACGTGCGTCGCTTACATGATACGACGCACGTGGGACAAGGAACGCATTCACTCCTCGGATTGGCGGCGTGATGACGCATGCCAGCTGAGACGTCATGTCTCATCTCCGTGCGCGGCCCCTTTTGCTTTGTCAGTCTGTGTTGAATGACGAACACATAGGTGGGTAACTCTTGTTTGCGATTGGATAGCCTCTCTTATGGGGAGGTCACACATCAGCTGTGGTGAGTCCAAGCAATTATGTTACATGTATATTATGGCGTGGTATTTTCCTGCAGGTTCATGCCCCAGTTGATGCATTCCTTATGCGAAACATGTCGGGTACATGAACCTGCTTTGCTGCTACGCCGTTATTTGAAACTATTTTTGTGATCACCATATTTGCAAGTCTCTGCATGGAAGCCTGCATGTTTTCTTGTTTTATTTTTCACACCATGTGTGTTTTGTGACTTGTTCCTGAATAAATGTGATTTTTATCTTGCCATCTGAACCTGCACTATGAGGAGTCTCCTCTGTTCCATTTTTTTTATGTGATCTTTGATACACTGACGTCTTGGAAATTTCGTGCCTACATCCTGGAGAGGATTAGATTCCCTGAGTTTGCTTCATCTGCTGCTGCTCCAGGAGGACAGATCCAGTGTGGTCTACACTTACATCTTCTGCCTGTTTGACTCACCACCGCTGGTGTGTGCGTCCACATATAGGGGTAAGAGTATTCATTTCTTTCCCCCATCCCTGGTGTTGGAGTCACATCCCCGGGTGCTATGGATTTATGAACATACGTATCCTATGATCTCGAAGTCTCGTTGGATTTATTATATGGGGACTATGTTCTAATGTTTCAACATTCATGTAACATTTCTGTCATCCGTTTCCAGTCCACACATTGTCACTCTCATTGGACTTTTATATGAGTTTACTGTACACAGCTACACTTGATTTTTTATATATATGTGTAGGTATTATCTGGAGTGACGCACAGTTGGAATTTAACATTCTTGGCCTCTCTGTGGGCTGTATACTTTCTTCACTGTTTGTTGTCTGTCCCAATCCCTTTGTGTGTTTGGGCCTTCATACACTTTTTGGGCGCTGCATTTTTTGTCTTTTATACAGTTAATGAGTTCAAACAGGTGTATTTAATACAGTTAATGAGTGGAGGACAGGAGGGCTTCTTCAAGAAAAAATTAGAGGTCTGTGAGAGCCGGAATTCTTACTGGTTGGTAGGTGATCAAACACTTATGTCATGCAATAAAATGCAAATAAATTATTTAAAAATCATACAATGTGATTTTCTGGATTTTTTGTTTTAGATTACGTCTCTCGCAGTTGAAGAGTACCTATGATAAAAATTACAGACCTCTACATGCTTTGTAAATAGGAAAACCTGCAAAATCGACAGTGTATCAAATAGTTGTTCTCCCCACTGTGTATATATATGTAGCGGGGTCTTTACATTTAGGTGGGGTACACCTGGGTGGAAATTCAGGTGTGTAGGTATGGGAGTAATGACCATTTGTATTCGTGGAGGATTGGGCGGTGTAATAATCTCCTTGGCCGGTGGGTGGTGAGTGCCCGCAGGCTCAAGGTAGATTCACTGCGATAGTGCTGGCCTTTTTGTCCCTTCTCGGAGATGGTATGGCGAGGGCGGGGAACCTGCCGTGGCGTCATTGGAGGGGATAAAAGCGGGAGACGCCCTAGTCACGAGGTCTTGCTCTTCTGGAGGTTCTTCATCACGCGCCCAGGCACCTTAGGCCTGGGTGCGGGCGGGTCCGGATTCCGGCTCAGGTGCCCTAGGCCTGACCGGAATGGAGTTGGAGTCCATCCCAGGCACCTTCAGCCTGGGGTGAGGTACTAAACCAGGAGGCCTGGGGCCCAGTGACTTTGACTGGGTCCCGCGAGGGTGGAGAAGTCCGAGGGTCCCTGAAGTGGATGGGGCCCATGTCTGAGGTGAGGAGGCCGGGGAGGTTACCCATTCGGAGAGTCTGGAGCAGCATCAACCCAGTGACGGATGGGCCTCTGGTAACTCCCTTGGAGGGACATCTTACCCTGATAGGGGCCGCAACGCAGCGAAGGTACTCCTATCTATGTTCTCTTGAGTCGCTGGTAGAGACTCTCAAGTTCTAAGTCCTTTCAAGATATGGCTATAGTAACCGCAGGCGAGATCGCAGTGGTTTAGCTGAGAATTAGGATAGTGCCTTGGCCTGCTCATCCCCTGTATCAAAATGTTAACAAGTCGCAACCAGTTGGCTACTGAAGCACTGTTTATTGTGAGAAATGCAATAAAACAAGAGTTGGACTGTGATCGGTGTGTGGAACTCTGTGTGAGGGGGTTAGCTCGGCAGCGGGTGTGTGTGACCCCCGGGATGGGCTCCCCACACAAAACAGGCCCAGCAAACGGAGGTTGTGGTTTTCAAAATCAAAAAGGTGCGGTTTATTTTCTATTTACAGTGACAAAACACAGCAAAGCAAAAGAAACATAACCAAAATAAATCCTGGTCAAGTTGACCTCTGACTAAACATACAGGTTTCCTAACTAACAACTGGGATCAGCCTAGTGCTGTCCTAGTCCCTAAGTCCCTGGTTTTAAATGTCCAAGCAAATAGCCACACAGGCTTTTTCTCACCGCACAGGGGTTCACTCTCCCTAGACAGTCCACACAGGTCTGGTTCCAGGCATGAGCTAACATCTAATGAAGCTGGGAGTTCTTATAGAGGCCTAAATGAGCTGACAAGCTTCAGCTGGTCTCATCAACTCCCTGTCTGCACGACGCCCAGCCCTCTCCCTAGAGGTATGAGTCATCCATGAGCCCACTAGCCTTATACAACTCTCCACCTAGTTGTATAAGTCGGCGTAAAGCCTGAATCTGGGCGAAATATATCTACCCCCCTGGATGCAACCAGGTGACTTTACCTTCCTGCTGTCACATCTGGTTTATGGGAGCAAAGGGAAGTGTTGGCACAACAGGACTTAATCCTTTACAGAAGCACATAGGCCCGAGGAAATATCTGGTACTGGCCTTCACCTCACCCACAGCTATGGGGAGGACATGGGCCGTAGCGCATCTCACCCTGTCGTGTGTGATACCCCTAGACAAAAGAGATGGGGTGAGGTTGCTACATATATATACACAGGGCTCAAAATTTCAAGTCCTGAACTACTCGCCAGGCCTTAGGAGTTACTCGCCACCAGTTGCCCCACCTCTAAACACCCTTGTAAATTATCATTTTTTTTCCAGATCATACAGGGGCATGCACATGCCCCCCAGCTCTCTGATCTCTCACAAATGCCCCAGCTCTCTAATCTCTCACAGATACCCCCAGCTCTCTCACCGTTCACAAATGCCCCCGTCCAGCTCTCTCACAAATAGCCCCCATCTCTCAAAAATACCCCCTAGCTCTCTTACCTCTTATAAATGCTCTCACAAATGCCCCCCCAGCTCTCTCACCTCCCACAAATGCCCCCAGGTCTCACAAACGCCCCCATCTCTTTCATTTCTCACAATTGCCCCCCTCAGCTCTCACAAATGCCCCCCAGCTCTCTCACCTCTCAAAAATGCCCCCCTTATCTCTCTAACAAATGCCTCTCAGCTCTCTCAAAAAAGCCCCCCCAGCTCTCACAAATGCTCCCCCCCCAGTTCTCTCCCCAATGCCACCATCCCAAATATCTCACCAATGCCCCCCCAGCTCTCTCACTAGAGCCCCCACTGCTTTCTCACCAATACTACCCCAATGCTATCCCCCAGCTCTCACTAATGCCCCCCAGCTCTCTCACTAATGCCCCACCCCAGCTCTCACTTATGCCCCCAACTCTCTCACCATTGCTACCCCCAGCTTTTTCACTAATGCCCCCTCCAAACTCTCTCACCAATGCTACCCCCAGCTCTCTCACTAATGCCCCCTAGCTCTCTCACCAATGCTACCCCCCAGCTCTCTCAATAATGCCCCCCCAGCTCTTTCACCAATGCTACCCCCCAGCTCTCTCACTAGTGCCCCCCAGCTCTCTCACTAGTGCCCCCCAGCTCTCTCACTAATGCCCCACCCCAGCTCTCACTAATGCCCCACCCCAGCTCTCACAAATGCTACCCCCCAGCTCTCTCACCATTGCTACCCCCCAGCTTTTTCACTAATCACCACCCAAACTCTCACCAATGCTACCCCAGCTCTCTCATTAATGCCCCCACTCCAGCTCTCTCACTACTGCTACCCCCAGCTCTCTCACTAATGCCCCCCAGCTCTCTCACTAATGTCCCCCAGCTTTCTCACTAGTGCCCCCCAGCTCTCTCACTAATACCCCCCAGCTCTCTCACCAATGCTGCCCCCCATCTCTCTCACTTCTTGGTAATATAGAATACAGCTGCCACGTGCTGTTGGTATTTCTGTGCTTTTTTTCTTCAGCACAGTGCCGCTGACAGCTCCGACTGTCGGGACTGTAGCACAGAGCTGAGGAAGAGTTTATCAGAACTTCACTCGGCCCTATGCTACAGTGCCAACAGATGGGGAAATAAGGCGCCTCGGACAGAACAAAAGAAATGCGGGTGATTGCGGCGCTGGGACGCAGGGCACACACCAGCAAATCTGAGGCATATGCCTTGGGTGCCTGGCACTTGAACAAAAAAGTTGCCTCTCCAAACTAGAACATATAGGGGCTGCAGGATTTCTTACCAGGGAAGACGCTGAGAGGCAGAAAGCGGGAGCAGGAGCGGAAGGCGGAGGGCGGAGCTGGCCTGAAAATTGTGCCATCGTTGTCTGCATTGAGGAGGGGAGAGCAGAGATTGCCAGCAACCCGAGACGGTTGGGGGATATTCTCTCATCATCCATCGGCTGCCTCTACTCCGCTGGATCCTGGCTGCTTCTGCCTGCTTTACTCGCCCTACCCTTATTTTCACTCGCCAAATGCAAGCAGGCGAGTGAAAATTTTGAAGGCTGTATATATATATATATATATATATATATATACATATATATAAATAATTCAATCTGCCGATAAGCCAGTTTCTACAATTAGTGACACTAAATGATATTCTAATTCTCCAAAAATAATCTATACACATTTAATGACTAACACTAAATTATGGTTAAAAAATTAAGTAAATAAAAAATATATCTTCAAATGTGTATTTTAACTTAAAAAAAAAAAACTCTATTTTTCTCAGCCTCCTCCAAACCTCCAATTTTTTAAATTTTTTTTTTTGTAGCTGTGATCTGACTTCCTGTTAGAGGTTGGCTAAATTAGTTCTCCATGGTTCCATTATTAGTAGAAAAGTAGCACCCTCTATTTCTCCCAAGATGGACTAGGCAATGTAGGAATGTAGCCGCCCCTTTTTGCTTGTTACCAAGATGGAAAATTGACTATGCTATGAACTATAAATGGGTAATGGAAGGATATTCCAGCATGACAATGACCCAAACACACGGCCAAGGCAACAAAGGAGTGGCTCAAGAAGAAGCACATTAAGGTCCTAGAGTGGCCTAGCCAGTCTTCAGACCTTAATTTTATAGAAAATATGTGGAGGGAGCTGAAGGTTTGAGTTACCAAACGTCAGCCTCGAAACCTTAATGACTTGTAGAGGATCTGCAAAGAGGAGTGGGACAAAATCCCTCCTGTCCTGAGATGTGTGCAAACCTGGGGGCCAACTACAAGAAATGTCTGACCTCTGTGATTGCCAACAAGGGTTTTGCCACCAAGTACTAAGACATGTCTTGCAAGGGATCAAATACTTATTTCACTCATTAAAATGCAAATCAATTTATAACTTTTTTTAAATGCTTTTCTGGATTTTGAGTTGTTATTCTTTCTCTCACTGTTAGAATTAAGCTACCATTAAAATTATAGACTGATAATTTTTTCGTCAGTGGGCAAACGTAGAAAAATCAGCAGGGGATCAAATACCTTTTCCCCTCACTGTGTGTATATCATGGGCGTCCGCTCCATAGGGCAAGGGGGGTCAATTGCCCCCCCCTGGAATCGTAAGAGTGTTGCAATAACCCCAGCTAGCGGTCAAAGACAGGGATAAATGCAACTGTGTATCGCCGCTGCCGAAGCGCTTTGGCAGCGGTGCCCATTTATTTCAATGGGCGGTGCAGGAGTGGTGTATACAGCGCTGCTCCACTGCCCCAAAGAAGCATGGATGACCTTAAAATTATGCCCCCCCTGAAAAAAGTTCAGCGGACACCCATGGTGTATATATATATATATATATTGTGAGGGGGTTAGCTCGGCAGCGGGTGTGTGTGACCCCCTGGATGGGTTCACCACACAAAAACAGGCACAGCAGACAGAGTTTGTAGTTGCAAAAACAAAAGGTGCGGTTTATTTACACTATTTACAGGGGAAAAACAGCAAAACAAAAAGAAACAAACAAAAATAAAACCTGGTCAGCTTGACCGCTTACTACACACGTTGGTGTCCCTAACTAACAACTGGGTACAGCCTTGTGCTGTCCCAGTCCCTAGTTCCCTGTTTTTTTGAAGTTCTTACAATAACCACACAGGCTTTGGCTCACCGCACAGAGATTACACTCCCCAGACTATCCACACAGATCTGGTTCCAGGTTTGAGCATCTCCCTTAGCATGCTGGGAGTTCTTGTAGAGGCCTCAATGAGCCACTTGATTCAGCTGGGCTCATTAACTCTTCCCCTACAAGACTCCCAGCACTCTCCCTAGTGGTATAAATCGGCATAAAGCCTGAATCTAGGACATATATACCTTCCATCCTGGATGCAAACTGGTGACTTTACCTGCCTGCTGTCACAATATATATATATATATATATATATATATATATATATATATATATATATATGTAAGAAGGCCAGTATGGTGGCTTGAATTTATGGGATATGCCCGGGGGGTATATAACTAGCCCGCTCGCCTGTGGGCCTTTGTCGCTTTCCTGTGCGCCATACTTGGTTTCCGGTGCGCGATACGTAGTTTCCGGTGCGTGATACGTAGTTTCCAGTGCGCGATACCCGGCTAAAAACATTTCCATGTATCGCACTCTGATTCGAATCCAATCGCGTTCACATCGCACCGGTTCGTTCAGGCGTGTCTCACTCATTATTTTCATCATTCATACCATACTCACCCATGCGTGCCTCTGTTATGACTAAACCATTTCAATCATTTCACTCATTTCCCTGTCACGTACCGCGCTCCGATTCAAATCTAGTTGCATCCGTCATGCACCGATTCGTCCCGGTGTGCCCCAGTTATTTTCAGCCTTATTTCAGTACATGTGCCAGAGTCCAGTTGTTGCTAGTCGCATTTCTGCGGCGCACCGATTCGAGCCTCTGTCATGGCAATCATTTCACTAATTTCACTAATTTCACTGTCACCTACTGCGCTCCGATTCGAATCTAGTCGCATCCCAATGCACCGATTCGTCCCGGCGTGCCCCAGTTGTTTTTGGCCTCATTTGGCCTCATTTTAGTACATGCGCCAGAGTCCGGTCATTGTCAGTCGCACCCGTGGCGCACCCATCCGTGCCTCTGTCATGGGACATTGTGTCATTTTACTAATTTCACGGTCATGCATCACATTTTAATTCAAATCCACGCGCACCCTCATGCGCAGATTAGTCTCAAGCGTGCCCCAGTTGTTGGCCTCATTTCAGTACATGCCCCAGAGTCCGGTCGTTGTTGGTCGCACTTGCGGCGTATCGATTCGCGCCTCTGTCATGGGAAAGTTATTTCACTCATTTCAGTCATGTATCACGTTCTGCTTTGAGTCCACGCACACCCTCATGCGCAGATTCGTCTCAAGCGTGCCCAAAATGTTTTTTGGCCTCATTTCTGTACATGCTCCAGAGTAAAAAAAAATATATACATATATATTTTTAGGTCTCTGTCATGACAAATCATTGCATTCTTTTAAAAAAATTAATAAAAAATGGGAAATCATTTCACTCATTCCACCATCACGTGCCACCATCCGATCCCAGTCGGCTTGGCCTCATTTCATTCTGTGCTCCACAGTCCGACTTGTAGTTGGTCGCAGTCGCGGCACACTGATTCGTGCCTCTATCATGGCATAAAACATTTCACTCATTTCATTTCATGCACCGGTCGCTTCGAGTCGAATCCACTCAAACCAACAAACACTGAGTCGCACCCATCACTTCAGCTCTACAGGCAACAATGTATCCTGGCCTAGGCCAACAAGGCCCAGGCCTAGGGCAGCACTTTGCAGGGGGGCAGCATGGAAAGAGTCCCCACCGGCTTGTGCTACACGGTTAGTGTAACACCAGTCTTATGGGGCAGACTGGGCTGAGAGGCAAATTAGTCTAGCGCCCCCATAAAGCGGCCGCACTGCTTCCGGTATGCAGGCGGCTGGCATTCCGCAACTGTGGGGGGGGGGGGGCGCTGCTTCTAATTTTGACTGTCCTATCATCCTGGACCACAAACATTCCTCACTGTGCTACATGTTTCTGCTGCACCATTGGCATGGTTATAGCTTCTTCCTCTCCATAAAATTATCAGAAATTTGTGCTTAAAGTAGAACTATAGGCAACACTTTTTTGTTTCATTTTGGATAGAGTAAGGGAGGGTTATAGCCCCTGTCAGTTTATTTTTTACCATCCCTGTCCCATTGCAGAGATTTCCCTTCACTTCCTGCCCCATAGCCAAACAGGAAGTGAAAGGAAATCTATGCAAATTAAGGGAATTCATTGCCCCCCCCAGGCCCTCAGAACTAGTGTCCCCACTCGAAAATTTCAGGGCGGGTCTTAAACAGCAAGGGGTGTGGCCTTGACAGAAAGGGGTGGGTCATATTTAAATTAGGGGGTGCACGAGTTTAGTCATGCCTAGGGCAGCACAAAACCTAAATACGCTACTGTCTACAGGTGTGGTTTGCATATTGCCTCACATTTCTCCTCAGGTCCGGCAATCACTTCACATCGAGTCCTTCGTACTGGTCTCGGTTCGTTCGTTAAAACCATTGCCTCATTGCACCGATTCATATGGATTCACTTCATACTTCCCAACCAATTTCTTTTACCCTACCACCGATACATATAAGATACCTTGCATTTCCCACCACAGTCTGATTCGAACCTAGTCGCCTCAGCGCCGTAACGGTTCGCATCGGATACATCCCGCACCAATTCATACCACTCACTCCCGTACCCTACAAACGATTTGTTGTTATGTCATATCACTCACTGATTTAAATCACTGTCATGCCACATGCATCACTCCGATTCGAGCCTAGTCGCCTCTGCGGCACAACGGTTCGCATCGGTCGTACCCTAAACATCGATTTGTAGCGGTGCTTACCATACCCTACAATTTGTTATTCATATTATTTCTACTGCAATATAAAAAGTCCATGAATTAGGAGCAGCAATAACACCCCGTGATGCAGACAATCTGAGTGTAATGCCTCGTACACACGACCGAGTTTCTCGGCAAGAACCAGCAAGAAACTTGCTGGCAGAGATTTCTTGCCGAGAAATTCGTTCGTGTGTATGGTTTCTCGTCAAGAAAACCGACTAGAATCTCGACGAGAAAATAGAGAACCTGCTCTCTATTTTCTCGTCGAGATTCTCGTCAGCCTGTTTCTCGATGAGAAAAGTAGGATTTTTAAAACAGCTTACCTGTAAAATCCTTTTCTTGGAGTACATCACGGGACACAGAGCAGCATAGTCATTACTATGTGGGTTATATAGAATTACCTTCAGGTGCTGGCACTGGCAACTTCCAAAACAGGAAGTACCCTCCCCTATATAAGCCCCTCCCATCCGGGAGTACCTCAGTTTTGTAGCAAAGCAATACGTGTCCCCAAAAGAGGGGTGGGAGCTCTGTGTCCCGTGATGTACTCCAAGAAAAGGATTTTACAGGTAAGCTGTTTTAAAAATCCTACTTTCTTGTTCATACATCACGGGACACAGAGCAGCATAGTCATTACTATGTGGGACGTCCCAAAGCAATGCCACATGAGGGGGGGGATACACCATACATAAGCTGGGCGCCATCAGGCATGAGGATCTTTTGCGGCCTGCAACACACTGCGCCCAAAGGCGACATCCTCCTGACTTCTAACGTCCACCTGGTAGAACCTAGTAAACGTGTGTACTGAAGACCATGTTGCGGCCTTACAAATTTGCGCCAGGGAGGCCTGGTGATGCACTGCCCATGAAGTTCCAACTGCTCTCGTGGAGTGCGCCCTAACTTTGAACGGAGGCGGTCTACTTCTCAAGCCATAGGCTTGTATTATGACCTGTCGAATCCACTTGGCTAAAGTAGATTTTGATGCTGCCTGACCCTTTCTGGGGCCTTCCGGCAGAACAAACAAAGAATCCGTTCTACGAATCTGAGCAGTGGCTTTTAGATAAGCTTTAACTGCTCTTACTACATCCAAAGAATGCAATAACTTTTCCTCTACCGAGCTTGGTTTGGGGAAAAAAGAAGGAAGAACCACATCCTGGTTCAAGTGAAACCTCGATACCACCTTAGGAAGAAAGGCTGGGTGAGGACGTAATACTACTCTGTCCTTATGGATAACCAGATATGGCTCTTTACAGGACATGGCGGCTAATTCCGACACTCTTCTAGCCGAGCATATGGCTACTAAAAATATCAATTTCCTGGTGAGTAGAACCAAGGAAATGTGCCGCAAAGGTTCAAATGGCTGCTTCTGCAGAACCGACAGAACCAAATTTAGATCCCATGGGCATATGGGAGCCTTAATCGGTGGAATAATACGAGTCACACCTTGCATAAAGGATTTGACAAGTGAATGCATAGCCAGGGGCCTTTGAAATAGTATTGACAAGGCCGAAACCTGGCCCTTGATAGTACTTAAGGCAAACTTCCTGTCTACAGCCCACTGCAGGAAGTCCAGAATTCTGCCTATAACGTACTTACGTGGATGCCATTTTCTGGCCTCGCACCAAGTGATGTACGCCTTCCAAACTCTATAGTAGATCTGCCTGGATACAGGCTTCCTGGCATTGATTATAGTTGATACCACAGAGTTAGAGAGACCTCTCTTCTTTAGGATGTGGGATTCAATAGCCAGGCCGTTAAACTTAGAGTTAGTAAGGAAGGGTGGTATATCGGTCCTTGCGAAAGCAGGTCCGGACGACGTGGAAGGGTCCAAGGACTCCCCACAGACATTTTGATGATCTCCGCGTACCAGGCCCTTCGGGGCCACGCTGGAGCCACCAGGGTCACCGGCTTCTTCTCCAACCTGACTCTGCGAAGGAGTCGAGGCAACAATTGTAGCGGAGGGAATGCATATATCAGTCTGAACTGATCCCAAGGGAACACCAGAGCATCCGAGCCGCAAGCGAGGGGATCCCTTGTCCGGGAGACAAATCTGTCCACCTTTGCGTTGAATCTGGATGCTAGCAGATCTACATCCGGTGTTCCCCACCGCTGACATATTGCTCGGAAGACCTCGGGATGAAGGGACCATTCCCCTGGGCATAACTGTTGGCGACTCAGAAAGTCCGCCTTCCAATTCTCCACCCCTGGAATGAAGACAGCTGATATACATGGGACATGCTTTTCTGCCCATTCCAGGATGTGACTTACTTCCCTCTGGGCTGCACGACTCCTGGTGCCTCCCTGATGATTGATATATGCCACTGCTGTGGCATTGTCTGATTGAATTCTGACAGGGGACCCTTGGAGTCTGGATGTCCAGGCTACTAGAGCGTACCGGGCTGCTCGTATCTCTAAGAGATTGATGGGCAGGGTTTTTACTACATTTGACCATCTGCCCTGGAGAGACCATTGCTCCAGTACTGCCCCCCCAGCCTATAAGGCTGGCATCTGTAGTGACCACCTTCCAAGATATCGGGCTGAAGGGTTTTCCCTTCTGGAGATTCTGGGGGATCAACCACCAGCAGAGACTCTTCCGAACGGAAGGGGACAAAGCCATCGGGAAGTCTAGAGCCTGAACTTTTCCGTTCCAGGCTGACAATATGGCCCTTTGTAAATTCCTTGAGTGGAATTGGGCGTATGGCACAGCTTCGAATGATGCTACCATCTTTCCTAGCAGCCTCATGCACAGGCGTATGGACGGCTGTCTTTTTGCACAAAGCAGACGGACCAAGGCCCTCAAAGAGGATACCTTGTCTAGAGGTAAGAAAATCTTCCTCTGGTCTGAATCCAGCCGTAGCCCTAGATATACCAGGTTTTTCACTGGCTGTAGGGCTGACTTGTCCAGGTTGATGACCCAACCGTGAGATTCTAGATACTTGATTGTATCGACAATTACCACTTCTAGCTTGGCAACTGAGTGGTCCATCAACAACAGGTCGTCTAGGTATGCCATTATCGTTACACCCCGTGTTCTTAGATCGGCCAACAGTGGGGCCAGAATTTTTGTGAACACTCGTGGTGCTGTGGCCAGACCGAATGGTAAGGCTCTGAACTGAAAATGGCGCCCTTCTACTGCAAAGCGTAGGAATTTTTGATGACCTGGAAAGATGGGAACATGCAAGTAAGCATCTTTGATGTCGATCGAGGCTAACCATTCCTCCCCTTGTAGGGCAGCGGTGACCGATCGGATCGACTCCATCCGGAAAGACCGGACGTTTTAGAAATTTGTTTAGACTCTTTAGGTCCAATATGGGTCTTATGTCCCCGTTTGGCTTCGGGACTGTGAAAAGGTTTGAGTAGAAACCCAACCCCCACTCTTCCATAGGAACCTCCATAATTACTCCTTGGAGCAATAGTTGTTCTAACGCCAATAGGAGAGACCCTCTTTTCAGAGGGTCTCTTGGCATGCCTGACCACATAAAATGGGACGGAGGAGACTCTTTTAACTCCAACTTGTATCCCAGAGTTACTGCGGAGAGCACCCATCTGTCTTTGATCGTCTCCCGCCAGGTCTCTGCGAACAACTGAAGTCTTCCCCCCACCCGTTTGAGTGGGGGCAGCCCTTCATAGGCTTGACTTGGAGGCTGGTTTAGTACCTCTTCGGATCCAGGGCTTTTTATTACCCTGTGGCTGTCCCTGATTTTTACCTCCTGAGTTTGACCGAGGAGGCCGTCGGAACTGCTTAGTAGCAGACGTCGCAGGGATAGGAGAGGTAGTCCTCTTAAAAGATGGACCCCTAGACCTCTTTTTACTCGGTAAGAGAGTACTTTTACCACTGGAAATCTTCTGGATATACTTATCCAGGTCTTCGCCAAAAAGGCGTTCCCCATGAAATGGGAAGCTAACTAAGAGCTTCTTACAGGGAGCTTCAGCAGACCAGTTTTTGAGCCACAGAAGCCTACGCATATGTACCAAAGACAGCGTGAGGCGGGAGGCCTGATGGATAGAATCCTTGATGGCGTCAACCGCAAAGCATAATGCTCTAGGCAGATCAGCCAGAGCCTGGGCCTGCTGGTCTGGCAAATCCCTCAGGACCATTTTCATTTGATCCTTTAAAGCTTGGCAGACCCCAACAGCTGCCACTGCTGGCTGTGTAACAGCCCCTGCTGTGGAAAAAGCAGATTTTAATAAAGATTTCAATTTTTTATCCACTGGATCTTTGAACATTTGAACATTATCTACTGGACATGTCAGTGATTTGTTCACAGAAGAGATGGCTGCATCCACCGTAGGAACATTCCATCTCTGGGTGAACTTTCCCTCCATGGGATAGATCACCGGAAACCTTTTAGGCGGAACAAATAGTTTATCAGGATGTTCCCAGTCCTGGTATATAAGTCCTTCCAATAATGGATGTATTGGAAAGGAGCAATTAACCTGGGGAGCTTTTAGCGACCCCAATGAGGAGACAGCAGTAGTTGATGGTTCAACAAGAGGCATTTTAAATGCAGATCGAACCATGTCAGTTAGGGTCTGGACCCACAATCTTTCAGTCTGTGATGCTGAAAATGGTTCATCTACTGTCGATTCCTCAAAAACAGAGCTAACCTCCTCCTGATCCCCTTCAGGTAGGTCGGTCCCTTCCTGGGACTGTTGCTCTGCCAACAGGCACTCTAATGGAGGTGATGGAGATCTGGCGCGCTTTCTTTCCTGTAGAGAAGAAGCGATCAATGCAGCCAATCTCTGCTCCAATCCCTCCAGAGTTGAGGAAAAAACCTCCTCTGTTATATATGCAGGAGCAGGTGGACTGAGGACAGCCGCAGTACCTGGCACTCCCGGGGGTTCCTTATGGGTATTAACCTCTGATTTCTCAGGGGAGGAGGGTGCAGATGACTGCTCCAGATCCTCAGAGCCCGATGGAGACCCCCTACACTTCCTGAGAGGTATATCTCGGAGTTTTTTAGGCGGCATATTCCTTAGTTCAAAGCTGAGGTATTCCAGCCGCAATACACCCCTTACTGAAATAGTCTAATGCAATTTGCTGCTATGTACATCAGTGGGTGTCTACTAATGCGTCTTTCTGGGGATGCCTGTATCAACCGCCCGCTGTAAGCCCCTATACCATGCTACCAGCTCCTTTTCATGCTCTGTGTCCATAGCAAGCAGCGTGGACAGAGTCCTTTTATCTTGCTGGGACGCCCGCACATGCGCAGAAGCGCTGGGCGCACAGAGCGCGTCATCCGCCAGGCTCCGCCCCCTTTTTTGAAGCTAAACCTTATAAAAGGAAAGCATGTGTGCGCGCGCGCGCGTGCACGTGTGCGCTCTTGGCGCCATGTAGGGAGAGGAGCCAGGGTCCCTGTTTCACCAGGACTCAGGGATGGAAGGAAACTACTTGGCAGCATGACAGAGGAATGCAGCTTCCTTGATAGAGAGCTCGCTCATCTGCCTGGACTTTCAGCCTTGGAAGGAATAGTCCCAAGAAAAAAGACGTTCCACAGCGGCCTCTAGTGGACAAACACAGGTACCGCACCTTTGTCTTTTTTTTTTTTTTTTTTTTAAAACCTCCTTTATGAAAAAACATTTCCAGGTTTACAGTTTTTTTTAAAATTTCCCTTATGAAAAAACATTTCTAGGATTTCTTAGGCATATACAGCTATTAGCGGGAATACCCTTTAGGTAACAGGCAGAAAGACATATTAGGCTTGGGGGTCCCCTCAATAGAACCAAGTTCCTGAGGGGCCCCCACTTACCTTTTCCCCGCCGCAGGACTTTGTTTGGTCCACAGAAGCCCAAACTTCACCTCTCACGGCAGGCATTGTACTAGACCTTCAGGGACCGGGTTCCCAAGGATTCCACTCCCCTGGACCTGTATAGCACCCTGCACAGATAGCCTCTTGGTTTTGGGTATGACCAGAGCTCTGGATCCCAGGGTCCAGCCCTCCTAAGAGAGGCATTACAGGCAAAACCCTGCTCTTCTCTGCAAGGCCCGGGTACCGACCGTTTAGCTATGAAGCTTTTTTTGGTCGGATCCGGAATAGCTTGCTAAGGCCCAGAGAACCTGTACACAAGCCCAGATGAATACATGTTAACCTTGGCCAACACCTTAGACACTGGCAAAAAACTGAGGTACTCCCGGATGGGAGGGGCTTATATAGGGGAGGGTACTTCCTGTTTTGGAAGTTGCCAGTGCCAGCACCTGAAGGTAATTCTATATAACCCACATAGTAATGACTATGCTGCTCTGTGTCCCGTGATGTATGAACAAGAAATTGTGTGTGTGTACACTTACCTGTCCTCCGGGAAGCCCGCACATGCGTGAAATAACTTTGATGCATGCGCGGTAGCTTCATAGGCATAGGTAGGGTGTACCAAGATGGCGGCAACGGCATCGAATGTGACGAGCGCATGCTCGTCGTATTCGTTTACGTCACCGCGTTCGCTCCATTCAAAGAACCGCGGGTTCTTTGAAATGAGCGTGTGTACACTCGGCCGGGACAAGTGTCTTGTCCAAGGATCTCGTCGAAAAAACCGACGTGTTTTTAACGACGAGATTCTCGGCCGTGTGTACGAGGCTTAAGATGACAAATCCTCCACCATCAAGAAAAGTGCTTGCTTACCAGATGAGGTGGACCATTTGAATGAACAAGTGGTCAAATATGCTTGTTCCCACCAATGGGGGAGATGGTATAGATGGATGCGATCCAGCAGCGGATTATGCAGACATCAATGGGTAAAGGTGATGGATGGAATAAAGATGGACAAGATCTCAGTGCAGACTGAAAAATGTATTCCAAAGCATTATAAAAGATAAAATGAGGCTCAATGGCCAGACCAAACAGTACAATAAGGATAAAAAAACACCCAGGACGGATGGATACATGTGATGAATTCACAGCATGGAGCCGCAAGCGGCGATAGATGGGACGCGGGCGACGTCATGATGGAAGGCTCCTCCCCTGTACGCACGTTGCATCCGATACGGACTTCGTCAGCGGTGGATGGAGCTAATACGTTACCCGGCGTATAAATATACTAGCCCGGTAACCATGAAAAGCGTCAGAAAGGCGGAGCAGGCTACAACCGGAAATCCGGAGCATCTGCTCTGGGGTCATATCTGGACAGGACAAGCCTTAGCCTTCACCACGACAACCAGGCCACGGCCGATACTATTAGTAAAGGCAGGTCCAAGTCGCCCTCAAACAAGTTCTTCCTACGCAGGCTGGTACAACTATCTCCACAGCACCAATTTAATGTCCACTGTACTCCCCAGCATCCTGCTCCGCGGAAACAACAATAGACACCAAGCACATACTGGCTTTTATCTCATATTGCCATAATCGCTTTGGCCCTGTCCCACAACACTGTCCGACCATACTTAGCCGGCATCCAACACTTACGGCTTAACAAGATTCCGCGAAACCATTGTTTTTTGCATCCCATGTAATCCGAGCCAGTCTTCGCGGCATCCAAAGCGACAACCCATAATCAAGCCAAATGTGTGCCTACAACAAGTGTCATCTTCCGGGATATGTCCACTATCCTTGCTAGTTCTCCATTTGACCTTCTCCCCAGCCTGGTCATACAAGCAGCCATCTACTTAGCCTACTACGTGTTCTTGCGGCCTAGCGAGTTCACCTGCATTAACCCGCCGGCCAAGTTCTGCGTAGACGTCACTTGGCTCGCTACCAAGACCATTGCATCCTCCACCTTACACTACTCAAAACCCAGCAATCGGCTCCGGGGTACACATCCACCTCTAGAAAACAAACAATGTCTGGAGTCCAGTAACCAGACTCGGTCGCCTACTATCACTCCTACCTAACCCCTACTATCTTTTCCAATCAAACCCTCGAGTGCCTGCCAGTGAGGGTTCTTCCACACAACCTACACTTCAAACTCAGTCAGTACTACATTGGAGCAGCCTCGGCCGCATCCCGGCATGGGGTCCCAGATCTCGCCATTAAGAGACTAGGCCGGTAGAAGTCTGCCTGCTTCGCTGGGTACATCCCCAATCCTCAGGTGGAAATGGCACAAGCATTCACCAAACTTGCTCAATGAAAAAAGCTAAAATCAATAAAATATCACACCCCTACCTGAATGTTTTTGCCCCCTTATTTTAGCATACCATCCATCAGACCAGGGCACACTTCAGGTCCATTTCATGTTTGTAAGTCTTACGATAAGTCTATGTTGTTCATATCCGTATCGGTCATAGGGCTTCAACCATAAGTAAGAAGGCCAGTATGGTGGCCTGAATTTATGGGAGGAGCCCGGGGGGTATATAACTAGCCCGCTCGCCTGTGGGCCTTTGTCGCTTTCCTGTGCGCCATACTTGGGTTCCGGTGCACGATACCCACCCTCCCATTCCCTTTTCAGGGCATTTCTCAAATTCATTTCTCCACAAAATACCTATTACTAATCTTGGGTATGCCCCCTTATTTTGGCATACTGTCCATCAGACCAGGGCACACTTCAGGTCCATTTCATGTTTGTAAGTCTTACGATAAATCTGTTGTACATATCTGTATCGGTCATAGGGCTTCAACCATAAATATATATACATATATATATATATATATATACACAGTATATATATGTATATGTAGTGGGTGGTTACATTTAGGGGGAAGCATCTGAGTGGTAACTTGGCTCAGATGCACTAATTGTTAGGTCTCATGGACCATTTCTATCCCTGGGAGATGGTACTGATGTGTAAGTTCACTGGGGCCTATGGGTGGCACTGTTGCCGTGGGCCCGGGTTGAACTGCAGTACGAGGTTGTGTCCTTTTTGTCTCTTCTCGGCAGCAGTACGGCGGGGCGGGGAACCTGCTGTGCCTGTCGGGAGAGGATAAAAGAGGGTCGGCCATCTTCCAGAGGGGTGGTCGGTTCCGCGCTCAGGCACCTTAAGCCTGGGTGCGTGTGTGTCGCCTCCGGGTGACCTAGGCCCGGAGGCCTGGTCGGGTTGTCTCTGGGTGCCCTAGGCCCAGAGACGGAGCTGCTGTTCCATCTCAGACACCTTCAGTCTGGAGTGAGGTACTTTGGAGAAAGGCCTGGAGCCCAGCAGCCTTTGGCTGGGATCCGCCGGGGACCGAGACTCCCAGGGATCTGCCTTACGAGGGGACCCGTATCCAGGACGAGGAGGCCAGGGAGGTGACCCTTTCTGAAGACCCAGCGCAGAGTCGTGGTGACAGATGGGGCCTCTGGTAACTCTCTGGAGGGATGTTCTTCTCCTATAAGGGCTAGTTCACTAACAAAAGGAAGTTCACGTTCTTTCAGTCACAGTGGCAGTGATACTACGCACTCAAGGTCAGTAGCAGTGACTTTCATCTTTTTTTCACCCGGTCAGTGGCAGTGACCAACCTCATGGTCCGTGGCAGAGACCGTGCGCCAAGCCTGTTCGTGCTAATCAGAGCAGGAGAAACCCAAATTCAAGTTTGTGCCTGGACCTCCTCCCACCTTATCTGACCTGTGTTTGTCCCAACCCGTCTGCTCTTAAAGAGACTGTTTATTGTGCAAGAAGGAATAAATAAGTGTTGGACCTTTCAGTTGGTGTGGACAGTTGCTTACTGGGGAGAATTAAAGACTTGTTTCTGACTACTGCAGAAATGAGGTCAGCACTGGAGGCTTTTTGACACCAGCTGCAAGCAGGCCCGAGAAACTAACACTGCTCAACCTCCCTATTCAGGAGGGTACGGGCTTGTGGTGCGGTGCGCCTCATTCTTTTCCTGTGGAGGAGCCAAGCAGAAGAAAAGCAGGTAAAGTCTGGGGTTGGTGCGCTACATATATATATATACACTGTATACAGTAATATATATATATATATATATATATATATATATATATATATATAGACAGGGCAGCCATCAGGAATTTTGGGACCCCTTACACAGCTTCAGGCATGGGGCCCCCTGGTGGAGCTGAGGAGAACCGGGGGGGGGGTGCTGCCGCCGCAAATTGAGGAGTGGGGGGGGGGCTGCCGCAAATTCAGAAATGGGGGGGCCACAAATTGAGAAGCAGGGGGTTTGGGTGCTAACGGACACAAAAAAAAGGGGGGTTGCCATCCAGGGGCCCTGGGGACCTCCGGGCCTCTGGGGACCTCTGGGCCCCTTACAAAAAAAAATAATAATAATAAAATTAAATAAAAATTAAATCAAAAAATTAATAATAAAAAAAATTTATAAAAAAAAAAAGAAAAAAAGGGAGGTTTCCATCCGGGGCCCTGGGGACCTCCGGGCCTCTGGGGACCTCTGGACCCCTTACAAAAAAATAAAAAAAGATAAAAATTAATTAAATAAAAAAAATAAAAAAAATAAAAAATTAAATAAAAAAAATAATAATAATTTTTTTTTAATGAAAAATAAATAAAAAAAGGGAGGTTTCCATCTGGGGCCCTGGGGACCTCTGGGCCTCTGGGGGCCTCTTGGGACCTCTGGGCCCCTTACAAAAAATAAATAAATAAAATAAATAAATAAATAAATAAAAAAACAAATTAAATAAAAAAATGAATAATAAAAAAAATGTATAAAAAAAAATGTAAAAAAGGGGGGTTGACATTCGGGGCCCTGGGGAACTCCGGGCCCCTGGGGACCTCTGGGCACCTTACAAAAAAATGGGGGGCCAACCGGACCCCTTACAGGTGTACTGCCTGTACCCCCCTGATGACGGCCCCGTATATATATATATATATATCTATAAATATATGTAGCGGGGGTTAACATTTAGGGGGAGTATCTGGGTGGTAGTATGACCCAGATACACTGATTGTTAGGAATCTATGGCCAATTTGATTAGTGGAGGATATAATGGTGCTCAGTTCCCTGCTGCCCCTGGTTGGCACTGTCGCCTTGGGTTGGGGTTGAACCATCATTGTAGGGCCTTGCCCTTTGTGTCCTCTCGCGGCAGTAGTACGGCGGGGCGGGGAACCCGCTGTGCCTGCTGGGAGAGGGTATAAAGAGGGCGGACATCTTGCACACGAGGTCCGAGCCCCAGGCACCTTCAGCCTGGGGGCTGCTGTTCTGTCGTCCGCGCCCACGTGCCCTCGGCCTGGGTGCGAGGCAGTTCGAGTTCCATCCCAGGCACCTTAGGCCTGGGGTGAGGTACTAGCAAAGACCCGGGGCCCAGTACCTTCGACTGGGTCGCGCATGGGAAAAGATGCCTAGGGGCCCACCGAGTGAGGAGACCCGAGTCTCGGGCGAGGAGAACCAGGGAGGTGACCTGGCCTGAAGATCCAGCGCAGCATTGGCTGGTGACAGTGCAGGCCTCTGGGGACCATCCGGGATTGATCATCTCCCTAACAGGGGTCGCCATCAGAAGGTAGTTCATGTTCTATGGTCTTTGCAGAGACCCAGCTACATCAGGTCGGTGGCAGAGGCCTATTCTAAAGTCTGTGGCAAAGACCTCATCGTTCACCCGGTCGGTGGCAGGGACCAACCTCACGGTCGGTGGCAGCGACCGTGCGCCAAAAGTTGTTGCAAACTCCTAACAGCTTCTCTGATCCGAAAGGATTGTGCCTGAACCCTCACCCAGGGCCGATCCGCCCTATACGCGGACTACGCAAGCTGCGTAGGGCCCCGAGTAATACTCGGGGCCTCGCCGCCGCCGCTGCCGCTAGAGGTCCGCGGCCGGCAGAGATAATGTCTCCGCCGGCCGCCATTTTGCCGAAGACCTGGATGAGAAGGGAGGGATCCTTCCAAAATAGCGCTGCGGCGCCGCCCACCCCCGCCCCCGGTCTGTCTGTCATCTGAGACTGTGACCTGTGGGGGAAAGGGGTGGGCGGTGCCGCAGCTCACTGTAGCTGGCCGGCTCCGCCTCTAATGTGTTCCCCCTCGCCGCTGCTGAGCTATAGAAGGGCTCAGGGGGGGGGCGTGCTCCTAACTCGCTGAGTGTCACTATCTCCTGAGGTCCGTCTCTCTCATCCTCTCTGTCAGCCCCCCTCCTCAATGTAAGCCACCCACCCCTCCTCAATGTCAGCAGCCCCCCCTCCTCAATGTCAGCAGCCCCCCCTCCTCAATGTCAGCCGCCCCCCCTCCTCAATGTCAGTCCCCCCCCTCCTCAATGTCATTCGCCCCCCCTCCTCAATGTCAGCCTCCCCCCCTCCTCAATGTCAGCCGCCCCCCCTCCTCAATGTCAGCCGCCCCCCCCTCCTGCATGTCAGCCGCCCCCCCTCCTCAATGTCAGCCGCCCCCCCTCCTCCATGTCAGCCGCCCCCCCCTCCTCCATGTCAGCCGCCCCCCTCCTCAATGTCAGCCGCCCCCCTCCCTCTTCAATGTCAGCCGCCCCCCCTCCTCAATGTCAGCTGTCCTCCCTCCTCAATGTCAGCTGCCCCCCCTCTCCTCAATGTCAGCCGCCCCCCCTCCTCTCTGTCAGCTGCTCCCCTCTTCTCTGTCAGCATACCCCCCCTCTTCTCTGTCATCTCTCTCCTGCCTGCCTTCACTCTGGGACACAGCAAATTGCAATCTGCTACATGTGGCAGGTGAAGTGGCAAGTGACAATCCGCAATGTGTGGCAAGTGACAATCCTCAATGTGTGGCAAGTGACGTTGTGGCAAGTGACAAAACGCAATGTGTGACGTTGTGGCAAGTGACAATCCGTAATGTGTGGCAAGTGACAACCCGCAATGTGTGGCAAGTGACGTCGTGGCAAGTGACAATCCGCTACATATGGCAGGTGAAGTGGCAAGTGACAATCCGCAATGTGTGGCAAGTGACGTCGTGGCAAGTGACAATCCGCTACATGTGGCAGGTGAAGTGGCAAGTGACAATCCGCAATGTGTGGCAAGTGACAATCCTCAATGTGTGGCAAGTGACATTGTGGCAAGTGACAAAACGCAATGTGTGACGTCGTGGCAAGTGACAATCCGTAACGTGTGGCAGGTGGCGTCGTGGCAAGTGACAATCCGCTACATGTGGCAGGTGAAGTAGAAAGTGACAATCTGCAATGTGTGGCAGGTAGCGTTGTGGCAAGTGACAATCCGCAACGTGTGGCAAGTGACAACCCGCAATGTGTGGCAGGTGGCGTAGTGGCAAGTGACAATCTGCAAGATGTGGCAAGTGACAATCCGCATCTGGTGGCAAGTATCACGCTCAGGCTCCCACTGATTCTGCATTATGGTGAGTTGAACTATTTTATATATTATATAACAATGTAATAATAGAAATGATGCACTTCACTAATTTTGTTTTGCGATACGGCACTGCGTCAACTTAACTGACAATTGTGCGGCCGTGCGACGGTGTACCCAAACAAAATTTACGTCCTTTTTTTCCCACAAATAGAGCTTTCTGTTGGTGGTATTTCTATATCAGTTTAGGCCAATATGTATTCTTCTACATATGTTTGGTAAAAAAAAAAAAAAAACGCAATAAGTGTATATTGATTAGTTTGCACAAAGGTTATAGCGTTTACAAAATAGTGGATAGACTTATGGCATTTCTATTAATATTTTTTTTTTACTAGTAATGGCGGCGATCTGCGATTTTCAGTGAGACTGTGACATTGCGGTGAACAGATCGAACACTTTTGACACATTTTTGGGACCAGTGACATTTATACAGCGATTTGTGCTATAAAAATGCACTGATTACTGTGTAAATGTCACTGGCAGGAAAGGGGTTAAATGTGTTCCCTGGGAGGTGTTTCTAACTGGGGGGATGGGACTGACTGGAGGAGGAGAGAGATCTCTGTTCCTAATCACTAGGAACAGCAGATCTGTCTCTCCTCCCCTGTCAGAATGGGGATCTGTCTGTTTACATTGACAGATCCCCGTTCTGGCTCTCTGTGGATCGATCGCGGGTGGCCGGCTGACATCGCGGCCACACACAGGTCCTTTTATACTCCTATATACATGTATGGAGCCATGACAGGTCCTCTTTATACTTCTACATACATGTATAGAGCCATGACAGGTCCTCTTTATTTTCGTATATACATGTATAGAGCCAGGACAAGTCCTCTTTATACTTATATATATATATATACACGTATAGTGCCATGACCGTTATACTCCTATACATGAATAGAGCCATGACAGGTCCTCTTTATTCAGCTACATGCATGTATAGAGCCATGACAGATCCTCTTAAGTTATCATGATATAAAATGATATCCTTTTGGTGGGCGTAATCTTTTTTTGGGGGGGGGGCAGCATTTAATTCTTGGTACCAGGCAGCACAATGTCTTAGGCCGGCACTGGGGGGGACACCTGAAATGTAAGGAAGCACTCCGCTGGCTGGGGACACCTGAGATGTAAGGAGGCACTCCGCTGGCTGGGGACACCTGAGATGTAAGGAGGCACTCCGTTGGCTGGGGACACCTGAGATGTAAGGAAGCACTCCGCAGGCTGGGGACACCTGAGATGTAAGGAAGCACTCCGCTGGCTGGGGACACCTGAGATGTAAGGAAGCACTCCGCTGGCTGGGGACACCTGAGATGTAAGGAAGCACTGCGCTGGCTGGGGACACCTGAGATGTAAGGAAGCACTCTGCTGGCTGGGGACACCTGAGATGTAAGGAGGCACTCCGCTGGGGACACCTGAGATGTAAGGAGACACTCCGCTGGGGACACCTGAGATGTAAGGAGGCACTCCGCTGGGGACTGCTGAGATGTAAGGAAGCACTCCGCTGGCTGGGGACACCTGAGATGTAAGGAGGCACTCCGCTGGCTGGGGACACCTGAGATGTAAGGAAGCACTCCGCTGGCTGGGGACACCTGAGATGTAAGGAGGCACTCCGCTGGGGACACCTGAGATGTAAGGAGGCACTCCGCTGGGGACACCTGAGATGTAAGGAGGCACTCCACTGGGGACTGCTGAGATGTAAGGAGGCACTCTGCTGGGGACTGCTGGGATGTAAGGAGGCACTCTGCTGGGGACACCTGAGATGTAAGGAGGCACTCCACTGGGGACACCTGAGATGTAAGGAGGCACTCCGCTGGGGACACCTGAGATGTAAGGAGGCACTCCACTGGGGACTGCTGAGATGTAAGGAGGCACTCTGCTGGGGACTGCTGAGATGTAAGGAGGCACTCCGCTGGGGGCTGCTGAGATGTAAGGAGGCACTCCGCTGGCTGGGGACAGTGACATCAGGGCTCCCACTCATTCTGCATTATGGTGAGTTAAATGATTTCATTTTATATTACAATGTAATAATAGAAATAATGCGCTTTAATCACCCTGACACCATAACAACCATGGTGCCGGGATGATTGAAGCGCTAACACCAGGTGTTTGGAGAATCTTGATCTGCTGATTGTTAAACTTTCTGGAATACTCATATTTCTATTGCGGTGTAGGATCTTGTCCTGCTGTCCCTCCATCCCTCTTTTTTCTCTCTCTCTCTCTCTTCCTTTGTTTCTCCCTCCATCCCTCGTTCATCTCAGACTCTAACCACACCCCTTTGAGTCACGCCCCTTTAAGCCAGGTTCAATATTACGCTTAAACAACGCCCATTATTCACGGGTCAGGTAGAGGGCCCCTTTGCAGAATTTTGCTTAGGGCCCCAGGGAGGTCAGGATCGGCACTGCCCTCACCCCACCAAGTTTTGTGTTTGTATCAACCTGTCTGCTTGCAAAGAGGCATATTTATCTCTGCGGAAATTAATATAGATGTTGTACTGTCACCTGGTGTGGGCTTACTTTTCTGGGAGCAAAGTGTTCTACATTCACCTATCTACCGGTCATTTTTGAAGTGGAATCTCTGGACAGGGACACAGACCCGAAGGTAAAGAGCTTAGCTCAAACCTCTACACACATAAGAGGGGCGAGCTGGTGGCAGCATCTCACCCCTCCCCCCTGGTTCCCCTAGATGAGTAAACCAGCCGTAAAGAAGAAGGGAGAGAGAGGGCGAGACCGCTACATATACATACACTGTGTGTACCGTATGTGTATAAATATATAAAATATTTTTTTCCCACAGTTTTTAGTGTCACTTTAAGCCAGTTTCTGTGAAGTTGCAACTGTGCTTATGATTTGCAAGGCCACTCTGACCACAAAAACTGGGCATACAGCCAATTACCCTGCAAATATACATCTATTGTTCTTTTGTCCTTTTTCTTGCTTGTTCATCCCACATGTATATAAACTGTGTCTTCTTGCTCATTAAATTAGAACAGCCTACGTTCCTTGGTGCTTGTTTCTGAATCTATTCCCTGCTATAACAGATTTTCTGTTGATTATAGATTAGCCTCAGTTCTCTTTGTTGAACCTTGAATTTCCATGACACTAGCAAGATACTTTCTACTATTAAAATAGGAACATACACTAGAGAGATAAAGACAGAAAGAAAGAGACTCTTTTCCTTATACAAAACATTTGTAAACCTCATCTTAAATATGCAATTCAGTTTTGAACACCTGTTCACAACAAGGGTATCAAGAAACTGTGATGCCGCGTACACACGATCATTTTTCCCGTCGGGAAAAATTAAAAAAAAATTTTAACAAGAAAAACGACCATGTGTGGGCTTTTTGTCATTTTTCCAGACGGGAAAAACGGCATTAATTACGACGAGAAAAATTAGAACATGCTCTAATTTTTCTCGTCGTGATTCCCGTCGTTTTTTTCCGCGGCAGTTTTTCCATAGGGAAACACTGCCACGGAGCCCACACACGGTTGTTTTTCTCGACCAAAAAAAAAATGTCGGGAAAAACGGATGTGTGTAGGGAACCAAGCCGTTCCCTAGTTTTTCCCATCGATTTTCTCGACGGTGTTTTCACCGTCGAGAAAATCGATCGTGTGTACGCGCCATGAGGCTGGGTTCACACCATCGCTGCATCCGGCTCCCAGCAGGGGTCCAGTGTGCCCTGGTTCACCGTTTCTTGTCCGATCTCAGCCCAAAGTTTTGGCTGAATTCGGACCTGAAATGAAAAGACCCACATGGCTCCGCAGCGGAGATATGTGTTGTGTACTGGCTCCATAGAGATCTTGTCGAAATCTCCTGCTATTGCGAATTGGATGCAGGGAATCCACATCCAATTCGCAATGGTGTGAACCCAGCCTGAAAGTTGTAGAGAAGGGCAACTAAAATAATTGGGCATGGACAGGCCTGGATTTACTTCCCTTGCCGCCCCAAGGCCGGGTCCTTCAATGCCGCCCCCCCTTCCCCCTGCCGGTGTTCTGCCGAAGAATTTTCCCCCGGTGGATAAGGACCCCCCTGTACTGGGCAGGCGCGGCGCTTGCTCAATACAAACCTCAACGGAGCCGCCGAAAATAGCCGAAGATGTAGAGCTGAGAGTCAGCTTTACATGGCGTCTGCGCAATGGCTATGACACATGCCGCACGCTCCGGATGCTAGTGCTACTCTGCAAGGGGCGGGGGTGAGTTTAGGAATAAAGTACACGTCTTAGCAGGGGGTGTTAAAACAAATGGAGGGCGGGTTTTGCAATGTTGATGGGCAGGTTTGCACGACCTATTTAACTAATGAACACAATGAATTTATCACAGTATCAGTGCGGATTTTGATGATTTGTTGTCCATCATTTTAAAATACTGCCTCTTTTGTGAGTTAAATAGTTTGTGCAAACCCGTCCATCAACATTGCAAAATCCACCCATCAACATTGCAAAACCCGCCCTTAATTTGTTTTTATACGCCCCTCTAAGACGTGTACTTTATTTCTAAAATCACCCCGCTCCTGGCAGAGTAGCACTAGAATCTGGAGCGTGCGGCATCGTTTGGCACAATGTCATAGTCATTGCGCAGGCGCAGTGTAGAGCTGACTCCAGCTCTACATCTTCGGCTATTTTCGGCGGCTCCGCGCTGCGCCTGCGCAGTACAGGGGGGTCCTTATCTGCCGGGGGACCTTTTTCGGCAGGACACCGGGAGGGGGGACTTTTTTCAGCAGGACACCGGCTGACCCGGAACGACAGGATTTTTTCACCCCCCTGTTGCCACGGCGCCGCCCCTGCACCCACTGCCGCCCCGAGGCCTGGCCTCGGTGGCCTTGTCAGAAATCCAGCCCTGGGCATGGAGGTTTTAAGCAATGCAGAAAGATTACAATCTTAAAGTAAACATGGTCACTTTTCTGGCACTTAGGTGTAAAAGATTAAAATATCCTGATTATAAAAATAATTAGCAACTGCTATATTATATATATATTATATATAATGCAGAAAGATTAACTGAATTTATTCCCCTCTGATCTGAGGGGGAGTATGATCACCTTGTATAAATAGGAAGGCTAGCATGCTAGCCTGAAATTATGGGAGGAGTTCGAAGGGTACTTAAACAGACCATCCACGACGGTCAGTGTCGGTTCTAGTGCGCGGTACCCACCCACCCATATCCCCCTTTACAGGGCACTCCTCTACATACAATTCTCAACAGAATTATCCATAACTTCTATCTCAGGTATGGCCCCTTCTTTGGCATACCGTACAGCAGGCCAGGCCACACTTCAGGTCTAATTTGTGTTGTTAGTCTTGTGACGTGTTTATGTGATCCATATCTCTTCAGACAGAGGGCTCCGACCATAAATATATGAATGGCCCATATAGTAGTTTTAGTGGAAACGTGTTCACTTTACACTTGTCACTACAAAATATTTGAGATAAATCTTTAGGACTGAAGGAAAAAAAGGTTAGCAACAGATAGCAATAAAAACCTCTAAGCAATATTAACACTTTCACACTCTATACAAAGCTAAAAAAGTTATGGATATAGACACAGTTTAACAGGCAGCAGAACTAAAGCCGTGTACACACGATAGGTTTTACCGATGAAAACAGTCCGATTGACTGTTTTCATCGGACAAACCAATCGTGTATGGGCCCCATCGGTCTTTTTTCCATCGGTGTTTAACCACTTAACGACCGCCCACTGTAAATATACGTCGGCAGAATGGCACCGACAGGCAGAATCACGTACATATACGTGATTGCCTTTGTATAGTTGGGGGGTCCGATCGGACCCCCCTTCTTTACAGTGGGTGGTCGTTTTACCTTCGGGAGCGATCCGGCATGAGGGGACGGCCGTTAGATTCCGCCCCCCCCCTCTCGATCGCTCCCGGCGAATGAGAGAGCTTCCCCTGCCTGTGTACTGTTTACACAGGCAGGAGGAAGTGATGTCATCTCTCCTGCGGCGCTCACATATACCGAGCGCCGTACAGGAGAAGATGCAGGTTAGTGCACAAAACAGCACACTGACACCAGGACACATAGGCACATAAATCGCCCCCCCAGGCCCCCCCAGACAAACCCAGATCACCCCCCAGATCACCCCCAGCCCCCAGTCACAGTGTCACTGATTGCAGTGACCATTTATGACTGTAAAAGTGTCACTACATTTAGTTTTAGGTCCAGTGTAGCCCCCTAACCCCCCCTAATAAAGGTTTAACCCCCTGATCACCCCCCAGATAACCCTTTCACCCCCTAGCACCGCCGTCGCTAAGCGATCATTTTTCTGATCGATGTCTTAGCGTCGGTGATGCTGATCGGTAGCCAGTAATTTTTTTTAGGTTCGCCGCAGGTTTTTATAGCGTCGGGTACCCCCATATATTACCTAATAAAGGTTTAACCCCCTTGATCGCCCCCCAGGTAACCCTTTCACCCCCTATCACCACTGTCACTAAGCAATAATTTTTCTGATCGCTGTCTTAGCGTCGGTGATGCAGATCGGTAGCCAGTAATTTTTTTTAGGTTCGCCGCAGGTTTTTATAGCGTCAGGTACCCCCATATATTACCTAATAAAGGTTTAACCCCCTTGATCACCCCCCAGGTAACCCTTTCACCCCCTAGCACCGCCGTCGCTAAGCGATCATTTTTCTGATCGATGTCTTAGCGTCGGTGATGCTGATCGGTAGCCAGTAATTTTTTTTAGGTTCGCCGCAGGTTTTTATAGCGTCGGGTACCCCCATATATTACCTAATAAAGGTTTAACCCCCTTGATCGCCCCCCAGGTAACCCTTTCACCCCCTATCACCACTGTCACTAAGCGATAATTTTTCTGATCGCTGTCTTAGCATCGGTGATGCAGATCGGTAGCCAGTAATTTTTTCTAGGTTTGCCGCAGGTTTTTATAGCGTCAGGTACCCCCATATATTATCTAATAAAGGTTTAACCCCCTGATCGCCCCCCAGGTAACCCTTTCACCCCTATCACCACTGTCGCTAAGCGATCGTTTTTATGATCGTTGTCTTAGTGTCGGTGATGCCGATAGGTAGCCAGTAATTTTTTTTTAGGTTCGCCGTCAGGTTTTTATATAGCGTCAGGTACCCCCATATATTACCTAATAAAGGTTTTAACCCCCTAATTGCCCCTAGTTAACCCTTTCACCAGTGATCATCATATAAGTGTTACGGGTGACGCTGGTTAGTTAGTTTGCTTTTTATAGTGTCAGGGCACCCGCCGTATATAACCCAATAAAGGTTTAACCCCCTGATCGCCCAGTGGGTGATATCAATTAGGTTTTAGCGTCAGAGAGGGTCTGCGTCACACCCCAGGCAGCGTCAGGTTAGTGCCAGTAGCGCTAACACCCACGCGTTAAGCATACACCCCCCTTAGTGGTATAGTATCTGAACAGATCAATATCTGATCTGATCAGATCTATACTAGCGTCCCCAGCAGTTTAGGGTTCCCAAAAACGCAGTGTTAGCGGGATCAGCCCAGATACCTGCTAGCACCTGCGTTTTGCCCCTCCGTCCAGCCCAGGCCACCCAAGTGCAGTATCGATCGATCACTGTCACTTGCAAAACACAACACACATAACTGCAGCGTTCGCAGAGACAGGCCTGATCCCTGCGACTCCAGTGCTGTAGGAGGTGATTTCACCACCACAGTAAAAAAAAAAAAAAGCATATATGCCGAAGCATTGGGGCAGCAGGGGCGGAGGAGCGATTTTGCTCCTAATGCCGCGTACATACGGTCGAAATTCCGACGGAGGCTTGCCCGTGGAAAAGTCTGACCATGTGTACGCGGCATAACTTTTGCGGGAAGATGCCCCCATGCTTCGGCATATATAAATGGTGCATGTATGCCCATCATTAGAAGTGGGTGGATGAAGGGCGGTATTCTAATGGTGGGCATACCCACCGATCAATCTCTTTCTTTCGTTCAGCCAACAGGCTGCATGAAAAAAAAGATTACAATACATGTCCAACAAGGACCAGCAACGTACTGGTATGTTGCTGGATTTTGAATGTTTATACCAGAATGATGCCTGTGGGTTTAGGTATCATCTTGGTATCATTCTTTTCAGCCAGCGGCCGGCTTTCATGTAAAAACAATCCTAGTGGCTAATTAGCCTCTGGACTGCTTTTACAAGCAGTGGGAGGGAATGTCCCCCCCCGGATATAAAAAGCGCCATTGGGAAATTGGGAAAGCATTTTATCACACCGATCTTGGTGTGGTCAGATGCTTTGAGGGCAGAGGAAAGATCTAGGGTCCAATAGACCCCAGTTTTTTCAAAAAAGAGTACCTGTCATTACCTATTGCTATCATAGGGGATATTTACATTCCCTGAGATAACAATAAAAATGATAAAAAATAAATAAATATGGAAGCAACAGTTTAAAAATAAAATAAAAAAGCAAAATTAATAATAAAAAAAAAAAAACAAACACCCCTGTCCTGCCCTGCTCTTGCCCAATGGTGAACGCAAGCGTCGGTCTGGCGTCATATGTAAACAGCAATTGCACCATGCATGTGAGGTATCACCGCGAAGGTCAGATCAAGGGCAGTAATTTTAGCAGTAGACCTCCTCTGTAAATCTAACGGGGTAACCTGTAAAGGCTTTTAAAGGCTTTTAAAAATGTATGTAGTTTGTCGCCAATGCGCGTTTGTGCGAAATTTTAAAGCATGTCATGTTTGGTATCTATGTACTCGGCCTAAGATCATCTTTTTTATTTCATCAAACATTTGGGCAATATAGTGTGTTTTAGTGCATTAAAATTAAAAAAAGTGTATTTTTTTCCCCAAAAAATGCGTTTGAAAAATCGCTGCGCAAATACTGTGTAGAAAAAAAAATGCAACACCCACCATTTTATTCTGTAGGGCCTTTGCTTTAAAAATATATATAATGTTTGGGGGTTCAACATAATTTTCTTGCAAAAAAAATATGTTTTCATGTAAACAAAAAGTGTCAAAAAATAGGATTTTTATAACAGCTTACCTGTAAAATCCTTTTCTTGGAGTACATCACGGGACACAGAGCGACATAGTCATTACTAATGGGTTATATAGATACCGTCAGGTGCTGGCACTGGCAACTTCCAAAACCGGAAGTACCCTCCCCTATATAAGCCCCTCCCATCCGGGAGCACCTCAGTTTTGTAGCAAAGCAATAAGTGTCCCCAAAGAGGGGCGGGAGCTCTGTGTCCCGTGATGTACTCCAAGAAAAGGATTTTACAGGTAAGCTGTTATAAAAATCCTATTTTCTTTCTCGTACATCACAGGACACAGAGCGACATAGTCATTACTAATGGGATGTCCTAAAGCAATGCCAAATGAGGGGGGGGATACACCATATATAAGCTGAGCGCTATCAGACATGAGGATCTTTTGCGGCCTGCAACACACTGCGCCAAAAGGCGACATCCTCCTGACTTCTAATGTCCACCTGGTAGAACCTAGTAAACGTGTGAACTGAAGACCATGTTGCGGCCTTACAGATTTGAGCCAGGGAGGCCTGGTGATGCACTGCCCATGAAGTTCCAACTGCTCTCGTGGAGTGCGCTCTAACTTTGAACGGAGGCGGTCTCCTTCTCAAGCCATAGGCTTGTATTATGACCTGTCGAATCCACTTGGCTAAAGTAGATTTTGACGCTGCCTGACCCTTTCTGGGGCCTTCCGGCAGAATAAACAAAGTATCCGTTCTGCGAATCTGAGCAGTGGCTTTTAGATAAGCTTTAACTGCTCTTACTACATCCAAAGAATGCAATAACTTTTCCTCTACCGAAGTAGGTTTGGGGAAAAAAGAAGGAAGAACCACATCTTGGTTCAAATGAAACCTCGATACCACCTTAGGAAGAAAGGCTGGATGAGGACGTAACACTACTCTGTCCTTATGGATAACCAGATATGGCTCCTTACAGGACATAGCTGCTAATTCCGATACTCTTTTAGCCGAAGAAATGGCTACTAGAAAAATAAATTTCCTGGTGAGAAGAACCAGGGAAATATGCTGTAATGGTTCAAATGGTTGTTTCTGTAGACCCGACAGAACCAAGTTTAGATCCCATGGACATATGGGAATATTAACCGGAGGACTAATACGCATCACTCCTTGTATAAAGGCTTTGACTAGTGAATGCGAAGCCAAGGGCCTTTGAAAAAATATTGAAAAGGCCAAAATCTGACCCTTGATAGTACTCAAGGCAAGCTTCCTATCTACAGCCCACTGTAGGAAGTCTAGAATCCTACCTATTACGTACTTATGTGGATGCCATTTCTTGGCCTCACACCACGCGATGTACGCCCTCCAGATTCTATAGTAGATCTGCCTGGATACCGGCTTCCTGGCATTGATCATGGTAGATACCACAGCATTAGAGAGCCCTCTCTTTTTTAGAATGTGGGCTTCAATAGCCAGGCCGTCAAACCTAGGGCTGGTAAGGAAGGGTGGTATATCGGTCCTTGCGAAAGCAGGTCCGGACGACGTGGGAGAGTCCAAGGACTCCCCATTGAAATTTTACAATCTCCGCGTACCACGCTCTTCGGGGCCATGCTGGAGCCACCGGAATCACTGTTTCTTTTCTACCCTGATTCTGCGGAGTAATCGAGGTAACCATTGTGGTGGTGTGAATGCATATATCAGCTTGAACTGATCCCAAGGGAACACTAGGGCATCCGAGCCGCAAGCTAGGGGATCCCTTGTCCGAGAGACAAACCTGTCCCCCTTTGCGTTGAATCTGGATGCTAGAAGATCTACATCCGATGTTCCCCACCGCTGACATATTGTCCAGAAAACCTCGGGGTGAAGGGACCCTTCCTCTGGGCCTAATTGCTGGCGACTTAGAAAGTCCGCCTTCCAATTCTCCACTCCTGGAATGAATACCGCAGATATGGCTGGGACATATTTTTCTGCCCATTTCAGGATGTAATTTACTTCCCTCTGGGCTGCACGACTCCTGGTGCCCCCCTGATGATTGATATATGCCACTGCTGTGGCATTGTCTGATTGAATTCTGACAGGGGACCCTTGGAGTTTGGATGTCCATGCTACTAGGGCATACCGGGCTGCTCGTATCTCTAAGAGATTGATGGGCAGGGCCTTTTCTGCATCTGACCATCTGCCCTGGAGAGACTATTGCTCCAGTACTGCTCCCCAGCCTATAAGGCTGGCATCTGTAGTGACCACCTTCCAAGAAATCGGACTGAAGGATTTCCTTTTCTAGATTCTGGGGAACCAACCACCAACGGAGGCTCTTGCGAACGGAAGGGGACAAGGACATTGTAAGTCTAGGGCCTGAACTTTTTTGTTCCAGGCTGACAGTATGGCCCCTTGCAAATTCCTTGAATGGAATTGACCGTAGGGTACTGCATCGAATGATGCCACCATTTTTCCCAGCAGCCTCATATACAGGCGTATGGACGGCTGTCTTTTTTGTACCCACTAAGTGGATCAAATCTTTCAAAGACAACACCTTTCCTCGAGGCAAGAATATTTTTCTCTGGCCTGAATCCAACCTTAGCCCCAAGTATTCCAGACTTTTGACTGGTTTTTAGGGCTGACTTGTCTCGGTTGATAATCCAACCGTGAGATTCCAGATACTTGATTGTCTTGTGAACGACCACGTCTAGTTTTTTCACTGAGTGGTCTATCAGCAACAAGTCATCCAGATATGCCATTATCATTACACCTTGTGTTCTTAGATTGGCCAATAAAGGGCCAGAATTTTTGTAAACACTCGTGGTGCTGTGGCCAAACCGAAGGGTAAGGCTCTGAACTGAAAATGGCGCCCTTCTACTGCAAAGCGTAGAAATTTTTGGTGGACTGGAAAGATGGGAATGTGCAAATAAGCATCCTTGATGTCGATCGCGGCTAACCAATCCTCCCCTTGTAGGGCAGTGGCCACCGATCGGATCGACTCCATCGGAAAGTCCTGATATACAGGAATTTGTATAGCCCTTTTAGAATTAATATGGGCCTCCCGTCCGCGTTTGCTTCGGGACTGTAAAGAGGTTTGAGTAAAACCCGAACCCTCATTCTTCCAGGGGAACCTCCATAATTACTCCTTGGAGCAATAGTTGTTCTAGTGCCAACAGGAGGGACTCTCTCTTCCGGGGATCCCCTGGCACGTTTGACCTCAAAAATGGGAAGGAGGAGAGTCTTTTAACTCCAAACTGTATCCCAAACCTACTGCGGAGAGCACCTATCTGTCTTGATCGTGTCCCGCCAGGTCTCTTGCGAACAACTGGAGTCCTCCCCCCACCCGACTGAGTGGGGGCTTCAATAAATTTAACTTTGGGGGAGGTTTTGTACCTCCCCTGACCCAGGGTTTCTCATTACCCTGCTACTGTCCCTGTTTTTTACCCCCGGGAATTGACCGAGGAGGCCGTCGGAACTGTTACACGGCCGATGCCCCAGGGACTGGAGAAGCAGGCCTCTTAAAGAGGGACCTCTAACTCTGTTTTTAACCGGCAAGAGCGTATTTTTACCGCTGGAAATTTTCTGGATATATTTGTCCAGGTTTTCCCTGAATAAGCGTTCACCATGAAATGGGACGCTAACCAGCCATTCTTTACAGGGAGCTTCAGCAGACCAGTTTTTGAGCCATAGGAGCCTACGCATATGTACTATAGACAGCATAAGGCTGGAGGCCTGATGGAGTGAATCCTCTATGGCGTCAACCGCAAAGCCTAAGGCTCTAGATAGATCAGCTAGGGCAACGCCTGCTGATCTGTCAAGTCCCTCAAGACCTGTTTCAACTGATCCTTCACTGCTTAGCAGACCCCAATAGCTGCTACTGCTGGTTGTATCACCAAGCAGATTTTCATAAGGACTCCAATTTTTTATCTATTGGGTTCTTGAACATTTGGACATTATCCACTGGACATGTCAGTGATTTATACATACAAGAGATCTCTTGAGGGAATAAATATTTTCTCAGGACGTTCCCAATCCTGGTAAATGAGCCCTTTCAGTAAAGGGTGAAGTGGAAAAGAACAAACAGTCTGGGGGCTTCTAGCGACCCCAACGAGGATACAGTAGTGGTTGATGGTTCCGCAAGGTGCATTTTTAAATGCTGATCGGACCATGTTAGTCAGAGACTGAACCCATAATCTTTCAGCTTGAGATGCTGAGAAAAGGTTCCCCCACTGTTGATTCCTCTATAACAGAATCAACCTCATCCTGATCCCCTTCAGGCAGGTCGATCCCTGTATGGGACTGTTGCTCTGCTAACAGGCACTCTGAAGGAGGAGACGGAGATCGGGCGTGCTTTCCCTGACAGGGAGGCAGCGATTAATGTTGACAATCTCTCTCTAATCCTCCCAGAGCTGAGGAAAAAAACCTCCTCTGTTACATACACAGGAGCAGGTGAACTGAGGACAGCCACAGTACCAAGTACCCCTGCGGGGTCTCTACGGTCACTTACCTCTGAACTTCAGGGGAGACTGGTGCAGCAGAAGTATGCCCAAGATCCTCCGAGCCCGATGAGACCCCCTTCGCTTCCTGGAAGATTCAGTTCCGGAGCTTCTGGACGGCATATTCCTAAGCCTAAAGCTGAGGTATTCCAGCCGTAATACACCACTTTTACTGAGAATAGTCTAGCACAATTGCTGCTATATCACAGTTGGTGTCTACTAATGTGCCTTTCTAGGGGATGCCTGTATCAACCGCTTGCTGTATGCCTTTAAATGTTGCCAGCTCTGTCTCTGTACTTCATAGCCAGCTCACTACAACATTGTGGTTTTTTTTTTTTTTTTTTTTTTTTTTAAACTGCTGGGACGCCCGCACATGCGCAGAAGCGCTGCGGCGCGCACAGAGCGTCATCCCCCAGGCTCCGCCCCCTTTCCCGGCTCACCTCTATATATAGAGGCGCGTGCACGCGCACGCGCGCGGCCACGTGCGCCTTCGGCGCTAATTTCAAAAAATGGTAACAAGGGACAGGAGCCAGGGCCCCTCTTTGCCGCAGGCCGGGGGATGGACGAGCACTGCAACATGGCAGAGGAAGCAGTTTCCTATAAGAGAACTCACCATCTGCCTGGACTTTGCTCTGCTGAGAAGAAGCTAGTCCACATGACAAGAAAACATTCCACAGCGGCCTCTAGTGGACAGACACAGGTACCGCAGTCTAATATATTAAATATATATATATAAAAAAAAATTTTTTTTTTTTTTTTTTTTCTTGACCACCATTAAAAATTATTACATTTTTTTAGTAGTTACAGGCATGCACAGAATTTTGCGGGAATACCATTAGGTAACAGACAGAAAGACAAATTAGGCTTGGGGGTCCCCCAATAGAACCAAGTTCCTGGGGGCCCCCACTTACCTGTTCCCCGCCGCAGGACTTTGTTTGGTCCACAAAAGCCCAAACTTCACCTATCACGGCAGGCATTGTAATCAAACCTTCAGGGACCGGGTTCCCAAGGATTCCACTCCCCTGGACCTGTATAGCACCCTGCACAGAAAACATCTTGGTCGTGGGTATGACCAGAGCTCTGGATCCCAGGGTCCAGCTCTCCTAAGAGAAGCATTACAGGCAAAACCTTGCTCTTCTCTGCAAGGCCCGGGTACCGACCGTTTAGCTATGAAGCTTTTTTGGTCGGATCCGGAATAGCTTACTGAGGCCCAAAAGAACCTGTACGCAAGCTCAGTGAAAAACACATGTTTCTTCTTGGCCAACACCTTAGACACTGGCAAAAAACTGAGGTGCTCCCGGATGGGAGGGGCTTATATAGGGGAGGGTACTTCCGGTTTTGGAAGTTGCCAGTGCCAGCACCTGACGGTATCTATATAACCCATTAGTAATGACTATGTCGCTCTGTGTCCCGTGATGTACGAGAAAGAAAGGGCTTTGTCTTCAAGTGGTTAGAAGAGTGGATGTAAGCTTCCTAATGTTGTGTATAAAATGCCAGAACAGATCAAAACCCCCCCAAATGACCCCATTTTGGAAAGTAGACACCCCAAGCTATATACTGAGAGGCATGTCGAGTCCATGGAATATTTTATATGTTGACACAAGTTGCGGAAAAAAGACAATTTTTTTTTTTTTTGCACAAAGTTGTCACTAAATGATATATTGCTCAAACATGCCATGGGCATATGCGGAATTACACCCCAAAATACATTCTGTTGCTTCTCCTGAGTACGGGGATACCACATGTGTGAGACTTTTTGGGAGCCTAGCCGTGTACGCGACCCCAAAAACCAATCACCGCCTTCAGGCTTTCTAAGGGTGTAAATTTTTGATTTCACTTCTCACTGCCTATCACAGTTTCGGAGGCCATGGAATGCCCAGATGGCACGAAACCCCCCCAAATGACCCCATTTTGGAAAGTAGACACCCCAAGCTATTTGCTGAGAGGTATTGTGAGTATTTTGCAGATCTCGCTTTTTGTCACAAAGTTTTGAAAATTGAAAAAAAAAAAGAAAAAAAAAATGTTCTTTCTTCATTTTCAAAAACAAATGAGAGCTGTAAAATACTCACCATGCCTCTCAGCAAACAGCTTGGGGTGTCTACTTTCTAAAATGGGGTCATTTGGGGGGGTTTTGTGCTATTTTGGCATTTTATGGCCTTCAAAACTGTGATAGGTAGTGAGGAGTGAAATCAAAAATTTGCGCCCTTAGAAATCCTGAAGGCGGTGCTTGGTTTCCGGGGTCCCGTACGTGGCTAGGCTCCTAAAAAGTCCCACACATGTGGTATCCCCGTACTCAGGAGAAGCAGCAGAATGTATTTTGGGGTGCAATTCCACATATAACCATGGCATGTGTGAGCAATATATCATTTAGTGACAACTTTTTGTAATTTTTATTTTTTTTGTCATTATTCAATCACTTGGGACAAAAAAAAAAAAATATTCAATGGGCTCAACATGCCTCTCAGCAATTTCCTTGGGGTGTCTACTTTCTAAAATTGGGTCATTTGGGGGGGTTTTGTACTGCCCTGCCATTTTATCACCTTAAGAAATGAGATAGGCAGTCATAAATTTAAAGCTGTGTAAATTCCAGAAAATGTACCCTAGTTTGTAAACGCTATAACTTTTGCGCAAACCAATAAATATACGCTTATTGACATTTTTTTTACTAAAGACATGTGGCTGAATACATTTTGGCCTAAATGTATGACTAAAATTGTGTTTATTCGATTTTTCTTATAACAAAAAGTAGAAAATATCATTTTTTTTCAAAATTTTCGGTCTTTTTCCGTTTATATCGCAAAAAATAAAAATTGCAGAGGCAATCAAATAAAATGAAAGCTCTATTTGTGGGAAGAAAAGGATGCAAATTTCGTTTGGGTACAACGTTGCATGTCCGCACAATTTACAGTTAAAGCAGCGTAGTGCAAAATTCTGAATTCACCTCTGGTCCTTTAGCTACCAAATGGTCTGGGGCTTAAGTGGTTAAAAATAGAACATGTTTTAAATTTATCATTTATAAAAAACCCACGCATGCTCAGAATCAAGTCGACGCATGCTCAGAAGCATTGAACTTATTTTTCTCTGCTCATCAGAGTGTTTTATGTCACCGCGTTTGAAACGGTCGGTTTTTTGACTGATGGTGTGTGGGCAAGACTGATGGAAGACAGTTTCATCGGATTTCCGATGGAAAAAACCATCTGATTAAAATCCATAGGATATCCGATCGTGTGTACAGGGCTTTACAGATTTAATCAATATTCGGAAAAAAAAAAAAAAAAATCTTTTATCACAAACCTGATATTTTATCGCACTAACTACAAATAAATCGGATCTGATTTGTACTCAAAACAAGTCTACTGATAGAACCCTATATGGGATAGATAAAAGTCTTTCAATAAACTTTTCCTTATGTCATACCACAACACTATGCAAAACAATATTAGGAATGCTAACTCCATTTGGGGAGTTATACATATTTCTATAGAATGATTCCCTTTAAAGTGGTTGTAAACCCTCTGGGGGAAGTTACACCTACAGGTAAGCCTAGATTAAGGCTTACCTGTAGGTGCTTCCAATGTCTCTGAGACCTACACGGTCTCGGAGATATTTGCAATTCCCCCGAGCGACGCCTTCTTCTGCGCATGCGGCGTCTTGAAAGGGCATGCTGTGCCATTTCAAGCTGGGGTCATGCGTTAAAGGTGGCTCCCGCGCAGTAGCCCATTATGCTTTACCTTTACAGGGAGACATAGAGGAAGTAAACCCCATCAGGGTTTACTTCCTCTTTAATCCGTTCAACATGATAACTTATGACAAGTTCTCCGACACATGTGATAAAACCAGCCTGAATTTTGTGTCAGGGTGGGTGCTATAAATAGATTAGCAGACAGTGGAATCGAGGTCAGTAGACTCCCTGCCCACCTCTACACTTCCCTTGTCAACATGCATTTTATCCTATCTATTTCTTACGCAGAGAAGCCCGGAGCAAAATACAAAGTATAGGCAGAGGGCTGGCATGACTATGTAGCAGAGAGCCGCAGAAGGGGTTAAAAATATGGGAGTGCTAAAGGGTGAGTAGTAGGGGTGGCCAGAGTTAATATTTTCCCGGGGTAGGAGGGGCGTGGGGAAGGTCTGAGGTCAGTCGTGGGGCAGCACTGTGAGAGGAAGCTTGTGTGTCACCGCTTCTCTCTTCTTCCCCACAGCATGGCTGAAATGGCAGAATTCCTGGCGCAATTGCGTGCAGCGGCTGCATCCCAAGGGGCGGATTGGATCCAGCAGCAGATTGCGGCCATCGCCCGGGAGCAAGATCAGGATCCGGAGGAAGGTACTTCAGGGGGCCAGCGTGCTAGGAGGTCAAGTCCACCTGAGCGCTTCTCTCCCCCCTCTTCCCCCCGAGCTCAGCGCCACTATGGGAGCCCACCTCTGGTGGCCCCTCCAGACACCCCCGCCTCGGCACCCATTCCGGCGGCGAGGGGTGGTGCTGGGAGGAATCCCCGTCGCAGGCGGAGCTCATCTGGTGGAGACCAAGGCGCAGCATCCCCCCGGTCCCGCCAGTGCGTCGCGGAGAATGGACCATTCGGGTGCCTCTCATGGCGATGTCCCTGTCGGGGAGGCAGCCCGGCGTGGTAGAGGTCGTCCGCCTCGGGTCTTGGGCGCCCCCCACAACATGCTCCGATGGATGGTCGTTCTCTCCGGTCCGGGGGCGGAGCCAGGCAGGGCCTCCCTTCTTGGGGGCCTGTGATGGAGGACGGCAGGATACCTGACCGAAGAGATGCGGGTGCTGCTGGAGCAGGAGCGAGGCGAGGCCCGGGGGCTGGGAATGGAGCGTCCAGACCTGGAGCCGGCGCCTCTTCGTTGGTGGTCCCATATGTGGCAAGTCGGCTTGATACAGCTGTCCTCCGGTCGGAAGGAGAACTTTCCAGCTCCGAGGATGAGCGTTCGGATCCAGAAGCACCGGTGGATGCAGGAAGTGCGGCTGTGGGACCTTCTTTTGTGCAGCCGGGTAAGTCACATGCTAACTCTTTCTCTTCTTTGCAGGCTGTGTTAGGGGGTTTGCTGGGTTTGGGGGCGGGGGGTGGCGGGGGCAGGGTGCTTCCTCTCCCCCGCCGGTATTGGTTAGTGCTCCTGCACCCCACGCTGCGGCCGCCATGGCTGCTGCGTCGGGAGCAGAGGTGGAATTGCAGGGTCTTTTGTCGGGTTTGCGTTCTCTGGTACAGCGTTTTGAGGCAGGGCCGGTCAACTCTTCTCCGGTGTCCGGGTGGGTTCCTGGGCAGTCCACGCCGGCGGTAGTAGCGGGGTCAGGAGATGTGGCGGGTCAGGCGCCGTGGGGGGGGGCGGGGGTCCCGTGGTTTCCTCGGTAGCGGACAAGCCAGCAAGCGAAAAAGATTCCGGTAAAACAGCGGATATCGTGCGCTTGGCGGATGCTGCCAAATGCGAGGTGTATGTGTGTTTTGAGGGCCCGCTGGGGTCACATCTCAAGTCGGAGGTGAGGGAAAAAATATGGAAAGGTGAGTATGTGGAGATTTTTTCCTTATTGCCCCTCGAGAAGTTTAACCTGGTTAGGGTTAAACCTGACGAGTCAAAAAAGGAGGAGGAAGAAAAGCGTCGGTATAGCCTTATTCCTCGCTCCTTTGTTAACTGGCTTCAGGCGTTTGACATCTTATCTAGTGTGATTGGTGAGAAACAGCCGAGTGCTGCTCGGCGCTTTTTTGCTATCAGGATGCCATTGGGGAGGCTCACCGGGTTTATGGGGGCCAGGCGTGGCTACGGTATGAGGAACAATTTCGTCAGCGGAAGGACGTTCGCCCATCCATCCGCTGGGACCATAAGGACATCAGTTTATGGATGAAGCTTATTTCCTTACGCGCGTGCCCCCATGGCTTTTTTTCAGGGGAAGGTCGGTGGTTCAGATACCCCAGGACAGTCGGCCACAAAGAAAGGGGATGTGTTGGCAGTTCAATGAAGGAGCCTGCAGGTTTGGAAACGGTTGCCGTTTCAAGCACGAATGCTCCGGCTGTGGGGGCGGACGTTCATTGTCACAATGTTTTAGACAGGGTAAGGGGCATACAGGGGACACTTCAGGAAAAAGAGAGGACTCTGGTGAAGGTGGTAAGAATGCTTCCTTTTCTAAATAGATACCCGGACCGGGCGGCTGCCCGGCTCCTGGAAATGGGTTTTAGGGATGGTTTTCGGATTCCGTGTTCGTTACAGCACATCGCCCCAGTGTCTCGGAATTTGCGTTCGGCGTTGCAGCATCCGGGAGTGGTTTCGAACAAATTGGCCAAGGAAGTGGCCCTAGGCCGCATGTCCGGCCCATTCCCTGCCCCTCCATTGGTGAACCTAGCGATGTCGCCCCTGGGGGTGGTGCTCAAAAAGGAACCTGGCAAGTTTAGAATAATTCACCATTTGTCGTTTCCGAAGAGGGGCTCGGTCAACAATGCCATTGACATGGAGGCTTGCTTGGTGTCATATGCTTCACTTGATGCGGCTGTGTGCTGGGTTAGGCGGTATGGCGAGGGGGCCCTGATGGCAAAAATGGATGTGGAGGCGTCTTTTCGGCTTCTGCCTGTTAATCCTGACAGTTTTTACCTGTTGGGATGCATGTGGCAGGAGTCGTTCTACATTGATCAATGTTTGCCGATGGGCTGTTCGGTCTCATGCTCACTGTTTGAGACTTTCAGTTCATTCTTGGAATGGGTGGTTCGGGATGTGTCGGGCATCAGTTCTATCATTCATTATTTGGATGATTTTTTGTGCGTGGGACCGCCATCGTCGGGGGTGTGTGGGGTCTTGCTGGCGACGTTGCAGCATATTGCCGATCGTTTTGGGATCCCTTTGGCGCCGGATAAGACTGTGGGTCCTGTGTCCGAGATTAGTTTTTTGGGCATTGTGATCGATTCTCAGGCCATGGAGTGTCGCTTGCCGGAGGACAAGTTGCATGACCTTCAGGCTGTGGTTTGTTCAGTGGCTGGAACACGGAAAATTCAGTTGCGGCAGCTTCAGTCCCTTTTGGGAAAGCTGAATTTTGCGTGTTGGATCATTCCGATGGGTCGGGTGTTTTGCCACCGCCTATCGTCGGTTACGGCAGGCGTGTTTTCTCCCAAGCATTACATCACGCTCAACTTCAACACAGTCACAGTAGAAGTGAAAGAATTCTCCCCGGAGGAACAATCCTTCCCTTCTAAAAGTAAACCCCCCTTTTTTTTTTTTTTTACTTAAAACCAAAGTCTTTTCCCTTTTTTTTAGACAATGCAACACCGCCACCTCGAGGGAGTGCCACCGTCAGAACACTCGTCCTAAAAGAAACTTTACTTTTTGGGTAAAACTTCCTCTTCTTCTTCTCTGGCCCTGCTCTGAGCTATTCTACCCCAAAGTCTTTATGTCTTTGCTGTGTGGAGAGAGGAAAAAAAAACAACAACTGTTCCCACTCTTCCATAAGTAGATTACCCGTTCTGTGTGGGCAAACAGTTCTGGGCTCCAGAGAGTGCACTCCGGAAATAAAAGGCAAACAACAAGAGTTTAGTCTCTTCACAGATAATACTGTGGATGCGGCAACACCAACGGCTTCCAATGCTTATCAAAGGTGTCAATATGGTACTCAACATTATCTTTGTCCTTTCGGAAAATAACCACCTTGTCCGCATGTATGTGCCGACCGAGCATCCAGGCATTCCTACAGTCCTTGTACCGCTTGGTAGCTGTAGGAGAACACAAATAGAACCTGCGGGCCTGGGGTACTTTGATATGTGTCCATACAAAGTCCGGGTACCACCGGTGTCTATAGGCCTCTACCTCAAACAAAAGTTCCTTTGGCAGGTACGGGTACTCCCACCCGTATTCACTAGCAACCTTCTGGTTAAATAACCTCTGCAAACGGGACAAAGGTGGCATGGTCAGACGATCTCCCATACCGGTCATAACTATGGCATCCGGGTGCCGAGGTACTTTCACTACCTCAGGACCAGACACAGGGGCCCGCAATGACACCTGCTCCATCCCAGCAACAGATCCAGGTATCTCCAGTGGTGGAAGTGCAGACAAGGTGACAGATCTCTCCTCTGGCTCCGGGGCCTCCACCCGGGGCGCGCTCTCCCCTATTTCTACGGGACAAGGACAGGGGCATCTTAACCCTACCCTTTCGCTCAAACACCTCGTCAATGGCGGTGGCGTCTCCCGGATCAGAGACCGACTCCAGGTCACATTCCTCTGCAGGCAAGTAGCGCCGGGTAGAAGACGAGACACCGCCTCTAACCAGTTCAAGGGCCCTGGGATCCCTGACCCAAGCATCCCCGACACTTCGGACTGCTGACAGAGTCTCTTTCCCCGGCTTACCTCGGCTTGTAGCTGAGCCAGGACGTCCGGAACTTTTCCCTTCGGATGCATCCGTTCCGAGTAAGCGCTGGGGCGTAACTTCACCACGGCCGCAGGAAGCCTTCACAAAGCCAATCTTCCTCTTGGGCGGTGGGAGTAAGGACTCTGTGGTGACCGAGGCAACATCCTCCGGTCTCTCCGATTCCAGTTACTCAATCTCCGGAACATCTCTGCTGGCGACTTCCTCCGATGTCTCAACAGTGCACATAGGGGTGGCTGCAAAAGCTCTGGCTCCTTCCTCCGAAGTAGTGGCGCCTGTAAGGCAGTTGAGGCGGAAAGCCCGAGGCTTCTCTCTAGGTTGCTCCACCTCAAACAAGAACTCCCTACAATGCTCGCATCTGCCGAAGGGCTTGAGATGCACCACCAGTCCCAAACAGCCGGGACAAACCACTCCGAGGGCCTCCACATCTCTGCAAATGTAGAGGGCAAAACGTCCCCGGGGCTTCAGCCGAATCCCTGTATCCGTCAGGGAAGCAGCAAACGAGGTCTTATTCATGGTGGTTGTGGTCGGAATCCATGAGGCATGAGACGCCATGTTGCTCGCTTGCTGTTCCATTGCGCACTGTCCTTTTGGTGCCAAAGTCCCCACGTGCAACTCTTCACATGGCCAGACTTCTCCCATCTTCTGCACTGTTCGCGGGCTTTCTCTATAGGCATGCCCACGAACTACGCAGTCAGGGCTCTCCTCGTGGCGCAGTTCTCAATATGTCCGACCTCCACGGAACTTCACTGGGCACACCGCACCACAAGCCCGTACCCTCCTGTGTTAAGAGGTTAGGCGGTGTTGATTTTGGGATTTGTCTGCAGCCAGAGTATAAAGTGCTCCTGAGTATGAATCTCACCTCTACAGTGTGTAGATGCAAGCCCTTGACTTCCCCAGGAACGTAAATGTCCACACCAGCTGAAAGTCCAACTCAATATTTATTTTCACTTGCACAACACATAGTCTCTTGGATAGAAGAAAGGTTGGAGCAAAGACACAGGACAGCTTTAAGGTGTGGAGGAGGTCCAGGCACAAACGTAGCTCAAACTCTTCTGACTGTCCAGGTTTATCAAACAGTTTTGGCGCATCGTCTCTGCCACAGACCATGAGGTTGGTCTTTGCCACAGACCCTGTGAATAAGGTCACTGCCACTGATCTGGCGAACAAGGTCTCTGCCACTGACCTGATGAACCTTGGTTCCTTCCTAGGACATAGCCCCTTTCAGGGAGAAGACGTCCCCCCAGAGAGTCAACAGACCCCTTCCTTCACCGTGTCCACAGCACCGGTCCCTCGGAACAGATCTTCCCTTCTCTTAGAGTGCGGGTCCCCTCACAAGGCGGCACCCTGGACTCCTTGATTTCTTGCGGACCCCAGCCAAAGGCTGCTGGGCTCCGGGCCGCTACTGTAACTCCTGGGCCTCCGTGCCCAGGCGGACAGGAACGGTAATGTAGTACCTCACCCCAGGCTAAAGGTGCCTGAGGTGGAACCGGAACAAGGCCTCCGGGCCTAGGGCACCCGAAGACGACACACACCCAGGCCGAAGGCGCCTGGGCGTGGACGAACCACACACACCCAGGCTGAAGGTGCCTGGGCGTGGACGAACAACCCCCTCTCAGAAGATATCTGCCCCTTTATATCTTCTCCCGGCATGCACATCAGGTTCCCCGCCTCACTGTATGGCTGCCAAGAGGGGACACAAAAAGGCACAGCACTGCGCTCGCAGTTCAACCCTGGCCCAGAATGGCAGTGCCACCCACCGGCCACAGGGAACACATCACCAGCCTTAACCCCTGAGAACAAAAAATGGTCCATGAATCCTATCAATTTAATGTGTCTGAGCCTGGTTACCACTCAGACACTTCCCCTAAATTGAACAACCCGCTACATATGCGTTGTATTTGGGGGGGGTTGGCGGTTGGGGATTCTTGGAGGCAGTAGACAGTTTGACCAACTTGGCATAAGTGGGGAACCATCAAGTTATGGGATCCTCGGTTGATGCCAGCTAACCGTGGTTTAGCTGGCATCGGTTGATGGGCACCAGCGTGGGGAAGGTTCAGAGTGCTATGGTCCTTGAGTCGGCGCACTGCGACTGGGATCTTTGAGGGCCACGCTGGTACGAGGAAAATTCGGTCAATGCCTTCAATTATCTTCAACAGGGTGCAACTGTATCTGTGAAGGATTGTTTTTAGTGAAATAAAGATGTTGGTTAATTTGTTATGGTTAATTTGTTAATAAAATGGCCAAGCGGCCAATTTTACTCCAAAATGGTTGTCGCCTGGTTATTTAGAAGTTAAGGTATACTTTTGGGTAATATGGGAACGTAGGTTTATCTGACTTACTATAGTCATGAACTTCTGCTATGGTCACTAACATTCAGTCAAAACTCAGAAAAGTCACCACATGACTTCAGCATGCCCAAACATGCTGAGGTGTGGAACAGCCAATCCTGGGAGAGCTGGAGAAGAAAGGAGAAGGGATGGGAAGTACACAGAATGCCTCTCTCAGGCTCCTGCATGAGATAAGGAAATTACCTGTCTGTTATAGCAAGGGGGAAGAATTGACTCCTATTTCTCTGTGTGTTAGTTTTTATCTTACTTAAAAAACATAAGAGGATTGCTCAGAGCTGTATTAACTCTTTGTGGCAAGACTGGCCACAGATGACATGAAATCCTATACAACCTTTAACCCTAAACGAAGCCCACAACACTCATAACCTTACAGCCTAACTCTAACCTGACCCCTGACAAATTAATTTCTATGTTGCATACTCAAATCATCCTGTTATGAGAATCTTTGTACATTCTCATGCCACAAATTTGCAGCTTGTGTTATAATAAACAGATTTATGCATCTCTAATTTACAGGAGTTTGTATACCTTTACTTCCAATAGCTCCCCAATTTAAAATTAATATCTTGCTTTTCGATTAGTGTTGGTCTTGCTTTTAAATTAGTGCTCAGTTCTTTATTGAGCTGAAAATGCAGCAAACATATTTTTTACTTGATTGACCTTTGTGCAAGAAACAGAGGGCTAAAACTCTGCAAATCAACATTTATTTTTGTCCTGGTATTCTTGGTGATGATATGACCTTCAAAGAATTACTACAACACTTAAATACTGTGTTTAAACAGAAATAGAAGACTGCAAAACCTTTGATGATAGTTTCTCTTTTCAGATGCAACACCTTAAAATATACTTGGAGATTGCTGTCCTTATAATTAAATTCCTATGACAGGACAAAGTTTTGCTGTGTGTTAATACAGTAGGATTCAAATATGTATGCTGGATGCTAACAAGATCATAAATATATTCCCATTGCATTCCTTAGCGGGTAAAGCCTGGAAGGGAGGGTGGGGGGGGGGGGTGCTGCAGCAACAACCTGTAAGGTACCTGTGGTAGGTAGTGTCCTGGCGGTGAAGTACCAAATCAGCAGGCTGGAGAATGGTCAAGAATTCAGGCAGAGGTTCAATACACAGTATTTAAAATCAGCTGTGGGACCAGGAACATCCCGGTTCAAAGACACCCAGGTACACGACAGGACCCCCTCCCCAGTGTATTCCCCGGGGGGCCCATCTGGGCTTAGCAGGAAAGGAGGCATGGAAGTCTCGAATAAGAGCAGGGGCATGCAAATCTTTTGCTGGAACCAAGGAACGGTCTGTGATGGGATATTCCTTCCAATGAATCAGATACCGTAGACCACGACCCTGCCTTCTAGAATCCAAAATCTTAGAGACTTCAAACTCATGTTGTCCATCAACAAGAACAGGAGGAGGTAGCTGTTGAGTTCTGGAGTAGCAATTGAAAATTGCCTTTTTGAGGAGAGAAACGTGGCATATGGGATGTATCCGGAGAGAGGAGGGTAATTTCAACCGATAGGAGACTGGCCCTACTCAAACAATAATTCTGTAAGGACCGATGAATCGAGGGCCCAATTTGGTAGAAGGTTGTTTCAGTCTCACGTATTTGGTTGATAGCCAAACTCTGTCCCCCACCACATATGGAGGTATATGGCGTCTTTGTTTGTTGGAGAAAAGCGCATACTTGCCTGCTGACTTCCATAGTAATAAGCAAATCTTTTTCCAGTGTAGCAGAATGTTTTTCACATGATGATCTGCTGCTGGTACACCAGAAGAAAGTTGAAGTAGGGGAAGACTCTGGGGGTGATAGCCTAGGGCTGCGTAGAATGGTGTGGTATGAAGAGCACTGTGCCAATGAGAGTTAATGACGAGTTCAGCCAAAGGCAAATACTCAGACCAATTGGAGTGTAACGCATTGACACAATGTCGAAGATACGTTTCCAGGGTCTGGTTCATGCATTCGGTTTGACCATTTGCTTGAGGGTGATGTGAGGTAAAGAGTGAGAGCATTACTCCCAGTTTCTTACAGAACGTTCTCCAGAATCTGGAAACAAACTGGGATCCGTGGTCTGAGACAACATTGATAGGTATACCATGATGTTTCACAATATGGGAAAGGAAGAGGGTAGACAGTGCTTCCACTGTAGGTAATCCAGGGAGTGGTACAAAATGAGACATTTTGGAAAAGCGATCCACTATGACCCATATAGAAGTCATGCCCTCGGACTTGGGTAAATCTGTAATGAAGTCCATAGTCAAATGGGTCCAAGGCTGGTGAGGTACAAGAAGTGGTAGTAACAGTCCAGTAGGCAATGTGTGGGGTACTTTATCAGCAACACAAGTTGGACAGGCAGCCACATAGTCAGTAAAATCTTTTTTCATATGAGGCCACCAGACATGACGCTGCAAGGTCTTAAGAGTAATGGTGACACCAGGATGACCGGATAACACACCATCATGTGCCCAAATGAGTACAGGTTTTCAGAGGGGCTACGAACAGGCGACCTGGTGGTATCTTCAAGCCTTGAGGAACACGATTCTGGGTTTCTTCTAGCTGCTGGGAAAGAGCAGTAGAGATCTGTGTGACAATTTTGTGAGGTGGGATTATATACTGCTCGGAAGGTCGATTTTCTTCAGAAGTAGCGAACTGTCTGGAAAAGGCATAGGCTTTCTTATTCTTATGCCCATGGACAAAAGAAAGAACACAATTAAAATGGGAGGAAAACAGAGCCCACCAAGCTTGATGTGAATTCAAACGTTTAGCAGTCTGAAGATACAGCAGGTTTTATGGTCAGTCAGGATAGAAAAAGGCTTGGAAGCCCCTTCCAGAAGATGTCGCCATTCAGACAATGCCAATTTGATGGCCAGTAAATCTCGATTCCCAACATCATTATTCATCTCTGCTGGAGAAAACTTTCTAGAGAAAAACACTACTGTATGGACTCTACCATTCTTAGGTTGTCTCTGGGACAGCACGGCACCTACTCCTACTTCGGAGGCCTCAACCTTAACAATGTACTGGAGATCGGAAATTGGATGTTAAATAACTGGAGTCTTGATGAACATGTCTTTTAATTGCTGGAAAGCTGATTCCTCTTCTGAGGGCCACACCTGCAATTTGTACCTTTCTTAGTCATATCAGTAAGGGGGGCAGCGTTTGAAGCACCTGTAGTAATTTGCGCACCCTAGAAAGCTTTGGAGGCCTCTTAAGGTGGTTGGTTGGGGCCATTGCAAGACAGCAGAAAGTTTTTGAGGGTCCATTTGGAAACCGACACCACTTATGATGTATCCAATTCATTTAATATGGTTTTGCTGAAAACTGCATTTCTCAATCTTCGAGGTGGTTTTCTCTCAGTCGTTGCAATACCTGCTTTACATGTGAGATGTGCTCTAGATGAGCCTTGAAAAAGATTAAAATGTCGTCCAAGTAGATGATCATAAAACTGTTGCTGAAATCGTGAAAAATGTAATTCATGAAATGTTGGAAGACATCAGGGTTGTTACAAAGCCCAAATGGCATAACCAGATACTCAAAATGTCAATCACGGGTGTTGAATAGTGTCTTCCACTCATCTCCCTCTCGAATTCAAATCAGGTTATAAGCCCCTCTGAGTTCCAGCTTAGAGAAGATAACGGCTCCCTTAAGTACGTCAAACAGTTCTAGGATGAGAGGCAAAGGGTAAGAGTCGTTTACAGTGATTTGATTTAACCCTCGATAGTCTATGCATAGGCGAAAACCCCCATCTTTTTTTCAAAAAAGAAAAAACCTGCCCCTACTGGAGAAGAAGAGGGTTGGATAAAACCTCTTTCCAAGTTGTCTTTTACGTATTCCTCCATAGATTTTTGTTCAGGCAATGACAGGGGGTAGGTCCTTCCCTCGGGAAGAGGAATCAATTCAATCACACAGTCAAAAGAACAATGTGGAGGTAAAACCTTTGCCTTTTGCTTGCAAAATACATCTGCAAACCCATTGGTATTTGCGTGGCAAGGTAGGTGGGATGGCCATGGAATTCAACAGACAACCAGAAAGTCTTTGAGGTTGAGACAAACAGTTTAGATAACAGGATGTTCCCCAAGAGGTTAGTTCTCCATTTTCACAATTAAAAGAAGGGTTGTGTTGTTGTAACCATGGATAACCAAGGATAACAGGCAGAAGTGGTGAATCAATAAGAGACAGGACGATTTCTTTTTTATGGAGTGCACCTACCTGAAGGGTGATTGTTGTAGTCTCAAACTTTATAAGGCCATCTCCCAACGGTTGTCCATTTAGGGTGGTGATGCTCAGAGGTCTAGACTTAGGAAATAATGGGATGTTATTTTCTTTAGCAAAAGTGTAGTCCAGAAATATGCCAGCAGCTCCAGAATCCACAAAAGCCTCAGAGGAGAAAAGTTTAGAGGCTATATGGAAAATTGTGGGAACAATAATCTTGCTCTTGGAGGATATACCTGTATAGCGATACCCCCAGTTAAGAGGGCTGCCTTGATTGTTTCGGGCCCTGTATTGCACCGCTGTCAACCCCTGGCAATCGGCTCTAACCTCTCGTGGCACAGTTAGTAAAGGGGATGATAGAATTGCAATCACTCTAATATTCCGTATGACACAATCCCACAGTAAGGCACACAGTGATGGTATAGAACAGTAAATGACACTGACAACCAATATACTTAACTCTAATATTTTACTGTTGGTAAAGGTTGAAATGATAAACAGTATGCAATGTCACATGCAGAGCCCTGCAATATGGATATACTTATTAAAACATCAAAACGTTCAGCAATATGATAGACATTTTAACAGACCCCGCTGCAGCTATCCTCCCTCGTGGACAATATGGCGCCCAGCAATGTCCTATACTACCCAGTCAGGCCTGACTATGATTTGGGTATAGTACTGTGGAAGAAATCTTTGCTAGCAAAACATGGTGGTGCACTTTAAGAACAATTGTAATCCAACAAAGTAACGATGATCGGTAACTTTATAATGCCAGGGAGACTAAGTTCAGCAGATAGTCTCCCCAGAGTGTAACTGCAATCACTATGATGGCCCTGAATAAAGTTAATGGGCCTAGGAATACTGTGGTGTAGTTCTGAGCAGATGCTCTCTCACCCGACCGGACTAGTCCTTGTCCGTTACTTCCGTTACTGTGACTTGATTCACAGTGTCCACGACACCCGGGTCTTCGGTCCTCCTGATGACAGCACTCAGCAACAGGATCAGATGCTCCGCAGGCTCCTCGGTGGAGCGGAAGGCTCTTTGGAAAAGCACAAGGCCCAGGCTTCAGGCAGGTCCGCACAGGGATCCTCTTGCTGGGAGTGCGGTGTCCAAAGAGAGAGAAACTGGGGCCCGCCTCCCTCTTATAAAGTCCACCCTAGCAGTCTTTGCACGGGGCAATGCACCCTGGGTGCCTCAAGGTGTACTGGGTACTGTAGTCTCTTGAGGTTTAAAGGGCAATACCCAGCTACACCTGTAAGGTCTAAACCAGCTCCTCCAACACTGGTTAGACCCTGCCTTTTACTAAACGGGAAGGGCAAACAGATAACAAATGTCCTTTAAGTCCACAGTACAAGCATAGGCCCAGTGCACACCTCCTTTGTTTCTCTGACTCTGTTAGATGGAGACGGCTGACTTCCATGGGTTCCACAGGTGCCTGGGATTCAACTGAAATTTCAGTTTCTGGCTGAGGTGGTGCTTGGAAGCTAGGGGCCAAACGATAAACTGGCCTAGGAAGCTTGCGAGTTGCAATTCTCTCTTGGCACCTTTCATGATACCGGACATCAAAACGAACACAAAGCTCTATGAATTTCTCCCGGTTATCTGGAGAATCCTTATAGACTAATTAGTCTGTAAGACCTTTTCGGAAGGCTGCTCATAATGCCCTTGAGTCCCAATTAGTCTCAGCAGCCAGGTTACGGAACTCAATAGCATACTGTGCCACAGACCTTGTACCTTGCTGTATGTCCAAATTGAGTACTCAGCTGCAGAAGTTCTATCTGGCTTGCCAAATACAGTCTGGAGAGAAGCCAGAAATTTGTCAGCGTCTTGCAGTACAAGATCATTGGGTTCCAGGTAAGGAGAGAACCAGGGAGGGCTTGACCGGATGTAGAGGGGAGAGGTGAGGTGAGAGGCCGTAGCAGCACGGACCGCACACCCGCTCCCATGTCACTCACTGTCTAAGCCGATTCTATTGCTTTCTATGGAGGAGGAGGGAGAACTGAGGGAGGAGATGCCGGAGATCCAGCGACCCCGGAACTGACTCGAGCCACCTGAGCCCCTGGCGCTGCCACCGCTGAGCTGCCTGAGCTGCCGGAGCTGCCCTATGGAGGAGGCAGGAGGATTGTAAAGTCCGGACGCCCAGCCGCCGCAACACCGCAATCCTGCAACATTTCAAGTGCAGCAAACAGCGCACACCGCCGGCAACAGCTGAGCCGCCCTGCATGGAGGAGGACGCCCTGCATGGAGGAGGAGAAGGGTAAGCCCAAGGGTGGACACCTTACAGGACAGCAGGATAGCCTTACAGGATAGCCTTATAACACACATGGTAAGGCAACACACGCAGTGGAAGCAATACACATTTTTTTTTTTTTATAAAAAGAAAGGGAAAACAGACTGCACAGACTGCTTTTTGAAGACCGCCATTGGTACGTAGGAATGGACAGCTGAGGTCTGAGGTGGAGGTGGTGAACACAAGGCTGGTGTTGGCCACGCTACAGGGTGTATGGCGTATGGTGTACCTGGGACACTACAGGGACACTACAAGGAAGAACCGTGGGGGTAGTGCGGGGCACTGTGGAGCACTATGAACAGGGCTCAGATTCAGTGGAAAGCATAAACTCTGTGTAGACCCTGTGCTTATAGACACCCCGTATGCCAATTTGCAGTGGGGTCGCGGCAGGGGCTGGTGGAATAATGATATGGACATGGAGACAGGGAGAGATAATATAAAGACCCCTTAGATATACTATACATGGTATAGATCTCCCACAGGGATCTGCTACACTGGTATCTTGCACCTTGCACTTTGCACTTTCACCCATAAATATAAAATATACACCCTGCCTCCGGAGATTTGGGGTAAAGGAGATAAGGGGACAGAGTTAAATAGCTGTACGGCCTGGGTGCCGGGAGAACGGTAGGAACAAAAACGTTTGACTTGGAACTACGGAAAAAAAAAAAAAAATAGAACTACACAGCCCCATAAACTCTACAGTTCTAACAAAAACCGGAGGATAGCGCTGGATATTCTGTCAGTAATGACAAAAAAAAAAAGGTTTGGAAGTCACTTCTCAGGAAAGAACCAGCTCAGGTGGCAGGGAACAGATGAATTCTCAGACACAGCCACAGCCACAGCTACAGACACATACAACGCGAGGAACTAAGGCAAGCCAGGCCGCAGCGGCGGCTGCAGCGGCAAAGTTGGAGAGATTTGCGCATACGGCAGGCCATACACCGAGCCAGACACCCAAAAAAACACAGGGGGAGCAACAAACCACCTCTCAGAGGAGAAGTCAGGGAAAGATATTAACAATGGATACATTAGCAGCTGCGGTTGGTAACACGGGGGCAAAGAAAAAGACACAGAAGGAAAACGTAGAATTGACTGTAGAACAGACGAAAGAGGGGGAACCATCTATGAGAGAGATTCTCCAAGCAGTGAATAATTGCAAGTCCTCACTAACTGATATATTTGGTCAACTAAAAGTCATAAGAGAAGACATGTCAGCGCTTAAGCAAGATGTGCAGGGGATTGGGGAACGGACATCTGTACTAGAGGGGAGACTTAGCCAGGTAGAAGACGATGTGGACCCATTAAAAAATGAGATAAAAGTAATGCGGGAACAGCTAAATACATGCATGAATAAGATGGATGACATGGAGAATAGGATACGCAGGAAAAATATTAGGGTACTAGGTCTCCCCGAAAAAAGCGAAGGTAACAACCCCACAGAGTTTATGGAAGACTGGCTTGGAGAAATGCTCGGTAAAGATTGCCTGTCAAAATTCTTTACAATTGAACGAGCCCACAGAGTGCCATCTAGGAATCTTGCTACTGGAGGCCAGCCTAGGCCCCTTCTCATTAAACTGCTTCATTTTAGGGACAAGGTTGCAATCCTGCGAAGGGCAAGAGAAATGGGGGAGATACAATATAAAGGCGTGAGAATTTCAATCTATCCGGATTTTTCCCTGGAACTACAGAGACAAAGGGCAAAATTTATGGACTGTAAACGCAGGCTGCAACATAATAAACTGAAATACGCAATGTTTTACCCAGCTCGCCTAAGGATAACGAACAAGGGGGAACATACCTTTTTTTCCACACCTGCAGAAGTGACACTGTGGCTGGATGGGAGGGAACGGGGTGGAGGGGGGGGGGGGGGTAGGGGACAGAAGGAACAGGAGGGTAAAGGATAAAGTGTCTGTCCCCCCTCCCACCCTTGGTTTATCTTTTTTCTCCTCCCCCTCCCTCCTTCTTTCCTTTTTTTTTTTTTCTTTTTTCCTTTTTTCTTTTTTCTTTTTTTCTTTCTCTCTCTTTTCTTTTTTCCCTTCTCTTCTTTTTTCTTTCTTTTTTCTCTCTTTTATCGGTTAGGATACGGGGAAGTGAGGAAGGGGGTGGAGCGGGGAAGTGTTGTAAAATGGCCAATTTGAAATGTGCATGTGTTTTGGTTATTTTTTTATTTTTCGGTACCATGTGTGAAGGGGAAAAGGTAGAATATAAACATAAATGGTTGAAATTGGAAAAATTGAGAATAGGGGGAAACACAGCAACAGACAAAATAGCACTAAGCACCTTAAGGGGAATATGCGGTCACTTTAGAAGCTCTCAATACAGGCCCAATGGAGGGCAGGGAAGGGGAGGGGGAGGGGAGAGGGAGCAAGAGTGGGATAAAGATATGAGTGAGGAGTATGATTGGGTGAATCCACTAAACATAAAACACGATTTTTGGAAAGGAACTAAAAACAAAGACATAAAAATTAAAAGAAACGTATGTTTGAGGCACAAATGTTTGAGACACAGAATCACAATATGGGAAGTACACTGATAAAATTTGAATAATGGTAGTTAATAGACAGGATCAAGAGTGGTTCCAGTTGGCAAGGGGGACAAGACAGGAGTGCCCGCTGTCGCCCCTGCTGTTCGCCCTCGCAGTGGAACCTCTGGCTATAGCAATAAGGGCATCCCCAGAGATACATGGATTTAAGAGAAAACTTGGGGAAGAAAAAATTGCCATGTATGCAGACGACATCTTGCTCTTCCTGGGAGATATACAGACCTCACTGGATACAGCAATGGGGATATTTGGAGAATATGGGAAAATCTCAGGCCTGAGGATTAATTGGGAAAAATCTGCGCTTTTGCCGATAGACCCAATAACACAGCAGATAACCCAAGTTAAGGTTGTGAGTCAGATGAGGTACTTGGGAATAAACGTAACAAAAGAACCAGGACATTACATAGCTAATAACCTAGTACCACTGATGACAAGGTTGAAACAGAAGTGTCGCGTGTGGAATAGACTCCCACTTTCGGTAGTTGGACGTTGCAACCTTGTCAAAATGGTTTGGATGCCTCAGACCCTATATATAATGCATAACTCCCCAGTATGGATTCCAAAATACTGGTTCAAAAGAATACACAGTGTATTCAGGGAACTGATATGGAGAAATGGAGCAGTAAGAGTCCGTCTTTGCACCCTACAGCAACCTAGAGAAAGGGGGGGACTGGCATTGCCTAACCCGAGACATTATTTTCTAGCTGCACAAATGCAGCATATGAGGGGAAGTAACCTACCGGGGAGTAAGGAAGGGGGGAAGAATCTACTACTGAATGACACAAGTCATGACACAGACGTAGAGGCAGTGGAGGCTGACTCTTTCTGCTCCAGATGTCCAACAGAAAAACTAATAGTAAAATGTTGGAAGACGGTCAAGGAGATATTGGGTTACAGAGGATTCTCAGAATTCTCCCCCATCTGGGACAATAGTAACTTAGAAGAGCTTAAAAAGATGGGAAAAGTTGAGGAATGGGATATATGTGGAGTGCATCTCCTGACACAGCTTTTTAAAGAGGGAAGAATAAAAACATTCCAAGAGCTAAGAGAGGAGTACCCAATCCCCAATAAATCATTTTATAGATAACTACAGGTAAGACATGCTTTGAATGCACAATTCGGGCAGGTAATACCAGTATGGAACAAAATGACCCAACTCAGGAGGCTAGTAAACGCGGATTTAGCTAGAGGGACGATATCGGAGATGTATAAATGTATAAGTGAGGTAGATCAAGAAGAGAGACTGGAAAACAAGGGAAAATGGGAAAGAGACCTGGGCCCAATAACACAAGACCAGTGGAAAAGGATACTAGAGGCAGGGCCGAGAGTTACACTTTGCCCCTCCCAAATGGCCTCACAATTATACTTAGTACATAGAGCATATTATACACCTCGAAGAATGTACCAGCTTGGTGGTAGGAAAGATGCAAAATGCCAGAGATGTAGAATAGAGGAGGGAGACTTAGTGCACATGATGTGGAGATGTCCCAAACTGTACTGGTACTGGAAAGAGATAATAGATAGAATAAACTTTGTATTTGGGACATCTTTCCAACCAGAAGCTAAATTGTGTGTGCTAGGATTGATAGAAGACAGGGGAATACCAGTAGACACACAAACGGCAATATTAAGGTGCTTGTTCCAAGGTAGGAAGCTTATAGCGCAAAGGTGGCAAGCAAAAGACTAGGGATGAGCTTCGTGTTCGAGTCGAACATACGTTCGACTCGAACATTGGCTGTTCGATCGTTCGACGAAGATCGAACGATTTGGGCCGTTCGCGCCAAATTCGAGTGACGCGAACGGCCCACAATGCACTACGCCATCGCAGTGTCATCCAGGCGCTGTGATTGGCCAAGCATGCACTGTGACCCCGCATGCTTGGCCAATCACAGCGCCGGCAGCGAGGAGAGCAATGATTGGCCACAGGCAGGATGCCTGTGGCCAATTATTGCTGAGGGTGTTTAGTACACGCCCCACACTATAAAAGGCCGCCAGCACGGCGGCCTAGTGTAGTGTGTTCCGGAGCAGGGATAGAGTAGCATAGGCAGGGACAGTGACTGTTATTTCTTTCTTGCTTAACCTGGATTCCTTTAGTTTAGGGAAAGAGAAGGATAGGTAGGGAGAGTGTCAGTGTGTTTTGTGCTTCTGCTATAGTGTGCTTAAAAAAAAACATTTATTCTAGGGACAGAAAACTCTAGGTAGGGACAGTGTCAGTTTCTTTCACTCTGCAAGTCCTTGTTTCCAGGGACCTGGAAGGACAGTGAGTGAATTGTCCTTTTGCTATATTGTGATTAAAAAAAACATTTATTCTAGGGACAGAAAACTCTAGGTAGGGACAGTGTCAGTTTCTTTCACTCTGCAAGTCCTTGTTTCCAGGGACCTGGAAGGACAGTGAGTGAATTGTCCTTTTGCTATATTGTGATTAAAAAAAACATTTATTCTAGGGACAGAAAACTCTAGGTAGGGACAGTGTCAGTTTCTTTCACTCTGCAAGTCCTTGTTTCCAGGGACCTGGAAGGACAGTGAGTGAATTGTCCTTTTGCTATATTGTGATTAAAAAAAACATTTATTCTAGGGACAGAAAACTCTAGGTAGGGACAGTGTCAGTTTCTTTCACTCTGCAAGTCCTTGTTTCCAGGGACCTGGAAGGACAGTGAGTGAATTGTCCTTTTGCTATATTGTGATTAAAAAAAACATTTTTTTCTAGGGACAGAAAACTGTAGGTAGGGAGAGTATTTTTTTTCTTTCACTCTGCAAGTCCTTGTTTCCAGGGACCTGTAAGGACAGTGAGTTAATTGTCCTTGTGCTATATTGTGCTGAAAAAAACATTTATTCCAGGGACAGAAAACTCTAGGTAGGGACAGTGTCAGTTTCTTTCACTCTGCAAGTCCTTGTTTCCAGGGACCTGGAAGGACAGTGAGTGAATTGTCCTTTTGCTATATTGTGATTAAAAAAAACATTTTTTTCTAGGGACAGAAAACTGTAGGTAGGGAGAGTGTTTTTTTTCTTTCACTCTGCAAGTCCTTGTTTCCAGGGACCTGTAAGGACAGTGAGTTAATTTTCCTTGTGCTATATTGTGATTAAAAAAAACATTTATTCTAGGGACAGAAAACTCTAGGTAGGGACAGTGTCAGTTTCTTTCACTCTGCAAGTCCTTGTTTCCAGGGACCTGGAAGGACAGTGAGTGAATTGTCCTTTTGCTATATTGTGATTAAAAAAAACATTTATTCTAGGGACAGAAAACTGTAGGTAGGGACAGTGTCAGTTTCTTTCACTCTGCAAGTCCTTGTTTCCAGGGACCTGGAAGGACAGTGAGTGAATTGTCCTTTTGCTATATTGTGATTAAAAAAAACATTTTTTTCTAGGGACAGAAAACTGTAGGTAGGGAGAGTATTTTTTTTCTTTCACTCTGCAAGTCCTTGTTTCCAGGGACCTGTAAGGACAGTGAGTTAATTGTCCTTGTGCTATATTGTGATTAAAAAAAACATTTATTCTAGGGACAGAAAACTCTAGGTAGGGACAGTGTCAGTTTCTTTCACTCTGCAAGTCCTTGTTTTCAGGGACCTGGAAGGACAGTGAGTGAATTGTCCTTTTGCTATATTGTGATAAAAAAAAACATTTTTTTCTAGGGACAGAAAACTGTAGGTAGGGAGAGTGTTTTTTTTCTTTCACTCTGCAAGTCCTTGTTTCCAGGGACCTGTAAGGACAGTGAGTTAATTTTCCTTGTGCTATATTGTGATTAAAAAAAACATTTATTCTAGGGACAGAAAACTCTAGGTAGGGACAGTGTCAGTTTCTTTCACTCTGCAAGTCCTTGTTTCCAGGGACCTGGAAGGACAGTGAGTGAATTGTCCTTTTGCTATATTGTGATTAAAAAAAACATTTTTTTCTAGGGACAGAAAACTGTAGGTAGGGAGAGTGTTTTTTTTCTTTCACTCTGCAAGTCCTTGTTTCCAGGGACCTGTAAGGACAGTGAGTTAATTTTCCTTGTGCTATATTGTGATTTAAAAAAAACATTTATTCTAGGGACAGAAAACTCTAGGTAGGGACAGTGTCAGTTTCTTTCACTCTGCAAGTCCTTGTTTCCAGGGACCTGGAAGGACAGTGAGTGAATTGTCCTTTTGCTATATTGTGATTAAAAAAAACATTTATTCTAGGGACAGAAAACTCTAGGTAGGGACAGTGTCAGTTTCTTTCACTCTGCAAGTCCTTGTTTCCAGGGACCTGGAAGGACAGTGAGTGAATTGTCCTTTTGCTATATTGTGATTAAAAAAAACATTTATTCTAGGGACAGAAAACTCTAGGTAGGGACAGTGTCAGTTTCTTTCACTCTGCAAGTCCTTGTTTCCAGGGACCTGGAAGGACAGTGAGTGAATTGTCCTTTTGCTATATTGTGATTAAAAAAAACATTTTTTTCTAGGGACAGAAAACTGTAGGTAGGGAGAGTATTTTTTTTCTTTCACTCTGCAAGTCCTTGTTTCCAGGGACCTGTAAGGACAGTGAGTTAATTGTCCTTGTGCTATATTGTGCTGAAAAAAACATTTATTCCAGGGACAGAAAACTCTAGGTAGGGACAGTGTCAGTTTCTTTCACTCTGCAAGTCCTTGTTTCCAGGGACCTGGAAGGACAGTGAGTGAATTGTCCTTTTGCTATATTGTGATTAAAAAAAACATTTTTTTCTAGGGACAGAAAACTGTAGGTAGGGAGAGTATTTTTTTTCTTTCACTCTGCAAGTCCTTGTTTCCAGGGACCTGTAAGGACAGTGAGTTAATTGTCCTTGTGCTATATTGTGCTGAAAAAAACATTTATTCCAGGGACAGAAAACTCTAGGTAGGGACAGTGTCAGTTTCTTTCACTCTGCAAGTCCTTGTTTCCAGGGACCTGGAAGGACAGTGAGTGAATTGTCCTTTTGCTATATTGTGATTAAAAAAAACATTTTTTTCTAGGGACAGAAAACTGTAGGTAGGGAGAGTATTTTTTTTCTTTCACTCTGCAAGTCCTTGTTTCCAGGGACCTGTAAGGACAGTGAGTTAATTGTCCTTGTGCTATATTGTGCTGAAAAAAACATTTATTCCAGGGACAGAAAACTCTAGGTAGGGACAGTGTCAGTTTCTTTCACTCTGCAAGTCCTTGTTTCCAGGGACCTGGAAGGACAGTGAGTGAATTGTCCTTTTGCTATATTGTGATTAAAAAAAACATTTTTTTCTAGGGACAGAAAACTGTAGGTAGGGAGAGTGTTTTTTTTCTTTCACTCTGCAAGTCCTTGCTTCCAGGGACCTGTAAGGACAGTGAGTTAATTTTCCTTGTGCTATATTGTGATTAAAAAAAACATTTATTCTAGGGACAGAAAACTCTAGGTAGGGACAGTGTCAGTTTCTTTCACTCTGCAAGTCCTTGTTTCCAGGGACCTGGAAGGACAGTGAGTGAATTGTCCTTTTGCTATATTGTGATAAAAAAAAACATTTTTTTCTAGGGACAGAAAACTGTAGGTAGGGAGAGTGTTTTTTTTCTTTCACTCTGCAAGTCCTTGTTTCCAGGGACCTGTAAGGACAGTGAGTTAATTTTCCTTGTGCTATATTGTGATTAAAAAAAACATTTATTCTAGGGACAGAAAACTCTAGGTAGGGACAGTGTCAGTTTCTTTCACTCTGCAAGTCCTTGTTTCCAGGGACCTGGAAGGACAGTGAGTGAATTGTCCTTTTGCTATATTGTGATTAAAAAAAACATTTTTTTCTAGGGACAGAAAACTGTAGGTAGGGAGAGTGTTTTTTTTCTTTCACTCTGCAAGTCCTTGTTTCCAGGGACCTGTAAGGACAGTGAGTTAATTTTCCTTGTGCTATATTGTGATTAAAAAAAACATTTATTCTAGGGACAGAAAACTCTAGGTAGGGACAGTGTCAGTTTCTTTCACTCTGCAAGTCCTTGTTTCCAGGGACCTGGAAGGACAGTGAGTGAATTGTCCTTTTGCTATATTGTGATTAAAAAAAACATTTATTCTAGGGACAGAAAACTCTAGGTAGGGACAGTGTCAGTTTCTTTCACTCTGCAAGTCCTTGTTTCCAGGGACCTGTAAGGACAGTGAGTTAATTTTCCTTGTGCTATATTGTGATTAAAAAAAACATTTTTTCTAGGGACAGAAAACTGTAGGTAGGGAGAGTGTTTTTTTTCTTTCACTCTGCAAGTCCTTGTTTCCAGGGACAGAGAAGGACACCTGAAGGTAGCCCTTATTGCTTTTTTCCCATCTCCCTGCAGGCCATCTATTAGAATGTCTGGAAGGCAAACAAGGAGAGGCAGACAGTCAGGAGGCAATAAAAGAGGGCAAGCAGGCTCTGTGTCTGGGGGCAACAGTGCTGGTCGTGGACGCGGTGCATTGTCATCAGCACATGGCCATGGGACACGCTTGTCCTTCTTTTCGGCAGCTGGACATGTTGAGCCACATCATGCCGAAGACTTGGTAGAGTGGATGACCAAGCCCTCCTCCTCCTCCTCATCCTCTCTCACCCAGGCTCAGGGTACTGGAAAAGCAGCTGCCAAAGCGTCGTCTTCCCTGGTATCAATGTCAGACAAATCATCAGTCACTCCTTCCCTAGACCCACCATGTCCTCCTCCTGAGGAGTCCCCCGAACTGTTTCAGCACAGTGTTGGGTACATGCTCCAGGAGGATGCCCAGCGTTTCGAAGGGTCTGATGATGAAACCCAGCTAGAGGAAGGCAGTAGCGTGAGAGCAGACAGAGGGGATGCTCAAGAAGGACACCAATCTGGCAGTCATGTTCCAGCAGCTGCAGCATACTGCCAGATTGGCTCCAGTGATGAGGAGGGAGGGGATGATGAGGTCAATGACTCCACGTGGGTGCCTAATAGGAGAGAGGAGGAGGAGGAGGATGAGGAGGAGGCACATCTCCAACGAGGCAGGATGCCCTTTGGTGGCCAGCGTAAGGGCAGTACACCGACGGAATCACACCGCAGAGCTCCGCCTGTGCAGGGCGCTGCCTCTGCCCGTCATTCAAAAAGTTCTTTGGTGTGGGCCTTTTTTGAGGCTAGTGCATCAGATCGCACAGCTGCTGTTTGCAACATATGTCTCAAGCGTATATCGCGTGGCCAAAACATCAGCCGCTTGGGTACCACATGCCTGACCAGACATATGTTGACCTGCCATGCAGCTCGTTGGCAAGCCTACCTCAAAGACCCACACCAAAGAACAAAGCGGACCTCTCCTTGCACCGCATCAGCTGGGATCTCCAACCCCACTATAACTTCAGTCCTCTCTGAAACATGCACTGAGAGGAATGAAGGTGTAGAATTAGGTGTGTCACAGCCAAGTACTTGCGCCCACTCTGCTAGCAGTACACCGACGTCCGATTCTAGCAGGCAAATTTCCCTGCCCCAGCTGCTGGACCGTCGAAAGAAGTTCACTCCCAGCCATCCACATGCCCAGCGGTTGAATGCTAGCTTGGCTAAATTGCTAGCGCTTCAACTGCTGCCTTTTCAGTTGGTAGACTCGGCCCCCTTCCGTGAGTTTGTGCAATGTGCGGTTCCTCAGTGGCAGGTTCCCAAACGCCACTTTTTCTCACGGAAGGCTATTCCGGCTCTCTACCGGCATGTGGAAGGCAATGTCTTGGCCTCGCTGGACAGGGCGGTCAGCGGTAAGGTGCATATTACCGCTGACTCATGGTCCAGCAGGCATGGACAGGGACGTTACCTTTCTTTCACGGCCCATTGGGTCACTCTTTTGGCAGCTGGGAAGGATTCAGGACAAGGTGCAGTAGTGTTGGAGGTTGTCCCACCGCCACGCCTCCAAAATGCTACTACTGGTTGTGACACACCTCTCTCCTCCACCCCCTCCTCTTCTTCTTCCTCCATGGCCTCTTCCTGTGGTTTGTCCTATGAACCAGCGGTGCTCCGTAGCCGTTCACGGGGCTACGCAAGTACGCAGGCAAAAAGATGCCATGCCGTGCTTGCGCTGGTGTGTTTGGGGGACAGAAGCCACACTGGGGCAGAGGTCCTGTCTGCTCTGCAGGGCCAGGCCGAGAGGTGGTTGACGCCACGCCAGCTTAAGCCAGGAATGGTGGTTTGCGACAATGGCACCAACCTCCTCTCCGCCCTCCGACAGGGACAACTGACCCATGTGCCCTGTGTGGCTCACGTCCTTAACCTGGTGGTGCAGCGGTTCTTGGGCAGGTACCCGGGCTTACAGGATGTCCTGAGGCAGGCCAGGAAAGTCTGTGTGCATTTCCGCAGATCTTATAATGCCAGTGCTCGCCTGGCTGAGCTGCAAAAGGAGTTGAACCTGCCCAAGAACCGCCTTATATGTGACATGCCCACCAGGTGGAACTCAACGTTGGCCATGCTGCAGCGGCTGCACACGCAGCAGAGGGCCATCAATGAGTACCTGTGCGACTACGGCACCAGGACAGGGTCAGGGGAGCTTGGTTTTTTTTCTCCACGCCAGTGGGGCATGATCAGGGATGCATGCACTGTCCTGGCACCATTTGAGGAGGCCACGAGGATGGTGAGCAGTGACAGTGCATGCATCAGTGACACTGTACCTCTTGTCCACCTGTTGGAGCACACGCTGCGTGGAATAATGGACAGGGCACTTGAGGCAGAACAGAGGCAGGAAGAGGAGGACTTCCTTGCCTCTCAAGGCCCCCTTTACCCAGACAGTGTTCCTTCTGTCCCACCCATCGCACAGGAAGAGGAGGAGGAGGAGGAGGAGGAGGAGGATTGTGTCAGCATGGAGGTGGAGGCTGGCACTCAGCATCATCAGCAGCAGTCTTTTAGGGATGATTTACAGTCCCAAGAAACCAGTGGACTTGTACGTGGCTGGGAGGAGGTGGCTGCGGATCATGTCGTCCTTAGTGACCCAGAGGACTCCGGAGCGAATGCCTCAGCAAACCTACGCTGCATGGCCTCCCTGATCCTGCAAAGTCTGCGGAAGGATCCTCGTATTCTTCGGATCAAGGAGAGGGACCATTACTGGCTGGCCACTCTCCTTGATCCACGGTACAAGGGTAAGGTTGCGGACCTTATGTTACCGTCGCAGAGGGAGCAGAGGATGAGACAACTCCGGGAGGCCTTGCAGAAAGGTCTGTGCAACGCGTTCCCAGAGACTGGGAGGTTGCAAACTCCTGGTCCTGGACAACGAGTTGCTGAGGCTTCGGCCAGTCAAAGAAGGAGCGGTGGGGAAGGTGGCCGTCTGACCGATGCGTTCAGACAATTCTTTAGTCCGCAGCCCCAAAGTATGATTGGTTCCAGCAACCATCGCCAGCGTCTGATAAACATGGTGCAGGAATATCTAGGGGCAAGGTCAGACTTGGACACCTTCCCCACCGAAAATCCTCTGGCTTACTGGGTCTTGAGGATGGATCACTGGCCAGAGCTTGCACAGTATGCAATTGAGCTACTGGCCTGTCCTGCATCCAGCGTTCTTTCGGAACGCACATTCAGTGCTGCTGGAGGATTTGTCACGGATCACAGGGTGCGCCTGTCCACCGACTCGGTTGATCGACTGACTTTCATCAAGATGAACCAGTCTTGGATCACCACCAGCTACCACACACCTGATGCTGATATAACAGACTAATTGATTTTAAAATGTCACATCCCTTCAAGACTGATGCTGATGCTGAGTGCCTGTGCTGTTATGTTGACTGGCTATCCTCCTCCTCCGAGTCCTCAATGATACGATTGATGATGATAGCTTGGAAGATCATTTTTGTTTATGGGTGCCGCCACCAGTGCCTAACGCCCAATTTTTCAGCCCCTGTTTAACAGGGGCGTGTAATTACAATTTTTGAAGCAATACTTTGCAACAGGGCTCATTGCTGTGCTCCAAGTACAGTATCTGTGAGGAGTTGCAGTGTTGTGCCACCAGTGCCTAAGGCCCAATTTTTCAGCCCCTGTTTAACAGGGGCGTGTCATTACAATTTTTGAAGCAATACTTTGCAACAGGGCTCATTGCTGTGCTCCAAGTACAGTATCTGTGAGGGGTTGCAGTGTTGTGCCACCAGTGCCTAAGGCCCAATTTTTCAGCCCCTGTTCAACAGGGCATGTAATTACAATTCTTGATCTAATAATTCACAGCAGGGCCCATTGCTGCACCCACCAAGAGTAACTGTCAGGGCTTACAGTGTTGTGGCACCAGCACCACCATCAAAGGCCCAATTTTTACTACCACTGTTCAACAATTATATGTAATTAAAATTCCTGATATAATAGTTGACAGCAGGGCGTTCCAGCACCAACCAAGAGTAACTGTGAGTGCTTACAGTGTTGTGCCAACACCAACAACTAAGGGGCCTATTTCTGCAGAGTATATACGGCAGGTCCCTACTTTCAAACATCCAACTTACAAACGACTCCTACTTGCAAACGCAAGAAGACAACAGGAAGTGAGAGGAAATCTACCACTAGGAAGGAAAATTCTCTCCTGTAAGAATAAATATGGGAGAAAGGTGTCTCCTCTGTACTGATGCTTTATCAGCAATCCTTGTTTCAAGAAAAACACCACATTTCAAAAACAGTTGTCATTGGGACGGAAAGTGAGGTGAAATGTTCTGAACAGGGGCACAGACAGCAAAACAAATGTTACAGGGGTGATAACCCTTCCCTATGTTTTCCAAAAAGCTTAAAAATATATTTTTTGGCTGGAGCTACACTTAAACAATTTACCTGTTCAAAATTACAAACAAATTCTACATAAGAACAAACCTACAGTCCCTGTCTTGTATGCACCGCCTGTATACGGCTGTTCAGAGTATATAGGGCCTTTTTTATTTTATGTGCGGGGTTCCCCTTAATATCCATACAAGACCCAAAGGGGCTGGTAATGGGCTGGGGTAGGGGGGGGGGGTCATGGGGTAGCTATGCCATTTTTCTTAAAGAATTTCATCCATATTACCGGGACCAGACATTACATTAAAGCCGCAAGCAGTTTTAAATGGCTTTTTTTTCCTTTAGAAGTGTCATTTTGTGCAGGGACAGTTCTAAACACGGGAAACACGTGGCACTTCACAGGCATACTTTAGACACCCCCCAGGTACGATATTTAAAGGAATATTTGACTTTTTTTTTTTCACTTTATGCATCATTAAAATGACTGCTCCCGAAAAACGACCGTTTTTAAAACTTCTTTTTGCATTGATACATGTCCCCTGGTGCAGAACCCGGGTTCCCAAACCCTTTTTAGGACAATAACATGCATAATAGTTGTTATAATTAGCACTTTAGAATTCGAACGTTCGCATCCATTGTATTTAATAGGGTTCTAATGTTCGTTCGAACTTCCGGTCCGTTCGCGGGTTCTGGTGCGAACCGAACCCGGGGGTGTTCGGCTCATCACTACAAAAGACCCCCAACAGGGACAGAATGGAGGAAAGTAATAGATAATACCATCAGAAAAGAAGAATTTATATATGATAAGAGGGGAAATAGGAAGAAATTTATGAACATATGGAAACACTGGCTGGAGGTGGAGGCACAGTAGAGAGTGTGGGGCAGAATGTGGGAATAAGAGGGGGGGAGGGAGGGAGGGGGAGAGGAGAGGGGGGGTGGGAGGAGGGGAGGAGGGTATGCCATTAATGTTTGTGTTTATATGAGATATGTGGGGGATCAAATATGCATATGTATATAGAGATATGTATAATCAGAATGTTCATATAAAAAAGAAAAAGGAAATAAAGAATATTTGATTAACCACTTAAGCCCCGGACCATTTGGTAGCTAAAGGACCAGAGGTGAATTCAGAATTTTGCACTGCGCTGCTTTAACTGTAAATTGTGCGGACATGCAATGTTGTACCCAAACGAAATTTGCGTCCTTTTCTTCCCACAAATAGAGCTTTCTTTTAATGGTATTTGATTGCCTCTGCGATTTTTATTTTTTGCGATATAAACGGAAAAAGACCGAAAATTTTGAAAAAAAATGATATTTTCTACTTTTTGTTGTAAGAAAAATCGAATAAACTCAATTTTAGTCATACATTTAGGCCAAAATGTATTCAGCCACATGTCTTTAGTAAAAAAAATGTCAATAAGCGTATATTTATCGGTTTGCGCAAAAGTTATAGCGTTTACAAACTAGGGTACATTTTCTGGAATTTACACAGCTTTTAATTTATGACTGCCTATCTCATTTCTTGAGGTGCTAAAATGACAGGGCAGTACAAAACCCCCCCAAATGACCCCATTTTAGAAAGTAGACACCCCAAGGAAATTGCTGAGAGGCATGTTGAGCCCATTGAATATTTTTTTTTTTTGTCCCAAGTGATTGAATAATGACAAACAAAAATAAAAATAAAATAAATTACAAAAAGTTGTCACTAAATGATATATTGCTCACACATGCCATGGTTATATGTGGAATTGCACCCCAAAATACATTCTGCTGCTTCTCCTGAGTACGGGGATACCACATGTGTGGGACTTTTTAGGAGCCTAGCCACGTACGGGACCCCGGAAACCAAGCACCGCCTTCAGGATTTCTAAGGGCGCAAATTTTTGATTTCACTCCTCACTACCTATCACAGTTTTGAAGGCCATAAAATGCCAAAATAGCACAAAACCCCCCCAAATGACCCCATTTTAGAAAGTAGACACCCCAAGGAAATTGCTGAGAGGCCTGTTGAGCCCATTGAATATTTTTTTTTTTTGTCCCAAGTGATTGAATAATGACAAAAAAAAAAAAAATTACAAAAAGTTGTCACTAAATGATATATTGCTCACACATGCCATGGTTATATGTGGAATTGCACCCCAAAATACATTCTGCTGCTTATCCTGAGTACGGGGATACCACATGTGTGGGACTTTTTAGGAGCCTAGCCACGTACGGGACCCCGGAAACCAAGCACCGCCTCCAGGATTTCTAAGGGCGCAAATTTTTGATTTCACTCCTCACTACCTATCACAGTTTTGAAGGCCATAAAATGCCAAAATAGCACAAAACCCCCCCAAATGACCCCATTTTGGAAAGTAGATACCCCAAGCTGTTTGCTGAGAGGCATGGTGAGTATTTTACAGCTCTCATTTGTTTTTGAGAATGAAGAAAGAACATTTTTTTTTTTCTTTTTTTTTTTCAATTTTCAAAACTTTGTGACAAAAAGCGAGATCTGCAAACTACTCACAATACCTCTCAGCAAATAGCTTGGGGTGTCTACTTTCCAAAATGGGGTAATTTGGGGGGGTTTTGTGCCATCTGGGCATTCCATGGCCTCCGAAACTGTGATAGGCAGTGAGAAGTGAAATCAAAAATTGACACCCTTAGAAAGCCTGAAGGCGGTGCTTGGTTTTTGGGGTGCCGTACGCGGCTAGGCTCCCAAAAAGTCTCACACATGTGGTATCCCCGTACTCAGGAGAAGCAACAGAATGTATTTTGGGGTGTAATTCCACATATGCCCATGGCATGTTTGAGCAATATATCATTTAGTGACAACTTTGTGCAAAAAAAAAAAAAAAAAATTGTATTTTTTCCGCAACTTGTGTCAACATATAAAATATTCCATGGACTCGACATGCCTCTCAGTATATAGCTTGGGGTGTCTACTTTCCAAAATGGGGTCATTTGGGGGGGTTTTGAACTGTTCTGGCATTTTATACACAACATTAGGAAGCTTACATCCACTCTTCTAACCACTTGAAGACAAAGCCCTTTTTGACACTTTTTGTTTACATGAAAACATATATTTTTTTGCAAGAAAATTATGTTGAACCCCCAAACATTATATATATTTTTAAAGCAAAGGCCCTACAGAATAAAATGGTGGGTGTTGCATTATTTTTTTCTACACAGTATTTGCGCAGCGATTTTTCAAACGCATTTTTTTGGGAAAAAATACACTTTTTTTAATTTTAATGCACTAAAACACACTATATTGCCCAAATGTTTGATGAAATAAAAAAGATGATCTTAGGCCGAGTACATAGATACCAAACACGACATGCTTTAAAATTTCGCACAAACGCGCATTGGCGACAAACTACATACATTTTTAAAAGCCTTTAAAAGCATTTACAGGTTACCCCGTTAGATTTACAGAGGAGGTCTACTGATAAAATTACTGCCCTCGATCTGACCTTCGCGGTGATACCTCACATGCATGGTGAAATTGCTGTTTACATATGATGCCAGACCGACGCTTGCGTTCGCCATTGGGCAAGAGCAGGGCAGGACAGGGGTGCTTTTTTTTTTTTTTTTTTTTTTTTTTTTTTATTATTAATTTTGCTTTTTTATTTTATTTTTAAACTGTTGCTTCCATATTTATTTATTTTTATCACTTTTATTGTTATCTCAGGGAATGTAAATATCCCCTATGATAGCAATAGGTAATGACAGGTACTCTTTTTTGAAAACACTGGGGTCTATTGGACCCTAGATCTTTCCTCTGCCCTCAAAGCATCTGACCACACCAAGATCGGTGTGATAAAATGCTTTCCCAATTTCCCAATGGCGCTTTTTATATCCGGGGGGGGGACATTCCCTCCCACTGCTTGTAAAAGCAGTCCAGAGGCTAATTAGCCACTAGGATTGCTTTTACATGAAAGCCGGCCGCTGGCTGAAAAGAATGATACCAAGATGATACCTAAACCCGCAGGCATCATTCTGGTATAAACATTCAAAGTCCAGCAACATACCAGTACGTTGCTGGTCCTTGTTGGACATGTATTGTAATCTTTTTTTTCATGCAGCCTGTTGGCTGAACGAAAAAAAAAGATTGATCGGTGGGTATGCCCACCATTAGAATACCGCCCTTCATCCACCCACTTCTAATGATGGGCATACATGTACCATTTATATATGCCGAAGCATGGGGGCATCTTCTCGCAAAAGTTATGCCGCGTACACATGGTCAGACTTTTCCACGGACAAGCCTCCGTCGGAATTTCGACCGTATATACGCGGCATTAGGAGCAAAATCGCTCCTCCGCTCCTGCTGCCCCAATGCTTCGGCATATATGCTTTTTTTTTTAACTGTGGTGGTGAAATTACCTCCTACAGCACTGGAGTCGCAGGGATCAGGCCTGTCTCTGCGAACGCTGCAGTTATGTGTGTTGTGTTTTGCAAGTGACAGTGATCGATCGATACTGCACTTGGGTGGCCTGGGCTGGACGGAGGGGCAAAACGCAGGTGCTAGCAGGTATCTGGGCTGATCCCACTAACAGTGCGTTTTTGGGAACCCTAAACTGCTGGGGACGCTAGTATAGATCTGATCAGATCAGATATTGAGCTGATCAGATACTATACCACTAAGGGGGGTGTATGCTTCACGTGTGGGTGTTAGCCCTACTGGCACTAACCTGACGCTGCCTGGGGTGTGACGCAGACCCTCTCTGACGCTAAAACCTAACTGATATCACCCGCCGGGCGATCAGGGGGTTAAACCTTTATTGGGTTATATACGGCGGGTGCCCTGACACTATAAAAAGCAAAACTAACTAACCAGCGTCACCCGTAACACTTATATGATGATCACTGGTGAAAGGGTTAACTAGGGGCAATTAGGGGGTTAAAACCTTTATTAGGTAATATATGGGGGTACCTGACGCTATATAAAAACCTGACGGCGAACCTAAAAAAAAATTACTGGCTACCTATCGGCATCACCGACACTAAGACAACGATCATAAAAACGATTGCTTAGCGACAGTGGTGATAGGGGGTGAAAGGGTTACCTGGGGGGCGATCAGGGGGTTAAACCTTTATTAGATAATATATGGGGGTACCTGACGCTATAAAAACCTGCGGCGAACCTAAAAAAAATTACTGGCTACCGATCAGCATCACCGACGCTAAGACATCGATCAGAAAAATGATCGCATAGTGACGGCGGTGCTAGGGGGTGAAAGGGTTACCCTGGGGGGTGATCAAGGGGGTTACACCTTTATTAGGTAATATATGGGGGTACCCGACGCTATAAAAACCTGCGGCGAACCTAAAAAAAATTACTGGCTACCGATCAGCATCGCCGACGCTAAGACATCGATCAGAAAAACTATCGCTTAGTGACAGTGGTGATAGGGGTGAAAGGGTTACCTGGGGGGCGATCAAGGGGGTTAAACCTTTATTAGGTAATATATGGGGGTACCCAACGCTATAAAAACCTGCGGCGAACCTAAAAAAAATTACTGGCTACCGATCAGCATCACCGACGCTAAGACATCGATCAGAAAAATGATCGCATAGCCACGGCGGTGCTAGGGGGTGAAAGGGTTACCTGGGGGGTGATCAAGGGGGTTAAACCTTTATTAGGTAATATATGGGGGTACCCGACGCTATAAAAACCTGCGGCGAACCTAAAAAAAATTACTGGCTACCGATCAGCATCGCCGACGCTAAGACATCGATCAGAAAAATTATAACTTAGTGACAGTGGTGATAGGGGGTGAAAGGGTTACCCTGGGGGGGCGATCAAGGGGGTTAAACCTTCATTAGGTAATATATGGGGGTACCCGACGCTATAAAAACCTGCGGCGAACCTAAAAAAAATTACTGGCTACCGATCAGCATCACCAACGCTAAGACATCGATCAGAAAAATGATTGCTTAGTGACAGTGGTGATAGGGGGTGAAAGGGTTATCTGGGGGGTGATCAGGGGGTTAAACCTTTATTAGGGGGGTTAGGGGGCTACACTGGACCTAAAACTAAATGTAGTGACACTTTTACAGTCACAAATGTCACTGATTGCAGTGATCACTAAATAAATGGTCACTGCAATCAGTGACACTGTGACTGGGGGCTGGGGGGGCTGGGGGGTGATCTGGGGGTGTCTGGGGGGGCCTGGGGGGGCGATTTATGTGCCTATGTGTCCTGGTGTCAGTGTGCTGTTTTGTGTACTAACCTGGCATCTTCTCCTGTACGGCGCTCGGTATATGTGAGCGCCCCAGGAGAGATGACATCACTTCCTCCTTCCTGGCAGGCAGGGGAAGCTCTCTCATTCGCCGGGAGCGATCGAGAGGGGGTGGCCGGAATCGAACGGCCGTCCCCTCATGCCGGATCGCTCCCGAAGGTAAAACGACCACCCACTGTAAAGAAGGGGGGTCCGATCGGACCCCGCAACTATACAAAGGCAATCACGTACATATACGTGATTCTGCCTGTCGGTGCCATTCTGCTGATGTATATTTACAGTGGGCGGTCGTTAAGTGGTTAAAAAAAAAGGAGAGAACCAGGCCAGGGCCTTCTCCTTTAACAGGGAAATTACAAAAGTCACTTTGGCAGACAAAGTGCTAAAAGTCCCAGAGTTGTTGTGGAAATGCAAACGGCAGACATATAAAAAATCTCTGCATTCCTCAGTACCACCACCAAATTTAGTTTGGGTGGAACAGAAGAGGCGGGTTGGATTGGACCAGGAGTAGGAGCTGGAGTCTGGACCGGTGCAGAGGGACAAGGCAACCAAGATTTAAGCATAGCCCAAAGTTCAACTTGACGTCCAGAGAAGAAAGATGCTGTTCATGAGCTCCAATCAATTGTCCCTGACACGAAATTGCCTTAACAATCTCAGCATGGTCCACTGCCATTGTGGCCCGTTTGCAATGTAAGGTACCTGTGGTAGGTAGTGTCCGAAGTGGAGCTTGTATGCTGAGGATTCAGACAAAAATGTAGTCAGGCAGGTCAAGTCAGCAACAGATCAGGCAAAGCAGTACAAAATCGAAATCCAAAGAATGGTCAGGAAGGCGGAGGTCATACATGAGCTGGCGGTGAAGTACCAAATCAGCAGGCTGGAGAATGGTCAAGAATTCAGGCAGAGGTTCAATACACAGTAGTCAAAATCACAGCGCTATCAATACACCCAGGGAGCAAGTCCAAACAAATGGGCACTGAGTAACAGGAAGTGCTGCTATTTATGGGCTGCTTGATTGTGCATTGTACACAGCTGGAAGCAGGTGGGGCTTGTGAGTCCAAGACAATGCATAAAGCTGGGAGAACATTGCAATAACTCCAGAGCTCCTCCGTGGCACAACAGGTACCCGGTTAGAAGACTCCCAGGTACATGACAAAACCAGTTAGTAAACCTGTGTCAACATGGAAGAAAGAATGTATTGTCAGGCCCACGATGGATCCATACAATATTTCAAGAATTGAATAATGCATTAATGCAATCACATTAAGTGCAGCAGTTCAAAGCAGGGCAGGACCCTTTAGTAAATTAATAAGTATAAAAAGTATTGCACTTACATAAATGGAATAAAAAGTTTTGTTTACATTGTGACATTTTCAATGGAGATATCCCCATTGAAAACGTCAACATATGACGAAATGCGTATGGGTGCGACGTACTGACGTCACCATGCTGTATCAGAGGAGGACAGGCTCCAGTATTCGCCGACCGGCAAACTTTTAAACAAAACTTTTTACTCCATTTATGTAAGTGCAATACTTTTTATACTTATTAACCACTTAACGACCGCTCACTGTATATATACGTCGGCAGAATGGCACCGACAGGCACAATCACGTAGAGTGTACGTGATTGCCTTTGTACAGTTGGGGGGTCCAATCGGACCCCCTTTCTGTACAGTGAGTGGTGGCTAAGTGTCCAGGAGCGTTCCGGGATGAGGGGGCAGCCATTCGTTTCTGGCCACCCCCTCGCGATCGCTCCCGGCGAATGGAAATTCCCCCTCTGTCTGTGTCAGACAGAGGGAGCAGGAGGAAGTGATGTCATCTCTGGTGCGGCGCTCACATATACCGAGCGCCGTACAAGAGAAGATATCAGGTCAGTGCACACAACACTACACTGACACCAGGACACATAGGGACATAAATCGCCCCCCAGGCCCCCCCAGACACCCCAGATCACCCCCCAGATCACCCCCCCAGCCCCCAGTCACAGTGTCACTGATTGCAGTGACCATTTATTTAGTGATCACTGCAATCAGTGACATTTGTGACTGTAAAAGTGTCACCAAAGTTTAGTCTTAGGTCCAGTGTAGCCCCCTAACCCCCCCTAATAAAGGTTTAACCCCCTGATCACCCCCCAGATAACCCTTTCACCCCCTATCACCACTGTCGCTTAGCGATCATTTTTCTGATCGCCGTCTTAGCGTCAGTGATGCCGATCGGCAGCCAGTAATTTTTTTTAGGTTCGCCGCAGGTTTTTATAGCGTCAGGTACCCCAATATATTATCTAATAAAGGTTTAACCCCCTTGATCACCCCCCAGGGTAACCCTTTCACCCCCTATCACCACTATCACTAAGCGATCGTTTTTCTAAACGCTGTCTTAGTGTCTGTGATGCAGATCGGTAGCCGGTAATTTTTTTTAGGTTCGCCGCAGGTTTTTATAGCGTCAGGTACCCCAATATATTATCTAATAAAGGTTTAACCCCCTTGATCGCCCCCCAGGTAACCCTTTCACCCCCTATCACCACTGTCGCTAAGCAATTGTTTTTCTAAACGCTGTCTTAGTGTCGGTGATGCAGATCGTAGCCAGTAATTTTTTTTAGGTTCGCCGCATGTTTTTATAGCGTCAGGTACCCCAATATATTATCTAATAAAGGTTTAACCCCCTTGATCACCCCCCAGGGTAACCCTTTCACCCCCTATCACCACTGTCACTAAGCGATCGTTTTTCTAAACGCTGTCTTAGTGTCTGTGATGCAGATCGGTAGCCGGTAATTTTTTTTAGGTTCGCCGCAGGTTTTTATAGCGTCAGGTACCCCAATATATTATCTAATAAAGGTTTAACCCCCTTGATCGCCCCCCAGGTAACCCTTTCACCCCCTATCACCACTGTCGCTAAGCAATTGTTTTTCTGAACGCTGTCTTAGTGTCGGTGATGCAGATCGTAGCCAGTATTTTTTTTTTGGTTCGCCGCATGTTTTTATAGCGTCAGGTACCCCAATATATTATCTAATAAAGGTTTAACCCCCTTGATCGCCCCCCCCCAGGTAACCCTTTCACCCCCATCACCACTGTCGCTAAGCAATCGTTTTTCTAAACGCTGTCTTAGTGTCGGTGATGCAGATCGGTAGCTGGTAATTTTTTTTAGGTTCGCCGCAGGTTTTTATAGCGTCAGGTACCCCCATATATTACCTAATAAAGGTTTTAACCCCCTAATTGCCCCTAGTTAACCCTTTCACCAGTGATCACCATATAAGTGTTACGGGTGACGCTGGTTAGTTAGTTTGCTTTTTATAGTGTCAGGGCACCCGCCGTGTATATAACCCAATAAAGGTTTAACCCCCTGATCGCCCGGCGGGTGATATCAATTAGGTTTTAGCGTCAGAGAGGGTCTGAGTCACACCCCAGGCAGCGTCAGGTTAGTGCCAGTAACGCTAACACCCACGCGTGAAGCATACACCCCCCTTAGTGGTATAGTATCTGAACAGATCAATATCTGATCTGATCAGATCTATACTAGCGTCCCCAGCAGTTTAGGGTTCCCAAAAAAGCAGTGTTAGCGGGATCAGCCCAGATACATGCTGGCACCTGCGTTTTGCCCCTTCGTCCAGCCCAGGCCACCCAAGTGCAGTATCGATCGATCACTGTCACTTACAAAACAAAAACACACATAACTGCAGCGTTCGCAGAGACAGGCCTGATCCCTGCGACTCCAGTGCTGTAGGAGGTGATTTCACCACCACAGTTAAAAAAAAAAAGCAAATATGCTGAAGCATTGGGGCAGCAGGGGCGGAGGAGCGATTTTGCTCCTAATGCCGCGTACATACGGTCGAAATTCCGACGGAGGCTTGCCCGTGGAAAAGTCCGACCATGTGTGTGCGGCATAACTTTTTTGCGGGAGGATGCCCCCATGCTTCGGCATATATAAATGGTGCGTGTATGCCCATCATTGGAAGTGGGTGGATGAAGGGCGGTATTCTAATGGTGGGCATACCCACCGATCAATCTCTTTTTTCGTTCAGCCAACTGGCTGCATGAAATAAAAAGATTACAATACATGTCCAACAAGGACCAGCAACGTACTGGTATGTTGCTGGACTTTGAATGTTTATACCAGAATGATGCCTGTGGGTTTAGGTATCATCTTGGTATCATTCTTTTCAGCCTGCGGCCGGCTTTCATGTAAAAGCAATCCTAGCGGCTAATTAGCCTCTGGACTGCTTTTACAAGCAGTGGGAGGGAATGCCCCCCCCGGATATAAAAAGCGCCATTGGGAAATTGGGAAAGCATTTTATCACACCGATCTTGGTGTGGTCAGATGCTTTGAGGGCAGAGGAAAAATCTAGGGTCTAGAAGACCCCAGTTTTTTCAAAAAAAGAGTACCTGTCACTACCTATTGCTATCATAGGGGATATTTACATTCCCTGAGATAACAATAAAAATTATAAAAAAAAATAATACTTGGAAGGAACAATTTAAAAATAAAATAAAAAAGCAAAATTAATAATAAAAAAAAAATAATAATAAAAAAGCACCCCTGTCCTGCCCTGCTCTTGCCCAATGGCGAACGCAAGCGTCGGTCTGGCGTCATATGTAAACAGCAATTGCACCATGCATGTGAGGTATCACCGCGAAGGTCAGATCGAGGGCAATCATTTTAGCAGTAGACCTCCTCTGTAAATCTACTGGGGTAACCTGTAAAGGCTTTTAAAGGCTTTTAAAAATGTATGTAGTTTGTCGCCAATGCGCGTTTGTGCGAAATTTTAAAGCATGTCGTGTTTGGTATCTATGTACTCGGCCTAAGATCATCTTTTTTATTTCATCAAACATTTGGGCAATATAGTGTGTTTTAGTGCATTAAAATTAAAAAAGTGTATTTTTTAACCCAAAAAATGCGTTTGAAAAATCGCTGCGCAAATACTGTGTAGAAAAAAAAATGCAACACCCACCATTTTAATCTGTAGGGCCTTTGCTTTAAAAATATATATAATGTTTGGGGGTTCAACATAATTTTCTTGCAAAAAAAAATATGTTTTCATGTAAACAAAAAGTGTCAAAAAGGGCTTTGTCTTCAAGTGGTTAGAAGAGTGGATGTAAGCTTCCTAATGTTGTGTATAAAATGCCAGAACAGTTCAAAACCCCCCCAAATGACCCCATTTTGGAAAGTAGACACCCCAAGCTATATACTGAGAGGCATGTCGAGTCCATGGAATATTTTATATGTTGACACATGTTGCGGAAAAACGACAATTTTTTTTTTTTTTTTTGCACAAAGTTGTCACTAAATGATATATTGCTCAAACATGCCATGGGCATATGTGGAATTACACCCCAAAATACATTCTGTTGCTTCTCCTGAGTACGGGGATACCACATGTGTGAGACTTTTTGGGAGCCTAGCCATGTACGGGACCCCAAAAACCAAGCACCGCCTTCAGGCTTTCTAAGGGGTGTAAATTTTTGATTTCACTTCTCACTGCCTATCACAGTTTCGGAGGCCATGGAATGCCCAGATAGCACAAAACCCCCCCATATGACCCCATTTTGGAAAGTAGACACCCCAAGCTATTTGCTGAGAGGTATTGTGAGTATTTTGCAGATCTCGCTTTTTGTCACAAAGTTTTGAAAATTGAAAAAAAAAAAATATATATATATATATTTTCTTTCTTCATTTTCAAAAACAAATGAGAGCTGTAAAATACTCGCCATTCCTCTCAGCAAATAGCTTGGGGTGTCTATATTCCAAAATGGGGTCATTTGGGGGGGGTTTTGTGCGATTTTGGCATTTTATGGCCTTCGAAACTGTGATAGGTAGTGAGGAGTGAAATCAAAAATTTGTGCCTAGAAATCCTGAAGGCGGTGCTTGGTTTCCGGGGTCCCGTACGTGGCTAGGCTCCTAAAAAGTCCCACACATGTGGTATCCCCGTACTCAGGAGAAGCAGAAAAATGTATTTTGGGGTGTAATTCCACATATAACCATGGCATGTGTGAGCAATATATCATTTAGTGACAACTTTTTGTAATTTTTTTTTTTTTTTTGTCATTATTCAATCACTTGGGACAAAAAAATTATATTCAATGGGCTCAACAGGCCTCTCAGCAATTTCCTTGGGGTGTCTACTTTCTAAAATGGGGTCATTTGGGGGGGTTTTGTGCTATTTTGGCATTTTTTGGCCTTCGAAACTGTGATAGGTAGTGAGGAGTGAAATCAAAAATTTGCGCCCTTAGAAATCCTGAAGGCGGTGCTTGGTTTCCGGGGTCCCGTACGCGGCTAGGCTCCCAAAAAGTCCCACACATGTGGTATCCCCGTACTCAGGAGAAGCAGCAAAATGTATTTTGGGGTGAAATTCCACATATAACCATGGCATGTGTGAGCAATATATCATTTAGTGACAACTTTTTGTAATTTTTTTTTTTTTTTTTTTTTTTAGTCATTATTCAATCACTTGGGACAAAAAATAAAAAATTCAATGGGCTCAACATGCCTCTCAGCAATTTCCTTGGGGTGTCTACTTTCCAAAATGGGGTCATTTGGGGGGGTTTTGTACTGCCCTGTCATTTTAGCACCTCAAGAAATGAGATAGGCAGTCATAAATTTAAAGCTGTGTAAATTTCAGAAAATGTACCCTAGTTTGTAAACTCTATAACTTTTGCGCAAACCAATAAATATACGCTTATTGACATTTTTTTTACTAAAAACATGTGGCTGAATACATTTTGGACTAAATGTATGACTACAATTGAGTTTATTCGATTTTTCTTATAACAAAAAGTAGAAAATATCATTTTTTTTCAAAATTTTCGGTCTTTTTCCGTTTATATCGCAAAAAATAAAAATCGCAGAGGCAATCAAATACCATTAAAAGAAAGCTCTATTTGTGGGAAGAAAAGGACGCAAATTTCGTTTGGGTACAACATTGCATGTCCGCACAATTTACAGTTAAAGCAGCGCAGTGCAAAATTCTGAATTCACCTCTGGTCCTCTAGCTACCAAATGGTCCGGGGCTTAAGTGGTTAAACTACTTGACGGTATCACACTATGGTCTGTGTTCCTTCCTTCCCTTTGAGTTATCGTATTTGGGTGTACGGACCTCTGTGATTTGGTGGAACACATCCAGCTGACCTTCTGCTTCCTGATGCAATCCTGGTTCCTGGTGCAATCCTGGTTCTTCCACGTGCAAGTCAAAGGCTGCGGCTGGGTTACAGCCGAATGCTCTTTGTGCTTGCCCTCCGGTAAGCGGACATCTTCTTACGGTGGTGGGCACTTACTTATTTGTGAATCACCGGGTGATGTGCATGGAATTGGACTCAATATATGGATTGCAGCCCTATTGGCATTTATATTTATCATCTGATAATTTATATAATCACTGTGGACATTACTGCTATTAACTCATGTGATCAGTCTGTGCAATATGTAACTAGACACTTGGGGTTTGTTTTGGTAATTGTGCACCGTTTTTGGCATATCAGCCTCTGGATGTTAATGCAATGACTGAAATATCCGTATTGGCGCAGCTTTCCACTTTTTAGATTGATAGTAGATAGACTCATAAATCAGATCTTTTTCTCTTGGTGCTCACAGAGGTCAGTGCTTGAGACAAAGGTTTTATTTCCTGTCAAGATAGGGAAATCACAATTAAAACTTGCAGGGTTACTTCAGTGCTTTTTGGATTAAACCTTCTATAAAAGACAACAATAACATTTCTCATATAGTAATAAATAAAAATTAAAAAAAGATCAATGCCAGCATAATCTATAATTTTTAATGATGTACTGTGCCTTTCCTGCTGTATTAATTTGCAGAATCCCACATAGTATTAACAAAAAGTACAATGCCCTTTGTTGAAGAAGTGATTAAGTAGTTTGACATTCAAGTTTAAAGCTCTCCAAACATTGAACTTCTAAACAGTCTGTGGTGTACCTCACCAGTAAGCGAGTACTTTGAAGCTGACAGCTTCAAGTTTTATAGCATGTTAAACCCCTTAACAGCATCTGTTTAATTAAGCAAACTTGACAAAATATTTGGAAACTTTCAACAAAGGGACTATATTTTATTTTACGTGCTTTGCTTTATGGAATAAAATGTTTTCCCTTGCACAGCCAAACAGTATGTATCTCAACACTAATGTTTTTTTATCCATTATATATATATTTCTTTTTGTAAAACCATGCTGTACAGACTGATTCTTGGGATTCCAGGTATCCTCTCTAACATCTTTGCCGCGTACACACGGTCGGAATTTCCGACAACAAATGTTCGATGTGAGCTTGTTGTCAGAAAATCCGACACTGTGTATGCTCCATCGGACATTTGCTGTCGGAATTTCCGACAACAAAAATTTGAGAACTGGTTCTCAAATTTTCCGACAACAAAAGTTGTTGTCGGAAATTCCGACCGTGTGTACACAATTCAACGCACAAAAAATCTACGCATGCTCGGAATCAATTAGACTTATGCTCGGAATCATTGAACTTAATTTTTATTGGCTCGTCGTAGTGTTGTACGTCACCGCCTTCTTGACGTTCGCAATTTCCGACAACATTTGTGTGATCGCGTGTATGCAAGACAAGTTTAAGCGAACATCCGTCGGGAAAAAATCCACGGTTTTGTTGTCGGAATGTCCGTTTGTGTGTACGCGGCATTAGAGTGTAAGCCAATCTTTTTTATTTTATTTTCGATAGAGACTAAAAAGATTACAGCTCCTGTTGAGTTTTATTACCCAGGCTTTTTAAAGAGAGATTTGCTCTTACATAAATGAAGGAAAATCTCCAACAGCAATAATAAAAAAAGGTGTGTGTAGGTGAGGACAAGAACATTGCTATTATTGTTGTTTGTGTCTCTGTTGCAGATTTTTCCTTTTATCTTTCCTGTTCTTAGAATTTTCTATTTCTAAATTTCTATTTGATAAGTGTCAGACAGAACAGAAAGAAGGGTGAATTGCCCCACTGTGCATATGTCTACAGGCAGAGTTGTGTCCTGTTAAAGTGGTTGTAAACCCATATTTAAAAAAAAAAGACAAAGGCATAATGAGCTAGTATGACTAGCATACTAGCTCATTATGCATTACTTACCTTAGATCGAAGCCCCCGAATCCGTCCTCGTCTCCCCCTCCAGCCGCAGCCATCTCTCCCGGAGGCATGCGCCGTACACATAGGTGTACTCTTTTTGGCAAATATCTCCTAAACCTTATAGGTTTAGGAGATATTGCAAACACCTACAGGTAAGCCTTAAAGTGGTTGTAAACCCACTTTTCAAAAAAATAAAATAAAAAACACCTGCAAGAAAAAGAGATAATGAGCTAGTATGCTATGCATACTAGCTCATTATGTGGCACTTACCTCAGATCGAAGTCTCCGAAGCACTCCTCGTCCCCCTCCGCCGCCGCCACCATGTGCGGCGATGACGTCACACGCATGCGCACGGGGCTGTCATTCTCCATTGAGAAAACCGTCAGTCTCCATTGAGAAAACCGGCAAGGCTCAGTGCGCCTGCACCGTTGTCTACGGCGCGCATGCGCCGTAGACATCAGTGCAGGGTTTTCTGCAAATATCTCCTTAACCGTGTAGGTTAAGGAGATATTTCTTGCACCTACAGGTAAGCCTTAATCTAGGCTTACCTGTAGGTGCAAGTTGTGTGGTTGGGTTTACAACCACTTTAATCTAGCCTTACCTGTAGGTGCAAGTTGTAAGAGAGGGTTTACAACCACTTTAATCATAAGTGATTTGGTACTTCTTCATTTTTTAGAAATTAATAAATAAACCTGACACTGGACCTGGACAGGGGGTGCCGACAATATATATATATTGAACATTTTATTGGTCATTTAATGTCAGGTCAGTGCTAAAATATATTTTAAATCCCCAATTCAGGCTTTAGATACTGAAGTGACCCAGCGCTAATTAGGTTGGACATGCTTCAATGGTTCCGAAAGTGACGTTTCCTATCTTTGAAAGAGCTGGTGGGCATTTTATTCTTTCTGGGATGCTGCAGTATCTAAGGTCAACATTGTGGGTAAGTATTTTAACACAGAACTACCACTGATATCTACAAATATACACAATTTTGCTCACCCCACCCTCAACCTGTAATAAACATTGGATCATCTGATCTGAATTCTGAGTGTAAGATCATTGTAAACCACTTAAATACTGATAAGTATGAGAAATAGACTTGTGCACAACGGAAAAATTTGTTCCGTTTCGGTTCGTTTCTTTCCGGTCCTGTTGATTCGTAATCATTCGTAATTTTGCTAGACGGGATTTTTCGTGTTCGGACTCATTCGTATTTTCGCAAGCGACATTTTTCGTTGAATTTTTTGTTGCTTTATAATTCGTACTTTCGGTAGAGTACGTTGTTTTTCGTTGATTCTGGACACAACTCCTACTTTCGTAACTTTTTTTGGGTTCGTTGATTCGTAATTTTCCGTGTCTCTCTCACAACGACGCTGCCTATTATGCCTAATGTGCTTCGAATGGATTTGTACTTTTCCAAATACATAGCGGTTATTTGTAACGATTCGAAATCTCGTATTTTACTTTCGTTTTTTACATGCGGCTATAGGCTCCGCCCCTGTACACCATTTTGAGAGGGTTCAGCACGGTGAGGGAGAAGCAGAGAGCAGAGCAGAGTGAGTGTTATTGTGCTTCGAATGGATTCGAAATCTCGTATTTTACTTTCGTTTTTTCATGCGGCTATAGCCTCCGCCCCCTGTACACCATTTTGAGAGGGAGTTCAGCACGGTGAGGGAGAAGCAGAGAGCAGAGTGAGTGTTATTGTGCTTCGAATGGATTCGTACATTCGTAACTTTTTTCATAACAAATTATGCCGAAGACATTCGGGCATTCGCTATTTTGCGCTATAATTTATTTCGGATTCGGTTTTATTCGTAATTGCTTTGTTCGGAAATTCGAATGCTTCCGAATGTCCGAAAGTTGCTAAATTCGGACGAATTTCGATTCGTTACGAAACGAATTGCACAAGCCTAATGAGAAACATGGGTGTGTATAAGCACGTGCCAAGCACTGGGTATCTTTAATAATACATATGAATTATTTTTCTATGCTTTTATATTATCGTGTGATTATTTATGCTTTGTTAGTAATAATTAGGGATGAGCCCGATGTTTAAGAAAAACCAAAAGTGCTAATTTTAAAGGCTTATATGCATGGTATTGTCCTAAAAAGTGTTTGGGGACCTGGGTCCTGCCCCAGGGGACATGTATCAATGAAAAAAAAAGTTTTAAAAACGGCAGTTTTTTCGGGAGCAGTGATTTTAATAATGCTTAAAGTGAAACAATAAAAATGAAATATTCCTTTAAATTTTGTGCCTGGGGGTGTCTATAGTATGCCTGTAAAGTGGCGCATTTTCCCGTGTTTAGAACAGTCCCACAGCAAAATGACATTTCTAAAGGAAAAAAAGTCATTTAAAACTGATCGTGGCTGTAATGAATTGTCGGGTCCCGGCAATATACATAAAAGTCATTGAAAAAACGGCATGGGTTCCCCCCCCCCCCCCCAGACCATTACCAGGCCCTTTGGGTCTGGTACGAATATTAAGGGAAACCCCGAACCAAAATTTAAAAAAAAAGTGTGTGGGGTCCGCCCAAAATCCATACCAGGCCCTTCAGGTCTAGTATGCATATTAAGGGGAACCCTGTGCCAAATTTTAAAAAAAAATACCGTAGGGTCCCCCCAAAATCCATACCAGACCCTTCAGGTCTGGTATGGATTTTAAGGGGAACCCTGCACCAAAATTAAAAACAAAATGGAGTAGGGTACCCAAAAAAATCCAAACTAGACCCTTATCCGAGCACGCAACCTGGCAGGCCTCAGGAAAAGAGGGGGGAGAGAGCGCCCCCCCTGAACCATACCAGGCCACATGCCCTCAACATGGGGGGATGGGTGCCCAAAGCACCTTGTCCCCATGTTGATGGGGACAAGAACCTCATCCCCACAACCCTTGCAGGGTGGTTGTGGGGGTCCGCGGGCGGGGGGGTTATCGGACTCTGGAAGCCCCCTTTAACAAGGGGACCCCCAGATCCCGGCCCCCTATGTGAATTAGTCTGACGCTTCTCTTGCTTTTACAGCTGTTAAATAGCTGAGGGCGGGGCCACTCAGTGACATAAATGGTGGCCCGCCCCCCCCTCTGACGCCACGGGGGCTTCCCCGGGCCTCGCCCGACAACTGAAAAAAAAGCCGCAACAGTTCCTTTTTTTTTTAGAGATAATTTTTACACATTCATGCATTATTACTAACAGTATACATATATAAATTAAGTGATATTTTTTCTTAAAATGGTAAATCAGAAAATAATTATAACAAATCTATTAAGAATGTGAGATATGTTTTGGGCTTTGGACTTAAACGTTAAGTGATATTAAAGGCTTTCTTTAAAAAAAAGAACATAACAAACATGTCATACTCACCTGCTCTGTGCAGTGGTTTTGTACAGAGCAGCCCGCATCCTCCTCTTCTTGGGTACCTCGCCAGCTCTCTTGGCCCCTCCCTCCTGCTGGGTGCCCCAAAAGCAAGCAGCTTGAAATGGGGGCACACAAGCAGGCTCATTCCCAAGCCGCGGCTCTGCGTGTGCATTCACACATGGAGTCGTGAATTGGCACCGCCCTCTCTCTCCTCATTGGCTCACTGGCTGCGATTGACAGTAGAAGGAGCCAATGGCTCCCGGTGCTGTCTCAGCCAATGAGGAGAGAGAGTCCCCGGAGAGCCGAGACTCTCTTGCACATGACTGGATTGCAAGGGGGATAAGCACTCCTTGCTCCCTTACATGCCACATTTGGCATGTAATTTTTTTGGGGGGGGGGGGGGTGGGGGCTTTGTTAGGAATGGGACTTCCTGTCCCATTTCCTACTTCCACCTATGGGCCGCTTTGGCGACTCCACCTCTGCCCCTAGACGGCCCCTCACTCAGCTTGCAATGTGGGCACACAAGCAGGCTCATTCCCAAGCCGCGCCTCTGCCCCTAGACGGCCCCTCACTCTAGGCGACCTTCTGGGACATGTGACAGATCCCAGGAGATCGCCTGTCCACTCCGAGAGCGCAGCGCGACTCGCAGTGCATGCCCGGCCGTGAAGCCGAAAGCTGTCATGGCTGGGTGCCCAGAGTGTCAATGGAGGCGCCGAGGAGAGGAGCAGGGAGAGGAGCAGGGAGAGGATCGATGCTACGGGCGGCCGCATCGCTGGACCGTGGAACAGGTAAGTGTCTGCTTATTAAATTTTTGTAGCTGCTGACCTTTAATAAACAAAAAAAGGCTGGAACTCCGCTTTAATATCTACCAAGTTTAAATGGTGAAACTTCTCTTGATATATACAGATAGACAATTTGAGGGTTATAATCTCCTCCTATATTCAATATAAAGGATTCAGGCTGTGTAGAGAGGATATGAAAATTCAAGGTCTACTCACCAACACCACCTAGTAACAAGAGATGGGGGTATATCTGCCTCTCCTCCCATCTATTGGCCACATATAAAAATGAGATGAACAGAAAAAGAGAAAGTATACTAATAAATACTGTCAATTGATTTTGGGAGCACCTTCTAACTTTATTTTCATTTAGGCCCCTTTCACACTGGGGCAGTGGGGGCATCGGTGGTAAAGTGCCGCTATTTTTAACGGTGCTTTACCGTCAATTTTGCGGCGCTATTCAGGCGCTAGCGGGCGCTTTTACCCCCCCCTAGCGGCCGAGAAATGGTTAAAACCACCGCAAAGCGCCTCTGCAGAGGTGCTTTGCAGGCGGTATAGCCGCGGTGACCAATTGATTTCAATGGGCAGGAGCGGTGGTATACACACCGCTCCTTCACTGCTCCAAAGCTGCTGCTAGCAGGACTTTTTTTACCGTCCTGCTAGCGTACCACTCCATTGTGAAAGCCCTCGGGGCTTTCGCACTGGAGAGACAGCAGCGGCTGTTTCAGGTCGCTTTGCAGGTGCTATTTTTTGCGTTATAGCACCTGCAAAGTGACCCAGTATGAAAGGGGTTTTAGGTCTCATGATTACATTTTTGTCCTGACACATTCTTTTCCCCCCTCCCCTCCATTTTACTTTTTTTTGTGGGGTGAGATATGCCTTGTGTCAATGCAGTCTTGATTAACGGAAAGCTTTTTTGTGGATATGGTGATATATGGGGCTCATCCATCAGTGGTTATTTGTGTCCACATGGATGAGTGTACCCGTATTACAGTATCATGCCCCTGTTGAAGACTTTTCAGTCGAAACGCGTCAGCCTTGCATCACTGCACCCCACATTGCTTTTAAATTTGTGATCACTTTTATATTTTTGTCTGCCATTTGTATGACATTTTTATTCAATAAACCCTGAAGGTTTTTTGACCTGCACCATTGGGAGCATTCCCTCTTTGTCTCCTTTTTTGTTCCCATGTTTTTGTCTTTTGGAGCCTGCATGCTGGAGGAGTGCATTTGCATCCCAATCCATTGGATCATCCCCTCCAAGACTACTTGAGAAGTTTACGGCATCCACAGAGATCCTGTTTCATGGATTCCGGTTGAGAAGTTCATGGTATCCACACAGTTCCTGTTCCTAAAATTCCGGTCGCTGAGACCTCAAGCCTATCTGACTCACTGTCGTATGACTGATGAGTCCACCTGTTGCGGTAAGAGTACCTCATCTATCCATTTTAAACAATTGATTTCAACAGTCAACGTGTTGTTCTTGTTACCCTGGTCATCTTGTGGGAAGAATATCACCGAGTGTGTTTATGGTTTATGGACCCTTCTCAATTCACAGAAGTCACCCAAATTATCGCTGTGTATATTTTGGACTTATTGAATTCTCATTAAGTTATTGACCTTGATTGGCACTTAGGCCTCGTACACACGGCCGATTTTCTCGGCAAGAACCAGCAAGAAACTTGCTGGCAGAGAGGTCTTGCTGAGTAAATCGGTCGTGTGTACGCGGCTATCAGGTTTCTCGTCGAGAAAACCGAAAAGAAACCTCGACGAGAAAATAGAGAACCTGCTCTCTATTTTCTCGTCGAGATTCTCCTCGGCATGTTTCTCGACGAGAAAAGTGAGTGTGTGTACACTTACCTGTCCTCCCGGAAGCCCGCGCATGTTCGAAATGAATTCGACGCATGCGCGATAGCTTCCTAGGCATACGTAGTGTATACCAAGATGGCGGCGACGGCATCGAATGTGACGAGCGCATGCTCGTCGTAGTCGATGACGTCACCGCGTACGCTCCATTCAAAGAACCGAGCGTGTGTACACTCGGCCGGGACAAGTTTCTTGTCCAAGAATCTCGTCGAAAAAAACGACATGTTTTTTTCAACGAGAATCTGGGCCGTGTGTACAAGGCCATCGTGTGTGGACTGTCCAAGTTACAGGAGATTTTAATCACTGTTGTACACATGCTGTTGCAAATTTTATTGAATTATTTTTGATTCTAAGTTCACGGTTAACCATTTAGATCCTTTGTTATCATCTTATCATATAGCGGTATTCCACACCACAATTTATGTTATAGCGCTGCACTATTTATCGCTAGTTTTGTTTCACTTTGTTTGTTTGAGTGCTGGCAGCTTGTATTTTCCTGGGTTCTAGCGCAGTTTTTTCCTTATTTCACTACCCGTATTACATATCTGAGAGATAGATAATTTCATAAAGCAGAAGACAGATAGCCCATATCTTCAGTATTTACTATCATACTTTATTTTTTTCTGTTCATTTCATTTTTATATGTGGCTAATAGAAACAAAGATATGCTGGAAAGTCGCACTATTCACCTCTTTATTGTGTAAAAACAAAAGTCCAAAGCATCCACAGGTAGATACAGACCAACATGAACAGCTAACAGGTTTCACACCGGATATGGTGCTTAACCACTTAAGACCGAGCCTCTTTTTGACACTTTTAACACAATGAAATTTATTTTATTTTATTTTTTTGCTAAAACACGTCTAGCGCGCCCACCCCAGACTTTACCTGCTTTTCTTTACTTGGCTCCTCCGCAGGAAAAGAATGGGGCACACCGCACTATCAGCCCGTACCCTCCTGGATGGGGAGGTTGAGTGGTGTTAGTTTTTGGGCCTGCCTGCGGCTGGTGTTAGAATCCTCCCGAGCTGATCTCGCCTCTGCATTTAGCAAGAGACAAGCCCTTTATTCTCCCCAGTAAAGTAACTGTCCACACCAACTGAAAGTCCAACCTTTGTATTTATTTCACCACGGATAACAAATAGTCTCTATGAGAGCAGACAGGTTGATACGAGACACAGGTCAGATAAATTGGGAGGAGGTCCAGGCACAAACTCAATTTAGGTTTCTCTTACTGTTCTGCTTTCACGAACAGGCTTGGGCGCAAGGTCTCTGCCACAGACCGGGTGAATATGAAAGTCACTGCCACTGACTTGTTGAAGTTGGTCACTGCCACTGACCTGGTGAAAACGCCTTGCCCTATTTGGTCACTGCCACTGACTTGGTGTGCGTAGGGTCACTGCCACTATGACCTACAGAACATGCACTTCCTTCTTGAAGAAACTTGGCCCTTGTTAAGGAGAAGAACCTCCCTCCGGAGAGTTACCAGAGGCCCCCACTGTCACCACCACTCTGCACTGGGTCTTCAGAAGGGGTCACCTCCCTGGCCTCCTCGATCCTGGATACGGCTCCCCTCGCAAGGCGGCACCCTGGGAGTCCTCAATCCCGGGCGGAACCCAGCCGAAGGCGCTGAGCCCTGGGCCTCCGAAATAGTACCTCACCCCAGACTGATGGTGTCTGGTATGGAACAGGAACTCGGCCTCCAGGCCTAGGGCACCCGGAGACGACACACGCACCACCCAGGCTGAAGGTGCTTGGGCGCGACCGCTCTGGAAGATGGCCACCCCTTTTTATACCCTCTCCCGACAGGCACAGCAGGTTCCCCGCCCAGCCGTCACTTCTGCCGAGAGGGGACAAAAAAGGCACAGCCTTGTATCAGTGGTTCAACCCTGGCCCATGGCAACAGCGCCACCTGTAGGCCACAGGGAACAGCACACCAATACTACCTCTCAGGGACAGAAATGGTCTAAGAAGCCTGACAATTTGTGTATCTGAGCCATACTACCACTCAGATACTCCCCCTAAATATAGCACCCCGCTACACAAATATATATATATATATATAGATATATAGATATATATGTATATATATATAGATATATATATAAATATCTATATATATATATCTATATATATATAGATATATATATATATATATATATAGATAGATATATATATCTATCTATATATATATATAAAAAAAAAATTACTAACACCCTAGAGAATAAACTGGCGGTCATTGCAATACTTTCTGTCACACTGTGTTCCTTATTTATTTTACTTTTTATTTTGACACTTTCTTTTTAAAAATACATTTTTGGGTCACTTTTATTCCTATTACAAGGAATGTAAACATCCCTTGTAATAGAAAAAAAAGCATGACAGGATCACTTAAATATGAGATTTGGGTTCAAAAAGACCTCAAATCTCATATTTACACTAAAATGCAATAAAAAAAAATGTCACTTGAAAAAATAAAATAAAAAAATTCTCCTTTAAGAGCTATGGGCGGAAGTGACGTCTGATGTTGCTGCCACCCTCCCATGCTATGGAGCCGAGCAGGGGCCATCTTCCCCTCACTCGGCAGCCAGGCATTTAAGGGAAAGGACGCGATCGTATCCGCCGCTACCGGCGGGTCCGGTAAGTCGGGGAGACCACTTTTATCCTAAAGAGAAATACACAGTGTTCCCGAAAATACCGAGGTTATGGCAGCTAGCTTCTGCCATAACAACAGTATTTAACATCAAAGTACCGACGTACGGGTACGTTGTTTTGCGTGGTTATTCATAGCTATCCGGTGTGAAACGTGTTAGCCGTGCGTGTTAGTCTGTATCTACCTGTGGATGCTTTGGACTTTTGTTTTTACACAATAAAAAGTGCAAAATTTTGGAGTCAGGCTATCCAGCATATCTTTGTTTCTACGTCTCTGTTGCAAACAGAGGCGGCACTCATTTAGTTGTGGAGACAGTTGGTCCTATGAGGAGTGAACTCCCATATCTCTTGATACTAGTTGGTGTTGGTGAGTAGACCTTAAATTTACATATCCTCTACACAGCCTGGAGCCTTTATATTGAATATAGGATGAGATTATAACCCTCATTATTTCTATATGTATATATCAAGAGAAGTTTTCACCATTTAAACTTGATAGATGTTAATATTACCACCTAGAGATAAAACGTTGATTCACATATAATTGCATTGACCTCATTCTATAGGTATACCTGTTATGGTCATTTACATACTTTTTATCTTTTACAATAAAGGTTAAGTTTTAGTTAAGTGGCCTTTTGGTGCGTAGAGAAACACACCCTCATCTAGTTTTAGTCCCCAAATAACACTGCATGATGGATGATAGCTTTCAATGATAAGGACAGTGGTGACTGGAATTTTACAAACATAGATGGGGAAGTTACACTACCCCCTACACCAGTAACCATATGGGAATCAACAGGATCCTCCCAGAGAGCCATTCTCTTGGAACATGTACAATAAATAAATAAAAAAAGACAACATTTTCAATGTGCCTCAGAATTGTCATCCTGAGTAGGGCTGAATTCCCCATCTAATCTTCTTTCAAGGGCTAAGATGGACCAACAGTAGGCCCCATGTGCTCCTGACTAGGACAGCCACTCCGAGCATACAGGGAACAAGGCACATCTGTGACATCATGACATTATCACCAATGCTTTCTGTGTCCCATGATATACAGCAGGGGTCTCAAACTGGTGGCCCTCCAGCTGTTGCAAAACTACAAGTCCCATGAGGCATTGCAAGGCTGACAGTTACAAGCATGACTCCCACAGGCAGAGGCATGATGGGACTTGTAGTTTCGCAACATCTGGAGGGCCACCAGTTTGAGACCCCTGATATACAGTATAGTGTGTGTGTGTGTATATATATATATATATATATATATATATAAAATGTAGCACTACCCCCGGAGGAGCTTCTGATTTTGTTTGGGTCTGCCCTCTTATTCTCAACCCCTTAACTGGCTCGAACCCTCCCTTGGCACAACTGGTAATGAAAAGATTTGTAATACCCACTGACTATTGGGAAACACAATTCTGCATATATTACCACAGTAAATTACACATATATGTTACCTTTCTCCGTTGAGGTCCTTCAGGCTAACAAAAGTGCATCACACAGGTTTTATACTTAACCAAAAAATAAAGTTTACTTAATTAGAGATAAGAGAACAGGTTAAGATATTTATATACTTTTAGTTGACTCTGCAGGGCCCTGCAAGAGTCAATAATATGAATAAGACAATAGTTTTACACAATGTTAATGCCTACTTTCTATGAAGAAAATCCTATGCTCGCGAGCTCCCCCTAGTGGGCAATACCACCCTGTGTCCCGTCACTGTTAATTCCAGTCAACCCTGACTAAGATTAGTGTACAAATTCCTCAATGGTGGGATTCTTCGCTAGCAAACGTTGGTGCACATACTATTTGTAATCCAATGGGTGTTAAAGGAAGAACTGAACTCCCGCAATGCTTTTGGGAGTGTGAAACTCTCAGGCGGTGCGAACGCCAACTTCAAACTGCGCACTACCACACGATGCAATATGTTCCGGTGCGTGGCGCACTACTCTAATGGTGATGGGCCTCAAAAGTCACAGGCCTATACAATAGTTAATGAATATGGGCAGGTGCCCGTTCACCCAAACAGGCCCAGTCCGCCTGGCACGATCCGCTGTCGCGACACTCTCCACAACGTACGGTCTCCGGTCCCTCTCACAGCTGATGTAAATGTCGGTTGGTGGATGACTCCGGTCTCTGGGAAGCGCGAGTTGGTCACACGGAAAGAGATCCCTCTCTGGCTTGGCGATCCTCCGCGAAACGACAGGCTCAGGCTTTGGGCCTAGTTACTTCGGCAGCAGGCCTCACGCAGACTTCCTGCTTGCTTGAGGGCGAAGTCTGAGTGCGGCTCCTCCCCTCCTTTAAGTAACCTCCCCCAGCAGGCTGCGCGGTGGTTGTGATGCATTCTGGGAGTACAGCTGCACTGTGGATACTGTAGTCTATTAGATATCCATGGCAACGGAGTCCCCCTCTCCCTGTACCAGAAGTTCCACAATGCATCACTGAACATAAGTAAACAAACAGTCTATCGAGTTGTAACTGGAACACCGGAGGGAGTTTGGGGTATACTCCATATAACAATAGTCTATTACAGTAGAACCCCGCTACATATATATATATATATATATATATATATATATATATATATATATGTATGTAGCATCCTGCTCCCAATGAGTGGGCGCTATATGTTAAAATTATAGTTGTCTGAGCAATAGTTTGGCTCAGAAGGATTGTGCTCAAATTATACTTTCATGATTTTCCCCCTGACAGTGGGTGTGGCTGTCACTGCTGGTCAGGGTTGGAAAGGCAACAGGCTGAATGCATTAGGTATCTCTTTCCCAGAAGCAGCCCAGGGGGCGTGGTCAACCCACTGTGCATTCTGGGAGAGGGTACTTAAGGGACAGACACCATTTTGTGGGGTCGTTCGTGGGTGGTGGGCGCCACCCGTATCCCAACCTGAGGGCCCTTCTGGCCTCAGGGATGTGTTGGCAGTTCCCGCCTCGGGGCCACGTTGGCCGGAGGCTCCGTTACTGAGATGTAGGCCCAGGCGTCGCTGGGGCCTACTGATCCAGTGTCGCCTTACCTGTGGGAAGGGACCGAGCAATTGAGGGCTCAATTGGAGGATGTATCCGGATCAAAATCTACCTCACAGTGCTGCCGGAATGGCTGAAAGATTCTGGCACTGAGAGATGTGTTCTTTTTCATCAGAAGGTAACCCAGTGAATGGTTGCACAAGTCTGTGACAGAGACTATTGAACAAATTCTACTTTTACAAGTCTGTGGCAGAGACTATCTGTGATCGAGCTACACACCGGTTGCTAGGCCCGAGAGGGTGGGCCTATCCGGTGGTTGCTGAGTCCAGCGTGGAGACAGTTGTTCCTCTGGACCTAAGAAAATACCTGTAATCCGCAATCAAGGTACCTGAGTCCTCCCCATCCCTTCACTCCCCTCTGTTGGAAAATTTAATCAATAAAACCCCTTGAAAGAGACTTTGGGGCTGATTTACAAAACGTTTGCGCCATGAGTATTGGCGCATCTGCGTGCGCAATGGCTGTTTTGGTATTTACAAAACATTAGCGCCTGTAGCGCAGCCCTATTTCCCATTTACTATAGTGTTGTCGGCGGACGGGAGGAGGCGCTCAGTGCGCCACTAGGGACTTTGCGCACAGCATGTTAAACACTAAATATAAAGAAGCTGGAAGTGAGAATATAATGGGGGTGACATGGGGTGATGTGAGGAAGTGTAGGGACACCTGCCCAAATAACAAACATGGCCAAAATAGAGAGAGAAAGTAACTTTTTCAAAACCAGCCCGCTGCGCCGGCAATTCCGATTCGAGCTGCGGGAGTTTTTTTTTAGCTCAGCGCGGGAATTTCAATGGTTTAAATGCGCCAAGACACTGCGCCGGCAAAATCTTAGTAAATGTTAAGTCACCTAACTCAATTTGCATAAGTTGAACAGGCGCAGCCCTGAACTTTCCATTGCGCCAGCAAAATGACATTTCTAAAGGAAAAAAAAAGCCATTTAAAAGCAGCCGCGGCTATAATGAATTGTCGGCTCCCGGCAATATAGAGAAAAGTCATTGAAAGTCATTGCTAACCAAAAAAAAAAGCGTAGGGGTCCCCCCAAATTCCATAACCAGGCCCTTCAGGTCTGGAATGGATATTAAGGGGAACCCCGCTGCAAATTAAAAAAAAAAATGGCGTGCGGTTCCCGCAAATATCCATACCAGGTCCTTGAGATCTGGCATGGATTTTAAGGGGAACTCCACCCCAAATTTTAAAAAAAATTGTACCCCTACCATTTCACGAAGAAAGTGTCAAAATTTAAAAAATGACAAGAGCCGGTTTTAGACAATTCCTTTATTAATGTCTTTTCTTTTCTTCCTTCTTCTTCTTCCTTCTTCTTCTTCCATCTTCTTCTTTTCTCCATTCGGGTTTCTTCCTCTTCATCTTTATCTTCATCTTTATCTTCATCTTCATCTTCATCTTCCTTCTTCATTTGGTCTTCTCGTCCGCATCTTGCTCCGGCGTCTTCCCTTCTTTCTTCTTCGGCCGCTCCGTTTGAATTGGAGGTTCCCGCTGTGCGACGCTTCAGTTCCCCACTTGGTCCGCTGCCCCCCGGTGGCTCCGCCCCCCTCTGAAACCACGGGGAAAGTCCCCGTGAAATCCATGTGCGTCAGAGGGGGGCGGGGTCACCTGGTGTAAGCGGACCCGATGGGGAACTGAAGAACTGAAGCTTCGCACAGCGGGAACCTCCAATTCAAACGGAGCGGCCGGAGAAGAAAGAAGAAGGGAAGACGCCGGAGCAAGATGCGGACGAGAAGACCGAAGGAAGAAGGAAGATGAAGATGAGGATGAAGATAAAGATGAAGATAAAGATGAAGATGGAGGAAGAAACCCGAATGGAGAAAAGAAGAAGATGGAAGAAGATGGAAGAAGAAGAAGATGGAAGAAGATGGAAGAAGGAAGAAGAAGCTGGAAGAAGAAGATGGAAGAAAGGAGAAGACATTAATAAAGGAATTGTCAAAAACCGGCTCTTGTAATTTTTTACATTTTTGACACTTTCCTTGTGAAATGGTAGGGGTACATTTGTACCCCATTACCAATTCACATAGGGGGGGGCCGGGATCTTTGTTAAAGTGGTCTTCCAAATTTCGATAAGCCCCCCGCCCGCAGACCCCCACAACCACCGGGCGAGGGTTGTGGGGATGAGGCCCTTGTCCCCATCAACATGGGGACATCCTCCCCATGTTGAGGGCATGTGGCCTGGTACGGTTCAGGAGGGAGGGGGGGCCGCTCTCGTCCCCCCCTTTTCCCCTGCGGCCGGCCAGGTTACGTGCTCGGATAAGGGTCTGGTGTGGATTTTTGGGGGGACTCCACGCCATTTTTTAAAAAAATTTGGGGTGGAGTTCCCCTTAAAATCCATGCCAGATCTGAAGGGCCTGGTATGGATATTTGGGGGGAACCCCACGTCATTTTTTTTTTAAATTTGCAGCGGGGTTCCCCTTAATATCCATTCCAGACCTCAAGGGCCTGGTTATGGAATTTGGGGGAACCCCCACGCTTTTTTTTTGGTGTAATCAAAGACTTTCAATGACTTTTATCTGTATTGACGGGAACCAGCAATTCATTACAGCCGCAAGGACTTTTAAATTACTATTATTTTACTTTAGAAATGTCATTTTGCTCTCCAACTGTTATAAACATGGAAAACATGCGCTACTTTACAGGCATACTATAGACACCCCCCGGTATGATATTTAGGGCCAGTTCACACCGGATGCAGTGCAGTGCGTTTTTTTGATGCCTGAAAAACGCAAAGAAAGTTGATCACATTAATGCCAATGGCATAGTTCACACCACTGCAGTCCGTTCCAGTGCGTTTCAGAAAGCAAAAAAAAAATTGGTCATGCTGCATTTTTTAGGTACAGAACTGTACTGGACCACAGTAAAACACATCAAAAACGCAACGGAACGTACCAAAAATGCACTGGAATGCACCGGAACGCACCTAAATGCACCCAAGACGCACTGCAACACACTTGTCCTAAGTGAAAAGAGGGGGAAAAAACACTGGACTGCATCAAAAACGCCTCAAAAATGCACTGGAATGTGTCAAAAACGCGCATGCAGAAAAGCACCTGGAACGCACCCAGACTGCGTTTCTATGGTGTGAACTAGGGCCAGTTCACACCATAGAAACGCAATCCAGATGCGTTCCAGGTGCTTTTCTGCATGCAGGTTTTTGATGCGTTCCAGTGCATTTTTGGTACGTTTTTGATGCAGTCCAGTGCTTTTTTTTCACCCCTCTTTTGTATTAACCATAGATAAGGACAAGTGTGTTCCAGTGCGTTTTTGGTGCATTTAGGTGTGTTCCTGTGCGTTCCAGTGTGTTTATGATGCGTTTTGATGCGTTCCAGTACAGTCCAGTGCAGGTAAAATGCAGCATGTTCTACTTTTTTGGTGGAACTGGAACGCACTGGAACAAACACTGCCATTTAGAACCATATAACCAACTTTCCATGCATTTTGGATGCATAAAAAACGCAATGCACTGCATGTGGTGTGAAATGACCTTTAAGCAATTTGGCATTATTAAAGGCACTTCTCCTTGTTTTGTTTTGTTGGTGTTTTCCAAATTGGTGACATTGATATATGTCCCTTAGGGTGGGACCTGGGCCCCCATTTTAAGGCCAATAACTAGAAGATAAGCCAGCCAAGTGGGGACTAGCAAAATTAACAAGTCAGTTCCCATAGACTGCAATGGTATTTGTTGGTGGGGGGGGGGGGGAGGGGTGATTGTCCCATCTCTAATTTTGTAGCATGCTGGATGATGTGCTTAATTTTGGACGGGGGGAGGGGGGGTTATTTTTTGCTAGCTGCATTGGTGTTGTTCTGCACATGCCCAGCCAGTTAGTTTTTTTTTTTTGGGTGCTTTTTGTGTGTGAACAGCACCTGGGTATTTCTGGGCATGCTCAGAGAGTGTTTTGATGGGTTAGTAATTTAACAGGTGTAGCCACTTTGAATTTCAGTCTCTACATTGAGTGAACTTGCATTTTGGGTGTTTCATGGACTGTGCATGTGTTTTCAATTGCCTCATTAGCACACAAACATATGTTATATAAAGCTCACAGAGCATTCGGTCACTTGCCCTGAGAAGAGGCGTGCGTCCTTATCGAGTTTGTAACACATGTATTTTATTTTTTATGTCTTTGCAAAACAAGTGATTGGTTAACTTTTGGTGTGGGGGAAATGTTCCCCTGAAATAATTCTGATGTTGTTAATGTGTGTTGTTTGTTCACTTTGATTTAATTGTCTCTGCTGCATTATTTTTGGCCAAAAATTGCTCAAGATGTTGAGTCTGTTAGGCCCCATGCACACGAGACGCCGGTGCAAACTCTGCTGAACACACGTTTTTAAAGGCTAAAACCGGCGTTTAAAAACGCCCGTTTTGCCGCGATTTTAGCGGCGTTTTACCGCGTTTGCGTCTATAGGCGTTTAGTTAAGAAACATCATAAGACCCTCCCTAAGCTCAAAAAACATTATTATTTAACCATTTCAGCCATTTTGGGAGACCAGCAGCTGAGAGAGCAGCAGTGTACTTGTATTTAGCGTATCACTTGCCACATCTGCCACAAGCTGTGGATTGTCCACTTGCCACGTCACCTGATACGTCACCTGGCCACGTCACCTGCCACAAGTTGTGAATTGTCCACTTGCCACGTCACCTGCCACGTCACCTGGCCACAAGTTGTGGATTGTCCACTTGCCACATCACCTGGCCACGTCACCTGGCCATGTCACCTGCCACGTCACCTGCCACAAGTTGTGGAATGTTCACTTGCCACGTCACCTGCCACGTCACCTGGCCACGTCACCTGCCACAAGTTGTGCATTGTCCACTTGCCACGTCACCTGGCCACGTCACCTGCCACGTCACCTGCCACAAGTTGTGAATTGTCCACTTGCCACGTCACCTGGCCACAAGTTGTGGATTGTCCACTTGCCACATCACCTGGCCACGTCACCTGCCACAATTTGTGGATTGTCCACCTGCCACGTCACCTGGCCACGTCACCTGCCACAAGTTGTGAATTGTCCACTTGCCACGTCACCTGCCACGTCACCTGGCCACAAGTTGTGGATTGTCCACTTGCCACATCACCTGCCACGTCACCTGGCCACAAGTTGTGGATTGTCCACTTGCCACATCACCTGGCCACGTCACCTGCCACAATTTGTGGATTGTCCACCTGCCACGTCACCTGGCCACGTCACCTGCCACAAGTTTTGGATTGTCCACTTGCCACGTCACCTGCCACGTCACCTGCCACAATTTGTGGATTGTCCATCTGCCACGTCACCTGGCCACGTAACCTGCCACAAGTTTTGGATTGTCCACTTGCCACGTCACCTGCCACGTCACCTGCCACAATTTGTGGATTGTCCACCTGCCACGTCACCTGGCCACGTCACCTGGCCACGTTACCTGCCACAAGTTGTGGATTGTCCACTTGCCACGTCACCTGCCACAATTTGTGGATTTCCACCTGCCAGGTCACCTGGCAACATCACCTGCCACAAGTTGTGGATTGTCCACTTGCCACGTCACCTGCCACAAGTTGTGGATTGTCTACAGTGCAATGCAAGCAATTACAGTTTTTTTTTCATTTTTTTTGATGGTTTTTCATCATTTGCCATCATTTTTGAGATTTCTAATGTAAAAAAATAGGTCACCTTTAAAAACGCTAATAAACGAAATCGTGGCAAAACGCCGGTACCGCGTTTTGCCGCGTTTAGCAGCGTTTAGCCGCGTTTTGCGTCTGAAACGTAGAAAACTTTTGCGTCTGAACCCATTTTTTTGCTTCTGGAAAAACGAGGTTAAACGCAACTGCCTAAAAACGGCAATAAACGAGACTGTGTGCATGGACACATAGGATAACATTGAATGGGTTCAGGAGCAGTTGAAAAAAGTGTCCAACTGCCTCTGAACGCGCGTTTAACAGCAAATAACAGCGTCTCGTGTGCATGGGGCCTAACTGTTTCAAATTGACCATGTTTTTATTTTGCCTTCCCTTTTTGTTTTGTTGAACAATAAAATATATGATGCAAAGTTTTGATGTTTGTTTTGTGTTTTCTTTGCAACAAATGTGACAGCTGATTGGCATGTCAAAACAAAACAGGTGTAATTTGTCTACCCTGGTGCCTTCATGGTAGTATATGCATGGATTGTATTGTGTGCTGCCATGGAGCGTCACCAAGAAATGAAAAATACAGAGCGGTAAGTATTCAATTTTCCTTTTTTACTGCAGTGGTTCTCAGCCTCAGTCCTCAAGTACCCCCAACAGGACATGTTTTGTGAATTTTTCTTATTGAGAATTGCTGTCCAAAAATCAAAACCATTGACTGTGATTTAAAGCACAAGATGAAGGAAAACCTGCAAACATGGCCTGTTGGGGGTACTTGAGAAGCACTGATTTAGAGCACTGCACCTAAAAATAGCTCAAGGCCATACAATTCTAATTGTGGGCATTTTGAGGGAAACAAAGTAAGTGTTAGAACCCCTGCGTGTGTGTTTTTTTTTTTTTTTAGATTTATTTTTTGTAGTTTGGCTTTTGTTTCTCCTTTTCTTAACATTGGCTTCACTTCCTGTCACACAGCTAAACAGGAAGTGAAGGTAAAACCCTATCAATGTCTTTTCTTGGGGACACACAGATCAATCTAACTAGTGTCCCCATTAAGCAAATTGCACTCTAGCACTTTGTTGTGTACACCCCAAATCATTGGGTAGTTTGGGGTTTAGTAAAGACAAATCCACTCTGCAGTAAAAGTGTAGCTGCTGAAAATCTCCAGGGAAAGTACTGGTGATTGGATGTTCCAATCATGTAAAAGCAAAGATGGTGTTTTTTTTTGGCTTGCATGTCCCCCTCAGATATACAGCAAGTGCACTTGTAGTGCAAAGTAGATTTGCCTTTAGTAAATAAACCCCACAGTCCAAACTACCTAATAAATTGTGGTGTACCCCGCAATATGCTGGAGTGCAATGTGCATAATGGGGAAAGTATTTAGACTGACCTGTGTGTCCCCAAGGAAAGACATTGTTAGGGATTTTCCCTCACTTCCTGTGTGGCTATGTGACAGGAAGTGAATTATTTGGAAGGATAAAGTGGCCAAATTATTTAGTTTAACTTTTCAAAGACACATTCCTAAGTTGAATTGTGATGCATGTCAATGGCCCATTTAGACCCTCTTTAATCACTTGAGATCAGCGCTATAACTGATCGACGGCCACAGCATGGTCCTCAGTTGCCAGGAGTCCGTCAATAAACGTCCTCCCCTTTGCGCGAGCTGTGGTCACAGAGTCACTGAGACTCAGGTGATGACAGATCCGAGTAAGGGGCCGATCACTGCTCTTTACCATGTGATCAGCTGTCAGCAAATGACAGCTGATCACGTGATGTAAACAAAAGCTGGGTAATGGTTTTTGTTTTCTCCTTGTGCCGTCAGCGTGAGCATAAAAAAAGGCATTCACCGGCTTATGTGCAAGGGACATGGAGCCCGAAGAGGAAGAGGCAATTCTGCATCATCTGTGACAATTAGTAGCCCCTGCCAGTGCCACCTATCAATGCCCATCACTGATGCCAATCAGTGGCACCTATCAGTGCCCATCACTGCCAACTATCATTGCCACCTAGCAGTGCCGCTTCTCACTGCCCACCAGTGCCAAATAGCAATGCCACCTCTCAGTGCCCACCCTTGCCACCTTATCGGTGCCCATCAGTGCAGTCTCATCAGTGTACATCAATGAAGAAGAAAAATTACCTTTTTTTAAAATATTAACCAGTTTCCTACCGCCCACCGTCAAATGACATCCTTGGCTTTGTGCGGTGACATCTGAATGATGCCTGCAGTTGCAGGCATCATTCAGATATCATTCTTTTCAGCCGGCGATTCTGTGCACAATAAAAACGATCATAGTGGCAGTTCCGCCGTTTGATCGTTCTTATAGGCGGCGGGAGGGGATGTTCCCCCCCCTCTTGCCGCCATCCGGTGCTTCTCCGGGCTCTCCCGTGCCATCTTGGGCTCGGAGAACGATTTGGAGATGACTGGTGACCATATGGTCACCAGTCATCTCTATGACCGTCGGAGGCGCGGGCACGACGTTATGACATCACACCGTGTTCCCGTATGTTAACCAAGCCGTGATCTCGGCTGTCAGCATGAAATTGGTGTTTTTTTTTGGACCAATATCATGCTTTCCAGCCTGGAGGAGAGATGCGGGGTCTTATTGACCCCGCATCTCTCCATAAAGAGGACCTGTCACACACATTCCTATTACAAGGGATGTTTACATTCCTTGTAATAGGAATAAAAGTGATAAAAAAAAAAATAAAAAAAAATAAAAAAAGAGTAAGAAATACAAAAAAGTAAAAAAACTAAATAAAAAAAATAAGCAAAAATAAGAAAAAACGCCCATGTCCCGGGTAGCTCGCGCTCAGAAGCGAACACACACGTAAGTCCCGCCCACATATGTAAACGCCGTTCAAACCACACATGTGAGTTATTGCTCGTGTGCAACAATTCTAGCACTAGACCTCCTCTGTAATGCCAAAATGGTAACCTGTAAAAAAATTTAAAGCATCGCCTAGGGAGATTTTTAATTACTGAAGTTTGGTGTCATGCCATGTGTGTGCGCAATTTTAAAGCGTGACGTGTTAGGTATCTATTTACATAACAACATCTTTCACATTATACCAAAAAATTGGCCGTAACTTTACTGTTTTGTAATATTTTTAGCAAACAAAAGGCGTTTGAAAATGTATTGCGCAAATACCGAGCGAGATAAAAATTTGCAATGACCGCCATCTTATTCCCTAGGGTGTCTGCTCCAAAAACATATATAATGTTTGGTGTTTTGAAGTAATTTTATAGCCATAAATTTATGATTTTTACATGAAGGAGACAAGTGCCAGAATAGGCCCAGTGCTGAAGTGGGTAAAATATCAATTTTTTTTTTTTAAAACTCGGTCTTTTGTATGAAAACACAAAGGTGATCAAATAGCACCAAAAGCAAGCTCTATTTGTGTGCAAACAAATAAAACATTTTCCTGGTGCCTCCATGGCAGCATACCTGTGATAGAGCTTCGCCTCGACTCCTCCTTCAGGACTAGTGAATAGCATAAATTAAAGGCATAGTCCCTCCCCCAACATTCTCCTTTTTTTCCTCATACCTTCTTGTGCTGGTAAAGAGTAGCAGTATGTCCATACCTCTGCAGTCGGCAGCGTCCGCCAGGTTTAGCCTTTCCCGTGCGCAGTCCCTGTTCTTGGGCCGCTCACAGCACTGATAAGACTGGGAACCCCTCTGTGGATCTGTTGGGGTCATTTCGCAGAGTTTCCTCACAGGAACGCAGTCTGCTATCACATCCATGATGAATGCAGTGGAAGTCGCAAAAGGATCAGCTCCATCTTCCCAGGCTGGTGGTTTCCATTTTTTATTACAGGCATTTGTGTTTTTCCCCTTTCTTGTCCTCTCTTCCCCTCCCCTCCCCTTTCCTTTGCTTGTTAGGTGCCTTCAAATGATTATTGTCTTACTTTTTTGTTCCTTTAAAACTGTGCAACTGGATAGGACAGGTGTCTCTCTGTGCAACAACATTGTGGTGCTTATTTCCGGGTTCGGGAGGGCTACAGGTGCCCTGTACGTCCCGCCAGGTAGGAGAGTGTCATGGCACGGCGTCCTCGCCGCCGTCTGCGCATGCGCGATTCAGGAGTGATACAGAGCCGTGGTTTCTCGGTTCTCTGTACTGGGCGACGCTGGATCTTCTGCGTGTGCGCATGCACGGTCGCTTGGTTCAGTGGCAGCCATCTTGGATTCTGGAAAGAAGGCTAGATTTGCCCTTTTTTTCAATCAATTCCAAATGGTGGTTTATGGGATTAGCCTACACACCTTGAGCCTATTTAGGTTCAGATTCAGGGATTGCTGTCAGAGTCTCCTCAGCTGTGCCTGCTAGGTCTCTCTGATGCTGCTTTGTGGTAGGTACTTTTTATTTTCTCAAAAAGGAAAAAGGAAAAATGTTGCCGATCAAAGATTTTCATGTTTAAAAAAAAAAAAAAAAAGATGACGATATAAAAATGTTTGTTTAAAAAAAAAAAAAAAAAAAAAAGTGACGCCAAAAACTCCTGATTCTTTTCCCTTTCTTACTATATTTCCGGAGCTGATCCTTGTGCCCAACTCCGCAATGAGTCATTCATCTCGCAGCAAAGATCCTCACACTTCTATTAGGTATGTGACCAACTATACGTGAGTATATGAAAAAAAAAAAGTGCGCTCACTGGTTCCTTACATCGTAGCCCTACCCACTCCAAGGGGTCCCGCTCATCAGGGCGTAGGTCCCATTCTTCACGTCGTAGATCAGAGAGATCAAGATCCAGAGGACATGATCGGTCCCCCTCTCCTAGGACCTATAGAAAGAGAAATGCTGGACATGTGGGGCTACACCGCTACCAGACAGAGTGGTCTGTAAGGACTGTTTTACGGACTATGCGTCCAACCGCGAGCTAGAAAATCAGCACGCTGTAGATCTGCTCAAGCGAACAATGAAGGACTCCTTCTCTGAGCTTTTGGCTTTGGTCCCCGCTCAACCACTTCAGCAGATATCCCAGGTTCAGGATATAGAACCTAATCTCCCTGGTCCGTCAGCAGTCAGTACACCTCTGCCGCCGTCAGGCCGACCAGCTAGAGATTCACCACCTGAAGACTCTTCAGAGGAATCAGAACCTTCTGGCTTCAGTCTCTCCTTGGTAAAGCCATTCATCCAGGCAGTCAAGACTGCAATCGCCTGGAAAGACGCAGAATAGCCTCCCCAAGAGTCTACAAGCTACTTCTTCCCATTCCTCAGATGGGCGAGATTAGTCAAGTCATTCAGAAGGAATGGTCAAAGACTGATAAAAAAAAATAATAAACATTTTTATTTTTTATTTTTTTTGGGTCGGTTCAATAAACTATATACCCCTTACCAGAGTCGGGAACGCAGTCACCAAACTCCATGCCAGTGGTAGACGCGTCGGTGGTGCGACTCGCAAAAAATATAACTTTGCCAATGGAGGATTCCGCTTCCTTCAAAGACCCTCTAGACAGGTGAATCGACCTGGAGCTGAAGAGGAGCTACTTAGCCGCGGAAGCAGCATGTAAGCCAGCTATTGCCCTCACATCAGTATCAAATGCCATAAGATCTTGGACAGATAATATTGAGACGTCTTTGCGTCAGGATGTCCCCATAGAGGATATAACTAAGTCCTTAGAAGAGCTTAGATTGTCGGCAGACTTTGCCTGCGTAGCGGTCATTGACACGATCAGGTGGTTGGCAAGATCCATGTTGCATTCAGTGATGGCGAAGAGGGCCTTGTGGCTGAAACCCTGGATGGCTGACTTATCCTTTCAAACAAAATTGGTGCAAAATCCCGTTTGATGGGAAAGCACTATTCGGAGACAAAATGGATAAAGCTATCTCCAGGCTGTCAGGAGGGAAGTCAGGTATGCTTCCACAGGACAGAAGTAGGCGAAGATTTAGAGGTGGTTCCTCTAGGTTCCGCCAGTCAAACCCAAGGGATTTTAGGCAGTCGAGACAGCCCAGAGACAACAAAAGACCTTGGAAAGGTACTCAGGGATCCTTTTTGAACAGGAAGATGAAAGCCCTTCCGGCTCCACAGGAGCAGAAGCAGTCTTTTTTTTTTTTACGCCAGAGTAGCCCAGGCACTCCCGGTGGGAGCCAGGCTAAAGTTTTTTACCCCAGTCTGGGCCACCCGCTGCCACGACCCCTGGGTTCTGTCAACAATTCAATGGGGGCACTTTTGGAATTTTTCTCACCCCCCTACCTCGGAACTCTTTTAAAGGACGGAGATTCCATCCTCTCCACTGCTCTGAAAAACTTCCTAACGTCACTCCAGCTTCAGGGGGCGGCTGTTCTGGTTCCCTTGGCAGAGCGATTCGCAGGCTTTTACTCCACCCTATTTCTGGTCCCAAAGAGGACAGGTGGGTGGAGGCCTGTGATAGACCTAAAGAGGCCCAACCGGTATATCCGCCCCGAAAGCTTCAAAATGGAGTCCCTGCAGACGATTATTCAGACCGTCCAGCCATCAGATTGGATGATTTCGGTCGATCTGCAGGATGCATACCTACATGTTCCAATTCTACCTGCATTTCAAAAATACCTGAGATTTGCAGTGGGATGGACCCACCTACAGTTTCAAGCCCTGCCTTTCGGTCTGTGCACCTCTCCCAGGGTGTTCACCAAGATACTAATATCTGCTTTGGTTCCCCTGCGGGAGAGGGGCTTGAGGATATACCACTACTTGGACGACATCCTACTCCTAGCAAGCAATCCGGATCAGTTGGTATGTCACCGGGACATTCTTCTACAGTCCCTAAAAAGAACTAGGGTGGCTGGTGAATTTCGACAAGTCAACTAATGCCAACACAGCAGATAATCTACGCGCATTGTTCGACACTCAGGAGGGGACAGTGTCATTACCACCGACGAAGGCAAGGATTGTCATCCAGAGAATGATCAAAGTCATCCGGAGCCCGTATCTGACGGCTTCACAATGCCTGAGCCTCATTGGCACAATGTCTTCCTATATACCAATGGTTCCTTGGGCACATTGGCACTTGAGGTATTTCCAGACTGGTTTCTTGGCGCAATGGAAGAAACAACGACTATCTCAGACGACCCTGCTGACGGGGAAAAATGCGCAGGAGCCTTCACTGGTGGACAGTTCCGGAAAACCTCTCCAAGCCTCATCACCTGGGCTCTCTTCCTTGGATCACAATTACGTCCGATGCAAGCAGACAGGGCTGGGGAGCTCATTGCGGGCAAACCAGAATACAGGGGAGTGGTATCAAACATCTTGGAGATGAGGGCAGCCTTCTTGGCACTGACCTCTTTGGCACCCCAAATCAGAGGCCAGAGAATACTCCTACGCCTAGACAACAGGGCAGCTGTCGCTTATCTGCAGAAGCAGGGAGGCACTCGCAGCAGGTCACTCCTCAAAGAGGTAGAGCCGATCATGCTCTGGGCGGAGCAGAACCTCCTGGACCTCAGAGCGATGTATCTGCCAGGCAGGTTGAACACAGAAGCAGACACATTATCCAGAAACTTCCTGGACAACAACGAGTGGGCTCTCCACCCTCATGTCTTTTAGATTGCTAACATATGGGATCCCATTAAGGTAGATCTGTTCACCTCCCCGAAGAACGCCAAGCTGGACAGGTTCTTCTCTCGGCTGCCGCATCCACAAGCCGAGGCAGTGGATGCCCTGTCATGTCCCTGGAGGTTCACCACGGAATATGCCTTTCCTCCCAGGACATTAAAATTCAAATTCCTCCTGAGGCTCCTCAGGGAGCCAGTCCAGGTGGTGGCAGTACTTCCGTATTGCGCCTCAGTTTGGGCTCTCCAATCAAGATCCCTCCTTTCCCTCAACTTCTGTCGCAGGGCAGTCTAGTTCATCCAAACCCTCAGAAGTTGAATCTTCAAATCTGGAGGTTGAGAGGCGAAGGTTCGAGTCCCTAGGGTGTTCTCCAGGAGTCATATCAACCCTTCTAAAAGCTAGGAAGCTAGCAACTAATGCCATATATTCAAAAATATGGGACAAGTTCTTGTCATTTGTTTCTGGAAATGGATTTGATCCAATCCTTCCTTCTACATCTCATGTTCTAGGATTCCTTCAGACAGGACTTGGTCTGGGACTTGGTCTGAGCTCTATCAAAGTGCAGGTAGCAGCAATCTCTGCTGCAACAAATAAGAGATGGGCGGAGGATCCTTCAGTAGTCACTTTCCTCAGAGGTATATTGAAGATTCATTCGCCCTCCTGTCAGACGATCATTTCCTAAGTGGGATCTGTCCCTAGTCCTGGAAGTTCTATCTGACCATCCCTTTGCTCCAGTGGAACAAGTAACAATATGGAACCTGACACTAAAGACGGCTTTCCTGCTAGCCATTACATCTGGCAGAACAATCTCGGAACTTCATTCTTTAGGGATAGGTGACGACCACATCTCCTTCTCCCCAGACAGAGTGGAACTTCGTCCCCTTTGGGGGTTCACACCAAAGGTTGCTACTCCAAGCCACCTGTTGGAACCCTGGGCACTACCAGTGTTTACAGACACGGATTCAGAGTCTTGTCACGAACTGGATGTATCCAGAGTGCTCAGGGCCTACCTAGAAGCCGCCGGCTTCTTCAGAAATTCTGAGAGACTTTTCATCGTACCGTTCGATAAATACAGGGGCAAAGAAGCTTCCATCAGAACTCTGGCATCTTGGGTTGTAAAGTTAATCCAGAAGGCCTACATGGTGAAGAATATGGAGCCTCCATCCCGAGTGAATGCTCATTCTACAAGGGCAGTCTCAGCTTCCTGGGCGGCAAGGGCTAATGTTTCCTTGGAGACGGTGTGCAGGGCCGCCACCTGGTCTTCTCACCATACGTTCCTCAGACACTACCATATTGATCCAGGAGCGCTCAAGACTGTTGAGTTTGTAAGGAGAGCAGTTCAGGCTGCTATGTCCTCTTCTAATTAAACATTTATTGTTAAGCAATTATCCCACCCATGTCAGCTAGTTATTTATCACAGGTATGCTGCCATGGAGGCACCAGGTAAACGGAAAATTGTATCATACTTACCAGTAATTTTCCTTTCCTGGTGCCTATCCATGGCAGCATACGCTCCCACCCTCGGTATTCTATATTACAGAGAATGTTGGGGGAGGGACTATGTCTTTTAATTTAAGCTACTCAATAGTCCTGAAGGAGGAGTCGAGGCAGAGCTCTATTACAGGTATGCTGCCATGGATAGGCACCAGGAAAGGAAAATTACTGGTAATTATGATACAATTTTCCGTTTTCATTGGGTTACAGTGTTGTATGAGCGCGCAATTGTCATTAAAAGTGCATCAGCGCTGAAATGTGAAACTTGGTCTGGGCAGTGCGCAAGTGGTTAATATAAGGCTGCATGCACACAGACGTTTTTCAAGCCGCTTGTTTGAGCGTTTTTTGCAGCTTAAAAACATCTCTCCATGTTAGCCTATGGCCTCATGGCCACCATGGCATTTTTGAGCTGTAAATGGCATAGGCGTTTTTAGGCCCCATGTAGACGGGACGCTGGTGCAAAGTGTTCAGAACTAAGGTTGAAAGTGGCATTTAGAAAGGCGCGCTTTGTGTCGTTTGCATGCCGTGTTTTACCACATTTGCGTGTATATGATAAGGAGCCGCCCTAAGCTCCAAAAACAGTATTATTTACGATTTTGGCTATTTAGTGAGACCAGAGTGATATCAGCAGCTGAGAGCAGCAGTGTAGTTGTATTTAGCGTGTCACTTGCCACAAGTTGTGGATTGTCCACTTGCCACGTCAGCTGCCCCAAGTTGTGGATTGTCCACAATGCAATGGAAGCAATTTCTTTTATATATATATATATATATATATATATATATATATATATATATATATATATATATATTTTTTTTATGGTTTTTCATCATTTGCCATAAATTTGGAGTTTATCAATGTAAAAAAATAGGTCACCTTTAAAAACGCTTCTAAACTAAAATGCGGCTAAACGCCGGTACCGCGTCTGAAACGTGGAAATCTTTGGCGTCTGAAGGCATTTTGAGGGTTTGGTTTGTGAAAAACGATTTTAAACGCAACTGCAGATTTTTTTTGCCAGGTCAAAAACAGTGTTTTGGATGTAATAGAATTCAATGGACCCGCATCCAAAACGCAAGTACCGCAATTTTGCGGCGTTTTTTTGTTTTACCTGTTTATAGCTGGTTGTTAAAGGAAATGTAAAAAAAACAAAAAGGTTAAAAAAAAAAAACAGCGTGGGGTCCCCCCCCCCCACGGTCCATACCAGGCCCTTGGGTCTAGTATGGATTCAAAGGGGACCCCCCCCCCCCCCCGAAAAATGAAAAAAAAACTGACGTGGGGGTCCCCCCGGAATCCATACCAGGCCCTTCATGTCTGGCATGTATTTTAAGGGGAACCCCGCGCCAAAAACAAAAAAAAATTGCGTAGGGTCCCCTAAAAATACACACCAGACCCTTTATCCGAGCACTCAACCTGGCAGGCCGCAGGGGAAAAGGGGGGGACGAGAGAGCGGCCCCCCTCCCTCCTGAACCGTACCAGGCCGCGTGCCCTCAACATGGGGGGTTTGGTGCTTCGGGCAGGGGGGGCGACCTGCGGCCCTCCCCACCCCAAAGCACCCTGCCCCCATGTTGATGGGGACAAGGGCCTCTTCCCGACAACCCTGGCCGCTGGTTGTCGGGGTCTGCGGGGCGGGGGGCTTATCGGAATCCAGGAGCCCCCTTTAATAAGGGGGACCCCAGATACCTGCCCCCCACCCTATGTGAATGAGTATGGGGTACATCGTACCCCTACCCATTCACCTGGTGGCAAAATAAGTCAATAAAAAAAGACAACACTGGTTTGAAAAGTAATTTATTGGGCAGCTCCGGGGGTCTTTCTGACGGGCCCCCGCTATCTTCTGCTAGCTCTTTTGCTAGCGGGGTCCCGGGCTTCCTCGCCGTCTTCTTCCGACTTCGGGGGTCTCTTGTTCTGTTCTCCGGTTCTTCTCCCGCTCTCCGACGTCTTCTCCACGATCTCCGGTTCTTTCTGCCTTCTGCCGGGCCCCCGCTATCTTCTTCCAGCTCTTTTGCTAGCGGGGGGCGGTCTTCTACGTCGCCTTCTTCCCTCTTCTCTTCGCCCGATGTTGCCTCGTCGCTGTCTACCGCCGCAATGATCTGTCCGAGCAGCGGTGCCACTTTTATTGGCATGGGGCGTGGTTACCAGATGATGCCACCGCTGACCCCGCCCCCGTTTCACATCACAGTCCCATCATTCCCCGGGACTGTGACATCATACGGGGGCGGGGTCAGCGGTGGCATCATCCGGTGACCACGCCCCATGCCAATAAAAGTGGCACCGCTGCTCGGACAGATCATTGCGGCGGTGGACAGCGACGAGGCAACATCGGGCGAAGAGAAGAGGGAAGAAGGCGACGAAGACGACCGGCCCCCGCTAGCAAAAGAGCTGCGAGAAGATAGCGGGGGCCCGGCAGAAGGCAGAAAGAACCGGAGATCGTGGAGAAGACGTCGGAGAGCGGGAGAAGAACCGGAGAACAGAACAAGAGACCCCCGTAGTCGGAAGAAGACGGCGAGGAAGCCCGGGACCCCCGCTAGCAAAAGAGCTAGCAGAAAGACCCCCGAAGACGGCAAGGAAGCCCGGGACCCCCGCTAGCAAAAGAGCTAGCAGAAGATAGCGGGGGCCCGGCAGAAAGACCCCCAAAGACGGCGAGGAAGCCCGGGACCCCCGCTAGCAAAAGAGCTAGCAGAAGATAGCGGGAGCCCGGCAGAAAAACCCCCGGAGCTGCCCAATAAATTACTATTCAAACCTGTGTTGTCTTTTTTTATTGACTTATTTTCCCACCAGGTGAATGGGTAGGGGTACGATGTACCCCATACTCATTCACATAGGGTGGGGGGCCGGCATCTGGGGGCCCCCTTTTTAAAGGGGGCGCCCTGATTCCAAAAAGCCCCCCGCCCGCATACCCCGACAACCAACGGCCAGGGTTGTCGGGAAGAGGCCCTTGTCCCCATCAACATGGGGGCAGGGTGCTTTGAGGTGGGGGGGCCGCAGGTCGCCCCCCTGCCCCGAAGCACCAAACCCCCCATGTTGAGGGCATGCGGCCTGGTACGGTTCAGGAGGGAGGGGGGCCACTCTCTCGTCCCCCCCTTTTCCCCTGCGGCCTGCCAGGTTGCGTGCTCGGATAAGGGTCTGGTTTGGATTTTGAGGGGACCCCCACGCCGTTTTTCGGCTTAGGGGGTTCACCTTAAAATCCAGACCAGACCTAAGGGCCTGGTATGCTCCTGGAGGGGAACCCATGCTGTTTTTTTCATTAAAATTTGGCCTGAAGTTCCCCTTCATGATTCACACCAAACATGGGACAGCGAGGCTGCCGAGGACCAGCGCGATGACATCGCGCTGGACACATTCTCGGCCGGCTAGTCTCCTCTAGGACACGACTTGAGCGGCTGCTTCACGCGCTCAGGTCGTGTCCAGGTCGCCTGGCAGAGTCGCGCTGTCCCTGTGTCAGCCGGCACACGAGTCGCCCGCAAGTCGGATCCGACTTCCCGGGCGACCTCTATTCAAATCAATGGGCTCCAATAGGGAACCATTCATTTTCAATAGAGCGCCGCTGACATTTCTATTTACTATAACAGTGCGCCGCTGCTTCCTGCAACCAGTGAAGGAGTTATCAGGCGCACCAATTAAGGTTAGAAGCAGCGCAGCGCACTGTTATTAGTAAATCAGCCCCTTTGTGTTGGTGCGAACTTTCTTCAGGACAACTCTTCAAGGAGAACCCCTGAGACGAACGTATGGAACAGTAAGGTAACGGCAGGCCCAAAATTAAACCAGCAGCTCCTACGGGAGTATCGCTATGTATATGTAGCACACGGACCCTTTTCTCCTGCCTACCTTCACTGTGCAGGGATAAAGGCACACCGTGCCACATGCCCGTATCCTCCTGATATAAGAGATTGAGCAGTGTTCTTACAATTTTGGGTCCTGCAGCGAGTTACCTCCCCTCCATTGGTTCTCGTCCCCAGAATATAGGGAAAAGTCTGTTCTTTTCCCCCGAAAGAAGGCCAATGTCCACACAATGTTCAAACTCCAAACAGACGAGTTTATTTTATCTTGCTTGAAACAGATTTGGGAATAGGTTGAAGATAGTGACAAAGCGGGTAGGGAGATAGGTTCAGGCACGCGGCACCCAGTTACCCTATTCTTTACTCAAGCCTGAGTGTAAATTGCTCACCCGGATAGATCCCTCTCACAGTTCTAGCAGCCGGAGTGAAGCACGGACAGTTTATTTAAGTTAGTTCCCTTCACGGACAAGTCTAAGAGATCCTCTGCCACAGAATCCTTTAGTTACTGAGTTAGAACTTTGAAACTCCCATAGATTAATAGAGACCATAGGTGTCAATGGGACACACTACAAGAGCTATACTGCAACTCACGAATCCTTCCCTCTGATAGGTAACCAGGCCTCTCCTTCACCGTGAATTCTTTCACCGATCCCTCAGACAGGTCCTCCCTGGGTATCCTCTCCTTCAGAGTGGGCCACCCTCACACGGGTTCCCTGGGACTCCAGTGTGTTGATTGTAGACCCAGTTGAAGGTACTGGGCCTACCTGGAACTTCGTAGCCTCAGGCTAAAGGTGCCCAAGACTCCTCGACCAATTCACGCACCCCAAGCCAGCAAGGCCAACGGGCGCGACTTCGCCACCAGGGGTCCTCCTGGGAATCCCAATGGGGCACACTCCACTCCACTCTCCTTCTCCACCACTCCTCTCCTTCTATGGCGTCTGCCCTTTATGTACCCTCTCCCAGCATGCACAGCAGGCTGAACTCCGCCCACCGCACGGTAGCCAAGAGAGGACATCCAATCACACCACAATGTCACCAGTGGTTCAACCCGAGACCTGGGCAACAGCACCACCACAGGCCCAGGGGAACTATACACCAGACAACAACATGGCAGAGCAGAGTCCATATTAAACAGAATTGTAGAGTCTGAGCCATACTATGGCTCAGACTGCCCCAAATTTACAACATAGCGACCCCATTTTTGGGGGTCCCGCTACATATATATGTATATATTTAATGAGCATACAGTATATGAAGGCAAATATATTGACTCCTATGGATACCCTATTTACTCTTGATCTTACCGGTAAGTAAACAGGATTTTGTTAAAATTCATTTAGCTCAAAACTGCAATCAAAAATGTTAGTAAATGATAATAATATTACTCACTTAATTGCATTTGTCCCTTACAGATGTATTATTTTGTTTCCATCACTTAAATAAAGTAATACTATCAACACTAAATTATGAATAAACATATAATTGCTGAAACAAAAAATAATACTGTAAGTAAAAAGTGTAGGTGGCCATCTAGCTGATCAGTAATGTTGCCTGAGAGCTGGTTTCTATGACAATACAAACTTTTCAAAAACTGGTAATGTAACCAATTGATTATATTGTAGATGTGTTTTGCCTGAAATGACTGTGACTCATTTACTGAACTCATCAAAATGAGTAATATAGCACAAGAAAGCTCACTTTTGTTGAGCTACAAATGAAAACACAATTTTTAGACAAAAACAGTCAAGCCTCGTACACACGAACGAGTTTCTCTGCAAAAACCAGCAAGAAACTTGCTGGCAGAGATTTTTTGCCGAGAAATTTGTTCGTGTGTATGGTTTCTCGTCAAGAAAAGCGACAAGAATCTCGACGAGAAAATAGAGAACCTGCTCTCTATTTTCTCGTCGAGATTCTCGTCGGCATGTTTCTCGACGAGAAAAGTGAGTGTGTGTACACTTACCTGTCCTCCCGGAAGCCCGCGCATGTTCGAAATGAATTTGACGCATGTGCGGTAGCTTCCTAGGCATAGGTAGGGTATACCAAGATGGCGGCGACGGCATCGAATGTGACGAGCGGGTTCTTTGAATCGAGCGTGTGTACACTCGGCCGGGACAAGTTTCTTGTCCAAGAATCTCGTCGAAAAAAACGACATGTTTTTTCCGACGAGAATCTCGGCCGTGTGTACGAGGCATCAGGCTCAGATATGTGGGCAAGCCACAATGTGCTGGGATTAGTTTGGATGCACTGCTTGGCATAGGGTCCCTGATTACAATAAACAGATCTGCTTGCATACATTCAGGGAATTCATGCAGTTGTATGACTCTGATGACTCCATCATTCCTAGTCATTTATAGATATGCACTTTGTAGCGCCTCCTAGTTTCAAAGTGGAGTCAGTTTGTTTGTAATTTCCACATTCAAACCTGTACTCTCAGAATGTGATTCAGATGTTCAATATCAATGAAATAGTGTCGCTCTGCAATTAAAAAAAACAGTGATTGAAACAAAAACACAATACTATCAGTCAGAAGCACCAATATGTAAGCACAATTTTTTTATAAATACTACATCAAAAATTATATTATCCACTTCAGCTTGGGAAGGTTTTACCGCCTTCATGACCAGGCCATTTTTGCTATTTAGCGCTACTTTAACTGGTAATTGCGCGGTAATGCCAAGCTGTACCCAAATACATTTATATAAAAAAAAAATCATACAAATAGAGCTTTCTTTTGGTGGTATTTGACCATCACTGTTTTTTATACATCTTATTATAAGAAAAACAATATTTACTTTCTCGTATAAAACATAAAAAAAAGAAAAAAAAAATGTCTTTATTTTCATAAATTTTAGCCAACATGTCTTTGGTAAAAAAAAATCCCAATATGTGTATATCGATTGGTTTGCATGAAAGTTTTAGTGTCTACAAACAATGGTATATACAATATACTGGAATTTTTATTTATTTATTTTTAACCATGATAGTGCGGCAGACAATTTGACACTAACTGACACTCGGTGGAAACTGACTAACTGCCACTGACATCACCAGCAACACTAAAGCCCTGTACACACGATCGGTTTAACCGATGAAAACCGTCCGATGGATTGTTTTCATCAGACAAACCGATCGTGTATGGGACCCATCGGTCTTTTTTTCATCGGTTTTAAAAAATAGAACATGTTTTAAATTTTTCCGATGGATAAAAAAACGATCGAAAACTCTGATCGTCTATGGGCAAGTTCATCGGATAAAAAACCCACGCATGCTCAGAATCAAGTCGACGCATGCTCAGAAGCATTGAACTTAATTTTTTCTCGGCTCATCGGAGTGTTTTACGTCACCGCGTTTGGAACGGTCGGTTTTTGGACTGATGGTGTGTAGGCAAGACTGATGGAAGTCAGCTTCATCGGATTTCCGATAGACAAAACCATCGGATTAGAATCCATAGGATATCCGATCGTGTGTACGAGGCTTTATACAGTGATCAGTTCTAATACTATACACTGTCACTGTACTAATAATGCTGGCTGGGAAGGCGATAACATCTAGGGGCAATGAAAGGGTTAACTGTGTGCCTAACAAGTGTAATGTGTGCAATATGTGCTGCTTTTACTAATAGATGTGGCTGATTTTTAAGCCACATCTCTGCTCTGTGTACAGAGCCCTGGGTTGTTAGTAATTCTGTGATTCGCTAAGCCGATAAGCAGGCCCCGGCCATAAATAATTGGTCGGGACCTAATAACCATACATGCGCTGAAGCAAATCACAGCACTGATGGGGCGGCGTACTGTATATGTACATGGGGTGGTCCGCAAGAGGTTAAATAAAAAAATGTGAGGTATGTCATTGCTGTAAAATCCCAGATATTCTCATACAGTATATGAATTGTAACATCCACAGTAATAATAAGTCCCAAGAAACAGTTCTCATAAACTATAACGAAAATAAAACAAAATCTTCTTCCTTGAGTTTGTGACTAAAATCCCAGTGCTGCAAGTCACTTTACATATAGTGAAAGACCACACCTCCTGTGCTCAAGGTGGACTCTCGTCCTTAACATAGTTCTCAACAGGTCATGCCTTTTTGGGACCTTATATAGGTTTCTCAAGTTCAGCTTCATCTCTTGTAGTCACCAGTCAGGTACTGCCCCTTTAAGCCTCGTGGTTCATGGATGATACACTTTAAGTACTCAAGATCACAAAGCACCCACCATAGTGTAGTAATATCAAATACGTTTGTAGCGGAGCCTCACTCTCCCTCTCGGGTTCTCTCGTTTGAGTGGCTTGTGTCTAGGGGTACCTGGGAGAGGAGAGTGCAGGAACACTACGCCAAGCTCTCCCCTCGTATGTGTATGAGGGTTGAGCAGAGTTACTTGAATTACCTCCGGGTCTGTTCACTGCATACGAAGCCTCAGTTGTTCCGTGGAGATATGTCTGCCAATAACATAGAGCCCCACACCAATCGAAAGTCCAACACTCCTTTATTTCTCAGCTTTCAGGGTGAACACAATCAGTTGAACTTTCAGTAACAGACAGACAGGGGTGTGGATACGAGTAGGCCCAGGCACAACTGTACTCTCCTATTCCTTTGCTGGGGAATAGGCTTGGCGCACGGTCTCTGCCAGCGACCGTGAGTTTTGGTCGCTGCCACCGACCGGATAAACCGTTGAGGCCCCTGCTACAGGCCTAATAGCAGGTCTCTGCCACTGACCTGAGTTGAATAGTTGGACCACTGCCACCGGTCATTGAACATGAACCATCTTCCTCTCTGAACTTGGCCCCTGTTCTTGAAAGATATCCCTCCGGGCGGTCTCCAGAGGTTCACCCGGCACTGGCAATCTGCTGCACCAGATCTTCGGATGAGTCCCTCCTCCGGTCCCTTACGCCTCTGGATTCGGGTGCCCCACTCCCAGGGCCCCCTAGGACAATCCCTCCCTCGCGGGACCCAGCGGAAGGTACTGGGCCCCAGGCCTCCGGCTAAGTACCTCACCCCAGACTGAAGGTGTCTGGGATGGAACACGAACTCCAGGTGTCCAGGCCTAGGCTGCCTGGACACCGACCGCGAACAGCAGCCCTCAGGCTGAAGGTGCCTGGGACTCAAACCTGGTGGTGAAGATGTCCGCCCCCTTTATACCCTCTCCCAGCAAGCACGGCGGGTTCCCCGCCCCACCGTACAACTGCTGCGAGAGGTCACAAAGGGTACGGCCCTGCAGCGATGGTTCAACCCCGGCCCAAAGTGACAGCGCCACCTGCTGGGCCGCAGGGAACTATGCATCACTGGTGTCTTCACCAGTTTTAAAAGTATATACACTCTCCCCCCGGTTATTGGACACTGGAGCAACCCATGCCCAAAGGGGCCATCATAGCCTGATCCAGAAACCGACTAACAATTTAAAAAAATGCAAAAGTTTTGAAAACTAACCAAACAGTTGTGCCTGAACCTGACATGAAAGGGGAGGTAAGGAAAACAAACAACACATAACAACATTATTTGAAACACATGTTCACATCAACATTCCTTCCCACTGTTACGGAGATATTCCTAACCTCGCTTAAATGCTTAAAATAAGTGATTAAAAACCTTTTGTCTATATAAAATGAAATCAAACGATAGCGCCGGGAAAAGAGAAAACAATGACATTTATTTATACAGAACTGGTACCCCCTAATAGCAAGGTGATACCAATGTTACACGATACATAATAGGAATATTGCTATGACAAACATGATACCAATGTTACATGATAATAGGAACAAGAGAGCAAACGCGAAGTAATATTAATCTTAAACATGGGAGAGAGAGAGAGAGGGAGAGAGGCAGAGAGGCAGAGCGAGAGGGGGAGAGAGAGAGAGAGAGAGAGGGAGAGAGAGGGAGAGAGACAGAGAGAGAGAGAGAGGGAGAGGCAGAGGGAGAGAGAGAGAGAGAGCTTATTACGTCACCATGTCGTCTGCGTCAGATCTTCATTCGCAAGGGCTCTAGCCATGAGTGTATCTGACTTTTATACCCCCTATGCCAACCAGAACCCAAAATCCTGTGGTCTCATTGGTTTAAAGCTGACCACCTGATTGGTTGAAATCTCAAACCTCTCTACTTAGCCTTCCAAATCTAAACCAGAAATACTTGCTGCTTTTATCAGATAGGTGTGTTCCTTTGATGCTCAGTTCAAAAAGTTTCTCACATTAGCAAGCATGCTAAGATAAATTTAAGTCACCTTAATAATAAAGTATTGTAAAAACATATACAACCATATATACACATAGCTTCTTGTTATAAATATGGATTTGAAAAATCTCCACCACAGTTCCCCCTGAAGTTCATTCTTGAACTTATGAAGTCCCTTAATGATTTTGTACCCACCCACAACGGCCCAGAAGCCCTGACCCTTCCCCCACCACCACTGCGGCCTCTTCCTTTCTTGAACCCGCCGTAACCCATCAAGGTAGACTTGAGACAGTTCTGGTGCCTTTGAGACTTCACATCCGACCCATGAGAGTCTGTACTGCAATGCTTCATCGCCCCGCTGCATTGAAGGAGCGGAATTCAAACATTACTGGCGGGATCCTTGCATATTTAGTCCTGTAGCTTGGAAATATGGTGTTATGATTGTCACGATTGGATCGGACCGCGAGACAGACCTTTTCAGCATGGTGAAGGAAAGTTTCAGAAGAGTCTTATTCATGGCACGTTTTTCTTAAGAGATGCGTTGCTTCTTCAGGTGGTGGTTGGGCAGGCCTCCGGACAGTCGTGCATGAATACAAAAAAAAAAAAGAACAAAAAGGAGAATGTCAGACAGGAGTTATTGGCGGAATGTCAGACAAGAGTAGTGGCGTGGCCACTAAGACTGAATATCTTATGAGGGGTGCAATGTGGACGAGTAAGGTGGGATCCCCACAGGGTACCGAGACCGAGCCACGGCCAGTATCATCCATTGCCCTTGATGGTAGGGATAGTCAACACTGCCTGCTATTGTTAGGTCCCTGGGTTCACCACACCTGCTCACGGGGCTCAGGTTAAAGCAGTGGGCAGATTAGGGGAGGTAAAATTACATTAAGACATGGGACCTGGATGTCCAGGGATACTTTGTGAAATATGGTATTTGTATGTTTCAGAAACCCATTCTATGGAACCCACTGGACTCTTAAAAAAATGGAGCCAGGCAGAGACGGAAAACCCTTACAATTCACAACTCATCTCTAATATTCAAACAAAAGTTCCAGAAGATGAATACATTTATTTTCCAAGATAAAGCAGAATATGAACCAAAGAAAGTAGGAAAGAGAAAAGAGAAAAAAGAATACAATAAGCAACAAAACATACAGGTTCAATGCTGCTTCGACCCAGACCGTTTGTCACCCATTTCCCTTTATGTCAAAGAGCACTGACTCTGCATTAAAAAAAAAAAAAAAAAAAAACAATATATAACTGTCCTGAAACAGTGCCTCGAAAAATAATATATTGTGGCTGTTGCAGCAGCAGCTTGGCAGAAAAAAATAAAAAATAACTAAAAATAAAAATAAAATAAAGGAGGAAAAAAATAAAAATAGATAACTCTTCTATCCTATTAGTGATCAACAGGTGAACAGGATCACTGTCACTAACCATTTACAAGTCGGGTAGAAAAACAAAAAAATAAAAATATTTTAAAAAGGAGAGGCTAAACCAATGGTTGCCAAAAAAACTTTTTTAGAATTTAGTCACCCCGACTGTCCTTTTAATATTACAGATTGAACAGGCTTATCCCTAGAACAAAAACAAGAAAAATATAGTTCTAGGGTCCTCTCTTAAATGTGCAAGCTACTCTAAATCGGTCTCTTAATAGTGACCCGCATTGGGACCGCAACAGGGTGGAGTTTACTAAAGTTTTTGGCCCCAGAACATCCTGATTTCCATCTCCCTTGTTATCTCCTCCCATGCTCCACCTCAGGACTGCTCCAGAACCTCTGGACCTCCCCACCTTTAAAACCATACGCCCAGCCAGGCGCTCCCCTTTCCACACCTAAATACTCTTTTATTCCAGGAAGCCTACCCCGCCTCCACCTAAAATGTTACCCCAGCCCGCTCCATATCAGATAATTCCCAGCGGCTATTATTTTTGTTCCACCCCCTCCTCTTAGATTATCAACCCCTAGAGAAGGGCCTTTTTATTCACGCCTTGCCCTAACTGTTGGCACCAATTAAATCCTGTTGCCCAAAGTTTAACTACCCATCTTTTAACTCCTCCCCGAATCCCAACGGAAGTTTCACTAGGTGTAAGGGGATGTCAGGTTTTATAAAAAAAAACGTTCTTTCGGGGCTATAGGGGTGAAACCCGGGGTTCCTTCTATATCCCTCCCAAGGACTAGAGTGTAGGTACAATAGACTCCCCAAGGTAGTGTACCCTGCTGAGTACAATTCAACCTGATGCTGAAAACAGTGTATTATTAGCCATGTGATGTCAGCATCAGTACCCCAGCATCCGGTATTGAGTCTAACACCTACACCATCGAAGCAATGACAAAAACCCACAAAATTCTATCCCAGTGACCATGCCCAGGGTATATCATGCACCCCTACCTACTGTTCGTCATGGAACAAGGGTGTTTCTTGAACCTAACGCCACATCAGTATCCTCTAGGTCAAATAACCAAACTCGCCTATATCCCAAATAATACCCAGGTGCTTCCTTCCCAGCAATGATCTCCCCATCCAGAACACAGAGTGAAATACATTCACCACTGTGTATTGGCCGTGCAAGGGACATTGTGTTCACACCTCTGACAGAGGGAAATATCAACCTGCCCCCAGCTTCCGTACCCTCTGATCACATGTGGGTCCCTTAGCCACAAAAATTGTGTAACCCAGTAGAGTGATAGGATAGTACCCAAATTGACCGTAATATAGGCACAATGTTCCGTCCCTGCCATTAGGGATGAGAATAGTACTAGTTACATTTTGACAACCCTGGAACTGAGTCATCCACCACTCCATAGGACTCATAGTCAATTCAGATAATACCACACCTGCCTGTCTTTATAAGGTGGAACTTGTCACACTGAGTAAGAGTCAGTCAACTCTCCGAGGTTTTTAATTCCGGCCAGTGCAAGTTGAATGTCCTACCCTTTCCCTGATATGTAGCCCAGGACCTCCTGATGTGTTCCTGATTATCTCCAGCTCCATGGTGTTTATGGTACCCAGTGACCCGCCTCCCGTTCCGAAGACAGTCGCCATCAAGCCTCTTTTCTTTTTTTTTTTTTTTTTCTAAGTTATGGGATATGGTCTGGATACCCGGATTGAAAACCACCTGCCACCAGGTACACTCAATCCCTCATATAGACTGCACACCTTCTCCCTCCTCTTTCAATTCGGTATTCAGACAATGTTATACTTTACCCCTACAACACAAGCTGCCTACACTATTCAGACAGGACTCACATGAATGACAGGAGCCTAGCGCCACACTGGGGCACTGGTCTTCTTGGCCTGCAAGACACAGACAACTAGTTAAGGTACCCAAGGACTCTAGGACAGGAAGGACACCTATGGGTGTAAACTGAGGAGAATACGGCATGCCCACACATACCTCGGACGTGAGGGCTCTTGGAACAGCCAATCGCTGGTAACACCCCATACAACCTTCCTGCACAATTTTTTTTTTTTTCCCAGACTCAACCAAATTTATACAATATGAGGCCAGACCTATACCCTCTCAACTTGTATGCAAGCAGGCAGGCCCTCATACCACACATCTGCAGGTAAATCTAAAATAAATGGGAAAACAAAATTGCATAATGTGTATCCAGCTTGAGAAACTGCCGCTACCAGACACACCTGACCAGCAGACTAAGACAAATCCCTTGCAGCACTGAGGCGCTGGGACCACTGAACAGTAGGAGGTACCCGAGCCGACCGGTGTGCCTTGAAACACACAGATATTTATTAGGCAAGTGGTAACAAATAGCCACATAAACAGTCCCAGCAGGAAACTATGAGAAGTGTTGGTTTCCCCTATTTCAGAGAGATGGGATTGCTTGGTGACACGGTAGGAAAACAGGTTTGAACTACATTTGGGGACACACAGATAGCTAGGGACATTAGCATACCTTAGCTTCAGGCAATGAGCCAAACTCTTACAGCCAGGTATGGTTGGGCGTGTACCTAATTACAATGACAGCGAGGGGGGGTGTAAGCAGTCCTACTCCTGAACACAAGTTCGCCCAAAGTAACATCAGACCATTACCCTTTTACCACTAAGTGCAGCACCCCTGGCAGAGATTTATAATGCTCCTTAGCCTCACATATGTGTTAGAGTGCCAATTATCCCCGGCAGTCTTACTCAACTTTTATGCAGACTTCAGTTAATTGGTTCTGCTACTCAGTAGATCAGAACATACAACACACACTGGGTGGTCCAAAACACAACCGAATGGACTGACAACTAGACATTCCAACTAGATAATGGTGGCGACAACCTAAAACATTTTACATGTGAAACCCGACCAACCAGGAAAAAACACTTTTTTATCACGTTGTTCTCTGGAGGCTACGATTTCCTCTTGTTCTGAAAGCCAGAAAACCCAATTATCGACTCTGAGGGATAAAATTCCAATAACAGTTAGTGATAAACATTCCATTTTTCGCAATTTACAAAAAACAATTCCAGTAACAAGACATTAGCATATGAAACACAAATATACATTACATTACATAACCCGTGCACTTTTTTTTAAAACACCAAAAATTGTTGAGCTCAACTTTTAATTAATATGTATTACATAATACACATTAATACCACGTGGTTTTTGTTTCCCCAAAAAAAATTATTCACCATGGTGAGAAAAAATTTAGCAACTTGTACTGTGGTGGAAAAAAACTGTCACTCTTACATTTACCATTCTCCTCCCATTTTCTTCCTCATTGACGACTGACGGAAGAAATGTGTGGTGCAGGAAAAAAAAGAAACAATGAAATAGCCTATGATACTTTTACCGCCTTAGACTCGTATTTATCCATATGTACCGCTGTCTACATCCACCTGTTCTCTGAGTACCAACTCCTTGGACCTGAAAAATACTTATAAGCAAAATCATTACTCTATCCTTCATATTTAACCTGCAAAGAATGGAAAACAATAATGACATTCCTGTACATTGGCAATTTGTCAATGACATTCTTTCAAAACCAATTCAAACAAAACCCTCTGTAACCCTTACTTTTCCCGTTCCTACAAACATACAACAGCCGCGACGCATCGGAGGATCGCCGCGGTAAGTTCGAACATATTCACGTTACTACATACAAACATTCAGATACAAACGTGGGGGAGATACTTCATAGTTTCCAAAACCACAAATGAAAAAACAAAAACAGCCAGAATACTCCCTTCACTCTTTCAGCAACAGGAGAAAAAAATAATTAAAATACAATGGGAAAAACATGAGAGCAGCTCGAGAACCTGGCCTGGACCAGCCATACAAAGTTCAAACAAATGGGCATGAGAATCTAACCACCGTTCCGCCTCTGAGAATCTCGAAAGCTTGTACTACACCTCCATCAACACTCATCATTACAGATTTCTGAAGCCACAGCTCAACTACATCCAAGGTACCTTTATTCTGAGGTCTCGTCCTCCAGACATCAAAAGTACCTTCCAAAGGAGTACACCTTACTGTACCCTCTGACCAGATATGTCATCCTTTAAGGGGTCTCATGTCCGGAGCCCCAAACCCAGATCTCATGTGCGGTGCAGCTGTCTGACTGGTGGGGAGCCTAATTTTTTCCCTCCCAAGCATGGACGGCACATTACCCATGACGATTCGAATCGCTTATGAAGTGTCCCGCGTCCAGGACACCCTTGCGCTTTATTTTCGGAGCGATTATGGTTTACGACTTTATTACCATAATCGACCCCCGGAATCCCAGTTATTTTACACGGCCTGACCGGGGCACAAAATCCCTTGCTGAATCGTCTTCTGTAACACAAACACATTTTAGTAAAAGCACTTTCACAAAAAACTATTACAGCCTGGCTCAGGTCATTTGCATGTCAATACAATTCGTTTTACATTCTCACAGATCTGGTTGGAAAGAAAGGGGGGTCATTTCAGGCTGTCAGCAGCTGAGAACATAATGTCACAGATCCGCACTACACCTCTCGCATAGTCTCCGCACACACATATTCACACACTTGGTCAAAGATGACCTCTAGACATCACACAAATCAGAATCTTTTCTATCATAACCTGTACTTCTTAAACCCATAACATCTGTTTGGTCAGGTTCCTCCTTGTCCCCCTGTTCATCATTATTCTACCATCCCTGCACAATAAACATCTCTTTCCCAAGCATTTGGCTTGACCGTACCATTTTTTTTTTCAAAATACAATTTCCCAGTCCACCATTCCAAACATTGCATATTTCCCAACTCAAGGCCCCTGTATCAATCCTTTCTTCCTTCGGGGTCAAGTGGTAAGGTTCCCCACGGTTAGACTCCCTCTTTGAAGCGATTTTCTTACTCATCCTTTACGGACAAAAAAAAGGGATTTTTATAACAGCTTACCTGTAAAATCCTTTTCTTGGAGTACATCACGGGACACAGAGCGACTTAGTCATTACTAATGGGTTATATAGTTTACCTTCAGGTGCTGGCACTGGCAACTTCCAAACCGGAAGTACCCTCCCCTATATAAGCCCCTCCCATCCGGGAGCACCTCAGTTTTGTAGCAAAGCAATAAGTGTCCCAAAAAGAGGGGTGGGAGCTCTGTGTCCCGTGATGTACTCCAAGAAAAGGATTTTACAGGTAAGCTGTTATAAAAATCCCTTTTTCTTTTTCGTACATCACGGGACACAGAGCGACTTAGTCATTACTAATGGGACGTCCCAAAGCAATGCCAAATGAGGGGAGGGATACACTATACATAAGCTGGGCGCCATCAGGCATGAGGCTCTTTTGCGGCCTGCAACACACTGCGCCCAAAGGCGACATCCTCCTGACTTCTGACGTCTACCTGGTAGAATCTAGTAAACGTGTGTACTAAGGACCATGTTGTGGCCTTACAGACTTGAGCCAGGGAGGCCTGGTGATGCACTGCCCATGAAGTTCCAACTGCTCTTGTGGAGTGCGCCCTAACTTTGAACGGAGGCGGTCTCCTTCTCAAGCCATAGGCTTGTATTATGACCTGTCGAATCCACTTGGCTAAAGTAGATTTTTGATGCTGCCTGACCCTTTCTGGGGCCTTCCGGCAGAACAAACAAAGTATCCGTTCTACGAATCTGAGCAGTGGCTTTAAGATAAGCTTTAACTGCTCTTACTACATCCAAAGAATGCAATAACTTTTCCTCTACCGAACTAGGTTTGGGAAAAAAGGAAGGAAGAACCACATCTTGGTTCAAATGGAACCTCGATACCACCTTAGGAAGAAGGCTGGATGAGGACGTAATACTACTCTGTCCTTATGGACAACCAGATATGGCTCCTTACAGGACAAAGCGGCTAATTCCGATACTCTTTTAGCCGAACAAATGGCTACTAAGAAAATCAATTTCCTGGTGAAAAGAACCAAGGAAATGTGCCGCAATGGTTCAAATGGTTGTTTCTGTAGAACCGACAGAACCAGGTTTAAGTCCCATGGACATATGGGAATACTAACCGGAGGGCTAATACGCATCACTCCTTGTATGAAAGCTTTGACTAATGAATGCAAAGCCAAGGGCCTTTGAAAAAATATTGACAAGGCCGTCTGACCCTTGATAGTACTCAAGGCAAGCTTCCTATGTACAGCCCACTGTAGGAAGTCCAGAATCCTACCTATTACGTACTTACGTGGATGCCATTTCTTGGCCTCACACCACGTGATGTACGCCTTCTAGATCCTATAATAGATCTGCCTGGATACCGGCTTCTGGCATTGATCATGGTAGATACCACAGGATTAGAGAGCCCTCTCTTTTTTAGAATGTGGGCTTCAATAGCCAGGCCGTCAAACCTAGGGCTGGTAAGGAAGGGTAGTATATCGGTCCTTGCGAAAGCAGGTCCGGACGATGTGGGAGGGTCCAAGGACTTCCCACTGACATTTTTACAATCTCCGCGTACCATGCCCTTCGGGGCCACGCTGGAGCCACCAGAATCACTGGTTTCTTTTCTACCCTGATCCTGCGGATTAATCGCGGTGGGAATGCATATATCAGCTTGAACTGATCCCAAGGGAACACGAGGGCATCCGAACCGCAAGCTAGGGGATCCTTTGTGCGAGACACAAATCTGTCCACCTTTGCGTTGAATCTGGATGCTAGCAGATCTACATCCGGTGTTCCCCACCGCTGGCATATTGCCTGGAAAACCTCGGGGTGAAGAGACCATTCCCCCGGGCATAATTGCTGGCGACTTAAAAAGTCCGCTCTCCAATTTTCCACTCCTGGGGTGAAAACCGCGGATATGGCTGTGACATATCTTTCTGCCCATTCCAGGATGCAATTCGCTTCCCTCTGGGCTGCACGACTCCTGGTGCCACCCTGGTGATTGATATATGCCACTGCTGTGGCATTGTCTGATTGAATTCTGACAGGTGACCCTTGGAGTTTGGATGTCCATGCTACTAGGGCATACCGGGCTGCTCGTATCTCTAAGAGATTGGTGGGCAGGGCCTTCTCTGCTTCTGACCACTTGCCCTGGAGAGACCATTGCTCCAGTACTGCCCCCCCAGCCTATGAGGCTGGCATCTGTAGTGACCACCTTCCAAGAAACCGGACTGAAGGGTTTCCCTTTTTCCAGATTCTGGGGCACCAACCACCAATGGAGGCTCTTGCGAACGGAAGGGGACAGGGACATTGGTAAGTCTAAAGCCTGAACTTTTTTGTTCCAGGCTGACAGTATGGCCCTCTGCAAGTTCCTTGAATGGAATTGACCGTAGGGTACTGCTTCGAATGAAGCCACCATTTTTCCCAGCAGCCTCATACACAGGCGTATGGATGGTTTTCTTTTTTGTACCCACTAAGTGGGTCAAATCTTTCAAAGACGACACCTTCTCTGGAGGTAAGAAAATCTTTCTCTGATTTGAATCCAGTCTTAGCCCCCAAGTATTCCAGACTTTTGACTGGTTTTAGGGCTGACTTGTCTCGGTTGATAATGCAACCGTGAGATTCCAGATACTTGATTATCTTGTGAACGACCACTTCTAGTTTTTTTCACTGAGTGGTCTATCAGCAACAAGTCGTCTAGATATGCCATTATCGTTACACCTTGTGTTCCTAGTTTGGCCAATCGTAGGGCCAGAATTTTTGTGAACACTTGTGGTGCTGTGGCCAGGTAAGGTAAGGCTCTGAACTGAAAATGGCGCCCTTCTACTGCAAAGCGTAGAAATTTCTGGTGGGCCGGACAGATGGGAATATGCAAATAAGCATCCCTTATGTCGATCGAGGCTAACCATTCCTGCCCTTGTAGGGCGGTGGCCACCGATCGGATCGACTCCATCCGAAAAAGTCCTGATATGTAGGAACTTGTTTAGCCCTTTTATATTTAATATGGGCCTCACGTCCCCATTTGGTTTGGGGACTGTGACAAGGTTCGAGTAAAACCCGAACCCGCTTTCTTCCAAGGGAACCTTCATGATTACCCTTGGAGCAATAGTTGTTCTAGTGCCAGAAGGAGGGATCCACTCTTCTGGGGATCGCTTGGCACGTTTGACCTTATAAAATGGGCAGGAGGAATGTCTTTTAACTCCAGCCTGTATCCCAGACTTACTGCGAAGATCACCCATCTCTGATGGTGTCCCGCCAGGTCTCTGTGAACAACTGAAGTCTTCCCCTCACCCGATTGAGTGGGGGCAACGCTTCATGACTTGGGGGGAGGTTTTGTACCTCTCTTGACCCAGGGTTTCTTGTTACCCTGTGATTGTCCCTGATTTCTGCCCCCTGGATTTGACTGCGGAGGCCGTCGGAACTGTTTCACAGCCGATGTGCCAGGGACTGGAGAAGTAGGCCTCTTAAAAGAAGGACTTCTACCCTTATTCTTAACCGGCAAGAGTGTACTTTTACCGGCAGAAGTTTTCTGGATATATTTGTCCAGATATTCTCCAGATAAGCGTTCTCCATGAAATGGGAAGCTAATCAGCAATTTCTTACAGGGAGCTTCAGCAGACCAGTTTTTGAGCCATAGAAGCCTACGCATATGTCTACAGACAGCGTAAAGCGGGATGCCTGTTGGATTGTATCCTTTATGGCGTCCACCGCAACACAAGGCTCTAGGTAGGTCAGCTAGGGCAAGAGCCTGCTGATCTGGTAAGTCCCTTAAGACTTGTTTCAACTGATCTTTCATTGCTTGGCAGACTCCAATCGCTGCTACTGCAGGTTGTGTCACCATGCTTGCTGTAGAGAAAGCAGATTTTAGTAAAGACTCCAATTTTTTATCTATTGGGTCTTTGAACATTGGAACATTATCTACTGGACATGTCAGTGATTTTATTTACACAAGAGATGGCTGTGTCCACTGTAGGGACCCTCCATTTTTTTTTTTTTTTGAACTTATCCTCCATGGGATAGATCACTGGAAATCTCTTGGGGGGAGTAAATATTTTATCAGGATGCTCCCAATCCTGGTAAATAAGCCCTTCCAATAAAGGGTGGATTGGGAAGGAACAGACAGCCTGGGGAGCTTTCAGCGACCCCAGCGAGGAAACCGTAGTGGTTGATGGTTCCGCCAGAGGCATTTTAAATGCTGATCGGACCATTTAGTCAGAGACTGAACCCATAATCTTTCAGCCTGAGATGCTGAGAAAGGTTCTTCCACTGTTGATTCCTCTATAACTGAATCAACCTCATCCTGATCCCCTTCAGGTAGGTCGATCTCTGTGTGGGGCTGTTCCTCCACTAACAGGCACTCTGAAGGAGGAGACGGAGATCGGACGCGCTTTCCCTGTGACAGGGAAGCAGCGATCAATGCTGTTAATCTCTCTTCCAATCCTCCCAGAGTTGAGGATAAAACCTCCTCTGTTATATATACAGGAGCAGGTGGACTGGGGACAGCCGCAGCACCAGGCACTCCTGCGGGGTTCCTACGGCTACTGACCTCTGAATTTTCAGGGGAGATTGGTGCAGTACAAGCATGCCCAATATCCTCAGAGCCCGATGGAGACCCCTTTGGCTTCCTGGAAGACTTATTTCCGGAGCGTCTGGATGACATATCCTTTAAGCACAAAGCTGAGGTATTCCCGTCGTCATACACCAATTTTGCTGGTAATAGTCTAACACAGTTGCTGCTATATACCAGCTGGTGTCCACTAAAGTGCCTTTCTATGGGGATGCCTGCATCAACCGCCTCTGTGTGTCACCGTTTTGTTGCTAGCTCTGTTTGCATCCAGCTGACACTTGTACTGTGTCTTTTATACATGCTGGGACGCCTGCACATGCGCAGAAGCGCCGCGGCACGCATCGAGCGTCATCCACCCGCCCCGCCCGTTTTTTTTCATAGGAGGCGCGTGCACGCACCCGCGCGCGCGCCCGTGCGCCATTGGCGCCCTTTTTTGAAACCAAGCAGGGACTAGGAGCCAGGGCCCTTTTTGCCGGAGGGCCTGTGCGGTGGATGAGCGCAGCAACAGGGCAGAGGAACTGGATTCCCACAGAGAAACTTACCAACTGCCTGGATCTTTTGACTTGAGAAAACCAAAGATCCACATGACAAGAAAAATGGACCACAGCGGCCTCTAGTGGTTTAACACAGGTACCGCGGTCCTCCTTTTTTTTTTTTTTTTTTTTTCTTGACTACTATTAAAATTTTAAATTTTCCAGTAGTTATAGGCATACACAGATATTAGCGGGAATACCGTTAGGTAACAGACAGAAAGACAAATTAGGCTTGGGGGTCCCCCAATAGAACCAAGTTCCTGGGGGCCCCCACTTACCTGTTCCCCGCCGCAGGACTCTGTTTGGTCCACAGAAGCCCAAACTTCACCTATCACGGCAGGCATTGTAATTAAACCTTCAGGGACCGGGTTCCCAAGGATTCCACTCCCCTGGACCTGTATAGCACCCTGCACAGAAAACATCTTGGTCGTGGGTATGACCAGAGCTCTGGATCCCAGGGTCCAGCCCTCCTAAGAGAGGCATTACAGGCAAAACCTTGCTCTTCTGTTGCAAGGCCCGGGTACCGACCGTTTAGCTATGAAGCTTTTTTGGTGGGATCCGGAACAGCTTACTAAGGCCCGTAAAAGAACCTGTACGCAAGCCCAGGAAAAACACATGTTACTCTTTGGCCAACACCTTAGACACTGGCAAAAAACTGAGGTGCTCCCGGATGGGAGGGGCTTATATAGGGGAGGGTACTTCCGGTTTGGAAGTTGTCAGTGCCAGCACCTGAAGGTAAACTATATAACCCATTAGTAATGACTAAGTCGCTCTGTGTCCCGTGATGTACGAAAAAGAAACCTTGAACTGTTTCCCAGAGTTAGCTACTCTCTGACCAATGATTGGGTCGACAGGTACCGCCCCTGTCGCCGTTGCAAACCTTTTTTCACTACTCTGCCAGAACAACCACTGCTCTGACTATAGTCCTTCAAAAAATTAGCCTGGAAATCTTCCCAACTAAATAAATAGTTTAATCTCCCCGTGGACTTCTCCAAAGTATTCCAAAAAAAAAAATGACTGTATCACAGGGCTTCCCAAGCGTTAAGCTTGATTAGATCCTCTGATTGCTTGTAGTGCAGGAGGCAGTTTTGTTTGCTAACCTGGAACTTCCCATCTCAAACTCTAAACGCCTCTCAAGATGGCCGACAAGCCAAGCCACCACAAAATGGTGGATGACCACCGCACATCTCATGGACATGACAAAATGGTGGATGATGCCCAATTTTTCCCGCCAAAACCAGCTTGGCACATACCACATGGGTTCCCACACACACAGGAAAACAAAAAATAGTCTCCATCAGATTGCAACACCGAAAAAAAACGCACTACTCCATTCGCACCAAACATCAAAATCTGCCCCAACAGCTTACAATCCCCCCGTTAGTAGTTTACACAGAAAGATAGATTCCCATACATCCAGATAATTCAGTGTGATTTAGTCTCCGTTTCCACTGATGCAATTCGCCATGCGACTTTGGGCACAAAGTCGCATTACAAATCACTTCCCATTGATTTCAATAGCACCCATTCCAATCTATGTGACTCAAAGCTGCAGTGACTCTATCAAAATCGCATTCAACACCACACCACAGTCGTACTAAAGCTGCATTTCAACGTCACATGACATTGGAGTTGCGCCAGTGGAAACACAGCCCTATACGCACAGGTTTGTTTCAATCCCAAAGATTGGCCTAATCTTAATCAAAGGGTCAACTGAAATTGATTCCAAACAGAGCCCTTATCATTCATACCGATACCCTGCTGCAATTTCATTCTATATACATACATTATTCAAAAATCAGTCTCATCAAAATATTCGCCTAGACACGGGGCACCATCTGTTACGGAGATATTCCTAACCTCGCTTAAATGCTTAAAATAAGTGATTAAAAACCTTTTGTCTATATAAAATGAAATCAAACGATAGCGTCGGGAAAAGAGAAAACAATGACATTTATTTATACAGAACTGGTACCCCCTAATAGCAAGGTGATACCAATGTTACACGATACATAATAGGAATATTGCTATGACAAACATGATACCAATGTTACATGATAATAGGAACAAGAGAGCAAACGCGAAGTAATATTAATCTTAAACATGGGAGAGAGAGAGAGAGAGAGGGAGAGAGGCCGAGAGGCCGAGCGAGAGGGAGAGAGAGAGAGAGAGAGGGAGAGAGAGGGAGAGAGACAGAGAGAGAGAGAGGGAGAGGCAGAGGGAGAGAGGGAGAGAGAGAGAGAGAGAGAGAGAGCTTATTACGTCACCATGTCGTCTGCATCAGATCTTCATTCGCAAGGGCTCTAGCCATGAGTGTATCTGACTTTTATACCCCCTATGCCAACCAGAACCCAAAATCCTGTGGTCTCATTGGTTTAAAGCTGACCACCTGATTGGTTGAAATCTCAAACCTCTCTACTTAGCCTTCCAAATCTAAACCAGAAATACTTGCTGCTTTTATCAGATAGGTGTGTTCCTTTGATGCTCAGTTCAACAAGTTTCTCACATTAGCAAGCATGCTAAGATAAATTTAAGTCACCTTAATAATAAAGTATTGTAAAAACATATACAACCATATATACACGTAGCTTCTTGTTATAAATATGGATTTGAAAAATCTCCACCACACCACCCATCCTGACTAAGACCCACCCCATTCTCAGTGGTCTTGATGAGATGTTCTCCTGCAGAGGGGAAAAGAAATGTTAAACACACATATCCCTGACACATATGTTCGTGTAAGAACGAAAGAACCTCTCCGCAGAGAAACCCTTTCCTTCTATAAGTGTGTGAGTGAACAGTGAATATCGCTGCGCAACACTGCCACCTGGTGACAGTGCCGCGGTAACTGCACTGGTTGAAGATCTTCTCTTTTTTTTTTTCTTGCGGTTCTAACTACCCCAAAGTCCATAATCACTTTGTGGGATGGAAGAATGAAGAACAAACAATGGCAACAGTCCTTCAATTCCTCCAGAGAGCACAAACAGCCATCAACACGGGCACAGTCACTAGGTTTTCCCGGGAGACAACCCCGGAAAGTTCAGCAGCAACAAGGCAAAGCAAGAACGGAGTCTTTTTTTCTCCTACAAATAGAACTTTGGGTGCGGCAAGACAAGGGGTTTCAAGTGCTGGTCCATTGTCTCTACATGGTATTCGACATACTCCCCCTGTTTGCGCCAAATTAACACCTTGTCTGCGTGGATGTGCCGACCCAGCATCAATTCTGACTTGCAGTCCTTGAACCGTTGAGAGGCTTTAGGGGAACACGCGAGGTACCTGCGGGCATGTGGGACCTGAAGGTGCGTCCACACAAAATCGTTGTACCAGCGTTCCCGGCAGACTTCCACTTCATATAGAAGCTCCTTAGGTAAGTACGGGTACTCCCACCCGTACTCGTTAGCAACCTTTTGGCCAAAGAGGCGCTGTAGTCTCGCCAGCGGAGGCATAGTGGCCCGGTCTCCCTCACCCGGTTGGACGATGGCGTCCGGGTGACAAGGTGCCTTAATCACCTCCATTCTGGGCATAGGCGCCCGCAGCAACAGTCTCTTTTCCCCCGGTGCCAGATGCAGGAGGCACAGGAGGTAGAAGGGCAGACTGGGGACGGGATCCCTCCTCAGGCGCTAGTGCCTCCACCCGGGGTGTACTATCCCCTGTAGACATGGGTGGATCCCTGACTCTGCGGGACAAGGAGAGAGGCATCTTGTCCCAGCCCTTCTTTGCGAAAAGTTCATCTTTGATGACGTCGTCTCCCAGATCGGAGAGTGACTCTAGGTCGGAGGTGTCACACTCCTCCGCGGGCTGGTAGCCTATAGTAGAGGCTGAATCGTTACCCCCGCGGGCACACAGGGCCGTGAATCCCCGACACCTCCGCCCCAACACCAAGTCCCTCCACCGGGCTTACCTCGGCCCAAAGTAGAGAAGGGATGTCCGGGAGTCTTCCGACCGGATCCATCCGGGGCGGGTGTAGGCGAGCAGGGTGATCCACCGCAACCGCTGGACTGGGCAACCAAATTGGTCTTCCTCTTTGGCGGTGGACGCTGGGAAACAGTGGTGACCGAGTCAGCATCCTCGGATTTCTCCCGTACCTCAGTGATTGCGACCTCCCCTGCGGTCGCTGCAGTGCGCACAGGGATGGCTATAAAAGCAGCGATTCCTCCTTCTTGAGTGGTGTGGCCTGTTGCGCGGTTGAGGTGGATGGTTCTGGGTTTCTCAATGGTTGATTCCACCTCAAATAGGAACTCTCCGCAGGCCTCACAGCGCCTGAATGGCTTCAGCTGACACACCAGTCCCAAACAGCCGGGACAAATCAAACCCAGGGCCTCAACGTCCATGCATGAGTACAGGGCGAATCGTCCCCGGGGCTTTAGCCGAATCCCCATATCCATTATCAGAGCAGCAGTAGTAGTCAGATGCGTGGTAGTAGGATGAATAGGAATCCACGATGCATTGGTGAACATGGCGAATATCTGCTGATCCATTGCGCACTGCATTGTTGGCGCCAAAGTCCCCACGTGTAGTCCTTCACACGATTGGACTCCTCCCCTCTTGCATTCCAGTTCGTGGGCTTTCTCCTTCCCTGGGTCACGCCCACAAACTGAGCAGGGAGGGTGTGCCTCATGGCGCAGTGGCCAACATGGCCGACCTACTCGGAACATCGGAATCGGGCAGACACTTTCAAATTCCAACAACTCCAGCTCCCGGACCAGAGCCCCCACGTATAGCGGAGCCTCACTCTCCCTCTCGGGTTCTCTCGCTTGAGTTGCTTGTGTCTAGGGATACCTGGGAGAAGAGAGTGCAGGAACACTACGCCAAGCTCTCCCCTTGTATGTGTATGACGGTTGAGCAGTTACTTGAATTACCTCCGGGTCTGTTCACTGCATACGAAGCCTCCAGCTGTTCCGTGGAGATGTGTCTGCCAATAACATAGAGCCCCACACCAATCGAAAGTCCAACACTCCTTTATTTCTCAGCTTTCAGGGTGAACACAATCAGTTGAACTTTCAGTAACAGACAGACAGGGGTGTGGATACGAGTAGGCCCAGGCACAACTGTACTCTCCTATTCCTTTGCTAGCGAATAGGCTTGGCGCACGGTCTCTGCCACCGACCGTGAGTTTTGGTCACTGCCACCGACTGGATGAACCATTGAGGCCCCTGCCACAGGCCTAATAGCAGGTCTCTGCCACTGACCTGAGTTGAATAGTTGGACCGCTGCCACCGGTCATTGAACATGAACCACCTTCCTCTCTGAACTTGGCCCCTGTTCGGGAAAGATATCCCTCCGGGCGGTCTCCAGAGGTTCACCCGGCACTGGCAATCTACTGCACCAGGTCTTCGGATGAGTCCCTCCTCCGGTCCCTCACGCCTCTGGATTTGGGTGCCCCACTCCCGGGGGCCCCCTAGGACAATCCCTCCCTCGCGGGACCCAGCGGAAGGTACTGGGCCCCAGGCCTCCGGCTAAGTACCTCACCCCAGACTGAAGGTGTCTGGGATGGAACACGAACTCCAGGTGTCCAGGCCTAGGCCGCCTGGACACCGACCGCGAACAGCAGCCCTCAGGCTGAAGGTGCCTGGGACTCGAACCTCGTGGCGAAGATGTCCGCCCCCTTTATACCCTCTCCCAGCAAGCACGGCGGGTTCCCCGCCCCGCCGTACAACTTCTGCGAGAGGTCACAAAGGGTACGGCCCTGCAGCGATGGTTCAACCCCGGCCCAAAGTGACAGCACCACCTGCTGGGCTGCAGGAAACTATGCATCACTGGTGTCTTCACCAGTTTTAAAAGTATATACCCGCTACACGTTGTTTTATTAAAGTGGTTGTAAACCTTTACATACTGTATACCCAGTGAAGTGACTTGCCTCAGGTGATACACAGACATAAGTTGTACCTGTTTATCTGCAGTCGTCTCTTCTCTACACCTGTTGAAAGTGCTGAATTTTTAAAGCTTGCAGAGCTGTAAAAAAAAAGGGGCGGAGAGCTGAAGTTACACTCTGCAGGGCTCAATTAGGAGAGCTCTGAGAGCTGATTGTAGGGAAGGGACACACCCCCTTCACACAGCACGCAGGAACAGAGCTGAGGTTGTCAATCTGGTGGAGCTCCCTCCCCTGTCATCTTTTTTTCTGTTGATGTCAGGAAAAGTAGCCAGAAGTGATTCATGCTGATAGCAGAGGAAGGAAGCAGCAGACAGAAATGACACTTAGTGCTCCTAATTGAGAAAAGTACACACTATAGAGGGATATGCTTTGTTCATATTTCATATCTGAGGTTTACAACCATTTAACATAATAAATAAATGCACTCACATGGAAACAATGTTGCCAAAGATATATTTAAAATAATGACGGGCAAGGATCGCATCCTGCTTCCGGCATCCAGCAAGTTGCATCACCCAACGCTCCACTTTATCAGAGGATTGTGATTGTTTTACCATCATTGTTTTACTATGCGAGCATTTATTTTTTACAACAAATCAATGCTACTAATTAGTATAATTTTTTTTAACACTTACTTTTTTTCAGTGTGGCGCTTCTCCTCTATGGCACTTCCCTGAACTTCCTGTCAGGGAAAGCTCAAGCATTACATCATCACTAGGTCTTGATTCATTCCGCGGGAATACAAGTCCCTCCATGCTGTGCACCGGTGTGTATTTTTTTTAAACTATTTTAGGTAGTAATCTCAGCAGTCACATGCGCATGCAGCTGCAGCTTGTCCCGCTGTAGTCCAGTCATTGGCATGGCTTTAGAGGAACCTGCGGGGAAAAGGAGCCTCCTTGGAACCAGAAGGCAGGTCAGTGCTAGTGATGAGCCGAACACCCCCGGATTTCGGTTCGCACCAGAACCCGCGAACGGACCGAAAGTTCGCACGAACATTAGAACCCTATTAAATACAATGGATGCGAACGTTCGAATTCTAAAGTGCTAATTATAACGACTATTATCCATGTTATTGTCCTAAACAGAGTTTGGGAACCCGGGTTCTGCACCAGGGGACATGTATCAATGCAAAAAGAAGTTTTAAAAACGGCCGTTTTTCGGGAGCAGTCATTTTAATGATGCATAAAGTGAAAAAAAAAAGTCAAATATTCCTTTAAATATTGTACCTGGGGGGTGTCTAAAGTATGCCTGTGAAGTGCCACGTGTTTCCCGTGTTTAGAACTGTCCCTGCACAAAATTACATTTCTAAAGGAAAAAAAAGCCATTTAAAACTGCTTGCGGCTTTAATGTAATGTCTGGTCCCGGTAATATGGATGAAAATCTTTAATAAAAATGGCATAGCTACCCCATCACCCCCCCCCCCACCTACCCCAGCCCATTACCAGCCCCTTTGGGTCTTGTTTGGATATTAAGGGGAACCCCGCAACACAAAATAAAAAAGGCCCTATATACTCTGAACAGCAGTATGCAGGCGGTGTAAACAAGACCGGTGTAAACAAGACAGGGACTGTAGGTTTGTTCTTAAGTAGAATCTGTTTGTAATTTTGAACACGTACATTGTTTAAGTGTAGCTCCAGCCAAAAAATCTATTTTTAAGCTTTTTGGAAAACATAGGGAAGGGTTATCACCCCTGTAACATTTGTTTTGCTGTCTGTGCCCCTGTTCAGAACATTTCACCTCACTTTGCGTCCCAATGACAACTGTTTTTGAAATGTGGTGTTTTTATTGAAACAAGGATTGGTGATAAAGCATCAGTAGAGAGGAGACACCTTTCTCCCATATTAATTCTTACAGGAGAGAATTTTCCTTCCTAGGGGTAGATTTCCTCTCACTTCCTGTTTTCTTCCGTTTGCAAGTAGGAGTCGTTTGTAAGTTGGATGTTTGAAAGTAGGGACCTGCCGTATATACTCTGCAGAAATTGGCCCCTTAGGTGTTGGTGTTGGCACAACACTGTAAGCACTCACAGTTACTCTTGGTGGGTGCTGGAACGCCCTGCTGTCAACTATTATATCAGGAATTGTAATAACATATAATTGTTGAACAGTGGTAGTAAAAATTGGGCCTTTGATGGTGGTGCTGGTGCCACAACACTGTAAGGCCTGACAGTTACTCTTGGTGGGCGCAGCAATGGGCCCTGCTGTGAATTATTAGATCAATAATTATAATTGCATGCCCCTGTTGAACAGGGACTGAAAAATTGGGCCTTTGGTGGTGGTGGTGGTGGTGGTGGTGTTGACACAACACTATAAGGCCTGACAGTTACCCTTGGTGGGCGCAGCAATGGGCCCTGCTGTGAATTATTAGATCAATAATTATAATTGCATGCCCCTGTTGAACAGGGGCTGAAAAATTGGGCCTTAGGCACTGGTGGCACAACACTGCAACCCCTCACAGATACTGTACTTGGAGCACAGCAATGAGCCCTGTTGCAAAGTATTGCATCAAAAATTGTAATTACACGCCCCTGTTAAACAGGGGCTGAAAAATTGTGCCTTAGCCACTGGTGGCGGCACCCATAAACCAAAATGATCTTCCAAGCTATCATCATTAATCGGATCATTGAGGAGGAGGAGGAGGATAGCCAGTCAACATAACAGCACAGGCACTCAGCATCAGCATCAGTCTTGAAGGGATGTGACATTTTAAAATCAATTAGTCTGTTATATCAGCATCAGGTGTGTGGTAGCTGGTGGTGATCCAAGACTGGTTCATCTTGATGAAAGTCAGTCGATCAACTGAGTCGGTGGACAGGCGCACCCTGTGATCCGTGACAAATCCTCCAGCAGCACTGAATGTGCGTTCTGAAAGAACGCTGGATGCAGGACAGGCCAGTAGCTCAATTGCATACTGTGCAAGCTCTGGCCAGTGATCCATCCTCAAGACCCAGTAAGCCAGAGGATTTTCGGTGGGGAAGGTGTCCAAGTCTGACCTTGCCCCTAGGTATTCCTGCACCATGTATATCAGACGCTGGCGATGGTTGCTGGAACCGATCATACTTTGGGGCTGCGGACTAAAGAATTGTCTGAACGCATCGGTCAGACGGCCACCTTCCCCACCGCTCCTTCTTTGACTGCCCGAAGCCTCAGCAACTCGTTGTCCAGGACCAGGAGTTTGTAACCTCCCAGTCTCTGGGAACGCGTTGCACAGACCTTTCTGCAAGGCCTCCCGGAGTTGTCTCATCCTCTGCTCCCTCTGCGACGGTAAGATAAGGTCCGCAACCTTACCCTTGTACCGTGGATCAAGGAGAGTGGCCAGCCAGTAATGGTCCCTCTCCTTGATCCGAAGAATACGAGGATCCTTCCGCAGACTTTGCAGGATCAGGGAGGCCATGCAGCGTAGGTTAGCTGAGGCATTCAGTCCGGAGTCCTCTGGGTCACTAAGGACGACATGATCCGCAGCCACCTCCTCCCAGCCACGTACAAGTCCACTGGTTTCTTGGGACTGTAAATCATCCCTAAAAGACTGCTGCTGATGATGCTGAGTGCCAGCCTCCACCTCCATGCTGACACAATCCTCCTCCTCCTCCTCCTCCTCCTCTTCCTGTGCGATGGGTGGGACAGAAGGAACACTGTCTGGGTAAATGGGGCCTTGAGAGGCAAGGAAGTCCTCCTCTTCCTGCCTCTGTTCTGCCTCAAGTGCCCTGTCCATTATTCCACGCAGCGTGTGCTCCAACAGGTGGACAAGAGGTACAGTGTCACTGATGCATGCACTGTCACTGCTCACCATCCTCGTGGCCTCCTCAAATGGTGCCAGGACAGTGCATGCATCCCTGATCATGCCCCACTGGCGTGGTGAAAAAAACCCTAGCTCCCCTGACCCTGTCCTGGTGCCGTAGTCGCACAGGTACTCATTGATGGCCCTCTGCTGCATGTGCAGCCGCTGCAGCATGGCCAACGTTGAGTTCCACCTGGTGGGCATGTCACATATAAGGCGGTTCTTGGGCAGGTTCAACTCCTTTTGCAGCTCAGCCAGGCGAGCACTGGCATTATAAGATCTGCGGAAATGCACACAGACTTTCCTGGCCTGCCTCAGGACATCCTGTAAGCCCGGGTACCTGCCCAAGAACCGCTGCACCACCAGGTTAAGGACGTGAGCCATACAGGGCACATGGGTCAGTTGTCCCTGTCGGAGGGCGGAGAGGAGGTTGGTGCCATTGTCGCAAACCACCATTCCTGTCTTAAGCTGGCGTGGCGTCAACCACCTCTCGGCCTGCCCCTGCAGAGCAGACAGGACCTCTGCCCCAGTGTGGCTCCTGTCCCCCAAACACACCAGCGCAAGCACGACATGGCATCTTTTTGCCTGCGTACTTGCGTAGCCCCTTGAACGCCTACGGAGCACCGCTGGTTCCGAGGACAAACCACAGGAAGAGGCCATGGAGGAAGAAGAAGAGGAGGGGGTGGAGGAGAGAGGTGTGTCACAACCAGTAGTAGCATTTTGGAGGCGTGGCTGTGGAACAACCTCCAACACTACTGCACCTTGTCCTGCATCCTTCCCAGCTGCCAAAAGAGTGACCCAATGGGCCGTGAAAGAAAGGTAACGTCCCTGTCCATGCCTGCCGGACCATGAGTCAGCGGTAATATGCACCTTACCGCTGACCGCCCTGTCCAGCGAGGCCAAGACATTGCCTTCCACATGCCTGTAGAGAGCCGGAATCGCCTTCCGTGAGAAAAAGTGGCGTTTGGGAACCTGCCACTGAGGAACCGCACATTGCACAAACTCACGGAAGGGGGCCGAGTCTACCAACTGAAAAGGCAGCAGTTGAAGCGCTAGCAATTTAGCCAAGCTAGCATTCAACCGCTGGGCATGTGGATGGCTGGGAGTGAACTTCTTTCGACGGTCCAGCAGCTGGGGCAGGGAAATTTGCCTGCTAGAATCGGACGTCGGTGTACTGCTAGCAGAGTGGCCGCAAGTACTTGGCTGTGACACACCTAATTCTACACCTTCATTCCTCTCAGTGCAGGTTTCAGAGAGGACTGAAGGTATAGTGGGGTTGGAGATCCCAGCTGATGCGGTGCAAGGAGAGGTCCGCTTTGTTCTTTGGTGTGGGTCTTTAAGGTAGGCTTGCCAACGAGCTGCATGGCAGGTCAACATATGTCTGATCAAGCATGTGGTGCCCAAGCGGCTGATGTTTTGGCCACGCGATATACACTTGAGACATATGTTGCAAACAGCAGCTGTGCGATCTGATGCACTCGCCTCAAAAAAGGCCCACACCAAAGAACTTTTTGAATGACAGGCAGAGGCAGCGCCCTGCACAGGCGGAGCTCTGCGGTGTGATTCCGTCGGTGTGCTGCCCATACGCTGGCCACCCAAGGGCATCCTGCCTCGTTGGAGATGTGCCTCCTCCTCATCCTCCTCCTCCTCCTCTCTCCTATTAGGCACCCACGTGGAGTCAGTGACCTCATCATCCCCTCCCTCCTCATCACTGGAGCCAATATGGCAGTATGCTGCAGCTGCTGGAGCATGACTGCCAGATTGGTGTCCTTCTTAAACATCCCCTCTCTCTGCTCTCACGCTACTGCCTTCCTCTAGCTGGGTATCATCATCAGATCCTTCGAAACGCTGGGCATCCTCCTGGAGCATGTACCCAACACTGTGCTCAAACAGTTCGGGGGACTCCTCAGGAGGAGGACATGGTGGGTCTAGGGAAGGAGTGACTAATGATGACATTGATACCAGAGAAGAGGACGCTTTGGCAGCTGCTTTGCCAGTACCCTGAGCCTGGGTGAGAGAGGATGAGGAGGATGAGGTGGGCTTGGTCATCCACTCTACCAAGTCTTCGGCATGATGTGGCTCAACATGTCCAGCTGCCGAAAAGAAGGACAAGCGTGTCCCATGGCCATGTGCTGATGACAATGCACCGCGTCCACGACCAGCACTGTTGCCCCCAGACACAGAGCCTGCTTGCCCTCTTTTTTTTTGCCTCCTGACTGTCTGCCTCTCCTTGTTTGCCTTCCAGACATTTTAATGGATGGCCTGCAGGGAGATGGGAAAAACAGCAATAAGGGCTACCTTCAGGTGTATACTGTGCAGGAGGCTTAGCAACAAAGACACTGACACTGTCCCCTGCCTATCCTGCTCTGTCCCTAAACACAAGGATTTGCAATATGCTTCAGCAAGATTGGTTTAGCACAGAATAGCACACTGACAGTTTCCCTCACTGTCCTTCTCTGTCCCTACAAACAAGGTTTAGCACAGAATAGCACACTGATAGTTTCCCCGCGTGTCCTTCTCTGTCCCTAAACTCAAGGATTTCAAATATGGTTCAGCAAGATTGGTTTAGAACAGAATAGCACACTGACAGTTTCCCTCACTGTCCTTCTCTGTCCCTACAAACAAGATTTAGCACAGAATAGAACACTGACAGTTTCCCCGAGTGTCCTTCTCTGTCCCTAAACTCAAGGATTTCAAATATGGTTCAGCAAGATTGGTTTAGAACAGAATAGCACACTGACAGTTTCCACGAGTGTCCTTCTCTGTCCCTAAACTCAAGGATTTCAAATATGGTTCAGCAAGATTGGTTTAGGACAGAATAGCACACTGACACTTTCCCTCACTGTCCTTCTCTGTCCCTACAAACAAGATTTAGCACAGAATAGCACACTGATAGTTTCCCCGAGTTTCCTTCTCTGTCCCTAAACTCAAGGATTTCAAATATGGTTCAGCAAGATTGGTTTAGAACAGAATAGCACACTGACAGTTTCCACGAGTGTCCTTCTCTGTCCCTAAACTCAAGGATTTCAAATATGGTTCAGCAAGATTGGTTTAGGACAGAATAGCACACTGACACTTTCCCTCACTGTCCTTCTCTGTCCCTACAAACAAGATTTAGCACAGAATAGCACACTGATAGTTTCCCCGAGTGTCCTTCTCTGTCCCTAAACTCAAGGATTTCAAATATGGTTCAGCAACATTGGTTTAGCACAGAATAGCACACTGATAGTTTCCCTCACTGTCCTTCTCTGTCCCTACAAACAAGGTTTAGCACAGAATAGCACACTGATAGTTTCCCCGCGTGTCCTTCGCTGTCCCTAAACTCAAGGATTTCAAATATGGTTCAGCAAGATTGGTTTAGAACAGAATAGCACACTGACAGTTTCCCTCACTGTCCTTCTCTGTCCCTACAAACAAGATTTAGCACAGAATAGCACACTGATAGTTTCCCCGAGTGTCCTTCTCTGTCCCTAAACTCAAGGATTTCAAATATGGTTCAGCAACATTGGTTTAGCACAGAATAGCACACTGATAGTTTCCCTCACTGTCCTTCTCTGTCCCTACAAACAAGATTTAGCACAGAATAGCACACTGATAGTTTCCCCGAGTGTCCTTCTCTGTCCCTAAACTCAAGGATTTCAAATATGGTTCAGCAAGATTGGTTTAGCACAGAATAGCACACTGATAGTTTCCCTCACTGTCCTTCTCTGTCCCTACAAACAAGATTTAGCACAGAATAGCACACTGATAGTTTCCACGAGTGTCCTTCTCTGTCCCTAAACTCAAGGATTTCAAATACGGTTCAGCAAGATTGGTTTAGAACAGAATAGCACACTGACAGTTTCCCTCACTGTCCTTCTCTGTCCCTACAAACAAGGATTAGCACAGAATAGCACACTGACACTTTCCCTCACTGTCCTTCTCTGTCCCTACAAACAAGGTTTAGCACAGAATAGCACACTGACACTTTCCCTCACTGTCCTTCTCTGTCCCTACAAACAAGGTTTAGCACAGAATACACACTGACACTCTCCCTACCTATCCTTCTCTGTCCCTAAACACAAGGAATCCAGGATTAGTAAAGGAAAAAAATGACACTGTCCCTGCCTATGCTTCTCTTTCCCTGCTCCGGAACACACTACACAAGGCCGCCGCGCTGGCGGCCTTTTATAGAGTTGGGCGTGTACTAAACCCCCTCAGCAATAATTGGCCACAGGCATCCTGCCTGTGACCAATCATTGCTCTCCTCGCTGCCGGCGCTGTGATTGGCCAAGCATGCGGGGTCACAGTGCATGCTTGGCCAATCACAGCGCCTGGATGACACTGCGATGGCGTAGTGCATTGTGGGCCGTTCGCGTCACTCAAATGTGGCGCGAACGGCCCAAATCGTTCGATCTTCATCGAACGATCGAACAGCCGATGTTCGAGTCGAACGTATGTTCGACTCGAACACGAAGCTCATCCCTAGTCAGTGCCCAAGAAAAAGGCCTAATCATTGGAAAATAAATCTTTAAAAGAAAAAGTATGCAATGTATGTATTTCTATCAGTAGTACATTTTGCCAAAGGTTAGCCTTTAATATTACCTGTTGCATTATAATACATTTGTTAAAAAAGAAGCAGTTGAGAGCTCCGATAAATACAAATATTATATATGTAGCACTACCCCTGTAGGAGCTGCTGGTTTAAAGTCCCTCTTGAAGAGCTTTCATGAATGTTCACACCAACGCTTGGTTACTTTTTCTTCAAGAGCTTTATTATACCAGTTCCAACAGAGGGATAGAGGGATAGGGGAGGTTCTGGGACCTTGCTTTGAGGATCAGACACAATCTTAGATCCAGAGGACAAATCAGTTCCACGCTGGATTCAGCAACCACCGGATAGGCCTACTCTCACTGACCTAGCAACCGGTGCGAAGCTCGTTCAAAGTCTCTGCCACAGACTTGATGAGTGCCGTCGCGTCGTTCCACAACTTTCCGCCACAAGATCGTGTAACCACACTGACACTTTGCAAAAAGTTCCTTCAAAAGTACACAGCTCACGGTACAAGAATCTTTCAGGCAGTCAGCAGCACCGTGAGACAAACTGGCCAGGATGTGTCCTTCAATTGAGTCCCCAATTGTTCCGCTTCTTCCCACAGGCAAGACCGAGTAGGACCATCCTTGGACTAGTAGGCCCCAGCAACTCCTGGGCCTACTTCTCAGTTGCAGAGACTCGGGCCAGAAGGCCCCGAGGCCGAAAATGGCTTGCACATCCCTGAGGCCAGGAGGGCCCTCATGTCAGGATCCGACAACGAACCCCGATATAGCGGTCTCTGTCTCTTACGTACCCCCTCCCAGAATGCACAGTGGGTTGACCACGCCCCCCTGAGCCACTTCTGGGAAAGGAATACCCAATACACCTAGCCTGCTGCATTTCCAACCCTGACCTGTGGTGACATGACACCTACTGTCAGGTGGAAAACGCGCAACCCAGCTAGACTGAAACAAAGCCAACAATTTAGCATAATCCTTCTGAGCTAAACTACAGCTCAGATAACTAAATTTAACACATAGTGCTTACCCAACAGGAGTAGGGCACTACATATATAGGTTGGTTTCAATAAAAATTTTATATAATTTTCTCTTTTCTAGCTTGCTTTTTTATCTATTTTGCACTTTTCCTAATAATTTGGCACCAAAATTGTGCTTGCATAAACTGCTTTTCTTTCTCATTAGTGAAGTAAAATGGACTTCAGTTGCAGTTCATCATTTTAGCTATTTCAGTTGTATTTTCTACAAACCCCAAACTCAAATGGAATCGATCTGTAGTTGGCACGCACATATAGCATTAGCTGCTTTCACAAGCAAAGCGTACAGTGGAGTGAAAGCAAACCTAATCAATACTTCCAGCTGACAATTGCTCATATATTTTCTCTTTCATCCTTATTGATGACTCAGATATAGTTTATTCACAAATATTTATAGAAACAATCAAAGCAATTTTACTTCTATTTAAATAGGTCTAATCTATTAAAACATCAGTATACTATTTTAAGATAAGCATATGTTTAAATATTTGACTATCCTTGCAACAGCAGAACAGCTAGCATGAAGCCCAGTAGCTGCCACCCACAGAAATGATGCACTAAATTTAAAGTGTTAATAAACAATATCCTTATTAACCCAAACCAATCCATACACATCCACGATGTAATTGCCTTGCAATCAATTTTTCAAAAAATTATCTGTTGCTGTGTTTTTCCATCTCATTGAAACAAACAGTGCACATTAGTTGCGGTCATGTTTCTATGCACATTTCTATTGTTTATGGTCCATATTTCCAGGTCCATCTTGGGCGCGAGAAAGAGAGGGTTTACTACTTACCCTCTAACAGAAAGTTGGATCTCAGAGCAAAAACAAAAGGAGGTTTGGAGGAGGTAGAGAGCAATGGAAGCTACAGTGGGGAAAATAACTATTTGATCCCCTGCAGATTTTGTAAGTTTGCCGGCTTACAGAGAAATGAAGGGTCTATCATTTTTATCATAGGTGTATTTTAAATGATAGAGACAGAATATCAACCAAAAATCGTCATGTTTGGAGGAAAAAAAATGCTGATTATGACCCTAAGATCACCATCTCTACAGTCAAGCACAGAGGTGAAAACATGATGCTTTGGGGCTGTTTCTCTGCTAAAGGTACAGGCCGACTTTGCCCCATGGGGGGGGGGGCAATTTATGGGGCCATGTATTGTAAAATCTTGGATGAGAACCTTCTTCTCTCAGCCAGAACACTGAAGATGGGTCGTGGATGGGTCTTTCAGCATGACAATGACCCAAAACATACCACCAAGGAAACAAAGGAGTGGCTCAAGAAGAAGCACATTAAGGTCATGGAGTGGCCTAGCCAGTCTCCAGACCTTAATCCTATAGAAAATGTATTAAGGGAGCTGAAACTTCAAGTTGCCAAGAGACAGCCAAGAACCCTACTCATCTGTAAAGAAGAGTGGACCAAAATCCCTCCACAGATGTGTGCAAACCTGGTCACCAACATCTTACCTCTGTGCTTGCCAACAAGGGTTTCTCCACCAAGTACTAATTCATGTTCTGCTTGGGGATCAAATACTTATTTTACTCACTGAACTGCAACTTAATTTATAGCATCTGTTTTATGTGTATTTTTCTGGATTTTTGGTTGATATTCTATCTCTATCATTTAAAACACACCTATGATAAAAACTATAGACCCTTCATGTCTTTGCAAGTGGGCAAACTTACAAAATCTGCAGGGGATCAAAATATTATTTTGCCGACTGTACATTTTTAAGTTAAGAATAAATACTTGAATTGAATATATTTTTGAACCAAAGCTTAATGTCCCTTTAATTTTATGGTATGCTTATGTGCCACTGAGAAATGGCCACACACAGTACTTTAGAAAACGTATTGTGTATCCATCACTTTTGCATTTGGGCTTTATTATGTAACGTATAAGACCTTTGTACTGACATCTAGTGGCATCCAATGTAACTACAATTTTATTATTGTATTTCAGACGTGGTACAATCCAGTTTACCTATGTGTTAAGGTCAGTTAGCTTAGTCTATATATAGATCCCTCCTTTCTTCCTCATGTTCAGTCTGTTAGTTTTCAGTCTTTATAGTTTACACAAGAGGTAGAAAATCATGGAACCTTTACACTTTGATTTGACCAGTGAACATCCCATGCACTGCATTTTACCAAGTAAAGCTACATTAAGCTTCCATGTCTTATTGGAGAGTTGAGCTGTCTGGGGAGAAGTGCTTATTCAGCAGGTGACCATACTGGCTGCTGGCTGGATGGACTGAGGTCTAAGCAGTGCTTGAAACAGAACACACAGGAACAAAAAGTGAAGTTTCTACACATGTAGTTAGCAGAAGGGGGCACTTAGGTGCCATTTTTACCAAAAGGGGTTGCTGCTTGTCTAAACTAAAAATGTAATTATTAGAGGTAGAAAGAGTAATTTGTGTTAATGTGTATCTAAACCCAAGAAAAAAAATGTTATACAGTATATGTTGTATATATATTGCAGCTTACAGTCGTTAGATGTGGTGGCTGCATTCACTTTTTTTTTTGTTTTGTTTTTCAGGCTAAGAACATTTTCAGCAATTATTGGAAATGCATTGTTCTTGGCACTTTTTGTGAGCTGCACCAAATATTACCTTCTTTCCTGTATATCCCATGTAAACTACTTATTGCCATGCTACTCCACCCCCCTACCCCCATGTAATGTACATGAAAAAATAAGAACTGTAGCAAGGTTCCCGTTTTTCCTATGTAGATACAGACTACAGTTGACAAACTAGAAGGAACTTAGCTCCCACCGGTGTTCAATCTTTATATTGCATCTACTTATTATTTTCAATAATATCAAAGCGAGGCATGCTGGATCTCGTAGTACAGGGAGAAAGAGAGAGGGAGAAAGAGACTCCATTTTCCATGGGTAGTAAATAGACTATAGTACCCACAGTGCAGCTGTACTCCCAACGTGCATTGCCTCGTCGCTTGGCCCTCTGGGACTACTTACTTAAAAGGAGGGGAGGAGCTACGGAAGGCCTCTCTGGACATCGCCCTGCTAGCAAGTGGAGCGTCTGAGAGGCCTGCTGTGTGTGTGTAGGCCACATAACCTGGGCCTACTGTCTTCAGAGAGGCCTGTCTGCTAAAGAGGAATGAATTCTCCTTTGGGAAGCCCAGCTGACATTCCAAGGTGTCCAGATATCTCCACCTACCGACGTTTCGTGTGGTGGAGTGAGGGACGGAAGACAGGGACAGCGGAGAGATCATGTACCGGAGCATCAGCCACGGAACCTGCCAGGCGGACTAGGCCTATTCGGGTGAGCGGGCACCTGCCCAGGATATCATTAACTACTTGATAGGCCTGTAACTGTTAAGGCCCACCATCACTAGAATAGTGCGCCACGCACCAGAACTTAGTGTATCGTGTGATAGTGCGCAGTTTAAAGTTGGCGTTTGTACCGCCTAAGAGTTACACACTCCCAAAAGCATTGCGGGAGTCCAGTTTTCCCTTCAATACCCTTTGGATCACAATTTGTATGTGCACCAACGTTTTGCTAGCGAAGACTCCTACCACTGAGGAACTTGTACATTAAATTTAGTCAGGCCTGACTAGAACTGACAGTGACGGGACACAGGGTGGTATTGCCCACTAGGGGGAGCTTGCAAGCATATAGTTTAGCCACATAATTAGACATTAATACTGTAAGTGAAGATATACTATCTATAATAGTAACTATTTATTTTATTATTGACTCTCGCAGGGCCCTGCAGAGTCAACTGTATGTATAACTTTGTTTTCCCTTTATATCTTACCAAGTAAAGTTCACCCTTGGTTAAATGCAAACCTGTGTGCAGTTTCTCTGTTACCCAGTGGGACAAGTGGCCATTTCAAGGTAACAATTTATATTGCAATTTTACTGTGGTGTGGTTTTATTGTGTTCCCCATCAACCAGTGGGTTCCACAATATCTGTATATACCAGTTGTGCCAAGGGAGGGCTCAAGCCAATTCCAAGGGGTTTATAGGCGGAACGTAGACACAAAACAAAACCAGCAGCTCCTACGGGGGTAGTGCTACACGTGGGGGCTCGTCCGGGATTTCTACGGTTCTGCAATCAACTCCCCCCTAGACAGGACCCTTGTCAGTACAACCATGGACCCTACTGCTGCAGCCCGGTGGTGTCTGGAGGAAAACATCCTTCCGAGAAATGGTCTAGTGATCGAAATCAAAAGAGAAGTCTGGACAGAGGAGCAGCTACTCCCAGTTTTGAGAACACTGTCCACAGACAGGAAACCATGGGTGATTGACATAAGAACAGACACCATCAACCCACACACTTTTGCACTGTGTGAATGGAAGAAGGGAGTTTCAGACCACTTTAAAGGCACTAGTATAAAGACTGCCAACCAAGTAGAATTCTTCCTGATACACCCAGAAGGACCCAGGGAAGGTCCCACCTCCACTAGCCAAGCAGGGCCCAGCACAGGGGCGGATGGCCAGAAAGAGAGTTCCGGTTCATTACCATTGACTACCCTTGGGCCAGAGCTATGCGCTGTTCTCTTGGAAATTGTAGCTAAATGTAAGAAGGATTCCCCAGACTACCTGATGACTGGATACAGGAAACTCAGGACTTTCTCTGGGAAGCAGCCAGTGCCTTCTGTGGAGGATGGGTTTGAAGAATGGCTAGATCACGCCACTCAGGTTCTGGAAGAGTGGGAAATACCCGAAAAACACAAGAAGCTGTCAAAGAATGCTAGCAAACCAGACTGTGTGACTGCACAGAGGAGACCAAACAGGTGTAGGTGAAAGTGTAACAATTTATTAAGGAAAGCAAACAGACAAATAAACACCTCCAACAGAACACAGTGCAGTAACCTAACCAAATAACAGTGACTTATTGAAAATATATACAATAAGGAGGAATACCGGAATCGTAGTGAAAGCCAGGCCGAGGTCATACACAAGGGGATCGAAGCAGATGGATATGGATGGGAATCAAACAGGAACAGGGAGGGGATGGATGGATTGGCTGCAGAGCAGGGATTCAGGTAACAGGAGGGACAGATGCAGGATGGGCTCAAGGTAGGGATCAGGTCAGATCGGGTCAAGCAGGATGCAGGTTCAAGTCCAGGTCACAGGTCCTAGATCAGGGAGAGAGATACCAGGGCAAGGAGTGTTTGTATTTGCCGGGTATTTATAGGAAGTCTTGTAATCAGGCTTCAGGTCACAGCTGAGCGCAGGAAGTGCTGCCTGTCCCACACTGCCGGAATACACCCGCTGGTGGACGCCGGTACTACAGTCCATGGATCATGCATTACCACCAGCGGGTGAGATTCTCCATTAAAGATATTGGCTGCAAGAGGACACCTGCTGGCGGACACTAGTACTGCAGTCCATAGGACCAATAGCACCACCAGTGGGTGTAGCCTTTCCTGACAGAAGCAAAGGATTGCAGAGAGTCTAAAGGGGCCTGCCCTGGAGGCCATGCTTAACCTCAAGCTCAGTAAGAGAGACTGCACTGCACAGGATTACCTGGATATCCTACAGGATGTGTTTGGCCGGACTGAAAAAGTTACCGAACTTCTCTACCAACTGGAGCACTGTCACCAGAAGGAGGGAGAGAAACTGTCTGAATTCATCAGGTGCCTGGATAAGATCCTGCATCAGATCCTGTTAAAAAAAGGAATGAATCCTCGGAAAGTGGATGAGACCCGTGCACAACAAGTCCTAAGGGGAGCCCAACCTCTAGAACCCATTGTACTTCTGTTGCAAACCCGCCAGGGTGGTGGCATTCTGGAGTACCCTGACCTGATCCAGATGGTCAGGGAGGAAGAGGTCCTGTTGGACTATAAAAAGAAGAACCAGCAATCAGAACCAACTGCTCGAGTCAGAGTGATCAGTGCTAATGAAGGCGACTCTCAAGTTGAGCTGAGGACCCAGGTGTCTCGGTTGATAGAGATGGTGTCCACGCTGACTGGCCAGGCAAAAGTTCTACCCAGCAAAAATACTCCAGAAGAACCCAAGAAGTCCCTCAACTCTGAGGCTGATCAAGTGCAGAAGCCGAAAAGACTGATAACTTGCTTCAACTGTGGAGGAGTTGGACATGTTAGAGGAGTATGTCCGAGCCCGGATAAAGCTGCACAACAACCCCACAAGCCGGCGGAAAATTTCAGAGGGCCCCGGTGAAGGAGTCAACCTGATGCCCACCCGTCTCAGCTAACTCCAAGAAATCCAACAACGCCAGGAGGCGATGTCAGGAGCACAGGTCTTTACCAAGCACCCCCATTGTTACCCCTGAGCGACCCAATGCTTCCCGCTCCACTACTCAAATTTCTGGACGGCGGGAAGTCAATGCACATAAGGCCCAGCAGGGATCAAGATCCAGTAAAGATCCAAAGAAGAAGGGAGTAAGAGTGCAAATTACAGAACCAAACAGGAAGGTCACTCCAATAAAACTCCATGCCAATCTAGTGGGGCCTTCCCCAATAGTGTCAATCCAAGTAGAAGGAATCTATACAAAGGCTCTTCTAGACACTGGAGCTCAATTCCAGCTAGTAAGAGACAGATTCTACTGGCCCTGCATGCGGGCTGAAGTTGAAGGTTACTGTCTCTCCTGTATCCGGTGTATTCAGAGGAAGACCCTACCTCACCGAGCTGCCCCAATGGGCTATCTTCAGAGTCAGGGACCTATGGAACTGGTGTGCATTGATTTCCTTTGCTTGGAGCCTGACCTGAAAGAACAAGGAAATGTTCTGGTAGTAACTGATCATTTCACCAGATATGCCCAAGCATACCCAACAAAGAATCAGCAGGCTTCAACCGTGGCAAAAGTCCTGGTAGAAAAATTCTTTGTCCACTCTGGATTACCCCAGCGTATCCACTCAGATCAAGGGAGAGACTTTGAGAGCAATCTTATAAAGAAGCTGTTGGATTTGCTGGGTATCAAGAAGACCAGAACCACTCCCTATCGCCCACAAGGGGATGCTCAGCCTGAGCGTTTTAATCGAACCCTCCTGGATATGTTGGGAACGCTATGCTCGGAAAAGAAGCAGCACTGGAGTAAGCATGTAGCTGCCATTGTACATGCTTACAACAGCACTGCAAGTGATGCTACCGGGTATTCTCTTTACTGTCTGATGTTTGGGCGAGAGGCTCGGCTACCGGTGGATCTGGCCTTTGACACATCCCTTGATCATACATCAGTCACCTCCCATAAGGGATATGTGGATCGGCTCCGGAAAAGTCTAAAAACAGCCTATGAAAAGGCCCAAGCTACATCAGAGGGGGCTGAGGAACAAGAGGAACTTCGACCTCAAGGTCAGGGTACAAGATTTGCAACCAGGGGATCAAGTGTTATTAAGAAATCTGGATTTCCCTGGAAAGCATAAATTAGCTGATCGCTAGAAGTCACAACCATACATCATCTGTAAGCAGTTACCAGGCCTCCCGGTGTATCAGATTAGACCAGAGGGAAGTGTAGGCCCACTAAAGACCTGGCACAGGAATCACCTGCTGCCCCTCTCTGAAGCAGTTCGCCTACCCCCTGCATCAGCCTCACAAGAGTTTCCCTCAACCTCTCAAGGGTCTCGACCAGTCACCAGATCTCAGTCGACACTTCAGGACATAGAAGATGAAGACTCTGAAGATGAATGGGTAGGGTCAGATTGGTTGTGGTCATCTTAACAATCAGAGTCCAGGACCTCTCCTCTACCATTACCTGAGGTAACTGACAGTAGAACTCTTCGACCGGAGGCCCCTGAGTTTGTGCCTCACAGTATGCTCACTGAGGAGTTGGAGGAAGATGAGGAGTCTTTGTTAATGGGAAGCTCCGGAGGTCTCAATTTTGTCTAAAGAAGAATTAGATACTCCAGGGGATATAGTCTAGTGTACCTGAACCTGAAGATGAAGAAGCAGAGTCTATCATTCCTGAAACATTAACACCTAAGGAGCAAAGAGAAAGACGAGTTATTCACCCTCCAAAGAGACTGACTTATGATCAATTGGGTGAATGCTCGGAAGAGATTATTCTCACTTCTAAAAGGACAAGTGACATGCCTAGTTCTTCCACTGCAAATTTCGTGGAAGACAACCCCAGCTCACTCCCTGGCACATCTGGGCAGGACACTTCAGTGTCAATGGTTTGTGGACAGAGTGGCCTCCCTTCCCGTGAAAATTGGTGGGAGGTTCCTCTGTCCACTCTATGTCATGGTATGAGCTGTTTGAGTTTGAACACTGTTACTGAAAATGCAAATTGTTTATTGTTCTGCATAACCTAACTGAAAATTTCTCTGCATGTATTGACAACGCATGTATCAGGCTACAAACTGTTGTCCTCTTTGGGGACCAAAGGCTTTAAGCGGGGGGAGTGTGTAGCAAGGTTCCCATTTTTCCTATGTAGATACAGACTAAAGTTGACAAACTAGAAGGAACTTAGCTCCCTCCGGTGTTCAATATTTATATTGCATCTACTTATTATTTTCAATAATATCAAAGCGAGGCATGCTGGAACTCGTAGTACAGGGAGAAAGAGACTCCATTTGCCATGGGTAGTAAATAGACTATAGTACCCACAGTGCAGCTGTACTCCCAACATACATTGCCTCATCACTTGGCCTTCTGGGACTGCTTACTTAAAGGTGGGGAGGAGCTATGGAAGGCCTCTCTGGACATCGCCCTGCTAGCAAGTGGAGCATCTGAGAGGCCTGCTGTGTGTGTGTGTGTGTAGGCCGCATAACCTGGGCCGACTGTCTTCAGAGAGGCCTGTCTGCTAAAGAGGAACAAATTCTCCTTTGGGAAGCCCAGCTGACATTCCAAGGAGTCCAGATATCTCCACCTACCGACGTCTCGTGTGGTGGAGTGAGGGACGGAAGACAGGGACAGCGGAGAGATCGTGTACCAGAGCATCAGCCACGGAACCTGCCAGGCGGACTAGGCCTATTTGGGTGAGACCGGGCACCTGCCCAGGATATCATTAACTACTTGATAGGCCTGTAACTGTTAAGGCCCACCATCTTTAGAATAGCGCGCCACGCACCAGAACTTACTGCATCGCGTGATAGTGCGCAGTTTAAAGTTGGCGTTTGTACCGCCTAAGAGTTACACACTCCCAAAAGCATTGCGGGAGTCCAGTTTTCCCTTCAATACCTTTTGGATTACAATTTGTATGTGCACCAACGTTTTGCTAGCGAAGACTCCTACCACTGAGGAACTTGTATATTAAATTTAGTCAGGCCTGACTATAACTGACAGTGACGGGACACAGGGTGGTATTGCCCACTAGGGAGAGCTTGCGAGCATATAGTTCAGCCACATAATTAGACATTAATACTGCAAGTTAAGATATACTGTCTATAATAGTAACTATTTATTTTATTATTGACTCTCGCAGGGCCCTGCAGAGTCAACTGTATGTATAACTTTCTTTTCCCTTTATATCTTACCAAGTAAAGTTCACCCTTGGTTAAGTGCAAACCTGTGTGCAGTTTCTCTGTTACCCTGTGGGACAAGTGGCCATTTCAAGGTAACAATTTATATTACAATTTTACTGTGGTGTGGTTTTATTGTGTTCATTAGGTCGTCATCCAAAGACAGAAAGTGTGTATTTCACAGAATTATGGGGGGGGGGGGGGGCAAACGCTTAAAAAATCTAAATAAAGGAAACCAATGAAACAACCAAATCAAGAACTTTCTTTGTTTTTGGGTTTAGATAAGCTTTAAATAATTGTAGCACACCAACCCGACCACTACTGCCATCTCTCACTTGCTTGCAGTCGGGCACACCTGCTACTTGCCCGGTATCCCCCCTTTGGTTAAAGAGGAGCTAGTGGTGTTATTGTTTGGGCCTTGCAGCAAATTACCTCTCTCGAGTGGATCCCTTTTTCTTTCTCCGTTGTCTAGGTAGAAGTTCCTTAAAATAACGCCAATGTCCACACAGGAGTAAAACCTAAGCAGTAAGGTTTTATTCTTTTGTCTTTTCCAATAACTTGAATAGGGAGTAAGAAGATGAGAGAAGTAGGGGGTAAAGGTTCAGGCACGCAACACTTAGAGCACAGTGTTAAACTTTTGTCGTCACTCAAGCCTGAGTGAGTATTGCTCACCCGGATAGTCCCTTTTTAGAACGGTCCTAGCAGCCGGGATGGAGCACGAATCAATCTCTTTCCTTTCCTGAGTATCTAGGGATGCAATCGGGGAATCCTCTGCCACAGAATCTAAGTCCCGAACCTCCCAGCCAAACAATACTGAATAAGAACCTCTGTACCAGACCGGCGTATTGCAAGCTTTGTAACTTTGAATATGGATCCCTCTTTAGGCGAGTTTCCAGGCCTCTTCCCGAGACAGCAGTACCGTCGCTAGTCTCCTCAGGGACTGATCCTCCCCTGGTCTCCTTTCCTAAAGTTGGGCCCCCCTAGAAGTGGGTAGCCTGGGATCCCTCTCTGAAGTGTAGGCCCCAGCCAGCAGAGCCGGGCCTACCATGAAACAAAGCAGCCTCGGGCTGAAGGTGCCCGAGGCCCGAACACACTCATGCACCTCGTGCCATACGGGCCACGAGGCGCACACCCAGGACCAATGGGTCCCCTGGAACTCTCCTCACCCCCAATGGCGTCTGCACCTTATGTACCCCCTCCCAGCATGCACAGCATGCCGACCACGCCCACTGCACGGCTGCCGAGAGAGGACACCCATGGTGCTGTGATACCCCTCACTGGTTCAACCTGAGCCGGTGGTGACAGTGCCACCTACAGGCAATAGGGAACGCTACTGTCAAGCAGCATCACACCCAGAGCAGAAGCATTAAAGAACTTAACAATTGGTCTGAGCCCAACTACTGGCTCAGACTACCCCTAAATTTCCACCTAGCGTCCCCAAATATTGGGAGGGGCGCTACAGAATATATTAGGCATTGCTGAAGAAACAGAAAATGTTTCTGTAAAATAACTTATGTAATTTACATGTGAAGTGGTATATGAAAATAACAGGCATTATAATAATTCTTAAATGAGCATTAGCCACCAAAATACATCTTATAGGTTCTGACTAATGGATATAGTGTAGTGGGCATCTGACCATTCCGTTCACCATTTTTATATCTAGCAGACAGTACATTCAGTGACCTTGCTAGAAGCTACTAATGTCTAATGATGCATAAATTCATGCATGACAAGATTTTCAGTGAGCTACCATCTCTTGCTAAATTTGCACCAACATGCCGGGGACATTTTTGAGACTGACCCAGAAAAAGAGGCTGTGGTCACAGTTTTTAATTTCAAAATAGAACTTCTGAAAATTTGAGGTTACAATCTGATTAGATGTTTTGGGCCTATTCATAAAAAACATAACTAAGTTCTAAAATGGTAACAGTATTTTACAGGCTAGAAAATGTTAACCTCTCCAGTATCCGTCAGATAGGAGTACTTGACGCAACTTGAAATTACACATTCCGAAAATACATTTTTGAGAAAATTTAAATCTGAAAAAATGTAATCCCCTATCTCACCCCCTCCATTTGTTTCCCTTTTACCCCTCTTGCTCTGTGCTTTATGCCATCCCTTATCCTCCCCATATAGTCTCTCTCACTAGGCCTACATAGGGGAGAACTCTTTAATAATAATTAAAAAAATAATTGTGCAATATGGCAGCTGTGATAGTACAACAAATAAAGGTTAAACACCTTGACATTTATTGAGATGATATATATATATATATATGAGATATATATTTTATCCTTGTCTTTCAAAGTAAGAGTGTTTCATTGAGCAATGTAATTCAATTGAAACTTTACTTAATCTATTGTATGCTATTATGAAACCCAATAAAACATTTTACCTGTTAAAAAAAAAATCTGAATAGGAAACCGTACAATTCAAGTCTTCGAGGAGCCTAAAAAGTATATGTTAGAAGGCATTTTTAATGGCTGCACGGAATCAAGCAGTTCCTTATGACCCTACTTAACTGTCAGAGTAGCTAAAGTAAATGAAAGTGCTGTTTTAAATCTGTGGTTTATCTTCTGCTTGATTACAGCTTATTGCAAGTACAGTGCACAGTTGTTTCATTATCATTCTTGCTGTTGCCATAGAAACCTAATTCTTATGTCAATGCAACTTACAGAAAGAGCTCAGCTGGGCAGCTAAGCTGTCTAGGAAATACAATAAGTAGAAGTGGCTCTTATATTATTGGTAGCATTCCTTTATAACTCAATCAAGTGTGTCAATGCAGAATAAATGAGAAATATTTGGATTGTTAAAATAGTGCAATTTTTTACTATAGAAGAGATACTTTAACCTGGTTATTTAAAAAAAAGGGAATGTGATGATCTCAAGGAAACATTACCGTATTTTTGATGAGAGCTCTTCAAGGCTCTCCATAGCTTTGTAAGCATTGCTGGTTACGCTATTTCTGCAGAACTGACCGAAACAAGAAAAGCTCGCCCCTAAAACCTTGCTTTAAGACACAGAAACATATTAGCCCATGTAATCAACAACACTAGGAAAATATCACCCATTATTATTCTTATGTTTCTCGCACAAACTATCCACAGGTACTACCATAATACCTGTGATGTGGATATTTTATGCTTAAGTAAAGTTCAAAACTAAAGCCCTGTACACACGATCGGTTTACCGATGAAAACAGTCCAATGGACTTTTTTCATCGGACAAACCGATCGTGTATGGGCCCCATCGGTCTTTTTTCCATCGGTGTTAAAAAAATAGAACATGTTTTCTGATTGAAAAAAAAAAACAATAGCAAATTACTATCGTCTGTGGGGAACTCCATTGGATAAAAAACCCACACATGCTCAGAATCAAGTCGACGCATGCTCAGAAGCATAGAACTTAATTTTTCTGGGCTCGTCGGAGTGTTTGGGACGATCGGTTTTTTGACTGATGGTGTGTAGGCAAGACTGATGGAAGTCAGCTTCATCGGATTTCCGATGGAAAAATCCATCGGTTTAAAATCCATAGGACATCTGATCGTGTGTACAGGGCTTAACAATTTTAAAAGAGCGCTTCAGTTCTGTGTGATCAAATGACATGTCATTGTATTGAGTTTATGGCATAGGTCACAAAAGTAATTTTGCAGCAGTGTTTTGTAGCAGCTGCAAAGTAGATCTTTTCTGCTGTGATGATCAGCATGCAGCTGTACGCCTCTAGTTTTCCTGAGGTACTCAAACCTGCTGTGTCTTGATGCTCACTCCCTGCCATCTGCTGACAGTCTTTAGTACTGTGGCAGGGTCACACTGCAGTTGTGCCCTGGGCTCAGCAAGTAAAACTTTGAACTGACTTCAGTGCACTTTTGTGTATGCTACTATGTAAGAAGCTCTCAAAGGATTTTATAACATTTTCACTTCTCTTCTCTGACTAACAGAATAATGGTGGATGGCAGCAATGAGTAGTAGAAGTGAGATTGGATCTTGTGAGTTTAAAAGCTCAAATATTCATCTATGAAATATAATATATAAAAGATAACAAAAAGAGTTAAAAAATTTAATTAAAGTTAATAAAAGACCTGTATGAAAGGGGTCATTCATAATTAATTAAGTTTTTATTTATATAGGGACATTCTGAAAAATAAATAAATAAATATATATATATATATATATATATATATATATATAGATATATCTATATTAGTGATGAGCCGAACACCCCCGGGTTCGGTTCGCACCAGAACCCGCGAACGGACCGAAAGTTCGCGCGAACATTAGAACCCTATTAAATACAATGGATGCGAACGTTCGGATTCTAAAGTGCTAATTATAACGACTATTATCCATGTTATTGTCCGAAACAGAGTTTGGGAACCCGGCTTCTGCACCAGGGGACATGTATCAATGCAAAAATAAGTTTTAAAAACGGACGTTTTCCGGGAGCAGTCATTTTAATGATGCATAAAGTGAAAAAAAAAAAGTCAAATATTCCTTTAAATATTGTACCTGGGGGGTGTCTAAAGTATGCCTGTGAAGTGCCACGTGTTTCCCGTGTTTAGAACTGTCCCTGCACAAAATAACATTTCTAAAGGGAAAAAAGTCATTTAAAACTGCTTGCGGCTTTAATGCAATGTCTGGTCCCGGTAATATGGATGAAAATCTTTAGGAAAAATGGCATAGCTACCCCATCAACCCCCCCCCCCCCCTACCCCAGCCCATTACCAGCCCCTTTGGGTCTTGTATGGATATTAAGGGGAACCCCGCACACAAAATAAAAAAGCCCCTATATACTCTGAACAGCCGTATACAGGCGGTGCATACAAGACAGGGACTGTAGGTTTGTTCTTCTGTAGAATCTGTTTGTAATTTTGAACAGCTGCATTGTTTAAGTGTAGCTCCATGCCAAATTCCTTTTTTTTAGCTTTTTGGAAAACATAGGGAACGGTTATCACCCCTGTCACATTTTTTTTGCTGTCTGTGCCCCTGTTCAGAACATTTCACCTCACTTTGCGTCCCAATGACAACTGTTTTTGAAATGTGGTGTTTGTATTGAAACAAGGATTGGTGATAAAGCATCAGTAGAGAGGAGACACCTTTCTCCCATATTAATTCTTACAGGAGAGAATTTTCCTTCCAAGGGGTAGATTTCCTCTCACTTCCTGTTGTCTTCTTCCGTTTGCAAGTAGTAGTGGTTTGTAAGTTGGATGTTTGAAAGTAGGGACCTTCCGTATATACTCTGCAGAAATTGGCCCCTTAGGTGTTGGTGTTGGCACAACACTGAAAGCACTCACAGTTATTCTTGGTGGGTGCTGGAACGCCCTGCTGTCAAGTATAATATCAGGAATTGTAATAACATATAATTGTTGATCAGTGGTAGTAAAAATTGGGCCTTTGATGGTGGTGCTGGTGCCACAACACTGTAAGGCCTGACAGTTACTCTTGGTGGGCGCAGCAATGGGCCCTGCTGTGAATTATTAGATCAATAATTATAATTGCATGCCCCTGTTGAACAGGGGCTGAAAAATTGGGCCTTTGGTGGTGGTGGTGGTGGTGATGGTGTTGCTGGTGCCACAACACTGTAAGGCCTGACAGTTACTCTTGGTGGGCGCAGCAATGGGCCCTGCTGTGAATTATTAGATCAATAATTATAATTGCATGCCCCTGTTGAACAGGGGCTGAAAAATTGGGCCTTAGGCACTGGTGGCACAACACTGCAACCCCTCACAGATACTGTACTTGGAGCACAGCAATGAGCCCTGTTGCAAAGTATTGCATCAAAAATTGTAATTACACGCCCCTGTTAAACAGGGGCTGAAAAATTGGGCCTTAGCCACTGGTGGCGTCACCCATAAACCAAAATGATCTTCCAAGCTATCATCGTTAATCGTATCATTGAGGAGGAGGAGGAGGATAGCCAGACAACATAACAGCACAGGCACTCAGCATCAGCATCAGTCTTGAAGGGATGTGACATTTTAAAATCAATTAATCTGTTATATCAGCATCTGGTGTGTGGTAGCTGGTGGTGATCCAAGACTGGTTCATCTTGATGAAAGTCAGTCGATCAACCGAGTCGGTGGACAGACGCACCCTGTGATCCGTGACAAATCCTCCAGCAGCACTGAATGTGCGTTCTGAAAGAACGCTGGATGCAGGACAGGCCAGTAGCTCAATTGCATACTGTGCAAGCTCTGGCCAGTGATCCATCCTCAAGACCCAGTAAGCCAGAGGATTTTCGGTGGGGAAGGTGTCCAAGTCTGACCTTGCCCCTAGGTATTCCTGCACCATGTATATCAGACGCTGGCGATGGTTGCTGGAACCGATCATACTTTGGGGCTGCGGACTAAAGAATTGTCTGAACGCATCGGTCAGACGGCCACCTTCCCCACCGCTCCTTCTTTGACTGCCCGAAGCCTCAGCAACTTGTTGTCCAGGACCAGGAGTTTGTAACCTCCCAGTCTCTGGGAACGCGTTGCACAGACCTTTCTGCAAGGCCTCCCGGAGTTGTCTCATCCTCTGCTCCCTCTGCGACGGTACGATAAGGTCCGCAACCTTACCCTTGTACCGTGGATCAAGGAGAGTGGCCAGCCAGTAATGGTCCCTCTCCTTGATCCGAAGAATACGAGGATCCTTCCGCAGACTTTGCAGGATCAGGGAGGCCATGCAGCGTAGGTTAGCTGAGGCATTCAGTCCGGAGTCCTCTGGGTCACTAAGGACGACATGATCTGCAGCCACCTCCTCCCAGCCACGTACAAGTCCACTGGTTTCTTGGGACTGTAAATCATCCCTAAAAGACTGCTGCTGATGATGCTGAGTGCCAGCCTCCACCTCCATGCTGACACAATCCTCCTTCTCCTCCTCCTCCTCGTCCTCTTCCTGTGCGATGGGTGGGACAGAAGGAACACTGTCTGGGTAAAGGGGGCCTTGAGAGGCAAGGAAGTCCTCCTCTTCCTGCCTCTGTTCTGCCTCAAGTGCCCTGTCCATTATTCCACGCAGCGTGTGCTCCAACAGGTGGACAAGAGGTACAGTGTCACTGATGCATGCACTGTCACTGCTCACCATCCTCGTGGCCTCCTCAAATGGTGCCAGGACAGTGCATGCATCCCTGATCATGCCCCACTGGCGTGGTGAAAAAAACCCGAGCTCCCCTGACCCTGTCCTGGTGCCGTAGTCGCACAGGTACTCATTGATGGCCCTCTGCTGCGTGTGCAGCTGCTGCAGCATGGCCAACGTTGAGTTCCACCTGGTGGGCATGTCACATATAAGGCGGTTCTTGGGCAGGTTCAACTCCTTTTGAAGCTCAGCCAGGCGAGCACTGGCATTATAAGATCTGCGGAAATGCACACAGACTTTCCTGGCCTGCCTCAGGACATCCTGTAAGCCCGGGTACCTGCCCAAGAACCGCTGCACCACCAGGTTAAGGACGTGAGCCATACAGGGCACATGGGTCAGTTGTCCCTGTCGGAGGGCGGAGAGGAGGTTGGTGCCATTGTCGCAAACCACCATTCCTGTCTTAAGCTGGCGTGGCGTCAACCACCTCTCGGCCTGCCCCTGCAGAGCAGACAGGACCTCTGCCCCAGTGTGGCTCCTGTCCCCCAAACACACCAGCGCAAGCACGGCATGGCATCTTTTTGCCTGCGTACTTGCGTAGCCCCTTGAACGCCTACGAAGCACCGCTGGTTCCGAGGACAAACCACAGGAAGAGGCCATGGAGGAAGAAGAAGAGGAGGGGGGTGGAGGAGAGAGGTGTGTCACAACCAGTAGTAGCATTTTGGAGGCGTGGGGGTGGAACAACCTCCAACACTACTGCACCTTGTCCTGCATCCTTCCCAGCTGCCAAAAGAGTGACCCAATGGGCCGTGAAAGAAAGGTAACGTCCCTGTCCATGCCTGCTGGACCATGAGTCAGCGGTAATATGCACCTTACCGCTGACCGCCCTGTCCAGCGAGGCCAAGACATTGCCTTCCACATGCCTGTAGAGAGCCGGAATAGCCTTCCGTGCGAAAAAGTGTCGTTTGGGAACCTGCCACTGAGGAACCACACATTGCACAAACTCACGGAAGGGGGCCGAGTCTACCAACTGAAAAGGCAGCAGTTGAAGCGCTAGCAATTTAGCCAAGCTAGCATTCAACCGCTGGGCATGTGGATGGCTGGGAGTGAACTTCTTTCGACGGTCCAGCAGCTGGGGCAGGGAAATTTGCCTGCTAGAATCGGACGTTGGTGTACTGCTAGCAGAGTGCCCGCAAGTACTTGCCTGTGACACACCTAATTCTACACCTTCATTCCTCTCAGAGCAGGTTTCAGAGAGGAGTGAAGGTATAGTGGGGTTGGAGATCCCAGCTGATGCGGTGCAAGAAGAGGTCAGCTTTGTTCTTTGGTGTGGGTCTTTAAGGTAGGCTTGCCAACGAGCTGCATGGCAGGTCAACATATGTCTGATCAAGCATGTGGTGCCCAAGCGGCTGATGTTTTGGCCACGCGATATACGCTTGAGACATATGTTGCAAACAGCAGCTGTGCGATCTGATGCACTCGCCTCAAAAAAGGCCCACACCAAAGAACTTTTTGAATGACGGGCAGAGGCAGCGCCCTGCACAGGCGGAGCTCTGCGGTGTGATTCCGTCGGTGTGCTGCCCATACGCTGGCCACTCAAGGGCATCCTGCCTCGTTGGAGATGTGCCTCCTCCTCATCCTCCTCCTCCTCCTCTCTCCTATTAGGCACCCACGTGGAGTCAGTGACCTCATCATCCCCTCCCTCCTCATCACTGGAGCCAATCTGGCAGTATGCTGCAGCTGCTGGAACATGACAGCCAGATTGGTGTCCTTCTTGAGCATCCCCTCTCTCTGCTCTCACGCTGCTGCCTTCCTCTAGCTGGGTATCATCATCAGATCCTTCCAAACGCTGGGCATCCTCCTGGAGCATGTACCCAACACAACAGTTCGGGGGACTCCTCAGGAGGAGGGCATGGTGGGTCTAGGGAAGGATTGACTAATGAAGATAATGATACCAGAGAAGAGGACGCTTTGGCAGCTGCTTTGCCACTACCCTGAGCCTGGGTGAGAGAGGATGAGGAGGATGAGGTGGGCTTGGTCATCCACTCTACCAAGTCTTCGGCATGATGTGGCTCAACATGTCCAGCTGCCGAAAACAAGGACAAGCGTGTCCCATGGCCATGTGCTGATGACAATGCACCGCGTACACGACCAGCACTGTTGCCCCCAGACACAGAGCCTGCTTGCCCTCTTTTTTTGCCTCCTGACTGTCTGCCTCTCCTTGGTTGCCTTCCAGACATTTTAATGGATGGCCTGCAGGGAGATGGGAAAAACAGCAATTAGGGCTACCTTCAGGTGTATATTGTGCAGGAGGCTTAGCAACAATGACACTGACACTGTCCCCTGCCTATCCTTCTCTGTCCCTAAACACAAGGATTGAAAATATGGTTCAGCAAAAAAGTTTTAGAACAGAATAGCACACTGACACTTTCCCTCACTGTCCTACTCTGTCCCTCCCTACAAACAAGATTTAGCACAGAATAGCACACTGATAATTTCTACGAGTGTCCTTCTCTGTCCCTCAACTCAGGGATTGAAAATATGGAACAGCAAAATAGTTTTAGAACAGAATAGCACACTGTCAGTTTCCCTCACTGTAGCTCTCTGTCCCTCAACTCAAGGATTGAAAATATGGTTCAGCAAAATAGTTTTAGAACACAATAGCACACTGTCAGTTTCCCTCACTGTAGCTCTCTGTCCCTCAACTCAAGGATTGAAAATATGGTTCAGCAAAATAGTTTTAGAACACAATAGCACACTGACACTTTCCCTCACTGTAGCTCTCTGTCCCTCAACTCAAGGATTGAAAATATGGTTCAGCAAAATAGTTTTAGAACAGAATAGCACACTGTCAGTTTCCCTCACTGTAGCTCTCTGTCCCTCAACTCAAGGATTGAAAATATGGTTCAGCAAAATAGTTTTAGAACAGAATAGCACACTGTCAGTTTCCCTCACTGTAGCTCTCTGTCCTTCAACTCAAGGATTGAAAATATGGAACAGCAAAATTGATTTAGAACAGAATAGCACACTGTCAGTTTCCCTCACTGTAGCTCTCTGTCCCTCAACTCAAGGATTGAAAATATGGAACAGCAAAATTGATTTAGAACAGAATAGCACACTGTCAGTTTCACTCACTGTAGCTCTCTGTCCCTCAACTCAAGGATTGAAAATATGGTTCAGCAAAATAGTTTTAGAACAGAATAGCACACTGACACTTTCCCTCACTGTAGCTCTCTGTCCCTCAACTCAAGGATTGAAAATATGGTTCAGCAAAATAGTTTTAGAACACAATAGCACACTGTCAGTTTCCCTCACTGTAGCTCTCTGTCCCTCAACTCAAGGATTGAAAATATGGTTCAGCAAAATAGTTTTAGAACACAATAGCACACTGACACTTTCCCTCACTGTAGCTCTCTGTCCCTCAACTCAAGGATTGAAAATATGGTTCAGCAAAATAGTTTTAGAACAGAATAGCACACTGTCAGTTTCCCTCACTGTACCTCTCTCTCCCTACAAACAAGGATTAGCACAGAATAGCACACTGTCACTGACACTCTCCCTACCTATCCTTATTTGTCCCTAAACGCAAGGAATCCAGGATTATGTAAAGGAAAAAAAAATGACACTGTCCCTGCCTATGCTTCTCTTTCCCTGCTCCGGAACACACTACACAAGGCCGCCGCGCTGGCGGCCTTTTATAGTGTGGGGCGTGTACTAAACCCCATCAGCAATAATTGGCCACAGGCATCCTGCCTGTGGCCAATCATTGCTCTCCTCGCTGCCGGCGCTGTGATTGGCCAAGCATGCGGGGTCACAGTGCATGCTTGGCCAATCACAGCGCCTGGATGACACTGCGATGGCGTAGTGCATTGTGGGCCGTTCGCGTCACTCGAATTTGGCGCGAACGGCCCAAATCGTTCGATCTTCGTCGAACGATCGAACAGCCGATGTTCGAGTCGAACGTATGTTCGACTCGAACACGAAGCTCATCCCTAATCTATATATATGTAGCCATAAGCTGGCTATTATGCCTGCAATTCAGAGACATTGTGTAGTGTTATTAATGTGGAGTTGTCTCCCTCTAATGTTGGCTGGACTGTGTTTTTCCTTTTTTTTCTTTTGGAAAAACTTAAAGCAAAGCATCGTGGGATGTTTAGTTCAGAATGCTGATGTTTTGATGCCAGCAGGACTGATCTACGACTACCAGAATGCTAAGAGAACAGAACAGGCTGCTGGAAGAGAATATACAAGGGTTTGGGCGTGGGCTGCATCGCCCTCTTGGGATGCCGGTTTGACTCCACCAGCAGGAGGTCTGTGTGGCTGTGAGCTGCTGTGATTCATGGCCTATACAGCAGGGAGCCGTTTAGCTATACCCAGAGGAACCTCTGTGTACAGCATCGCTCCTTCCCTACAGAGGACCAGAGGTTGTTCCAGATTATCCAGAGACATCTGCACTTCAGACCCGAGTAGGCCGCAGCGTAGCGCGGCGAACACCATTTCCCAGAGCCAGGACACAGAGAGAGTTCCTGATAAAGTCTTCTTGATCACCTACATCACCTACAATTGCCCAAATTCTGTGATAGTGGCCATAGTCTCCCGCCAGGAATCATTTGTATCTCCGAGCATTATCATTGTGTCTTCTGCATATAACATCACTTTTTCCTGCTTATCACCATAACAGAAGCCAATGATACCCGGATTATCTCTTATCAGGATAGCCAGCGGCTCAATAGCTAGGGCAAACAGCAAGGGTGACAATGGACACCCCTGTCGTATGCCCTCCCCAAGTGGAAAGTATGAGACATTCTGCCCGATGCCCTAATTGCCTGTGGTTAACTATATAGGAGACGCACCCAGGAAACAGATTTTCTTAGTATAGTGCCAATTCTTTTATAATCAAATCTGGGGAGTGCACTAGGTGACCCGTCCGGGATCTAATCGATCTAATGGCTGGCATGCATTGGTGAGAATTAGCAATCCTCGTCCAGTACTCTCCCCTTCCTCAAAGAGATAAAAAAAAAAATCCCTGCCGAGGAGGAGAGCAGATGCTAAAAACTGCCAAGCAGAGTCAGTGGGGTCACTGAGATATTTTTGTTCCGTTGTATGGACCTGAGACTCACCTTGCTCTCTCAGATCTGAAGAGGCCCTTTTAACCTTGGTAATTGCCGCTATAAGGATAACCCTTAAATATGCTTTAAACGCCTCCCATTGGACCAGGGGGGAATCTATATGGTTCTCCTGGGCAAAATCTCTAGCTGTTAACCAGCCAGGAAAGATTGCAGGAGACATAGCAGAAAAAACAGGAACAGGCAGACGACAAGATTTAAGCTAGCCATAAATGGGTAGAAGTTTGAATGAAAATTCTTAGGAAAAGCATTTTCTATGAAAGTTTGATAAAAAAAATTCATCATTAGTGGGTCAAAACGATCGTTGTTTTTCAACTAGAGCAACAAGAATATTTGAAGGAGCAGGATAAAAAATCTTTATTGAATGAACAAATTTCTAACAGTGTATGTGGTGTGTAATTTGGCAAAGTCCATTCATTCCAAAATCAAATCTTAAAAGCAAACAAAATCTTTTGAATGACATTTTAATTTCATACAAATTTTCCTAAGATTTTTTCTAAGAATTTTTCTACGATTTTTTGTTCAAAATTCTATCCATTTATGGCCAGCTTTTATCTGACTTCTGGATATTTTGGAAAAAAGTTTCAACCGCCAAAATAAACATTCTTTGAAACTAAAGATACTGTACATAGAGCTAGTGTATGACATAATAATTTAAATATGTGACAACAAAGTCCCCTTTTAACTAGTTGGTTGGTATTCTTGACAACTTTGCAATTGTCCAAAGACATTGGGCATACTAGGACAATACAACTTTTTCCTTTGTTTCAGATCTCTGAATTCTTTAATGAACTGACTGTTCAGATCTGAAATCTTTTGGGATTACAGTTCTGTGTCCAGCCATAAGCAATGTATGCCCTTGACAACTGTCTGTTATTGAGGCCAAAACTCCTGTAAGTTGGAAAACACTTGTTTTTTTCCCTGTGTAGGCTACACATGCTCATGCAGCTGCATAACTGCTGTCAGAATGACATCCTTCTGTGTCTTTTCTAATAAAGTTTGTAATAGCTCAAGGCATTTTTTTTACTGTATGCATAGAAAAAACAACTTTCCCACGGAATAAATGTGCATTTTTTTGCCAACTAGATCAATTCTACATATGAGTTGTGAGTCTATGCTAATTTTTCTTTTCCAGAATAAATGCAAGATACTAATGCATACTGAAATTAGTTGGTTATCTTTCTGCCCCTTAAAAATCACATGTAGTCTTATTTTGCACATCTTTTAGGATTCAGTTTGGTATCAGAAAATGTCAATAACACTGTAGTAGGATGTTTATTGTTCACAGGAGTAGGAGATGAATTTAACTACATTCTTTTTGTTTTTCAAATCATTATACCATGCATCATCTAGCTATTGAAGGTTAAAGGGGTTGTAAAGGTACAAGTTTTTTAACCTTAATGCATTCTATGCATTAAGGTGAAAAAACATCTGAGGATTAGCGCCCCCCCCCCGAGCCCCATTTACTTACCTAACCCCTCGAAAGTCCCGCGCCGTGAACGCACTGGCTTTTCGGCTAATTCATTGGTTGATTGAAAGCAAGGCAGCCATTGGCTCGTGCTGCTGTCAATCACATCCAATGACAGGGCGGGGCTGAGTTATACAGTGAGGGGCTATAGCCGCTGGCTGTATCATGGGAGCGTGCCGGCAAAAACTATCCACTATTCGAGAGAGCTTGCATAAAAGTGGATAGTTCTTGCGGGGAGGAGCCCAGACAGCCGCCGAGGGACCCCAGAAAACCAGGTTCGGGGCCACTTTGTGCAAAGTGAGCTGCACAGTGGAGGTAAGTATAACATGTTTGTTATTTTAAAAAAAAATTGCCTTTAGTGTTCCTTTAAAGCTCTAATACCTAGAATTTATTTTCGTTGTTTTTTCTTTACTGGTTTTCATGATAGTAATTCTGGTACTGCTTTTCTGCAAGGTTATAGGTTGCACTACATGTATATTATGTTACAATATAAGTTAGACATTTCCAGACCACATTTCCAGCAGTTACAAAACTGTGTGAATTTCTTGGCTAGTTAAGATAGAGTCTTCTGGAGTTACTGAATGTTCATCTGTCAATAGTGTTCAGTATTCAGCTGCTTCTGACTCAAATTTATATTTTGCACAGCATTTGACTTCGAATAATGTCCGACAGCGACACCATATTCTATCCAATGCCAAATACTGTTTGAAGCACCTCATTACATATTTTTCATGATGTCTGGAGATGTGGATTCTCATTAGCCAATGCAGATGATATACTGGAAATATGTAACAACTTTGTTCCATGATAACAGAAAATAACTGTTTTCATAAGACTTATTCAACAGGTCAGGTTCTACTATCAACTCAAAACTGTTACATTTTACAAACTATAGCTGCTTGAGATTGAAAATGTCAGTTCAGTGTGGTGTAGGATCACAATTATACTTAATTTTTATAAATAGGAAGGATATGCAAGTAAATTTAAAAAATCGTGGTTTCTAAAAATGCATTGATATCATGATTTTAATGCAGGAAAACATCTTCTGTTTTGTTCAAGGAATTATAATACTGCAGAGAATAGATCACTGTAAAACTGGTCAGCAGCAGGACAGTTTTAATGAGGGATAGTAGGTCTAACTATTTTATGCACAACTTTTGTTTTATTTATGGGGATAGGAGAGTGCTGTGAATGTGAGTGATATATTGTGAGGTGGTTTAGGGGCAAACTATTTTGCACTTAATTTTATTTCTCCTGCTGAAGAAAAAACAGCTCCAAGAATAGATGGGTTGTAATAAGTAAATGCTCCACCATGAGCACCCCAAAATGCCATATTAACATAAAATGTAAATTCCACATTCAAAGTGAAAATCCCAAAATACCACCCCTAAAACTAAAGCCCAACTAAAAGGAAGCCTTGCCACAAAAAAAGTTTAACCTATAATAAACATAAAATAATAACCAATATTCCCCCAAAAAATCTAATCAAAACCCCAAACTAGCTAACCCTGAAACAAAAGCCCCCTTTTAAGTGAAGCCTTGAAGCAAAAATAATGTATGGACAAGACAGCAGCTAAAAGTTTCCACTGACCTCAGATCAATCTCAAAATAAAATGAAAGAGAAAAAAGACAAACGGGAACAAAAAATACAACAGAAAATGGGTTAATTTCCTAAAGTGCTAGCAATCAGAATTAAATTACAGTTACCTGACTTATCCTAAATTGTCCCTATGCAGCTTTTCTTGTGCTTTTTTGACTATTCTGTGACAACCCTTTGTAGTGAGGGGGCTGACTTAACCAAAATGATTCTTCTTGGTCCTTCTAAGTCTGCTTGCCATAGTTAAAGTGGTAGTAAAGTCTTATTTTTTAACTTGTACCTACAGGCAGGCGTGTAGCGTGAAAGGGTGCGAGAGTCGCAGTTGCAATCCCGCGTTCAGCTCCAGGGGGCCCGCAGCTCCTTGAGCTATCTTAGTAAGATAAGAACTTTCAGGGTCGCTGCCGTTCTGCTTCTGGGGGGGGGCCAAGACCCGGCATTTCCCCCTGCATCTCCGGCTTTAAGTTTGGGATGCAGTGGGGAGAGTGGGAGGCGGCGATCGGCAGCTCTATGGTGCTCGCGGCATCTCCCTGGGGCTTGTATTTCTCCTTCAGCGTGTATACAGTGGAGGGGGAGGGGCCTCTGACCTGGGCAGCTACAAGTTTCACTCTCAGTGTACAAGTGAGTTGCTCGGGTCAGAGGCCCCTCCCCCCTCCACTGTACAGACTCAGGAAGAGAATTACAAGCCCCAGGGAGATCCCCCTGCCCATGGATATCATAGAGATGCCGATCGCCACCTCCCACCTCCCCCTGTGCTGGGGTTTGAGGTGCACAGCCAGCCAGGTACAGGGGAACCTTTGGGGGGTGTTTAAGTCTGGGGACCCTGATGTATGGGGGGCTCTCTGGGGACTCTGATGTATGGGGGTCTCTCTGTGAACCCTGATGTATGGGGGGTCTCTCTGTGAACCCTGATGTATGGGGGGCTCTCTGTGAACCCTGATGTATGGGGGGCTCTCCGGAGACCCTGATGTATGGGGGGTTCTCTGTGAACCCTGATGTATGGGGGGCTCTCTGTGAACCCTGATGTATGGGGGGGCCTCTGTGAACCCTGATGTATGGGGGCTCTCTGTGAACCCTGATGTATGGGGGGCTCTCTGTGAACCCTGATGTATGGGGGGCTCTCTGTGAACCCTGATGTATGGGGGGCTCTCTGTGAACCCTGATCTATGGGGGGCTCTCTGGGGACTCTGATGTATGGGGGGGCTCTCTGTGAACCCTGATGTATGGGGGGCTCTCTGTGAACCCTGATGTATGGGGGGCCTCTGGGGACCATGAAGTATGGGGGGCCTCTGGGAAACCTGATGTATGGGGGCTCTCTGGGGACCCTGATGTATGGGGGGCTCTCTGTGAACCCTGATGTATGGGGGCTCTCTGTGAACCCTAATATATGGGGGGACTCTCTGTGAACCCTGATGTATGGGGGGCTCTCTGGGGACCCTGATGTATGAGGTGGCTCTCTGTGAACCCTGATGTATGGGGGGCTCTCTGTGAACCCTGATTATGGGGGGGCTCTCTGTGAACCCTGATGTATGGGGGGGGCCCTCCGTGAACCCTGATGTATGGGGGGGCTCTGTGAACCCTGATGTATGGGGGGCTCTCTGTGAACCCAGATGTAAGGGGGGCTCTCTGTGAACCCTGAGGTATGGGGGCTCTCAGTGAACCCTGATGTATGGGGGGGCTCTCTGTGAACCCTGATGTATGGGGGGGCCTCTGGGAACCGTGATGTATGGGGGCTCGCTGGAGACCCTGATGTATGGAGGGGCTCTCTGGGGACCCTAATGTATGGAAGGGGCTCTGGGAACCATGATGTATGGGGGGGCTCTCTGGGAACCCTGATGTATAGGGGGCTCTCTGGGAACCCTGATGTATGGGGGGCTCTCTGGGGTTACTGATGTATGGGGAGGCTCTCTGGGGACCCTGATGTATGGGGGGGCTCTGGGAACCCTGATGTATGGGGGGGCTCTCTGGGGACCCTAATGTATGGGGGGCTCTGGGAACCATGATGTATGGGGGGCTCTCTGGGAACCCTGATGTAAGGGGGGGCTCTCTGGGGACCTTGCTGTTTGGGGGGCTCTCTGTAGACCCTGATGTATGAGGGGGCTCTCTGGAGACCCTGATGTATGGGGCGGCTCTCTGGGGACCCTGATGTATGGGGGGGCTCTCTGGGGACCCTGATGTAAGGGTGGGCTCTCTGGGGATCCTGATGTAAGGAGGGCTCTCCGGGGACCATGATGTAAGGGGGAGGCTCTTTGGGGACCCTGATGTAAGGAATGGCTCTCTGGGGACCCTGATGTATGGGGGAGGCTCTCTGGGGACCTTGATGTATGGGGGAAAGCTCTCTGGGGACCTTGATGTATGGGGGAGGCTCTCTGGGGACCCTGATGTAAGGGGGGCTCTCTGGGGACCTTGATGTATGGGGGGCTCTCTGGGGACCCTGATGTAAGGGGAGACTCTCTGGAGACCCTAATGTATGGGGGGAGGCTCTCTGAGGACCCTGATGTAAGGGGGCTCTCTGGGGACCCTGATGTAAGTGGAGGAGGCTCTTTGGGGACCCTGATGTATGGGAGAGACTCTGGGGACCCTGATGTATGGAGGGAGGCTCTCTGGGGACTCTGATGTAAGGGAGGGCTCTTTGGGGACCCTGATGTAAGTGGGGGAGGCTCTTTGGGCACCCTTATGTAAGGAATTGGCTCTCTGGGGACCCTTATGTAAGGAGGGGCTCTCTGGAGACCCTGATGCAAGGAGGATCCGCACTCAGATATGAAACGATATATATATATATATATATATATATATATATATATATATATACACACACATATATTGTATACATGTGTATACCCGCCCAAGCGTATGACTTCCTTTACTTGCTTGCTACACTGCTATGGGCTCTAGCCCGAGATCTTTTGTAGACCTTGCAATGGGGCCCTTCATGGTTTCTTGCACCGGGGCCCTGAAGATTCTAGTTATGCGTCTGCCAACAGGTAAGCCTATAATAATGGTGCATGCACGGTTTAGGAATTATTCACACTGCATGCAGACAGTGACGTCACCGGTACATGCGCTCTGAAGGGACGGCATAGTCGTGCCATGCCTTCAAAGCTCAGTGCGCATGCATATCTTGGCCAATAAGAAGGCCGGAGCACTCCAACCCGGAAGGAAGACTGTGTGAAGATGGAAGCCCTGGAAAGCTTCATTCTAAGGAAAGTATTTCATAATGTGCTAGTATGTGGTGCATATTAGCACATTATGCCATTGTCTTGCAGGGTCTTGCATTGTCTTGCAGGCTTTAAAAAGTCAATTTAAAATTTGCCCAGGCAAATCTGCACATAAATCCCCTGGGACCACAAATTTTAAACCTGTAGAATTTGCCTCAAACACATGGTAGCAGCAAACCTGTTCCTCATCCGTGGTACCAGACTGGACTATAGGCAAAATTTAAAATTTAAACAAACAACAGCCACATATAATTTCAAATTTTGGTCATTTTCCATATGAATATTTATAGATAAGAATTTACCTAACTTTAACATTTCTCTGATTTGGAAATATATTTTATAAAATAAAGACACGTGAACTCATATACATAGTATACTGCATATGCTAAAAAAAAAACAAAAAAAAATGACAGTAAACAATTTCTCACAATTATTTAAAAAAAATTATTGAACAAGTAAAAATAATTATCTGCAGAACCAAAAAAAATAAGCAGAGGTATTGCGTAATATTATTTTTTATGACAAACCACCTCTAGGTGGTAAGCCAACTTACAAACTGGCAGTTTCTTTTTTATGTATTCTTTGTTTATTACATTTTCAAGCATGAGTCATACAAAAGATGTATTTACTGTTCAAAGACAATATTCAGACAGTTATCTTCATATAAACAGGTAAGAAGACATTTAAATAGAGAACCTAAATGGGGTAACATATAGACATGACTGTCAGGGGATAAGCCAGAGAAGATTGGCTCAGAGACCTAGGGCACTTACCAATATCCAGCATGGACGTGCTCAGCTCATGAACATTCTATTCGTTCACAATGCATGCCTGTGTGCAGTGACACACGCCATGTGTGATAGATCTTGGCACCCTCTGGCCTTTATAGGGAGGACAGATGCTCACAGACTTTGCTGACTGGTCTTCAGTTCCTGATACCCATGTCCCTGTGTGCTTGTTACTCCTGGATTCCCTGTTATCGACCTGGCTTGCTTCTCTCCTGTCTCTGACCTCAGCTCTTTCCATGGACCTGTTCTTAATTACCTCCTGTGTATGACTCTGGCCTGCCTACGACTATGTGTAATGTTCTTATCCTGTAATGTTCTTATCTCTCCACTGCGGCTCCGACAGCTCCACCAACTCCGTGTAATGTTCTTATCATGTAATGTTCTTATCTCTTCACTGGGGCTCCGACATCTCCACCAACTCTGTGTAATGTTCTTATCCTGTAATATTCTTATCTCTCCACTGGGGGCTCTGACATCTCCACCAACTCCGTCGCAGATAGATGACGTCACAGCGACATCACCCGGCTCCTCCTCTTATCCCTACTTAAACAGCCGCCACCATTTGCTTGACGTTTGTGCTAGGAACCTGAAGCCAGGCAAATACCTCCATCAGAAGACTGCCGTCTTCACTCACTATTGGGCCGGTCAGAGCCCCGACTTCCCTCTCTCTATTGGGCCAGACAGAGCCCGACTGCCATCTCTCTTTTTGGGCCGGACAGAGCCCCGTCTGCCTCCTTGCTTTTGGGCCGCACAGAGCCCCTCCAAATTCCAGCTTTTGGGTCGGTCAGAGCCCCTTCCTCACTGGTATTCAGAGGCTCTCCACTGACCTACCCTCAGTCAGCCTACCCTGCTGGCAGAACTCCCTACCTATACCACTACAATAGGAGACCAATATATCTCTCCAGAACCCACTGGGTGACACCAACACCAGAAGTCCACTCACAGCAAGTATCCTTTCGTTTACTATAAACTGTATTCCTGTGTACTGCTACTACACTCAAGTTACCTCTGGTGCTCCCCCTTATGGCTGTGTATTACCACACTAAATAAAACCACTTGTATTTCCAAATTATCTGAGTCTTCCTTCCTGATGTCTGTCAAATTAAAGTTAACTGTTAAGTATATCATATTCATAGACTTCCGAAGCTGTGATCCACGCCAACCATTATAGTTACACTGCCTGAAGCATTACAGATAGCACAAACCCCTCCTACCAATAGGAGAAAAATTGATCCATCGGAGGTAGTTAACCACATGGCAGCGTTCAATCAAAGACTTGATGCTCTTTCACAGATGGTCTCAGCAGTGGCATCTCCAGCTTTCATATTTAGGGGGGCACATGGGGGGACAGGAACAAAAGTAGGGGGGCCAACTATAAAATGCAGTTATATATATATATATCCTGGGTCCCTTTACTACAATCCCACAATGGGCCCTTTCACATGTTCTGCAGTGTGCTCCCTTCCTACTGTACTGGGGCCCCCCAGGGTGGCAGAAAAAAGAGATTTATGTCACCAGCACAGCAAGAAAATATAAGGGTCAAAGCAGTGGGAGAACTATCAGGATTGCAAAGGTTGTCTTGCCACCGCGCCCTGGTGTTCTGCCACTGTGGGGTTCCCCAGCTGTCCTGTCCCTGCTATTGACAGCGCTGGTCTGGCATCTGTCTCCTTGGCAGCGGCAGCAGTCTATTAGGACCTAGTGCTGGTGACATTATGGGTGCATGCAGGGGAAGGCTGGCACTATTGGTTATAGAGAGTCGGGCCCCCAGCTGGTCACCTAGAAGCAGTAATGCTGTATAACCTTCTCTGTTGAGATGCTGATCGGGATGTGATCCAGGTGATGCTCTCAGTCAGATCTAATAAACACAGTATTTATTAGGCTTGTGCACAACGGAAAAATTCGTTCCGTTTCGGTTCGTTTCTTTCCGGTCCTGTTGATTCGTAATCATTCGTAATTTTGCTAGACGGGATTTTTCGTGTTCGGACTCATTCGTATTTTTGCAAGCGACATTTTTCGTTGAATTTTTTGTTGCTTTATAATTCGTACTTTCGGTAGAGTACGTTGTTTTTCGTTGATTCTGGACACAACTCCTACTTTCGTAACTTTTTTTGGGTTCGTTGATTCGTAATTTTCTGTGTCTCTCTCACGACGACGCTGACTATTATGCCTAATGTGCTTCGAATGGATTTGTACTTTTCGAAATACATAGCGGTTATTTGTAACGATTCGAAATCTCGTATTTTACTTTCGTTTTTTACATGCGGCTATAGCCTCCGCCCCTGTACACCATTTTGAGAGGGAGTTCAGCACGGTGAAGGAGAAGCAGAGAGCAGAGCAGAGTGAGTGTTATTGTGTTTCCAATGGATTTGTACATTCGTAAGTTTTTTCATAACGAATTATGCCGAAGACATTCGGGCATTCGCTATTTTGCGGTATAATTTATTTCGGATTCGGTTTTATTCGTAATTGCTTTGTTCGGAAATTCGAATGCTTCCGAATGTCCGAAAGTTGCTAAATTCGGACGAATTTCGATTCGTTACGAAACGAATTGCACAAGCCTAGTATTTATTAACATCAAGAGTACAACCACATGTATATAATCAACCGTATGTTCAGCAGCCATGTGGGCTCTATGTCTGTAAAGTGTGGGCTTTGATCAATAAAATCACTGATATTTAACACTAGGATTTGACTAGGAGCATCACCTGGATTGCATCACGATCAGCATGTCAGAGAAGGCTCCACTGCTGCTAAGCAACCTGGAGGGAGCTCAACTGTCTACAACCAATAGAGATGGGCTCGGGTGTGTTTGAAATCCCACATGCCTGATCCCGCCAGGAAGTGCTAATCACAGCCAGTGAGACATTTCCTGATCTGTGCAGCTGCGGACTGGGAAATGTCTCACTGCCTGTGATTAGTGCTATTCAGTGTGGGCTTCCTGGCAGGCTCTGGCATGTGGAATTTTTAACATGCCCAGTCCATCTATAACAACAAATTGTGCTGGCCCTCCTGTACATCGGCCCCATAAAGTAACCAGCACTGGGTTCCAATGTGCTGCTGCCGCTGCCATGGAGACAGAGAACAAGCCGGGACAGGACAGCAACCCTGGTTGTTCCACCACTGGTCCACACTGGGAGGATTCCCCCATCCACCTATAATGTGTAGATGGGGTAATTGGATAATTTCTTTTTTTTTTTCATTCAATCTAATAGTTGAATGAAAAAAAGTGATCAATGTATGGGCTGCCTAAGAGCTAAGACCAGCCATTGACAGTTTAAATCTCAGCTGGTTCATCAGGAACTGGCTAAGATTTGAACCATTAATGAGCAGATTCTCTTAGGATTATCACTAGTGGTTGCTATAGCCACTAGTGATAATCACTGTTTGTCGGGAGAATACAATTGCTGGGCGGGAGGGATATTCCCCTGTCAGCACTGTCTGTGTTGATGGGGGAATCATGCAAGTTTCTTTCTTGCAATCTGTGGATGCAGGAAAGAAATTTGCACTGTATATTACCTGCCTAACTGAAAGTGAAAGTAAATTGTGAATGTCTTGAAAGAACAGGAGAGGGGGAGGGAGACAGATGGGGGAGGGAGACAGATGAGGGAGAGAAGGGATGGAGATAATGCAGTTCAGTGATTACAGTGTACTGCAGTCTGCAGTGCACACACTTACCCACGGTCCAGGCTTGGATCTCAAGCATCATTCACACACAGCCAGGAATGCTGCTGATTTTCATATTTCCCGCCCACACGTCCCCTCTCTTCAGATAAAGCACACCGGGATAGTGTGGGCGGGACTGGAAAGAGGAGGAGGAGCTGTATTCCTCCCTGCTCGTATGTGAGGAGAGTGAGGGGGGTGGCTGGACTCGCTGGGTTGTGAAAGAGTGTCATAGACTGACACTCGGCTCAGCTTGCAGTCACCACTCTCGGAATTTACAGGCTGGTTCTCCTGTCCTAAGGATGGGAGAAATCAGTCTGTTTTTTCAGTAACTGAGATAAAGGCTTGGGCCCACCGCCCCCTCCCCCCCACAGTGCTCATGGAGTCCTTCCTGCACCTCACTCTTCTCCGTGCCAATGAGGATGCAGGGGAAGGAGCAGATCGGGCGGCTGTGGTTGTGTGAGTGCTCGCATTATGCAGTGTCAGCGAGCAGAGGGAGGGGGAGGAATCCCCCGCAGGAGCTGACTGGGGACACTCTCCCTCTCAAGAGAGACTGTTACTCCAGCGGCGACCTGAGCAAAATACATAAAATGCAAAAAAAAATTATATATTTTTTTTTTTGGGGGGGGGGGGCATATGGTGGGGCACAGCATAATGTTGGGGGGGTCAGGCCCCCCCTAGGGACGCCATTGGGTGTCAGAACTTTCAACGGAGAACCAGAATCTCAAATCATATGTCACTGATAACTTCCCTATTCGGGTTACACAACCAGACATCTTCCCGGGGGATAGGAGAAACTACAGGGAATACATTAACGCTTGTAAACTGTTTGACATGAAACCAAGAACTTATGCCACCGACAGAACTAAAGTTTGCACCGCCATCTCCTACCTTAGAGGGGAACCCTGAGCCTGGGCTAACACTTTCATAGGGAAAGAAGATCCAATCCTAAACTCATTCAGCGATTTCAGTGCCGCCATGGATCTACTATATGATGACCCCAGCAAGCAGATCTCTACTGAGTCTGCCTTACGTGCTCTGAGACAGGGCAAACACCCTGTCGAAGATTACATGGCCCAATTTAAACGGTGGGCCACTCAGTCCGAGTGGAACCAGGTCACCCTAAAAAATCTGTTACGACTAGGCTTATCAGAAACCCTGAAGGATGAGTTAGCCCGCACTGTAATACCCTCTACATTAGATGCTCTTATACTCCTCAGCATATCCATTGATAGAAGAATGCGAGAACGGAGAGCTAAGAGACTCTCAGGAGTCTCCTATTCGGTTCCCTCCGGCCATACTGCGGAGTCCGTGGTACCCATGGAAATTGGTGCAATTAGGGGACCGCTTTCCCCAGCAGAGAGGTCTAGGCGAAGGTCCCTTCAGCTCTGTATGTATTGTGGCGTGCCACACCACATCGCCGAAGACTGCCCCATGCTCAGAAAGAAAAAGCCTAGTAAGTCAGCTTACCTCTGCAAGCTAGTAAACCCCCACTTACCAGACTCTAACTATTTCAAAATTCTTGTCTCTCTGCAGTGGGACCAAACGCGAATTACTCTCGAGGCTATGATTGACAGGAGCGTGTGGGAACTTCATAGACTTGCATATTGTTAAAACCAATAAAATTCCTGTATTCACTAAATGCAAACCTGTCTCTCTTAGACTTATTGACGGAACTACCTTAACCTCAGGTCCCATCACTACACAATCACAACCTCTGCTTATGGTAACAGAATCTACATATATAGAATACATCTGCTTAGATGTGATACCGTCTCCCCATTTTCCCCTCTTCCTAGGGCTTCCCTGGCTACATACACACAAACCCACTCTATGTTGGGAAGACAGCAGTGTGCTCCTCACCTCTCAATACTGCCAGGAGACATGTTACAAAGAGACTTCCTCATCGCAGGTGGAGTCACTGTCCCCAGGGGAAGTCAAGGGCATAAGAAGATTTCGCTGATGTCTTCCGCAAAAAGAATGCAGAGCTATTACCCCCACATAGACCATACGATTGTCCTATTGATTTACTCCCAGGCAGAAAAATTCCTTTTGGACATATTTTGGACATATTTATGCATTATCACAGCCTGAATTGGCCCATCTAAAGGAATATCTAGAAGAAAATTTAAAGAAAGGGTTCATAAGACTGTCCACCTCACCCGCAGAAGCTGGCATGTTTTTTTATCCGAACAAGGATCAAAGCCTATGTCCCATCATCGATTATAGAGAATTGAACCAGATCACTGTGAAAAACAGATACCCCCTTCCTCTCATCCCAGAATTTTTGGAACGTTTGCAAACGGCAAAGTGGTTCCCAAACTTGATTTGAAGGGTGCGTATAATCTGATCAGAATTTGGTAGGGGGATAAATGGAAGACCGCTTTCCGCACCCGTTACGGCCTTATGAGTACCCGGCCATGCCCTTTGGCCTGTGCAACGCACTTGCCACTTTCCAGTTCCTTGTGAACGTCATTTTTAGGGATCTCCTTGATGTTTGTTTAGTAGTATATCTAGACGACATCCTTATATACTCTGACAACATCACAGACCATCGCAAGCATGTCAGATGGGTTCTCTCTAGACTAAGCACACATAACTTATAGGTCAAATTAGAGAAGTGCATTTTCGAATCCAACACCGTCACATTCTTGGGTTACATCATTTCCGAGAAAGGCATACAGATGGATCCTGGTAAGATCGATTGTATCCAAAAATGGCCCAGACCCCTGAATAGAAAGGCACTTCAAAGATTCCTAGGATTCGCAAACTTTTATTGCAAATTCATAAAAAAAAATGTCCTTAGTTGTATAACCATTAACCCAACCCAGTATCCACACCAACTATGCATGGAACGCACAAACCCAGGAGGCCTTCGATACCCTGAAATGTCGGCTTACTACTGAACCCATCCTACGCTTACCAGATCCTAACCTACAATACATCTTGGAGGTCGATGCCTCCCATCTGGCCCTAGGGGCTATCCTATCCCAAAAATCATCCATTGATGGACTGCTTCACCCTGTGGCCTACCATTCCCGATCACTTACTCCCGCGGAGATCAATTACCCAGTAGGAGAAAAGGAGTTACTAGCAGTGAAATCCGCCCTGGAGACTTGGAGACACCTACTTGAGGGTACCTCACTACCCTTTATTGTGTATTCCGACCATCAAAACCTTCAATACATTCAGCGTAACAAAACACTCTCTTCCACACAGATACGCTGGGCTCTCTTCTTCGATAGGTTCCACTTTGTCATCACCTACCGACCTGGCTCCAAGAATGGAAAGGTTGATTCACTATCTCGCCTGGAAGAACACCAATGTACACCTGGCAGAAATTCCCAAATCATCCCACATCAGAAAATGTTATGCACCATTTTGACCCTCAAAGAGGAAGTGCAGCAGGCCCTAACCTCAGAAAGACACCCACTGCAATTAGAGGATGATGAAGAAGGGTTCCTCTACAAAAATAACCGGCTGTACATCCCGACTCCTCTACACCATAGATTTTTTCGACTGACTCAGGACGTTCTCCTAGCTGGGCATCCTGGCATCACCAGGACCCTGGATCTCCTTCGCCGCCACTTCTGGTGGCCAAAGATGGAGGAGTCAGTAAGAGAGTACGTGTCCTCCTGCGAGACTTGTGCCCGCTCTAAACACGAATCCCGACCCCCTTTCGGTCTCCTTACAAGTCTCCCTATACCCGAAAAACCATGGCAGGCCATTTCACTTGACTTTATCGTTGAGTTACCCCGCTCAGGGGGTTACAACACGATCCTATTCGCAGTCGACTACCATACCAAAATGGCTCACTTCATGCCCCTCACGAAACTACCAAACTCCAAAGAAATGGCCGAGATCTTGACATAGCAGGTTTTCAAACTCCACGGAATCCCTTCCAGAATTGTGTCCGATCAAGGTTCACAGTTCATCTCCAGATTCTGGAAATCTCTCTGTCTAAAACTCCAGATTGACCATCAATTATCAACTGTCTACCATCCTCAAACAAATGGCCAAACCGAACGCGTAAACCGCTGTCTAGAACAATATATCAGTTTTTACTGCACTCATCTACAAAACAATTGGCATGAGTTACTCCCCCTAGCGGAGTTTGCATACAACAACAATACCAGTACTACCACTGGTTGTTCAACTTTTTATGCTAACTACGGGTTCCATCCCTCCTTCATCCCTCAGCAGATACCTACCAACAACCCTGTGGCTGAAGATTTTGTCAACACCTTAAAGAACCTCATTCCTCACCTACGTGACAAAATCACTAGAGCCCAGAACAGACAAAAGGCCTACTATGATCTTCACAGGAGAACCCCCGCCCGCATAAAAGACCAGAGATTTAGTATGGCTATCCACCAAACACCTTAACCTGCCAACGCCATCATGCACATTTAGTGTATTATTCATTGAACCTTTTCCCATCCACTCAGTGATCAACCGGCAGCAGTGAGGCCGAACCTACCGTCAACCCTACGTATTCATCCGACTTTCCACGTCTCCCTGATAAAACCCTACCATCCCAACACCTTCCCCGGTCGCGTTCCAATCCCCCTACCGCCGGTTGAGGTTAACGGTCAGGAGGAATACGAAGTCGCACAGATCCTGTACTCCCATAGTCTACATAGAAACTGCTTACAGATTTTGATCCATTGGAAGAACTACGGTCCACAGGATGACTCCTGGGAACCCGCCTCTGAGGTTCTTGCCTCATGGCTTGTCCGCCTCTTCCATTCTCACAATCCAGACAGGCCTGCTCCCATGGCCCCCAGGAGGGGGTCCCTCGGAGAGGGGGGGCTGTAATGTTCTTATCCTCTAATGTTCTTATCTCTCCACTGCGGCTCCGACATCTCCACCAACTCTGTGTAATGTTCTTATCCTGTAATGTTCTTATCTCTTCACTGGGGCTCCGACATCTCCACCAACTCCATGTAATGTTCTTATCCTGTAATGTTCTTATCTCTCCACTGGGGGCTCCGACATCTCCACCAACTCCGTCGCAGATAGATGACATCACAGCGACATCACCCGGCTCCTCCTCTTATCCCTACTTAAACAGCCGCCGCCATTTGATTGACGTTCGTGCTAGGAACCTGAAGCCAGGCAAATACCTCCATCAGAAGATTGCTATCTTCACTCACTATTGGGCCGGTCAGAGCCACGACTTCCCTCTCTCTATTGGGCTGGACAGAGCCCCGACTGCCATCTCTCTTTTTGGGCCGGACAGAGCCCCGTCTGCCTCCTCGCTTTTGGGCCGGACAGAGCCCCTCCAACTTCCAGCTTTTGGGCCGGTCAGAGCCCCTTCCTCACTGGTAGTCAGAGGCTCTCCACTGACCTACCCTCAGTCAGCCTACTCTGCTGGCAGAAATCCCTACCTATACCACTACAATAGGAGACCAATATATCTCTCCAGAAGCCACTGGGTGACACCAACACCAGAAGTCCACTCACAACAAGTATCCTTTTGTTTACTATAAACTGTATTCCTGTGTACTGCTACTACACTCAAGTTACCTCTGGTGCTCCCCTTTATGGCTGTGTATTACCACACTAAATAAAACCAATTGTATTTACAAATTATCTGAATCTTCCTTCCTGATGTCTGTCAAATTGAAGTTAACTGTTTAGTATATCATATTCATATACTTCTGAAGCTGTGATCCACGCCAACCATTATAGTTACACTGCCTGAAGCATTACACTATGCTTCTGTTTACTCCATGCTCTGACCTTGGCTTAGGTTCCTGACAACATCTCCTGCCTCATCCTGCCTGCTGCGAACTGTCTGTACTTCGTAGTGCATCATCCTGGATCAGCTGCTTCCAGTGCCTGGCTTCCACCTGAAGAGGCAGCACCACTGCAGATCAAACCGACTACCATACAGCTGGCAACCCATCCTTCTTTTGGATCAGCATCTCCTGTCACCATCTAAAGGGGTGTTTTGCACTCAGCCACAAGGGAAGCCCTCTCATCATCTCAGCCTCAAGACCAGCTACATGACAATGACATAATGTGGGGGCCAGGCCAAGGATGGGTATGAAAAGAAAAGGAGTAGGTAGGTGGTGAGATTGCCCAGTATGAACAGGATTACATTATGGTGTATTCATGGTCTTTTCAAAACAATAAATTAACTTATCACAGTTTAAATTAGTTCAAAGAGACGACTGTGGGTAATAAAGTGCTATGAGTAATGACTGGTACACATTAAAGGAGAATTCCAACCAGAGCCATTTTTTCCATTGTTAAATAAAGTTGGGGTCATAAATCAAGACAAGGTCCCATTGCTGTCTGTATCCCACTAGGGAGGTCCAGCTCCGCTATCTGTCCCAGAAAGTAAGGAAAACATCCAGCATGTTATAAGTGTTCCTAGAACAAAAGCATGGTAAATATATTCCCATGTCACAATGACAAGGCTATACATGCTTCACATTTTATGTTTTAATTCCAAGCTACAGTACATCAGAATTTCTACTGAAATGTACAAATCAGTTTACTATGGGTTAATATAAACTTAAATAGCAGGTGGACGACAAGACTCCCTAATAGGTGAAACTGCAACATCTAAGGTGTACAGTGATTGGTTGATGAGGCAAATAAGATAAATCTGGGATGTGTAGTTGTTAGGAAAATTAAGGCAAATCTTGGGTGTGTGGTGATTGAGGAAAGTGAAATAAATCTAGGCTGTACCGTGACTGAGGTGGAAAAGAAGAGGTAAATCTGGGGTAAACGGTGTTTGGGGAGTGGGGAAATTGAGATAAAATTGGTTCATGCAGTAATTAGGGAAGGTGAGGTGAATCTGGGGTGTGCAATGATTGTGGAAGATGAGGAAAATTTGGCTGAGCAGTGATTGAGTGATTGGAGAAGTGAAGTAAAGCTAAAGTTTACAGTGATTGGGGAAGACAGGTAAATATTGCAGTGCAGGGATTAGAGAAGATGAGTTAAATCTGTGGTATATGATTAGTTGGGGGGGGTTAAATCTGGGGTGTACTGTGAGTAAAAGAGGTTAGGTAAATCTGGGATGTGCAGTGAAGCGACAGAGCGCAACATTGAGTGGGTCGCCATTCTAAGTCTTATGGTCATAGTTTAGAGGCCACACAGTGCAAATTATCTCAGTCAACTGCCAGGACCATGAAATTGTAACCCGCAGGATTCACCTAGCACCCTCACAAAAGCAGGGCTTCACAAGCTGTACTTGTGTGTGGTTAAATTAAATCTAGAACCTAAGTCTGCTTTCTTGATCCAGTGAAGTCTATAGTCTAATATCCTTTCTATAATAATGCAAAAAAAAAAAACTTGTAAAGCCAATTTAGGCAAAACTCTTTGATCATTAACATTAGTAAAGCGTTTGGGTTGTGAGAAGAAATACAGATTCCAGACATTATAAATATTCAGGTAAAATTTCTGCATGACTTCAGGACTAAGCTCTAATAACTGTATTTCCCATGGCCTACGAGAACATATTTATAGGCCTCTTGGCAACTCTCAAGAGACAGACGAATGGCAATTGGAAGCGCATATTTCTGAAGACGTGGAAATTAGACCTCTAGTAACAAAGTGACGCTAACTTGAAAGACAAAGACGGCTAGCAAAAGCATTGACAATCATGTTGTGGCCTTCACTCTTAGGCAGGACTTGTAAATGTTTAAAATGGCTGACAGGTTCACTTTAATTTCTGGAGGTGGTGGCAAATCATTTCCTGCAGAGCATACATAAGTATTGTCTTACACCAATTATAGCTGTCAGTGCTCAGATGTCATTATCTGATAAATAAAGTACCTAAAACCAATCTGACAGCTGGGCAAGAAACTTGACTTGGAATTTTATTTGCTAACATTTTGCATTACATTATAACTGCCAGTGGAATTATAAATCTTAAAAAGTGTGTTTATCCAATCCAGACATGTGGTCAGTACAACTGCCAAAATCACAAGGAATGCTGCAATGCAAGTAAAATGTAAGATTAAGCGGAAATATATATGAAAAAATGTTGCTGTGAAGCAGTAAAAGGTGAAAAATGTCTTAAGGGCTCATTTATAAGAACCTTAAGTACACTTTGGGGGTTATTTACAAAAGGCAAATCCACTTTGCACTACAAGTGCAAACTACAAGTGCAAAGTGCACTTGAAGTTGCACTGAAAGTGCACTTAGAAGTGCAGTCGCTGTAGATCCGAGGGGGACATGCAAGGAAAATAAAAAACAGCATTTTAGCTTGCACATGATTGGATGATAAAATCAGCAGAGCTTCCCCTCATTTCAGATCTACTCCTCAGATTTACAGCGACTGCACTTCCAAGTGCACTTTCAGTGCAATTTCAAGTGCACTTTGCACTTGTAGTTTGCACTTGTAGTGCAAAGTGCATTTGCCTTTCTTAAATAATAGGGATGAGCTTCGTGTTCGAGTCGAACATACGTTCGACTCGAACATCGGCTGTTCGATCGTTCGACGAAGATCGAACGATTTGGGCCGTTTGCGCCAAATTCGAGTGACGCGAACGGCCCACAATGCACTACGCCATCGCAGTGTCATCCAGGCGCTGTGATTGGCCAAGCATGCACTGTGACCCCGCATGCTTGGCCAATCACAGCGCCGGCAGCGAGGAGAGCAATGATTGGCCACAGGCAGGATGCCTGTGGCCAATTATTGCTGAGGGTGTTTAGTACACGCCCCACACTATAAAAGGCCGCCAGCACGGCGGCCTAGTGTAGTGTGTTCCGGATCAGGGAAAGAGCAGCATAGGCAGGGACAGTGACTTTTATTTCTTTCTTGCTTAACCTGGATTCCTTTAGTTTAGGGAAAGAGAAGGATAGGTAGGGAGAGTGTCAGTGTGTTTTGTGCTTGTGCTATAGTGTGCTTAAAAAAAACATTTTTTCTAGGGACAGAAAACTCTAGGTAGGGAGAGTGTCAGTTTCTTTCACTGTGCAAGTCCTTGTTTCCAGGGACAGGGAAGGACAGTGAGTGAATTCTCCTTGTGCTATAGTGTGCTTAAAAAAAACATTTTTTCTAGGGACAGAAAACTCTAGGTAGGGAGAGTGTCAGTTTATTTCACTGTGCAAGTCCTTGTTTCCAGGGACAGGGAAGGACAGTGAGTGAATTCTCCTTGTGCTATAGTGTGCTTAAAAAAAAAATTTTTCTAGGGACAGAAAACTCTAGGTAGGGAGAGTGTCAGTTTCTTTCACTGTGCAAGTCCTTGTTTCCAGGGACAGGGAAGGACAGTGAGTGAATTCTCCTTGTGCTATAGTGTGCTTAAAAAAAACATTTTTTCTAGGGACAGAAAACTCTAGGTAGGGAGAGTGTCAGTTTCTTTCACTGTGCAAGTCCTTGTTTCCAGGGACAGGGAAGGACAGTGAGTGAATTCTCCTTGTGCTATAGTGTGCTTAAAAAAAACATTTTTTCTAGGGACAGAAAACTCTAGGTAGGGAGAGTGTCAGTTTCTTTCACTGTGCAAGTCCTTGTTTCCAGGGACAGGGAAGGACAGTGAGTGAATTCTCCTTGTGCTATAGTGTGCTTAAAAAAAACATTTTTTCTAGGGACAGAAAACTCTAGGTAGGGAGAGTGTCAGTTTCTTTCACTGTGCAAGTCCTTGTTTCCAGGGACAGGGAAGGACAGTGAGTGAATTCTCCTTGTGCTATAGTGTGCTTAAAAAAAACATTTTTTCTAGGGACAGAAAACTCTAGGTAGGGAGAGTGTCAGTTTCTTTCACTGTGCAAGTCCTTGTTTCCAGGGACAGGGAAGGACAGTGAGTGAATTCTCCTTGTGCTATAGTGTGCTTAAAAAAAACATTTTTTCTAGGGACAGAAAACTCTAGGTAGGGAGAGTGTCAGTTTCTTTCACTGTGCAAGTCCTTGTTTCCAGGGACAGGGAAGGACAGTGAGTGAATTCTCCTTGTGCTATAGTGTGCTTAAAAAAAACATTTTTTCTAGGGACAGAAAACTCTAGGTAGGGAGAGTGTCAGTTTCTTTCACTGTGCAAGTCCTTGTTTCCAGGGACAGGGAAGGACAGTGAGTGAATTCTCCTTGTGCTATAGTGTGCTTAAAAAAAACATTTTTTCTAGGGACAGAAAACTCTAGGTAGGGAGAGTGTCAGTTTCTTTCACTGTGCAAGTCCTTGTTTCCAGGGACAGGGAAGGACAGTGAGTGAATTCTCCTTGTGCTATAGTGTGCTTAAAAAAAACATTTTTTCTAGGGACAGAAAACTCTAGGTAGGGAGAGTGTCAGTTTCTTTCACTGTGCAAGTCCTTGTTTCCAGGGACAGGGAAGGACAGTGAGTGAATTCTCCTTGTGCTATAGTGTGCTTAAAAAAAACATTTTTTCTAGGGACAGAAAACTCTAGGTAGGGAGAGTGTCAGTTTCTTTCACTGTGCAAGTCCTTGTTTCCAGGGACAGGGAAGGACAGTGAGTGAATTCTCCTTGTGCTATAGTGTGCTTAAAAAAAACATTTTTTCTAGGGACAGAAAACTCTAGGTAGGGAGAGTGTCAGTTTCTTTCACTGTGCAAGTCCTTGTTTCCAGGGACAGGGAAGGACAGTGAGTGAATTCTCCTTGTGCTATAGTGTGCTTAAAAAAAACATTTTTTCTAGGGACAGAAAACTCTAGGTAGGGAGAGTGTCAGTTTCTTTCACTGTGCAAGTCCTTGTTTCCAGGGACAGGGAAGGACAGTGAGTGAATTCTCCTTGTGCTATAGTGTGCTTAAAAAAAACATTTTTTCTAGGGACAGAAAACTATAGGTAGGGAGAGTGTCAGTTTCTTTCACTGTGCAAGTCCTTGTTTCCAGGGACAGGGAAGGACAGTGAGTGAATTCTCCTTGTGCTATAGTGTGCTTAAAAAAAACATTTTTTCTAGGGACAGAAAACTCTAGGTAGGGAGAGTGTCAGTTTCTTTCACTGTGCAAGTCCTTGTTTCCAGGGACAGGGAAGGACAGTGAGTGAATTCTCCTTGTGCTATAGTGTGCTTAAAAAAAACATTTTTTCTAGGGACAGAAAACTCTAGGTAGGGAGAGTGTCAGTTTCTTTCACTGTGCAAGTCCTTGTTTCCAGGGACAGGGAAGGACAGTGAGTGAATTCTCCTTGTGCTATAGTGTGCTTAAAAAAAACATTTTTTCTAGGGACAGAAAACTCTAGGTAGGGAGAGTGTCAGTTTCTTTCACTGTGCAAGTCCTTGTTTCCAGGGACAGGGAAGGACAGTGAGTGAATTCTCCTTGTGCTATAGTGTGCTTAAAAAAAAAATTTTTCTAGGGACAGAAAACTCTAGGTAGGGAGAGTGTCAGTTTCTTTCACTGTGCAAGTCCTTGTTTCCAGGGACAGGGAAGGACAGTGAGTGAATTCTCCTTGTGCTATAGTGTGCTTAAAAAAAACATTTTTTCTAGGGACAGAAAACTCTAGGTAGGGAGAGTGTCAGTTTCTTTCACTGTGCAAATCCTTGTTTCCAGGGACAGGGAAGGACAGTGAGTGAATTCTCCTTGTGCTATAGTGTGCTTAAAAAAACATTTTTTCTAGGGACAGAAAACTCTAGGTAGGGAGAGTGTCAGTTTCTTTCACTGTGCAAGTCCTTGTTTCCAGGGACAGGGAAGGACAGTGAGTGAATTCTCCTTGTGCTATAGTGTGCTTAAAAAAAACATTTTTTCTAGGGACAGAAAACTCTAGGTAGGGAGAGTGTCAGTTTCTTTCACTGTGCAAGTCCTTGTTTCCAGGGACAGGGAAGGACAGTGAGTGAATTCTCCTTGTGCTATAGTGTGCTTAAAAAAAACATTTTTTCTAGGGACAGAAAACTCTAGGTAGGGAGAGTGTCAGTTTCTTTCACTGTGCAAGTCCTTGTTTCCAGGGACAGGGAAGGACAGTGAGTGAATTCTCCTTGTGCTATAGTGTGCTTAAAAAAAACATTTTTTCCAGGGACAGAAAACTCTAGGTAGGGAGAGTGTCAGTTTCTTTCACTGTGCAAGTCCTTGTTTCCAGGGACAGGGAAGGACAGTGAGTGAATTCTCCTTGTGCTATAGTGTGCTTAAAAAAAAACATTTTTTCTAGGGACAGAAAACTCTAGGTAGGGAGAGTGTCAGTTTCTTTCACTGTGCAAGTCCTTGTTTCCAGGGACAGGGAAAGACAGTGAGTGAATTCTCCTTGTGCTATAGTGTGCTTAAAAAAAACATTTTTTCTAGGGACAGAAAACTCTAGGTAGGGAGAGTGTCAGTTTCTTTCACTGTGCGAGTCCTTGTTTCTAGGGACAACGAAGGAAAGTGAGGGGAATTCTCCTTGTGCTATAGTGTGCTAAAGCATTCCTCATCAACCATCTTTGAAATCCTTGATTTTTGGACAGTCAGGGAAATTGTCGTTGTGCTATTCTGTGCAAAAGCAATCATCCTCAACCATATTTAGAAATCCTTAAGTAAAGGGACAGAGAAGGACACCTGAAGGTAGCCCTTATTGCTTTTTTCCCATCTCCCTGCAGGCCATCTATTAGAATGTCTGGAAGGCAAACAAGGAGAGGCAGACAGTCAGGAGGCAATAAAAGAGGGCAAGCAGGCTCTGTGTCTGGGGGCAACAGTGCTGGTCGTGGACGCGGTGCATTGTCATCAGCACATGGCCATGGGACACGCTTGTCCTTCTTTTCGGCAGCTGGACATGTTGAGCCACATCATGCCGAAGACTTGGTAGAGTGGATGACCAAGCCCTCCTCCTCCTCCTCATCCTCTCTCACCCAGGCTCAGGGTACTGGCAAAGCAGCTGCCAAAGCGTCCTCTTCCCTGTTATCAATGTCAGACTCATCATCAGTCACTCCTTCCCTAGACCCACCATGTCCTCCTCCTGAGGAGTCCCCCGAACTGTTTGAGCACAGTGTTGGGTACATGCTCCAGGAGGATGCCCAGCGTTTCGAAGGGTCTGATGATGAAACCCAGCTACAGGAAGGCAGTAGGGTGAGAGCAGACAGAGGGGATGCTCAAGAAGGACACCAATCTGGCAGTCATGTTCCAGCAGCTGCAGCATACTGCCAGATTGGCTCCAGTGATGAGGAGGGAGGGGATGATGAGGTCACTGACTCCACGTGGGTGCCTAATAGGAGAGAGGAGGAGGCACATCTCCAACGAGGCAGGATGCCCTTTGGTGGCCAGCGTAAGGGCAGTACACCGACGGAATCACACCGCAGAGCTCCGCCTGTGCAGGGCGCTGCCTCTGCCCGTCATTCAAAAAGTTCCTTGGTGTGGGCCTTTTTTGAGGCTAGTGCATCAGATCGCACAGCTGCTGTTTGCAACATATGTCTCAAGCGTATATCGCGTGGCCAAAACATCAGCCGCTTGGGTACCACATGCCTGACCAGACATATGTTGACCTGCCATGCAGCTCGTTGGCAAGCCTACCTCAAAGACCCACACCAAAGAACAAAGTGGACCTCTCCTTGCACCGCATCAGCTGGGATCTCCAACCCCACTATAACTTCAGTCCTCTCTGAAACATGCACTGAGAGGAATGAAGGTGTAGAATTAGGTGTGTCACAGCCAAGTACTTGCGGCCACTCTGCTAGCAGTACACCGACGTCCGATTCTAGCAGGCAAATTTCCCTGCCCCAGCTGCTGGACCGTCGAAAGAAGTTCACTCCCAGCCATCCACATGCCCAGCGGTTGAATGCTAGCTTGGCTAAATTGCTAGCGCTTCAACTGCTGCCTTTTCAGTTGGTAGACTCGGCCCCCTTCCGTGAGTTTGTGCAATGTGCGGTTCCTCAGTGGCAGGTTCCCAAACGCCACTTTTTCTCACGGAAGGCTATTCCGGCTCTCTACCGGCATGTGGAAGGCAATGTCTTGGCCTCGCTGGACAGGGCGGTCAGCGGTAAGGTGCATATTACCGCTGACTCATGGTCCAGCAGGCATGGACAGGGACGTTACCTTTCTTTCACGGCCCATTGGGTCACTCTTTTGGCAGCTGGGAAGGATGCAGGACAAGGTGCAGTAGTGTTGGAGGTTGTCCCACCGCCACGCCTCCAAAATGCTACTACTGGTTGTGACACACCTCTCTCCTCCACCCCCTCCTCTTCTTCTTCCTCCATGGCCTCTTCCTGTGGTTTGTCCTATGAACCAGCGGTGCTCCGTAGCCGTTCACGGGGCTACGCAAGTACGCAGGCAAAAAGATGCCATGCCGTGCTTGCGTTGGTGTGTTTGGGGGACAGAAGCCACACTGGGGCAGAGGTCCTGTCTGCTCTGCAGGGCCAGGCCGAGAGGTGGTTGACACCACGCCAGCTTAAGCCAGGAATGGTGGTTTGCCACAATGGCACCAACCTCCTCTCCGCCCTTCGACAGGGACAACTGACCCATGTGCCCTGTGTGGCTCACGTCCTTAACCTGGTGGTGCAGCGGTTCTTGGGCAGGTACCCGGGCTTACAGGATGTCCTGAGGCAGGCCAGGAAAGTCTGTGTGCATTTCCGCAGATCTTATAATGCCAGTGCTCGCCTGGCTGAGCTGCAAAAGGAGTTGAACCTGCCCAAGAACCGCCTTATATGTGACATGCCCACCAGGTGGAACTCAACGTTGGCCATGCTGCAGCGGCTGCACACGCAGCAGAGGGCCATCAATGAGTACCTGTGCGACTACGGCACCAGGACAGGGTCAGGGGAGCTTGGTTTTTTTTCTCCACGCCAGTGGGGCATGATCAGGGATGCATGCACTGTCCTGGCACCATTTGAGGAGGCCACGAGGATGGTGAGCAGTGACAGTGCATGCATCAGTGACACTGTACCTCTTGTCCACCTGTTGGAGCACACGCTGCGTGGAATAATGGACAGGGCACTTGAGGCAGAACAGAGGCAGGAAGAGGAGGACTTCCTTGCCTCTCAAGGCCCCCTTTACCCAGACAGTGTTCCTTCTGTCCCACCCATCGCACAGGAAGAGGAAGAGGAGGAGGAGGAGGAGGAGGAGGAGGATTGTGTCAGCATGGAGGTGGAGGCTGGCACTCAGCATCATCAGCAGCAGTCTTTTAGGGATGATTTACAGTCCCAAGAAACCAGTGGACTTGTACGTGGCTGGGAGGAGGTGACTGCGGATCATGTCGTCCTTAGTGACCCAGAGGACTCCGGAGCGAATGCCTCAGCAAACCTACGCTGCATGGCCTCCCTGATCCTGCAAAGTCTGCGGAAGGATCCTCGTATTCTTCGGATCAAGGAGAGGGACCATTACTGGCTGGCCACTCTCCTTGATCCACGGTACAAGGGTAAGGTTGCGGACCTTATGTTACCGTCGCAGAGGGAGCAGAGGATGAGACAACTCCAGGAGGCCTTGCAGAAAGGTCTGTGCAACGCGTTCCCAGAGACTGGGAGGTTACAAACTCCTGGTCCTGGACAACGAGTTGCTGAGGCTTCGGCCAGTCAAAGAAGGAGCGGTGGGGAAGGTGGCCGTCTGACCGATGCGTTCAGACAATTCTTTAGTCCGCAGCCCCAAAGTATGATCGGTTCCAGCAACCATCGCCAGCGTCTGATAAACATGGTGCAGGAATATCTAGGGGCAAGGTCAGACTTGGACACCTTCCCCACCGAAAATCCTCTGGCTTACTGGGTCTTGAGGATGGATCACTGGCCAGAGCTTGCACAGTATGCAATTGAGCTACTGGCCTGTCCTGCATCCAGCGTTCTTTCGGAACGCACATTCAGTGCTGCTGGAGGATTTGTCACGGATCACAGGGTGCGCCTGTCCACCGACTCGGTTGATCGACTGACTTTCATCAAGATGAACCAGTCTTGGATCACCACCAGCTACCACACACCTGATGCTGATATAACAGACTAATTGATTTTAACATGTCACATCCCTTCAAGACTGATGCTGATGCTGAGTGCCTGTGCTGTTATGTTGACTGGCTATCCTCCTCCTCCGAGTCCTCAATGATACGATTGATGATGATAGCTTGGAAGATCATTTTTGTTTATGGGTGCCGCCACCAGTGGCTAAGGCCCAATTTTTCAGCCCCTGTTTTACAGGGGCGTGTACTTACAATTTTTTTAGCAATAATTTGCCATAGGGCTCATTGCTGTGCTCCAAGTACAGTATCTGTGAGGGGTTGGAGTGTTGTGGCACCAGTGCCTAAGGCCCAATTTTTCAGCCCCTGTTTAACAGGGGCGTGTCATTACAATTTTTGAAGCAATACTTTGCAACAGGGCTCATTGCTGTGCTCCAAGTACAGTATCTGTGAGGGGTTGTAGTGTTGTGCCACCAGTGCCTAAGGCCCAATTTTTCAGCCCCTGTTTAACAGGGGCGTGTCATTACAATTTTTGAAGCAATACTTTGCAACAGGGCTCATTGCTGTGCTCAAAGTACAGTATCTGTGAGGGGTTGTAGTGTGCCACCAGTGCCTAAGGCCCAATTTTTCAGCCCCTGTTCAACAGGGGCATGCAATTACAATTCTTGATGTAATAATTCACAGCAGGGCCCATTCCTGCACCCACCAAGAGTAAGTCTGAGGGCTTACAGTGTTGTGGCAACGCCACCACCACCACCACCACGAAAGGCCCAATTTTTCAGCCCCTGTTCAAAAGGGGCATGTAATTACAATTCTTGATCTAATAATTCACAGCAGGGCCCATTCCTGCACCCACCAAGAGTAAGTCTGAGGGCTTACAGTGTTGTGGCAACGCCACCACCACCACCACCACGAAAGGCCCAATTTTTCAGCCCCTGTTCAAAAGGGGCATGTAATTACAATTCTTGATCTAATAATTCACAGCAGGGCCCATTGCTGCACCCACCAAGAGTAACTGTCAGGGCTTACAGTGTTGTGGCACCAGCACCACCATCAAAGCCCCAATTTTTACTACCACTGTTCAACAATTATATGTAATTAAAATTCCTGATATAATAGTTGACAGCAGGGCGTTCCAGCACCAACCAAGAGTAACTGTGAGTGCTTACAGTGTTGTGCCAACACCAACAACTAAGGGGCCTATTTCTGCAGAGTATATACGGCAGGTCCCTACTTTCAAACATCCAACTTACAAACGACTCCTACTTGCAAACGCAAGAAGACAACAGGAAGTGAGAGGAAATCTACCCCTAGGAAGGAAAATTCTCTCCTGTAAGAATAAATATGGGAGAAAGGTGTCTCCTCTGTACTGATGCTTTATCAGCAATCCTTGTTTCAAGAAAAACACCACATTTCAAAAACAGTTGTCATTGGGACGGAAAGTGAGGTGAAATGTTCTGAACAGGGGCACAGACAGCAAAACAAATGTTACAGGGGTGATAACCCTTACCTATGTTTTCCAAAAAGTTTAAAAATAGATTTTTGGGCTGGAGCTACACTTCAACAATGTACCTGTTCAAAATTACAAACACATTCTACATAAGAACAAACCTACAGTCCCTGTCTTGTATGCACCGCCTGTATACGGCTGTTCAGAGTATATAGGGCCTTTTTTATTTTATGTGCGGGGTTCCCCTTAATATCCATACAAGACCCAAAGGGGCTGGTAATGGGCTGGGGTAGGGGGGGGGGGGGGTCATGGGGTAGCTATGCCATTTTTCTTAAAGATTTTCATCCATATTACCGGGACCAGACATTACATTAAAGCCGCAAGCAGTTTTAAATGGCTTTTTTTTCCTTTAGAAGTGTCATTTTGTGCAGGGACAGTTCTAAACACGGGAAACACGTGGCACTTCACAGGCATACTTTAGACACCCCCCAGGTACGATATTTAAAGGAATATTTGACTTTTTTTTTTTCACTTTATGCATCATTAAAATGACTGCTCCCGAAAAACGACCGTTTTTAAAACTTCTTTTTGCATTGATACATGTCCCCTGGTGCAGAACCCGGGTTCCCAAGCCCTTTTTAGGACAATAACATGCATAATAGTTGTTATAATTAGCACTTTAGAATTCAAACGTTCGCATCCATTGTATTTAATAGGGTTCTAATGTTCATACGAACTTTCGGTCCGTTCGCGGGTTCTGGTGCGAACCGAACCCGGGGGTGTTCGGCTCATCACTATTAAATAACCCCCTTTGAGTCATTTATCACATTTTATACAAATTAAACATACTGTATAGGTTAACCTGCAGAGGATTATAGTAATGAGAAAAAAAAGCATTCCATCTGGTATCAGTTCATTAACCTGTGAGATTCTGTGAGTAAACGTAGGGTAAATCATAAACAATGTCACTTTCCTTTGTCCCACCAGTTTCTATGGTGCTGGTCCCTCAAACTGCCTTCGTCCTGAATTATGTATAACCTAGAGTCCTGGTTTCTCTATGTATTACTAAGCCAGATGTGTCTTGTTGCCCTGGTTGCTAAATTATACAAATATTGTTACTTATGATTTATTTTCAAATGAGAATTGATTTTTGGATGGGAATGTTTAGCGACTTAAATTATGCATATAATTAAAAATGCATACATGAAGAGGTTATTTTCAGTGAAAACCATATGTCAAATTGATCATTATCTCCAACAATATAAGCAGTTAAAAATATTATGCAAATTTTGACTTTCTGCTACCCCATGTATTCCCTCTTCTCAGCATTTCCTATTGGTCCTTTAATGTCACCAGCAGTCTGATTAACCAATATGGAGGCTCAAGAAGGGTATACACTGTGGGTTTAGATGCAGGGATCTCCCCCCGGTGATCTAATGTATTCTGACAGCGGGGACTCCCCCTTAAGAATACACTGATCAGCGCTGCAGCCAATTGAATGCTGCCTTTCCAGCAAGACTTTTCAACAGAAGCCAGTCTAAAGATAGGCTTTTGTTGAATGGACACGGCTACACAAAGATTGAAATTCCACCAGTTCCTCTTGAACCGGACACATTTTTATACATGTATAGACAGCTTTAAGAGGTGGAAGACGAAAAACTGACTTTACATATCACTTCTGCTTATTTTCAGTTTATATTGCTCATTAACAACATTAAGGTATAAAACTCCCTGATATATTTACAACAATTCATCCCCAAACACTTACCTGCTGACCTTGTCACGGTTGCTTGGTCCCCCACTATTTGCACTGTTTTCCAAAACTTTCTGGTTGTAGATGAGACAGCAAGGGCAGGGGAGCAATTGGCTCCTGAACTTGTTTGGAAGGAGGGAGCAGAGGCATTGTCCACAAGGCACTGTTTATTTATTTATTTTAAACTTTAAATTTTTATTTATTGACAGAATAAAAGTTTTGTACAGGTACAGATACAGCAATTGTACATTAATGTAGATACATACATCGTCAGTAGTTACAGAAAAGAGAGCAAGACATAAAACCACATAAAACAACTCTGTCCCTCTTGGAACTATAGATTGACTATGGAGCGTTGGCTCCAAGGCACAGGTCCTGGAAATCTAAACGAAGGCAAGGTTAGGTCGGAGAGCCTGTTACCCCTTTCCGGGATCATACTGTGAGCAGACTAACTGTATGTAATACCAGGTACAGAGAACACGGCCCAGGGTTTGGCCGTCCCTATTTGAGTATGAGACTATAATATGGCTATAAAACTGGAATAGAATAGAATGGAGACTAAAACTATAACCAGAAGTAAAGAGTACAATCGCTCATTGCATAAACATTAGTTATTTGAACATAACAACAGTACTTGTAGTCAGGCGAACAAAGATAACAGTGCTAATTCCAACTTCACTGCTCTAGTATTGCTGCTACACCACAAGTCATCACTTTGTCTTTATTTTTGTAATCAACATATCATATATAGTAATCAATGCTAGAGGGTGTTGTGTAGCGAGGGCCAAAAATCCCATGGCACTGTTTATTTAAATGGATGCACACAGCTCCAGCTGGAACCATGCGTGCATGGGTGTCATCTTTAGCAGCTGGATAGCTAAAGGAGACACCCACAAGCGGGAGCAGGGGGGTAGCAGTTTGGATACCAACCAGGAGATGCACATTTTGAAAAAAGCTGATTTTACATATTATGTAGAAACTTTGTTTGAAAAGATTCTGTACTGATCATCATATATAGTGTATTGTCATAAATGGCTAAAATCCAGCCCAACGGAGATTTTGGCTGTTCAGTCTGAAATCTTCTTCAACTGAAATTAAAAAAATAAATGTTTAGAGTATCATCTTCCCTATGAAAATTGTATCCAGTGGGGGCGTGGTCTGGTGCCGTTCCGGGATGGACGTGTAGTGTGCGAGCTCCCGTCCCGAGGTCCAGCAACTTCAGCTTATCAGCTTACCTGCTCCACCGGACATGGTGAGAACCGCTCGCAGTGCCTCGGCAACCCGTTCCCGATCCCCGCTGAACACCGACACCCCGCTGAGTCAGCAAATCCCCGAGATATTCCGGTCACGGCCTACGGCCAGGATGCAGGCCTCGCAAGCAGCCTCCTCCCAAGCGCCACGCGCCCAGAGCTCCAGCCCGCAGCGACCCGAGGAGCAGAGATCCCCAGGTCTGGCAACGGGGATGACTCACCCCCCGGCAGTGAGCCTTAATGACCTGCACAGCGTCGCTACGGATATTAAAAACACCCTCATGGCGGCCATCTTAGACATGAGGTCGGACATACACGCCATGACGCTTAGGGTGGAAGAGGTGGAATACGCTCAAGCCCGCCAAGACACAGCGATTTGTCACGTTCAACAGGTAACAGAGTCGCATGCGATCCACCTCAGGGAGATCAATCGCCACATGGAAGATTTAGATAATCGCGGAAGGCGTCACAACCTTAGAGTGAGGGGTATTCCAGAAATGATCGATGCCAGCCAGCTCCCAGTGGCAGTAACTACCATCTTTAACGATCTACTTGAAAGAGCCCCTGATACCCCGATCGCGTTCGAACGGCTCCACAGGGCACTGCGCCCGCGGGGAAGGGACACAGATCCCCCACGGGATGCAGTCTGCTGCCTCACAGACTTTCCCTTGAAGGAGGAAATATTACGCAAGGCCAGACACCGCAACCAACTGTCTTTCCAGGGAACGGATATCAGAATCTACCAGGACCTATCTAACATCACCCTGCAGCGCAGACGCGAGCTACGTCCCCTCCTGGAAACACTGAGGGCCAGATCCATAATCTACCGATGGAAGTTCCCCTTCTGCCTAAAAGCAACTCACCAAGGCCGCACAGCCAATCTAAAAGTCCCGGAGGATTTAGACCACTTCTGCACGGCCATGGAGATACCGTATGTGGAAGTACCAGACTGGTACAGCGACTTCCGTATACCGCCACTCAGAAGAGTCACCTCCATGGAAGGTATCGCAGAAGCAGGCAACTTTAGTATCGGCCGCCGACGCTCTCACCCACCTCCTCCCCACACTCCTTCAAAGGATCAAAGAGCCCCGCGTAATGGTAGCCCGACGGCTTCTCCAGTGCCCCGCAAAGCACGCATCGCCTAACAAGGTAACCGATCTTCTTTTTACCCAGTTTTACATTTGGCGCAGGGTCACTAATTCTATTGCCTAACATACCCCTACACAAGAGATGAACTGCTTTAAATCCATTCAATCAGAACTCAATTCCCAAGCTAGATTCCCGAGTAATGCTGACCGCCCTAAACATGACGTACAGGCCCTTAAACGGATACGGAGGAACCAGCTCCCCACTTCTTACCATTTAAACCTCCTAAGCTGCTGAACAAAGACCCATTTCCTCCCTCCTCCTACCCATTATCCTCATCACCCTAGTGGATCCATGCTCTCCCCAGCCTTGACACCCTCCCCCCTCAGCACAATCTGTTTGGACCCAAGTCGAACTGCCATCTACTCGCACCATTACTGCCACGATACATCAGGAGCGGAACTTCCCGTGTGAAGAGAATTAGACAGTAACTGCAACTTCTGAGTCGAGACCGTAACACTCACTTACCTAATCCCCGGCGATGCCAACAAAACTCTCTCTTCTCAGCCCCATCACACTGCCTATTGGCCAGGACTCCCGCTGATCCTGCTTCTCCTTCGTTTTTTTTTTTTTTTCACGAAACAAGGGGGAAGAGGGAGAAGAGAGATAAAAGAGGAAAGATAAAAGAGATGAAAAAAGAGAAAGATCTTATAGCACCAATCTTACCGAATCTGTTCCAACCTCCAAAAGATGCCTTACAGCAGATGTGTTCCGCCCTCGATGGCAAACCCCACTTCTACCCAAGTTTGTTTACCACAGGTTCCTGATCTTCCGCACAGAAGCATGAACTCCCTCCCTTGACTCACACCCCACAGCGAGGCTCTGATTCGCTCCAAGCTTCAGACGACCCTACTATACTGGCTCCTAAACACTTGATCCTACAACCCGGAGAGTGGCGGGGGAGCCGAGGGAGACATGCTCAGATAGGAAACCACAACATACCGATGACCACACGAGTGTAACCCCATAGGGTTACTCATTTTCGAACGCACCATTTTGCTAATCGCTAGGGGGTGGCATACGTGGGTAGCGAGGAGAGTTCACTCTCAGTTCAGGGACTGAATATGTCCCCCTCGGATCTAGATCAACGGCCGTCAGCCCCCTGGGTGTGACCATGACTTTGGTTGACTCTGTTTGTTTTGTCATGTTATCAATATTTTGCGTTTTGTTATCAGTTATGGCTACAATTACATATCTGCTCACTGTACCATGGGCTGTAAGTTTGGTATTAGCTGTTTCACCTTGTAGCTGTTTCACCCTGTTACTGTTACTGACCCTAACGTCAATTCTCCGCCATGTATTCCCCCGTAGCGAAGACTTTACACCACACCTTGAGAGGTGATTCCGTTCATTTGTACGCTCACACAATTCCTTATTCCCTCCTCTCCACATCAACCCAGGCATTACACTAGGCCAAGCATTTTCCCCTCTAATTGTAGAATAAATGATTACTATACCCTACAGCCCGCACTCATTTTGGGTATGAGCTGACTCGCACAACCCTGACTTCTTCACTTAATCACCCTCTCACCATGTCCCGAAACATCCTGACCGGCATCCACACAACCAAATTACTTCCCTGACATCTCACTGAGCCACGGATGACGACAACAACCTGCAGCGTCTGTTTCCCATAAGACCTCATGGAGACGCAGACCTCACCTCCCTCTAGTTGAGCTTCACCTACCACTCTCACATACGGCGGTCTCTGGTAGACACCGCTGATCCTCACCGGTACCCCCAGCCCTAATTTGTGGGCTTGCAGGTCAATACCCACACCCAGGATCATACATCATCCCCCTACTGGTCCCTCCCTTCCGCCCTAATTACATTCTAACTAAACGTTCTATCCTAATCTTTTCCACTTCCCCCTCTTTTCCCTTTTCCTGATACTCACGACTCACCCCCCTCCTCTCCCCCGTCTCTGGCCTCCCCATACCCTCCCGTCTCCTACCAGCTCAAACCTTTACAATCAACATGCGCCCCGATGATAATCCGAACTCCAACTTCTCCCTAAAGGTAGTCTCCCTTAACGCCAAAGGGTTGAATTTTCCAGAAAAACGAACACAACTCTTCTCCCTTATGCACAGCATGAAAGCGGACTTAATTTTCCTACAAGAAACCCACTTTAGCGCAAAGAAAGTTCCTAACATGAGTAATCGCTTTTTTCCTCACAGTTTCCATGCTACTTCACCGATCTCGAAATCCAAAGGAGTCTCCATACTTATAGCCAAAAACCTACCCATCCAAATTACAGACACTCACCTGGACGAACTAGGTAGATATATCTTTCTAAAAGGGACCCTCAGGAACAAATCAATCACCCTGGCGAACATATACAGTCCCAACACGTCCCAAGTTCCCTTCTTTAGGGCAGTAACTCGACATCTAGCAGATTTCCAAGAAGGTACCCTAATACTGGGAGGGGACTTCAACGTACCCCTGAACCCAATACTAGACACATCATCGGGTAAATCCCACTTACCTTACAGGGCGCTCCGGCAAATCACAAAATGTCTCCAAGATCTTTTACTTCATGACACTTGGCGCACCCTACACCCAAATGCAAAGGATTTTACATTCTTCTCTGCCCCACATAATAAATATTCACGACTAGACTACATATTTCTTACCCAACAGGATCTTCCATTCCTAAAAGTAGCGACCGTCGAACCAATGACTTTTTCTGACCACCATCCTATCTCAATGACCCTTACTTTCCCTGAAAAAGTTCACCACTCACGAATCTGGAGGCTAGACCCTTCCATCCTGACAGATAAAACCAAAGAATTAGAGATTCAAACCTGTTTAAGAAATTACTTTGCAGAGAATAACACCCCGGACACCTCAAAACTTACTCAGTGGGTGGCTCACAAATGTGTTGTCCGAGGTAAATTAATTTCCCTGGGGGCCGCAATTAGAAAGGAAAAAAAGGCCAAACTGGCTGACCTTTTCTCCAAACTTAAAAAACTAGAAGCATTACACAAACGAAGTCTGGCCCAGCAAACCCAAATAGAACTGTTAGAGACTCGCACACTTATACAAGAAGAAATAGGCTACCACCTCAGGAAGAAATACACCCTAACCCAGAAACTCTTTTATGAGTTTGGCAACAAAAGTGGACATCTTCTTGCTCAAGCTATACGTAAGACAAAGGCAGCTAACACGATACACCACATACAATCTCACACAGGCAAGACGCTCACAAACAACAATGACATAGCCGGAGAGTTCGAGAAGTATTACTCGTCCCTATACAACCTAAGCAAATCCGAACCCCCTACTACCTCACTAGTTGACAGATCTACTAATATTAACCTGTTTTTAGACCAATTTGCTCCAGGGAAACTCTCCGCAGATTCCATCACAACACTTGAATCCCCGATCTCTACCCGTGAATGGCAAGACGCCATAAAACAACTTAAGCCGGGTAAGAGCCCGGGTCCGGACGGTCTCTCCGCTGTATATTTCAAGACGTTCTCAGACCTCCTCCAACAACCCTTTCTCGACGCCTTCAACACCCTCTCTCCCTCGAACCCCTTCAAAAGCGAGATGCTAGAAGCCCATATTGTAGTTATCCCCAAAGACGATAAGGATCCCACCCAGACTGGAAACTATAGACCAATATCCTTACTGAATGTAGACGTCAAGATCTTCTCCAAGATTTTGGCGAACAGACTCCTACCGTTTCTCCCCTCCTTAATCTCTCATGATCAGACCGGTTTTATCCCTGGACGGGAAGCCAGGGACAATACGGTCAAAGCAATAAACTTACACCATCTCATGACACAGACTTCCCAAAAAGGCTTGTTTTTGTCGCTCGATGCGGAGAAGGCGTTCGACAGAGTAGCCTGGGATTATATGACAGCGGTCCTAAGGGGCATAGGTCTTGGCCCATATATGTTGGACCTAATCATGTCGTTATACACGGGCCCGTCGGCTAAGGTACGGGTCAACAATACTCTGTCGGACGCCTTCCCCATCGGGAACGGCACAAGACAGGGATGTCCCCTGTCTCCCATCCTCTTTGTTCTCACGCTTGAACCATTCCTCCGTAAACTAATACACAATCCAGACATTCAGGGTATAAGTTCCTCCAAAAGAGAATACAAATACGCCGCGTTTGCGGACGATATATTGTTGTTCCTGTCAAACCCACTGATTTCTTTGCCAAACCTTCTTTCTGAATTCAAACACTTTCAGTCCCTCTCCCACCTTAAAATTAATTTCTCGAAATCCTTTGCCCTAAACATTACACTACCTCAACATATAGTGGACCAATGTAAGGCTAATTTCCCGTTCCAATGGAAACAAGACTCCATCACATACTTAGGCATACAACTCCCTTCCAAACTTTCCGATCTATACGCGAAAAACCATATCCCTATACTACACAGACTATCATCTGACCTTGAAACCTGGAACAAACCGCTCTTCTCTTGGTTTGGCAGAGCAGCAATACTCAAGATGAATGCCCTCCCGAGATTACTCTACATATTACAGACAATTCCTATTCATGTACCTGCGGCCTTCTTTAAATCTTACAGACACATATGCTCTAAATTCCTATGGAGGAACCGTAGACCTAGAATCAGCTTTATGCAGCTCACTCGACCCAAAAGGCTTGGTGGCATAGGCCTTCCCAATCTCCTCAATTACCACACCGCAACACACCTAACCAGGATAGTGGACTGGAACACCCAGTCTCTCCACGAAGATTGGGTTGCTCTAGAAGCATCTTTCTCTACCCTTCCTCTGGAGTCTCTCCCATGGATACTCCCTACCCACATCCCATCTGCATTACGCATACACCCACTAATAGGCCCCACCCTGCAACGTTTCAGAATACTTTGCAGCCAATCACCCATATCTTCGATCCCTAGCCCACTGACCCCTGTTACAAGGAACCCGGGCTTCACACCAGGTATGCACGCAAAGTTTCTTCCTGATAATTGGACTACTAACCCACTTAGATCTCATCAATTCTTCGCACGGGGCAAACTACTGTCTGCACACCAATTCTCTTCCCGACTAAGCAAGCCGCCCATTCCCCCCTGGACATATATATTAATGGCCCATTATCTAAAATCCCTAGACAAAAATACACAATGTTCCAGAGAACTCTCCCCTTTTGAGAAGCTATGTACCCAAACAACACCCCAATCACACTTAATATCGACCACACATGAACTCCTTTTTGCCGAGATGAACGCTAATGAGACCTTAGCCTGTAAAAAATGGGAGCTAGACCTCTCTATCTCTCTTCCAGGAGAACAATGGGAACAAATTTTTCTCAACATACATAAAGGATCAACAAATGTTTCTACCCAGGAAAACAATTATAAGATCCAATCTAGATGGTACCGCACGCCCGCCCTTTTACATAAATTTAACCCCACTATTCCAGAGATTTGTTGGAGATGCCACCGGGAAAGGGGAACCCTTCTCCATATATGGTGGTCCTGCCCATCCCTAAAAGATTTCTGGGAAGAAGTATGCCACATAACATCCCGAGTTACTTCATATCAATTAGATTTTTTACCCTCTCAATTCCTCCTTCACCACTCACCCCTACCACACAACTCCTACCACAAATCCCTAGCAATGCATATGATCAATGCGGCAAAACAATGCATCCCTTTACATTGGAACACAAGTCGCCGTCCAACACTATCAGAATGGTTTAACAGAATATGCAAAATTGAGGAAATGGAAAATCTTATACATATTGCAAGAGATACACCGACATCATTTAGCAAAATATGGACTTGCTGGTTACACTATAAAACGACACCAGAATACATAAATTCCCTACACCCTGTCCCAGGATAAAATACTCCTCGGTGAAATACCATTACGATCTACGATGAGCCCAGCGCCCCCCAGGACCCTAGATCTTCCATGCTCACCTCAATCCCCCTATAACTTTTCCAAGGTAGATCACTCTTTATTCCCTCCTGACACCCTTTCTGAACATCCCAAGTGGTCAGGGAGACCAGAGACGGAACCCCTACCAATGCTCCTCCCTCTTTCCTCACCCCCCCTGATCCCCCCTTCCCCCCCTGATCCCCCCCTCTCCCACCACATACCCCCCCTCTTTACTCATTCATATGCTTCTGTATAACCACAACCACTACCTCAGCCCTAGCCTGCACCCCCCCTCATCCATACGCGTTCAACGAAATAATTCCGATGGTAGCTCCTTCTCTACCTGCCAGCCATGATACACTTACCGGCCCTTCTCTACCCCGTAGACCAATACACCGCAACGATATATACGACCCTACCTAGCCCTCACCTACTTACGGGTTACACCTCCGTCAACGGTATCAGACTCTAGTAACATCTTATCTCACCCCTACCTTGGTCTAAGGTAGTCCATTCCATCATAGCCTTGCTCATGAAGACTATTCCGGCACACCTCACTCTCACTACCCCTAAGTTGAATTGTATACGACACTGAAATTTCGTTCTTGTTCCCTTTTGGTGGGTGTATCAATACCTCAATACCCTTTTTGTACTTCAACTGTCCAAGATATCTGTAAATGCTTATTACGTTTCAATAAAATGTCTTTGGAAAAAAAAAAAAAAAAAAGAAAATTGTATCCAGTGTTAGATTGATAGGTAGTCTATAGTCTTGTTTGGTCTATAGGAAATTCTTCGGCACAGACCTGTCAGTGAATTATCATGGTAAGGTACATGGTATTTTGGTCTATAGTCTTGTTTGGTCTATAGGAAATTCTTCGGCACAGACCTGTCAGTGAATTATCATGGTAAGGTACATGGTATTTTGGTCTATAGTCTTGTTTGGTCTATAGGAAATTCTTCGGCACAGACCTGTCAGTGAATTATCATGGTAAGGTACATGGTATTTTGGTCTATAGTCTCGTTTGGTCTGTAGGAAATTCTTCGGCACAGACCTGTCAGTGAATTATCATGGTAAAGGTACATGGTATTTTGGTCTATAGTCTCATTTGGTCTATAAGAAATTCTTCGGCACAGACCTGTCAGTGAATTATCACAGTAAGGTACATGGTATTTTGGTCTATAGTCTCGTTTGGTCTATAGGAAATTATTTGGCACAGACCTGTCAGTGAAGTCAGTGAATTATCACGGTAAGGTACATGGTAGTTTGGTTTATAGGAAATTATTTGGCACAGACCTGTCAGTGAATTATCACAGTAAGGTACATGGTATTTTGGTCTATAGTCTCGTTTGGTCTATAGGAAATTATTTGGCACAGACCTGTCAGTGAAGTCAGTGAATTATCACGGTAAGGTACATGGTAGTTTGGTCTATAGGAAATTATTTGGCACAGACCTGTCAGTGAATTATCACGGTAAGGTACATGGTATTTTGGTCTATATTCTAGTTTGGTCTATAGGAAATTCTTTGGCACATACCTGTCAGTGAATTACCACGGTAAGGTACATGGTATTTGGGTCTATAGTCTAATTTGGTCTATAGGAAATTCTTTGGCACAGACCTGTCAATGAAATTTCATGGTACGGCACAAGGGTATTTTGCATGATCAACCTCCAGAGTGGATTTACTAAAGTAGTATAGACTGTTTACTAAAGCCTCGACCCGCTTCTGTCGCAGGTTCATGACTAAAAGAGACTGGAGTGTTCTGGCGGGGGGAAGTGGGTGGGCTGTCCCCCTGTCAAAACACAATAGAACAGCAGGGGGGTCGCTGTTACTAACATCAGATTGTTAGTACAGCGGCTCCGACCTGAGCTGTATGTTTATTTTTCCGGTGAACTAAAAATAACTAGTGGTGAGTACTAGGCTTTAGCAAAAGTGATTTTTCAATGTGCAAGGGAATTGCTTAGTAAATGAGCTTAGTGAATGAGAACAATCATTTGCAAACAAAAATGTCTGGTTGGGTATTCTTTGTAAAGTAAATTTTCACCCTATTCACTAAGCTAAATAAAAATGCACATGTTCTACTCCTTAAGTAAATCATCCCTAATGTGTTAGTGATAGAACACTGAATTAACATAATAGTTGGAAAGTGGAGGTACTGTGCTATGTGTTATTTGTAAACCTTCTCTAAAAAAAGTGTAGCGGCCTCACCCCTTCTTCTTCTCGGCTTGTTGTCTGGTCTAGGGGGATCAGGGAGGAGGGATGCGGTACACTACGGCCTATGTCCTCTAATGTGTAGAGGTGAAAGCCAACACCTGTTTACCTTCGGGCTGTGTGCATAACCCAGAGCCAAGTCCGTTCTACAGATGACCCCCCTTGTTCCCAGTAACTGAAGTTCCACACCACTGAAAAGGTCCAACTCTTATTTATTCTCTGACAGCAATAAATCGTCCTTTAACAGCAGACAGGTTGTGACCCAAAGAACAATTCAGTATAAGTGGGGAGTAGGTCAAGGCACAATCCTCAAATAAAACGAACCATTGTAGTGTCACCAATGGTTATTACACACAGCCGCTGCCACCGGCCGTGTAGAACAGGAACAGAATTACCTTCGCTGAGTGCAGCCCCTGTCAGAGGGAAGACATCCTTCCAAGAGAGTTACCAGAGGCCCCGCCGTCACCAGCAATGTTGCACCAGACTGTTCGGAGAGGTTACGCTCCCTGCCCTCTTTGGCTCAGATTCGGGCGCCCAACACCTTAGGGCCCCTCGGACTCTTATACCCCTGCGGAACCCAGTCGAAGGTACTGGGCCCCGGGCCTCCTCCGTAGTACCTCACCCCAGGCTGAAGGTGCCTGGGATGGACTCCATCTCCCGCTCTGGCCAGGGGAAGATGCCTGGGCGCGGCTGTGACCTCCGACTCTGAACCTCGTGTTGAGGGCGTCTCTCCCCTTTATCTCCTCTCCCGACAGGCACAGCAGGTTCCCCGCCCCGCCGTACGGCTGCCGAAACAGGACAAAAAGGGAACAGCACTGCAGTGATGGTTCACCCCAGCCCCGGGTGACAGTGCCACCCAGGGGCCGCAGGGAACTGAACACCACTGCAGTCCTCCACGAGTAAAAAGGGTCCCAAATTCCCTAACAATCAGTGCATCTGGGTCATACTACCACCCAGATGCTCCCCCTAAATTTAAATACCCGCTACAAAAGTATATTGTGAGTCTGTGTATTATTGAAGCTTACATAATTTTACTATTTCTTAACGTAATTTAAACACCTGCATTTTTGCAAGGTTATACACTTTGTTCCACCTTTTTTTGGCATGCAGGCCTATAAACGCCTTATCATCAGAAGTCATAATAAAAAGGTCTAAATTTTTTATTCCTAAAATGGCATCACAATAGGTTAAGTAAGTAAAATATTCCCAACATTATAACAGATCAGAACTCAAAAAAATCTATACATTTGCTATGCAAGACAATGGGGGTGACTTCCTAAAACTGGAGAGTGCAAAATCAGGTGTAGCTTTGCATAGAAACCAATGAGCTTCCAGTTGGTTGGTTTTTTGTCAAAGCTTAAAGTATAACTTTTTTCATTTTGGATAGAGCAAGGGAGGGATAAAACCCCTGTTTTAATGGGACCCAGATTTTTTTGTCACCTGTGTCCCATTGGGGAGATTTTCCTTCACTTCCTGCCCCTTAGCTAAACAGGAAGTTAAAGGAAATCCTCTTCAGGTGTGAAGACCTGGTGCAGTCTTCAAGCAGGTCATATGCTGAAAATTTCAACTGCACTGGTAATTATTTCAGGAGCACTGCTCATTGGATTTGGTTAACCCTGAAGATAACATGTGACTACTCTGGCCTCCATTTGCTAGAACATTGTGCTGAGGGAAACCAGTAGCAGCCAGTGCTAGGTCACTCTGTCATCATCTTTCTACACCTACCTTAAGGCAATGTTACTTTCTTTACCAACGACTGAAATGTTAGTTTAATGTTCTGACTGCACACATAACCAGCCACAAATGTTAAATTTAAAGTGGTTCTACCGCATAAAATAGTTTTACCTTAATGTATTCCTTGCCTTAGGGTAAAAAAACGTTTAGGCATCAGCATCCTCTCTCACCCCTCCCCCCTCCCCCCTTCCTCTTTTACTTACCTGAGCCCTCATTTGATCCAGCACTTTGCACTTCTGCAGCCCTTCCCTCCCCTTACTTCTGGGTCTCACTGGCTTTGCTGGGGCACCGAGAGCTATTGGCTCCCCTGCTGTCAATCAAAGCCAGTGATGGTGGAGCACGTGGCAGGGTCAAGTCCCACTGTCTGTACCAATGGACGCAGCAGTGGGGCTCAAGCGTGCCCCCATGAAAAGAGGCTTTCCATGGGGGCACTGGACAGAGAGGAGGGGCCAGGAGCTCCAGCGTGGGACCTGAGAAGAGGAGGTTCGCAGTCGCTCCATTGCAATTTCATTGCATAGAGCAGGTAAGTATAGACATGTTTGTTACCTTTACCTTTACATTCCCTTTAATTGTTGGCAATTTCAGACCTAAAGTGGTTGTAAACCCTTACACATACCCAGTGAAGTGACTGGCCTCAGGTGATACATAGACATGAAACAAATCCCCCTACATAAGTTGTACCTGTTTATCTGCAGTCTTCTCTTCGCTCCAGAATTTATACAGCTTGTCTGAACTTTCAGAAAGAAAAGGAAGGGAGCTCAAGTTACACTCTGCAAAGCTCAGTGAGGGAAGCTGGGAACTGATTGGAGGGAAGAGACGCATCCCTCTTCACACAGCACACAGGAACAGAGCTGATGCTGTCAATCACAGGCTGTGTTGATGGAGCTCCCTCCCCTGTCACCTTTTAATCTCTTGGTGTCAAGGAAACTTGTCAGAAGTGCCCCATACAGATAGCAGGGGAGCAAGGCAGGTGAGAGAAAGCACACTCAGTACTCTGGATTAAGACACAACAGAGGGATATATTGTGTTCGTATTTCCTGTCATAGGTGTACAACCACTTTAAAATGCTGGTTACATATTGATGCCTAATGTATTTTATTTGGAAAACTCTTAATCTGTCTTGCACTGTTCTTTTATTTCACTCAAGGGCATTTCCTTGCTTTTCAGTAATACTTTATTAGTCTATGCAATATTCGTCAGTCAGGAAATTGCATGATTTACCCGATACATTCCTCGAACCACGATGAAGTGTAAAAATATACAGTGTGTAAAATATGTGACATCTAAACCATAAAGTAGAGGTCGTGAAACAAGCCCTAAGTTTCATTTAAAGCTGAACTCCAGGCACACAGCTAAACACTCAGATAAAATTCATATACAGTACATGGCTATTTTACCTGCCAACATATTTGTATTTCTGTTCATCCAGTACTGAGATTTACACAGTTCTGTCACATAGCACAACCTTTTCTGGCAGGGCAGGAAGACTGGTAACATTAACCATTCTTGTTCCTCGTCAGCTTATAACTTGACAGTGGAAGGAGAAGCAGCACATTGGGGAGGTTGTCTCTTTTTTCAGTCTGCTTTTTCCTTCTGTTAGCATATTAGCACTGCAAAACAACTGACTGGTTCTTTGTGCTGCTTCAATACGTGCTGATGTGCGGGGAGCACCACTGGCACCAGCAATCAGCCAGGATGCCCATACCATGCCAGGAGCCGGGAGAGAGGCCCAAGCGAACCCAGGGCTGCATCCCCTTTATCACACTGGCGTGGCTGGAGTGGAGAGGAGTCCGTGCTTAGAGCGTCGCCGTCCGCTCGCAGCAACGGATGAACTCCCCACAGCGCACGCCATAAGATGGTGATGGACGCCGGCGTGATGACGTCAAGATTGATCTCCCACGCAGCGGCATCCAGCGTGGCGCCGATACGTAGCTGGACAGGCCCGCCCAAGCCCCCGAGCCCAGCAAGGATGTTGTGATCCAATTGTCTTGTTAACTTATGTCTTTATATGGAGCCTTATGGCCAAGATATATGTATAACTTATGTGGTTTTAATAAAATGTACTTTTTTTCAAAAAATTCATTGTTCCACCTATGTGCTTCATTCGAAGTCCCAAACTCGCCCCCCTCTTGAGTACACATTGATTAGGGATGGAGACATCTATCTAGGGTGTCTCATCTAAAGTCCCGTAGTTCCCTTTTCCCCAATTCCCCCTTCTTTACCAGGTTCTTTATAATGTTGCCATTTATTGAGGTATAAACCACTTAAGACCCGGACCATTATGCAGCCTAAAGACCTGGCGACTTTTTGCGATTCGGCACTGCGACGCTTTAACTGACAATTGCGCGGTCGTGCGACGTGGCTCCCAGACAAAATTGGCGTCCTTTTTTTCCCAAAAATAGAGCTTTCTTTTGGTGGTATTTGATCACCTCTGCGATTTTTATTTTTTGCGCAATAAACAAAAATAGAGCGACAATTTTGAAAAAAATTCAATATTTTTTACTTTTAAATATATATATATATTATAATAAATATGCCCAAAAACATTTATATAAAAAAACATTTTTTTCCTCAGTTTAGGCCAATACGTATTCTTCTACATATTTTTGGTAAAAAAAAAATCGCAATAAGTGTTTATTGATTGGTTTTCGCAAAAGTTATAGCGTCTACCAAATAGGGGATAGTTTTATTGCATTTTTATTAATAATTTTTTTTTCTAGTAATGGCGGCGATCAGCGATTTTTATTGTGACTGCGACATTATGGCGGACACATCGGACACTATTTTGGGACCATTGTAATTTTTACGGCGAACAGTGCTATAAAAATGCACTGGTTACTGTAAAAATGACACTGGCAGTGAAGGGGTTAACCAGGAGGGGGCGCTGTAGGGGTTAAGTGTGCCCTGATGTGTGTTTATTACTGTGTGGGGGCGTGGCTTAGCGTGTGACGTCACTGATCGTCGTTCCCTATGACAGGCTCACTAGGAAGCACGGGGAGAGGTTTGTTTACACTTACCTCTCCCCGTTCTTCCTCTCTGTGACCCGATCGCCGGACACCGGCGGCGATCGGGTCTGCTGTTCCCGCGGGGCGTGTCACGGAGAAGAGTACCGGGTGGCGAGCGTGCCGCCGGCGGTGCGCTCACGACCCACGGCTGGGATCTTAATGGGGACGTACCTGTACGCCCTTGTGCCCAGCCGTGCCATTCTGCCGACGTACATCGGTGTGCGGCGGTCCTTAAGTGGTTAAAGTATTACTTTATTTATTTTCATTTTTTGGATAGAGTGGAGATGGAATGGAATGTCTGTCAGTTTGTATTGCTGTCTGGGTCCCTGTTAAGGAGATTCACCCTGTTTGTCACCTCTCAGGTAAACCCTTCCTTTCTCTATCCAAAATGAAAGAAAAAAAAAAAGTTTTGACTATAGTTCTACTTTAATGAGCACAGTGCTAATTTAATTAGTGTATTTTATAACTTTTACTCAAACTTTAAAAATTCCTAATTAAAGAGAAACTTCAATGCATTTTTAATTAGCACCTATTTAAAAGTTATGATTGACATTTCACTCTAGTAGCTCTCTGTATTTCACTGGACTCACTCAGCTGCCTTTTTCAATAAGTGCATAGATAAACATCTCAACTATTTATTTTTTCCGTCATTTAGAGCAGGCAGGGAGAGTTGTACTGTGAGAAAATAACAGCAGACATAGGGAACCTTAACATAAGATATTCATGTTTTGGCACGGGACACCCTCCAAGTTACACATACACATTCAGTCCTTATATTCTTAACAAGTATTGGAGATGCGATTGTCCCGATGGAACACTCTACCATATCGTTTGGTAATGTAATCTCCTACTCCCAGACACGTCTATCCCTGTGAAGAAATTGATCCCCCACATCTTCTCAGCAGCAAGAGAGAAACTTCCACTACACTGGAGATCAGAACCTGCACCAATGCAAAATGCCTTTATTTATGTATTTTCTTTTTCGTACATCACGGGACACAGAGCGACTTAGTCATTACTAATGGGTTATATAGTTTACCTTCAGGTGCTGGCACTGGCAACTTCCAAACCGGAAGTACCCTCCCCTATATAAGCCCCTCCCATCCGGGAGCACCTCAGTTTTTTGCCAGTGTCTAAGGTGTTGGCCAAAGAGTAACATGTGTTTTCACTGGGCTTGCGTACAGGTTCTTTTACGGGCCTTAGTAAGCTGTTCCGGATCCCACCAAAAAAGCTTCATAGCTAAACGGTCAGTACCCGGGCCTTGCAGCAGAAGAGCAAGGTTTTGCCTGTAATGCCTCTCTTAGGAGGGCTGGACCCTGGGATCCAGAGCTCTGGTCATACCCACGACCAAGATGTTGTCTGTGCAGGGTGCTATACAGGTCCAGGGGAGTGGAATCCTTGGGAACCCGGTCCCTATAGGTTTAATTACAATGCCTGCCGTGATAGGTGAAGTTTGGGCTTCTGTGGACCAAACAGAGTCCTGCGGCGGGGAACAGGTAAGTGGGGGCCCCCAGGAACTTGGTTCTATTGGGGGACCCCCAAGCCTAATTTGTCTTTCTGTCTGTTACCTAACGGTATTCCCGCTAATATCTGTGTATGCCTGTAACTACTGAAAAATGTAAAATTTTAATAGTAGTCAAGAAAAAAAAAAAAAAGAGGACCACGGTACCTGTGTTAAACCACAAGAGGCCGCTGTGGTCCATTTTTTCTTGTCATATGGATCTTTGGTTTTCTCAAGTCAAAAGATCCAGGCAGTTGGTAAGTTTCTCTGTGGGAATCCACTTCCTCTGCCCTGTTGCTGCGCTCATCCACCGCACAGGCCCTCCGGCAAAAAGGGCCCTGGCTCCTAGTCCCTGTTTGATTTTCAAAAAGGGCGCCAATGGCGCACGGGCGCACGTGCGGGCGCGTGCACGCGCCTCCTATGAAAAAAAAGGGGGCGGGGCGGGTGGATGACGCTCGATGCACGCCACGGCGCTTCTGCGCATGTGCAGGCGTCCCAGCTTGTATAAAGACACAGTACAAGTGTCAGCTGGATGCAAACAGAGCTAGCAACAAACAGTGGCACACAGAGGCGGTTGATGCAGGCATCCCCATAGAAAGGCACTTTAGTGGACACCAGCTGGTATATAGCAGCAACTGTGTTAGACTATTACCAGCAAAATTGGTGTATGACGACGGGAATACCTCAGCTTTGTGCTTAAAGGATATGTCGTCCAGACGCTCCGGAAATAAGTCTTCCAGGAAGCCAAAGGGGTCTCCATCGGGCTCTGAGGATATTGGGCATGCTTGTACTGCACCAATCTCCCCTGAGAATTCAGAGGTCAGTAGCCGTAGAAACCCCGCAGGAGTGCCTGGTGCTGCGGCTGTCCCCAGTCCACCTGCTCCTGTATATATAACAGAGGAGGTTTTATCCTCAACTCTGGGAGGATTGGAAGAGAGATTAACAGCATTGATCGCTGCTTCCCTGTCACAGGGAAAGCGCGTCCGATCTCCGTCTCCTCCTTCAGAGTGCCTGTTAGTGGAGGAACAGCCCCACACAGAGATCGACCTACCTGAAGGGGATCAGGATGAGGTTGATTCAGTTATGGAGGAATCAACAGTGGAAGAACCTTTCTCAGCATCTCAGGCTGAAAGATTATGGGTTCAGTCTCTGACTAACATGGTCCGATCAGCATTTAAAATGCCTCTGGCGGAACCATCAACCACTACGGTTTCCTCGCTGGGGTCGCTAAAAGCTCCCCAGGCTGTCTGTTCCTTCCCAATCCACCCTTTATTAGAAGGGCTTATTTACCAGGATTGGGAGCATCCTGATAAAATATTTGCTCCCCCCAAGAGATTTCCGGTGATCTATCCCATGGAGGATAAGTTCATAAAAAAATGGAGGGTCCCTACAGTGGACGCAGCCATCTCTTCTGTGAACAAATCACTGACATGTCCAGTAGATAATGTTCCAATGTTCAAAGACCCAATAGATAAAAAATTGGAGTCTTTACTAAAATCTGCTTGATCTACAGCAAGCATGGTGACACAACCTGTGGTAGCAGCGATTGGAGTCTGCCAAGCAGTGAAAGATCAGTTGAAACAAGTCTTAAGGGACTTACCAGATCAGCAGGCTCTTGCCCTAGCTGACCTGCCTAGAGCCTTGTGTTTTGCGGTGGACGCCATAAAGGATACAATCCAACAGGCCTCCCGCTTTACGCTGTCTGTAGTACATATGCGTAGGCTTCTGTGGCTCAAAAACTGGTCTGCTGAAGCTCCCTGTAAGAAACTGCTGGTTAGCTTCCCATTTCATGGAGAACGCTTATTTGGAGAAGATCTGGACAAATATATCCAGAAAATTTCTGCCGGTAAAAGTTCACTCTTACCGGTTAAGAACAAGATTAGAAGTCCTTCTTTTAAGAGGCCTACTTCTCCAGTCCCGGGCACATCGGCTGTGAAACAGTTCCGACGGCCTCCGCGGTCAAATTCAGGGGGCAGAAATCAGGGACAATCACAGGGTAACAAGAAGCCCTGGATCAAGAGAGGTACAAAACCTCCCCCCAAGTCATGAAGCGTTGCCCCCACTCAATCGGGTGGGGGGAAGGCTTCAGTTGTTCACAGAGACCTGGCGGGACACCATCAGAGACAGATGGGTGCTCTCCGCAGTAAGTCTGGGATACAAGCTGGAGTTAAAAGGCACTCCTCCTGCCCAATTTATGAGGTCAAACGTGCCAAGAGATCCCCAGAAGAGAGGATCCCTCCTTCTGGCACTAGAACAACTATTGCTCCAAGGTGTAATCATGAAGGTTCCCCTGGAAGAAAGCGGATTCGGGTTTTACTCGAACCTTTTCACAGTCCCCAAACCAAATGGGGACGTGAGGCCCATATTAAATCTAAAAGGGCTAAACAAGTTCCTAAATATCAGGACTTTTCGGATGGAGTCGATCCGATCGGTGGCCACCGCCCTACAAGGGCAGGAATGGTAAGCCTCGATCGACATAAGGGATGCTTATCTGCATATTCCCATCTTTCCGGCCCACCAGAAATTTCTACGCTTTGCAGTAGAAGGGCGCCATTTTCAGTTCAGAGCCTTACCTTTCGGTCTGGCCACAGCACCACGAGTGTTCACAAAAGTTCTGGCCCCACTATTGGCCAATCTAAGAACACAAGGTGTAACGATAATGGCATATCTAGACGACCTGCTACTAATAGACCACTCAGTGGAAAAGCTGGAAGTGGCTATTCACAAGACAATCAAGTATCTGGAATATCACGGTTGGATTATCAACCGGGACAAGTCAGCTCTAAGACCAGTCAAAAGTCTGGAATACTTAGGGCTAAGGCTGGATTCAAATCAGAGAAAGATTTTCTTACCTCCAGAGAAGGTGTCGTCTTTAAAAGATTTGACCCACTTAGTGGGTACAAAAAGAAAACCATCCATACGCCTGTGCATGAGGCTGCTGGGAAAAATGGTGGCTTCATTCGAAGCAGTACCCTACGGTCAATTCCATTCAAGGAATTTGCAAAGGGCCATACTGTCAGCCTGAAACAAAAAAGTTCAGGCTTTAGACTTACCAATGTCCCTGTCCCCTTCCGTTCGCAAGAGCCTCCATTGGTGGTTGGTGCCCCAGAATCTGGAAAAAGGGAAACCCTTCAGTCCGGTTTCTTGGAAGGTGGTCACTACAGATGCCAGCCTCATAGGCTGGGGGGCAGTACTGGAGCAATGGTCTCTCCAGGGCAAGTGGTCAGAAGCAGAAAAGGCCCTGCCCATCAATCTCTTAGAGATACGAGCAGCCCGGTATGCCCTAGTAGCATGGACATCCAAACTCCAAGGGTCCCCTGTCAGAATTCAATCAGACAATGCCACAGCAGTGGCATATATCAATCACCAGGGTGGCACCAGGAGTCGTGCAGCCCAGAGGGAAGCAAATTGCATCCTGGAATGGACAGAAAGATATGTCCCAGCCATATCCGCGGTTTTCATCCCAGGAGTGGAAAATTGGAGAGCGGACTTTTTAAGTCGCCAACAATTATGCCCGGGGGAATGGTCTCTTCACCCCGAGGTTTTCCAGGCAATATGCCAGCGGTGGGGAACACCGGATGTAGATCTGCTAGCATCCAGATTCAACGCAAAGGTGGACAGATTTGTGTCTCGCACAAGGGATCCCCTAGCTTGCGGCTCGGATGCCCTAGTGTTCCCTTGGGATCAGTTCAAGCTGATATATGCATTCCCACCGCCACAATTGTTACCACGATTAATCCGCAGAATCAGGGTAGAAAAGAAACCAGTGATTCTGGTGGCTCCAGCGTGGCCCCGAAGGGCATGGTACGCGAAGATTGTAAAAATGTCAGTGAGGAGTCCTTGGACCCTCCCACATCGTCCGGACCTGCTGTCGCAAGGACCGATATACCACCCTTCCTTACCAGCCCTAGGTTTGACGGCTTGGCTATTGAAGCCCACATTCTGAAAAAGAGAGGGCTCTCTAATCCTGTGGTATCTACCATGATCAATGCCAGGAAGCCGGTATCCAGGCAGATCTATTATAGGATCTGGAAGGCGTACATTACGTGGTGTGAGGCCAAGAAATGGCATCCACGTAAGTACGTGATAGGTAGGATTTTGGACTTCCTACAGTGGGCTGTAGATAGGAAGCTGGCCTTGAGTACTATCAAGGGTCAGATTTCGGCCTTGTCAATATTTTTTCAAAGGCCCTTGGCTTCGCATTCACTAGTCAAAGCTTTCATACAAGGAGTGATGCGTATTAGCCCTCCGGTTAGTATTCCCATATGTCCATGGGACTTAAACCTGGTTCTGTCGGTTCTACAGAAACAACCGTTTGAACCATTGCAACACATTTCCTTGGTTCTTCTCACCAGGAAATTGATTTTCTTAGTAGCCATTTGTTCGGCTAAAAGAGTATCGGAATTAGCCGCCTTGTCCTGTAAGGAGCCATATCTGGTTGTCCATAAGGACAGAGTAGTGTTACGTCCTCATCCAGCCTTTCTTCCTAAGGTGGTATCGAGGTTTCATTTGAACCAAGATGTGGTTCTTCCTTCTTTTTTCCCCAAACCTAGCTCGGTAGAGGAAAAGTTATTGCATTCTTTGGATGTAGTAAGAGCAGTTAAAGCTTATCTAAAAGCCACTGCTCAGATTCGCAGAACGGATACTTTGTTTATTCTGCCGGAAGGCCCTAGAAAGGGTCAGGCAGCATCAAAATCTACTTTAGCCAAAAGGATTCGACAGGTCATAATACAAGCCTATGGCTTGAGAAAGAGACCGCCTCCGTTCAAAGTTAGGGCGCACTCCACAAGAGCAGTTGGAACTTCATGGGCAGTGCATCACCAGGCCTCCCTGGCTCAAGTCTGTAAGGCCGCAACATGGTCTTCAGTACACACGTTTACTAGATTCTACCAGGTAGACGTTAGAAGTCAGGAGGATGTCGCCTTTGGGCGCAGTGTGTTGCAGGCCGCAAAAGATCCTCATGCCTGATGGCGCCCAGCTTATGTATCCCTCCCCTCATTTGGCATTGCTTTGGGACGTCCCATTAGTAATGACTAAGTCGCTCTGTGTCCCGTGATGTACGAAAAAGAAAAAGGGATTTTTATAACAGCTTACCTGTAAAATCCTTTTCTTGGAGTACATCACGGGACACAGAGCTCCCACCCCTCTTTTTGGGACACTTATTGCTTTGCTACAAAACTGAGGTGCTCCCGGATGGGAGGGGCTTATATAGGGGAGGGTACTTCCGGTTTGGAAGTTGCCAGTGCCAGCACCTGAAGGTAAACTATATAACCCATTAGTAATGACTAAGTCGCTCTGTGTCCCGTGATGTACTCCAAGAAAAGGATTTTACAGGTAAGCTGTTATAAAAATCCCTTTCTATTGGATGCTAGACAGATAGATGAAAGACTTATTCACTAGGATCAATGGGTTGATTTACTAAAACTGGAGAGTACAAAAATCTGGTTAATAAAGCTGTTTAATTAATTTTTAACTACTTGCTGCGGCATTTTCACCCCTTCCTGCCCAGGCCAATTTTTAGCTTTCAGTGCTGTTGCACTTTGAATGATAATTGTGTGGTCATGCAGCACTGTACCCAATCAAAATTGTTATAATTTTTCAAGACAGATCGAGCTTTCTTTTAGTGGTTCTTAATTGCCACTGGGTTTTAATTTTTTGCTAAACGCATAAAAAAAATTCCCAAACATTTAAAAAAAAACTTTTTTTCTTCGACTCTGTTGTAAAATTTTGTAAATACGTAATTTTTCTCTGTCTCTGATGTGTGCTGATGAGGCAGCGCTGATGGGCACTGATAGGCGGCACTGATAGACATCACTGATGGGCACTGACAGGTGGCACTGACATGCATCAATAATGGGCACTGGTTGGCAGCACTGATGGGCACTGTTGAGGCTACACTGATAGTCTGGATACTGATGGTAAGTGCTCTGATTATCAGCGTGAATGTCCCCTGTGTGGATTGCCCCTTACCAGCAAATCCTGTTTACACTGTGATCAGCAGTGATTGGGCACAGCTGGTCACATAGTAAAGGGCTGTGTGTTTGGCTCTTTACCCCGATCTGTAAACAGCGGTGTCTAAAAGACACAGCAATCACAGATCTTTACCAATGCCTGCCGCAGGGGGCACACAGGAAGCACGATCATGGGAGGACATCATTAGATGCCCTCCCGGAAATGTGTAACCACGCTGCAGCCATCATTTGGATATAGCACGGTCGTGAGGAGGTTAATATTTAAAACTAACTTACCCACCCATCCATGTCTTTATGCTTTACTTTGCTGATAAATCACTTTGAAAACCACCTCCTAGCATTCCTGGCAGTGGTGATCTTAAGTAAGGGCAGATGATTCTTGTAGCATTTGCTTCCTGGCATCCATCTGCCCATAGCTTAGGCATGCAGGCAGGAAGGTGTGCTTAGCTGAGAAAACCCATCCTCCCCTCCTGAGGACTCCAGGAATGTATGACATAATTTGAAAATAGGAAGTAACTGAAGTTTAAAAAAAGTTTAAAACAAGTAAATATGATATATTTTCCTATCTATTTACTAATGCTAGCAGCATAAGGATTAAAAATAGTCAATGATGACTAAGAAGTCGATTCACTAAGAGTTAAATAATGGCCAGAAAAATGTGGTAAAATACCACATGTGGTAAATCAGTTCAATTAAAAAAAAATTGGCATTGGCCAGGATCTGTCAAAAAACACCCTTTGGGTCAGGGACCCCCAGGTTGTTTTTTGAAAATGCTGATTGCTCAGCAGTGGGCCAGGAAGCCGGCCGCCGTGTCCTTAACAACTGGTGACTCATCAGCTGTCAGCAGGCTTCCCTGCTTATCGGCAGGGGGCTTATCGGAATTTGGAAGTCCCCTTTAACAAGGGAAGCTCCATTTCCCGGGCCCCCCCATGTGAATAAGTATGGGGTAAATTTGACCCCTACCCATTCACCAAAAAAAAAAAAAGAAGTGTAGTGTAACATAACACAAGAGATGTTTTTTGACAAGTCCTGTATTAAATATTGTGTCTTCTTCCTCCGGTGTTTCTTATTCCTCCGCTGTCTTCTCCCTCCAATGTTTCTTCTTCCCTCGCCGGTGATGTTTTCTTTATCTGCCGCTGCCCACTAAACGGTCTTCTTTCGACACTGGCTGCCTTTGTTGTGTCTGATCCCGCTATCTAACATTTCTTAAATAGCCATGGGGAGTGGCCATCCAGGCGGGGTCTCCGGTTGACGTTATTCGGGTTGGAAGAAGACCGTTTAGCGGGCAGCGACGGATGAAGAAGACATCACCGGAGAGAGAAGAGGGAGAAGAAACACCAGAGAAAGAAGACAACGGAGGAAGAAGAAACCACCGGAGGGAGAAGACAGCGGAAGGAGAAGACAGCAGAGGGAGAAGACAGCAGAGGAAGAATAAACCACCGGAGGGAGAAGAAACCCTGGAGGAAGAAGACATGATTTTTAACAAAGGACTTGTCAAAAACCATCTCTTGTGTTTTGTTACCCTTCACTCTTTTTTTTGGGTGAATGGGTAGGGACTGAGTACCCCATACTCATTCACATGGGGGGGGCGTGATCTGGGGGTCCGCTCGTTAAAGGGGGCTTTCAGATTCCGATAAGCCCCATTTCCACAGACCCAGACAACTGCAGCCCAGGGTTGTCGGGAAGAGGCTCTTTTCCCCATCAGCATGGGGACAAGGTGCTTTGGGGTGGGGGGGGGTAGAGCTCCCCAAAGCACCCACTCCTCCATGTTGAGGGCATGTTGCCTGATATGGTCAGGAGGGGGGCACTCCCTCGTCCCCCCCTTTTCTGACCTGCTGGACTGCATGCTCGAATAAGAGTTTGGTATTGATTCAGGGGGGGACCCCACGCCGTTTTCAAAAATAAATAAAATTAAAATTCGAAGGTCCTGGTATGGACTGGGGAGGAGGACTGTAACAGCACCCCTAATATGAAAGGGGTTAACGCTGTTTACGACCTTCCCTCTCCTTGACACACATTCGCTACCGATCCTCCACAGTCAGGTGACCATTTCCCAGAGGAATAATCCTTCCAGAAGAACGAGACAAACGCTCTGTATCTTTCCAAAATAGACTGACCCTTTATTGAAAAACACTGCAACTTATATACACATAGAGAGGAGTTTCTTATTTTCCTCTTACCATAATACACCTCTGACCAGACCCAATTTACATGAGCCAATTAACTACAGCTGCTGACTCAGACACATGACCTTTCTGTCTCCCAATACACATCTCTTAGAAGACAACAGGTTAGCTAATCCCTTTCTAGTTTAAATGATTATGCATGACCCTTATATTCAGCAGACTGTCTGGCTGCCAGAGTACAATACCTATAATTACAGGCTTAACTCAAACACGCCACAATAGACAATGGAATGTAATCACACCCCATCACAGCAAGTATTACATAACAGCCCACACACAGTATATACACAATCTATACAATCTATATACAGCATTGAATCTGATTAGCACAGATCATACTGGGGTTCTCATTCACCCTGTGCCCCTAATAGAGACACAGGGTGGTTTACACATAAGAGGCATTGGGGAAGCTGAAGCAAGGGTATCTCATACTTTCTAGGAGATTCTGGGTTCCCCGGGCCCTCCCGTTACATCTCTCCCCTTTCGACAGAAGACTAACACAGGAGGAGACCCCAGACGGGTTGACTCCAAAGGTAGTCCATAGTTCCATTCCTCTAATGCCGGTATCCACACAGTACCCCAAATAACTTGCTCCAAACAGAGCATTACTTACCCAGCCAACCTCTGCCTCTCTCAGAGAACATACCCGCTGCTGGGGAGAGGCCTGGATTGGCCCTTCTCCCTGGGGTCCTTTCAGCTGCTGGAGAGAAGACAGGGTGACTGGGCTCAGTCCATCATGCTGTTGGGGATCTGGGCCGACTGCCCAGCATCCCTGGAGTATACCAGTGGAGACTGAAGTCCCATCCACTTGGGGTAGGTGAAAATCCCCCAGTGCTTGCAAAGCAAGGCTGACATCCTCCTGTCTCAGTGTCACACCATTTTCTGGGGTTGTGTCAGCGAGGACCGAAGTCCCATCCAGTACCACAGGAACTCCCTCTTCTGTTAGTTGGGAGCAGAGGCCCGCGGCACTCTGCTCTGTTGCCAGCCCTTGTGCTGGGTTGCTGTGAGTGGAGACCGCAGTCCCATCCACCGATATCAGCTCAAGTGGCAGTTGTGTGCAGCAGCCAGTAGCATTCTGCCCTGCTGCCAGTGATTCAGCTGGGGTAAAAGCTTTACCACCTCAGCTTGTTGCTGGAGAGACGGGCCAACTGCCCCAGCTCCCTGAAACTCCATACTTGTTTCCGGTGCTGGGCAGAGGTTGCTAGCACTCTGCCCTGTTGCCAGCACTTCTGCTGGGGACACCACACCATCTGCTCTGGCTAACTGTTGGGGAGGGAAAAGGGCTGCTTCTCCTCCCTGCATCTCTGAAACCCACTGGGAAAGAGGAACCATCACCTTCTCACCTCGGGTCTCCAAAACTGCCACGGGTGTAGAGCAGGGGGCTGCAGTACTCTGTCCTGCTGCCAGTACTTGGGCAGGCGATGCATAATCCCTAACATCCTCTGAACAGTCCCTTAAGTCCATACCTTCTGTAATCTGTGGCTGGGGAGATGAGCCAACTGCCCTAGCTCCCTGGAACTCCATATCATCCACTTCGGCTTTAGGGATGGCAATCTTCAGATTTTCCACTGCCGATTCTTCAGCCAGGATTTCAGAGTTGTCCACTGGTATTTCCTGATAGTCCCAGGCAAAGGTAGCACCACCCTGCTGCTGAGCAGATTCTAGCAGCTGTCTGTAGGCGATCTCCGATTGCCGTATTTCTGCCATTCTCCGCTCATGTTGTCGCTCTAGTTCTCTCTCTTGTCGCTCTCGTTCTCTCTCTTGTCGCTCTCGTTCTCTCTCTCTTGTCGCTCTCGTTCTCTCTCTTGTCGCTCTAGTTCTCTCTCTTGTCGCTCTAGTTCTCTCTCTCTTGTCGCTCTAGTTCTCTCTCTTGTCGCTCTAGTTCTTTCTCTTGTCGCTCATCCTGCAGCTGGATGTCTTTAATGGCTTCCTGTATGGCGGTCTCTGATGGGTTAGTACCACAGAATGCAAACCGCTGTCAAACTCATTGCTGAAACAAGTCTTCAACTGACCGGGGTCCTGCATCACCATCCCTCTGATCCATCTCGGCTAGCTCCCTGATCAAGGTGGCCTTGTTCTTTGTCCCACCGGTCCCTCCACAGCTCTCAAGTAAATCTTTCAGCATGGCTTTCCTGCAGGCTGCATAGCTGGTCATTCACTGTGGTGGTTTGGAGTGTCCCAGTAACTGGAGGGAAAATATCCCACCGCTGCCAACCAATGTAACAGAACCTCTAATATGAAAGGGGTTAACGCTGTTTACGACCTTCCCTCTCCTTGACACACATTCGCTACCAATCCTCCACAGTCAGGCTACCACTTCCCAGAGGAATAATCCTTCCAGAAGAATGAGACAAACGCTCTGTATCTTTCCAAAATAGACTGACCCTTTATTGAAAAACACTGCAACTTATATACACATAGAGAGGAGTTTCTTATTTTCCTCTTACCATAATACACCTCTGACCAGACCCAATTTACATGAGCCAATTAACTACAGCTGCTGACTCAGACACATGACCTTTCTGTCTCCCAATACACATCTCTTAGAAGACAACAGGTTAGCTAATCCCTTTCTAGTTTAAATGATTATGCATGACCCTTATATTCAGCAGACTGTCTGGCTGCCAGAGTACAATACCTATAATTACAGGCTTAACTCAAACACGCCACAATAGACAATGGAATGTAATCACACCCCATCACAGCAAGTATTACATAACAGCCCACACACAGTATATACACAATCTATACAATCTATATACAGCATTGAATCTGATTAGCACAGATCATACTGGGGTTCTCATTCACCCTGTGCCCCTAATAGAGACACAGGGTGGTTTACACATAAGAGGCATTGGGGAAGCTGAAGCAAGGGTATCTCATACTTTCTAGGAGATTCTGGGTTCCCCGGGCCCTCCCGTTACAAGGACCTTGAACAATTATTTTTTCAGCTGTGAGCGGTGAAGCCTGCTGACAGCTGATGAGTCATCGGTTGTCAAGGACCCAGTGGCCGGCTTCCCAGCTCCTTAGCAACCAACTATTTGTCAAGAAACAGCCTAGGGGTCCCCCGACAAATACCACATGTAATACCGCCAGCTAAACCCTGGTGGTAATTATCGCATGCTTTTTATCGCTCTGGTCCGTTTGTGAGTTGGACTTAAGAGCTTTTTATTCAGTATTTACCAGCACATTTTTTTTCTGTAAATACCGCATAATATACTGCATGCAATAATTTATGCAAATTAGTCACCCGTTACTCTTATCACATGCAGTAAAGCTCTGTGAGATGACCCCTATGAGAGTAAAGTTCCACTTTAAGCTGAATGTAAGGTTAAATAATATGAATATTTCGATTTGAGTATTCACATCAGTTTGTGTGTTCTTAGCACAGCCATACACTGTCAAGTGATTATAATGAAGTGATACAAGCATTGTTTTCCATAAAGTGGGATGGTAGTTGTTTATACTAATTAACTAGTCAGAACATTGCAGGTGATTCTTATTGATTGCAGATATTTCCAAACATAATGGAAAGTCTCTGTGATGAAGCATCACACTCATCATTGTGGAGTGTGCAGTAAGCTAGAAAAATTGCAGGTCTCCAACTGCCTGTCATTCTCAGTAAGGAATCTGCTCAACTGTAGGCAGCCTTATTGTTATGGATCCATAGCTCTATAGTGTGAAATACTGTATTATGCTGGCTGCTTACAAATAAATGACGCCATTGTGTATTTGTAACTTGCTTACCTAACCACTTACAGTACAAGCGAATATTGTACAGTGTGCAAAGCACAAAATGAAAAAGAGTCAAGTCTTAACTGATCTATGACTGCTGTTAAAAAATACACTACAACTGACAAATGAATATTGTTATTTGGATTTGGTAAGCATTTTTTCTAGTATGCAGAGCAAGGTAAACCACTGAAGATCAATATTTTCTATTGGGAAATTTACATTCCTAGAACTGACTAGCTGCAATGAATTGTCTAGTTTTTCCACTCACACCAATCAACAATGTACAGTACAGGCATACCCCACTTTTAAGTACACAATGGGACCAGAGCATGTATGTAAAACGAAAATGTACTTAAAGTGAAACAATACCTTTTGTCACTTCTAGGGTGTAGTGGGGGGTCAGGGGCTGTAGTGGGGGTGTCAGGAGATGTAGTTGAGGTCTCAGGGACTGTAGTGGGGGTGTCAGGGGCACACTGGAACAGGGTGGGCTATGCTCTCAGAGCTTCAGCTCCTTCTACTGCGGCTGCAAAATGTCTGAATAGTACTTGTGAGGCACTTTACACACACTTGTGGGTATGTCCTTACTCGCGAGTGTATGTAAAGTGAGTGTACTTAAAGCGGGGTATGCCTGTACATTAAAAGCAGTATTAAACCCAAAACCAAAAACGTAATATATTGCAGCTGAATACGTTTTTTTCTTTTAGTCTTTTTCCCCCCTGTTTTCACCTGGTGATCTGGCCAGTAACACTCCTCCTGTATTAGAGTGCCCCCACTCTGGATGAATGAACACAGGGAGCACCTTTGGACAGTGGCATTTTTAACCACTTGAGCTCTGGAAAGTTTTACCCCATCCTGACCAGGCCATTTTATGCAACACAGCACTGCGTTACATTAACTGACAATTGCGCGGTCATGCGACACTATAACCAAAAACAATGTTTGCCCTTTTTTTCCCACAAATAGAGCTTTATTTTGGTGGTATTTTTTTTTTCTTTTTGTTTTTCTTGATTTTTTCTTTATTTTATTATTTTTTATTTTTACGTATTCTTTATTTTATTTTATGTAGCGGGGTGCTAGATTGCAGGGACCTAGTTGCCAAATTTAGGGGGTCATCTGAGTGGTCTTTAACAAGATGTGTGATTTGATTACTTTGTCTTGTCACTTTTGCGTCTGTGTGTAGTTCCCCCTTGGAGGCCTAGGTGGCGCTGTTATCAGCTCTGAGGGTGGAATGGCAGATGCTGAGGTGGCGCTTGGATGTCCCTCCACAGCTCCCGTATGGTGGGTTGGTCTTTGGGCCCGCTGTGCATGCTGGGGAGGGGTATTTAAGCGGAGGAGTCCTCATGTGCGGGGTCTTTTTTCGCACCCAGGCACCTTCAGCCTGGGTGCGCGCGCTTGGAGCGGAGGAAATGTGGGGCCTTCCCCCACCGCGAGGCTACTTGCACACCAGTCCCAGGCACCTTTAGCCCTGGGACTGCATCGGTCATCGGCCCCTGGCGGCTCCGGCCAGAGTCGCCCTAGATAAAGGGAATCTGAGGGATGCTACTTGAGAGGAGGTAGAGTGTCCGAGCTGCACTCCGGCTGCCAGTGCATAAACGCCTGTCCGGGGGAGCCATCACCGGTTGCCAGAATTGCAAATAGAACTGTCCAGTTTTGAATACCCACTCGGGACCGAGTGGTGGTGAGAACTTTGAATGCCTGAATTCTCTTTCTATCCCTCACACCTATATTTCTCTCCTGCCATTGAGAGAAATAAAGTTCTTGTTTGAAAAGTGATTACTGTGTGGAAAGCGGAATTTCTGGGAAGGGCAAGACTCTGTCCCTTATGCATAGGAGACAGAACCCATTTGGAGGGGCATACCACAAGACCCGTTAAAAAGAAAAAAAACTATCCGCTTCCGCAAACTGGAGGGTACGGATATGGTAGCCACGTCACGCCCATCCTTGTGAGTGAGCCTATAGACAGGAGCTGGGGTGGCGGGTAGCGCTACACGTGGGGGCTCGTATATCCGGGATTTTGTGGTATGGAATCCCAGAGAAGTGGACTTTATGCCCCGAGGACTCCGTGGAGGTCGGCCATATTGCAGATTAGGCCTGACCGTGTTCCTTTGCTGCACAGTTCGTGGGTGTGTCAATAGTAGAAAGCCCGCGAAGCAAGCAGCAAAGGGGGGGGAGGAGCCAGTGAAGTGAGAGCTCCTCGTGGTGCTTGGCGCGAAAGGGGGACATATCCTGATGAGTTACAGAGAGGTAGCATGTCTGAACCTGTTCTGCCAGGATACAGTGCTTCAAAACCCGGATCAATTATGGATATTAAACCTGTCGCTGCCACCTTGACTGACACAGGAGTACGGTTGAAGTCTATGGGCCATTTTGTTCTGTATACATGCTGTGATGCACCGGTCCTGGGCATGACTTGTGGACAGTGCAAAGGACTTAATGTACACCTTCGGCCCTTTGGGAGATGTACCTGATGCGGGGAGTTCTTATTCCAGGTGGAACAACCAACTGAGAAGCCCGCGGTATATCAAGTGAATTGGATATCGGGTGTAGTTGCTCCTGAAGAAAAGGTGTGTGTGCCCACTGCCGTGCCCATACGCACCACAGCGGAGGCCGTCGAGTTAAAAGTAGAGATTCTGGCTAGAGAAGAGCCGGAGGAGAACTTGATGGATGTTGCTTTGGATGTTGAGGAACCCTCCCTTCCGTTAGTGAAAGGGAAGGTGGGATCCAAGGAGGTTTCCCGTCGATGTGGTGGAAGCCCACCCCAGCGCCAGCTTGTTCCGGACCGTCTGCAGGGAGGAGTTCCCGGGGGGTCCATGACAGTGAGAGGACGAGGCCGGCCGGGGAATGCAACAAGGGTCAGTGTTTGCTCTATTAGAGATCTATGGGTGCCAGACCCTGGGAGATTGCTGGAGGGAGACGCTGTGTCCTCCAGAGAGTGCCTGCCAGCAGAGATGTGGGACTCTTCAGACATAGACTCTTCTTCAGACATAGGAGATGATGTGGAGATTGATGAGCTGTTCATCAGAAAGGGATGGGACAAAATTAATTTAAAACCTCCTAGAGATACAAAGGGACTGTCTGCTGATTCTGGGGACACTACAACCCGGGTGGACACCTCTGTTCAGGCTGGAGAGGTCGGTCCCATCGCCACTGCACACGCTCCGGTGTCTATGGTGCTTGCTGTACCGGAGGTTCGCCCACCACTGAGGCCTCCTTTGCCCCAGCTGGAGCCGGTGCATCCCAGAAGGTCTCCGGATGCTGTGGTTCTGCTTGGATGTGGAGACCGGGCGACCTTGCCACCTTTGGCCAGATTACACCGGCTTTTGTGCCAAAAAGTTGCCGCAGAGTATGGGTGGGAATACCCGTATGTACCGAAGGATTTGCTTTTTGAAATTGAAGCTTCAAGAGAGCGGTGGTACAGTGATTTTGTGTGGGACCACCTGGAGGTGAAGCGAGGTTACAGATACTACAGCTGCTCCGCAGTGATGACCGGAAGGTTCAAAGGTTGTCGCAAAGAATGGTCTCTGGGTCGGCATATTCATGCTGACAGGATTGTCATATGCAGCCCAGAGAAAGATGATGTGATCTATTCTATTGAGATTCTAGACAAGAACAACAAAACTTTGGTTCTCCCGGATGCCCGGTTCTACCTTTTGAAAGGATCTTTACTTTTGAAGGACTGTTTTGTTGGAGTTTCCTCCCTGAAGAAAATGACTTTGGGGTAGTGATAGTCAGGGCAAAGCCGGAAGATGTTGAGTTCAACAAGGGGATCCTTGTGTGATGGTGCATTAGTATGCACTTAGGCCTAGAATGACATATGTGTACTGCCATCAGATGGTAGTGTTTTTTTTCTCAGGAACTTTCACCGTGCTCACGTGACATCACATTAGGCCTAGTGTGACTGGTTGTCTGAGCTGAATCATCTCTTTCCGGAGTGATGGTTTGATTCAGGTACCCACCAGTGGATTTGGAATGTTTATCTGTTTGATGTTTTTTTTTTTCCCTTATGCAGGAGATCATCGTTGCAACTCATCGGAGAGGGGATGTAGTTGTTATAGGATGATGGGAGGGAATGAAGGAAAGAAAATTTAGGGGGAAACCTTCACAGATATATGTGTGTATTGTTGTTTTCTTTTCTTGCTGTCTTATCACTGCATTCAGGCATTCAGTTTTTCCCTTTCAGAATTTTTTTTTTTCCTGTTTCATGTTTGTTTCTGAAAGTACACTTTGCATTTTCCCATGTTGGGTGCGCAAAGTTATTCTCAGACACTGGGGACAGTGTCTCATTAAGAGGGGGAAGTGTGTAGCGGGGTGCTAGATTGCAGGGACCTAGTTGCCAAATTTAGGGGGTCATCTGAGTGGTCTTTAACTCACATGTGTGATTTGATTACTTTGTCTTGTCACTTTTGCGTCTGTGTGTAGTTCCCCCTTGGAGGCCTAGGTGGCGCTGTTACCAGCTCTGAGGGTGGAATGGCAGATGCTGAGGTGGCGCTTGGATGTCCCTCCACAGCTCCCGTATGGTGGGTTGGTCTTTGGGCCCGCTGTGCATGCTGGGGAGGGGTATTTAAGCGGAGGAGTCCTCGTGTGTGGGGTCTTTTTTCGCGCCCAGGCACCTTCAGCCTGGGTGCGCGCGCTTGGAGCGGAGGAAATGTGGGGCCTTCCCCCACCGCGAGGCTACTTGCACACCAGTCCCAGGCACCTTTAGCCCTGGGACTGCATCGGTCATCGGCCCCTGGCGGCTCCGGCCAGAGTCGCCCTAGATAGAGGGAATCTGAGGGATGCTACTTGAGAGGAGGTAGAGTGTCCGAGCTGCACTCCGGCTGCCAGTGCATAAACGCCTGTCCGGGGGAGCTATCACCGGTTGCCAGAATTGCAAATAGAACTGTCCGGTTTTGAATACCCACTCGGGACCGAGTGGTGGTGAGAACTTTGAATGCCTGAATTCTCTTTCTATCCCTCACACCTATATTTCTCTCCTGCCATTGAGAGAAATAAAGTTCTTGTTTGAAAAGTGATTACTGTGTGGAAAGCGGAATTTCTGGGAAGGGCAAGACTCTGTCCCTTATGCATAGGAGACATAACCCATTTGGAGGGGCATACCACAAGACCCGTTAAAAAGAAGAAAAACTATCCGCTTCCGCAAACTGGAGGGTACGGATATGGTAGCCACGTCACGCCCATCCTTGTGAGTGAGCCTAAAGACAGGAGCTGGGGTGGCGGGTAGCGCTACATTTATAAAAGAGCAAGTATCAACAATCATATTGCTTGGCTCATCACCATTACAGTTCATCAAATATATGTACAAATACATTTACATTCTTTCCCACTTAATACATCTGGTCTTACTAAATTCTATCTATATATTCATTTTTATCCAGTTATGTTTCTTCTTTCTTTACCTCCCTACTCTATATTTCCAGATGGGTAGGTAATTATTTGATGAACTCTCTATACTTTTCTTCTCTTTTTTTTCTCCCTTTGGTGGTATTTATTACCCCTGTGGTTTCGCTAACAAAAAAAGACTGACAATTTTGAAAAAAAAATTATATATGTTTTACTTTCTGCTCTAAAACACATCCAATTAAAAATGTAAAAATCAATTTAGGCCAATATGTATTCTGCTACATATTTTTGGTAAAAAAAATCCCAATAAGTGTATATTGATTGGTTTGCGAAAAAGTTATAGCATCTACAAACTATGGGATTTATTTATATGTAGCGGGTATTTAAATTTGGGGGGGGAGCATCTGGGTTATTTAACCCAGATGTACTAATTGTTAGGGAATCTGAGAATCCCTTTTGTGGTTCTTGGAGGACTCTGGTGGTGCAAGGTTCCCAGTGGCCTGCAGGTGGCGTTGTCGCCCTGGGTCGGAGTTGAACCTGCACCACAAGACTGTACCTTTTTGTCCTTTCCTGGCGCCGGTACAGCGGGGCGGGGAACCCGCTGTGACGCAAAGGGAGAGGAGATAAAAGGGGCGGACGCTCTGACCTTGGGATTCAGAGTTGGAGGACGCGGTCGCGCCCAGGCACCTTCAACCTGGGTGCTGGCGTTCCGGAGTTCCGGGCCCAGGTGCCCTTGACCTGGCCGGAGCGAGGGATGGAGTCCATCCCAGGAACCTTAAGCCTGGGGTGAGGTACTACGGCCAAGGCCTGGCACCCAGTAACTTTGACTGGGTTCCGCGAGAGTGGAGGAGTCCGAGGGGCCCTAAGGTGTTGGGACCCGTATCTGAGGTGAGGAGGCCGCGGAGTGTAACCCTTCCGAATAGCCCGGTACAGCATTAATCCGGTGACGGCGGGGCCTCTGGTAACTCCCTTGGAGGGATGTCTTCCCCCTGACAGGGGCTGCAACGTAGCGAAGGTAACTCCAGTTCCTGTTCACTAGAGTCGCTGGAAGAGACTGCAACTAAAAAGTCAATTTAACAGCCACTGGGCTTAGCAACCGTTGGTGAAACCTCAACGGTTTAGTTTCTTTAAGGATTCTGCCTTGACCTACTCCCCACCAATACTGAACTGTTCTATGGGCCTCAAACTGTCTGCTCGCAAAAGACTATTTGTTTGCCGTTATGGAATAAATACGTGTTGGACCTTTTCAGTGTGTGGTACTCCAATTACTGGGAGCAAAGGGGGTTATCAGCAGAACAGACTTGACTCTGAACGTATACACAGCCCGAAGGTAATCTGATGCTGGCCTTCACCTCTACATGCTGTAATCTAGAGAACATGGGCCGTGGCGTACCTCGCTCTCCCCACCAAGGTACCCCTAGACCGAAGCCAGTGAAAGAAGAAGAAGAAGAGAGAGAGAGAGGATGAGGCCGCTACATATACATTTTTAAAATTTTATTTTTTTACTAGTAAAGGTGCCGATCTGCGACTTATAGCGGGTCTGTGATATTGCGGTGGACAATCGGACACCTAACTGACACTTTTGACAGTTTTTGGGGACCAGTGACACTAATACAGTGATCAGTGCTAAAAAATATGCACGGTCGCTAAATTAATGACACTGGCTGGGAAGGGGTTAACATCAGGGGCAATCACAGGATTAACTGTGTGCCTAGCCAGTGTTTTACTATACTGTGTGAGGTTCTTTGACTAGGGGAAGGCAAAGATCCGTGTTCCTGATTAGCAGAAACACAGGATCAATGCCTTCCCTTCTGACAGAATGAAAATCTGCCTTGTTTGCAGATTGTCGTTCTGCCTGTGTAATTGACATGGAGTCCACGGTACCCACCGTTGGGCTCCTTCTGTGTGTGATCATAGCAAGAGCAGGTCGCAGACGGTACGCGCATGCGCCCCAGACCTGGAAGTGTCAGATCACGTACTCGGTATGTAATCTGGTGCAGAGCAGATGCCCAGCCGCAGTATATCCACAGTGGGCAGTCTATAAGTGGTTAATCTGGGGGAGTGGATAGTGTTAGATGGCCTAGCAGATTTGGATACACTAAAAAAAATGGAAAATTAACTCCAGCTAACACTTGACTAAAGTATAACAGATGTACCTTCCATTAACTTAACCCTTCACAATCCCCACATTAACCCTCCTTACCTAAGTAAACGAGACCACACTGGCGTTGGGGAAAACATAGGCCGTAGCAGCCTTATTTATTCAAATAATATTTTAATTAACAATAACCTAAACGTCAGTTATGAAAAAACCCATCAGTCAAAAATTCCCAGTGTCGATCTTTGCAGGAACCTCGATTTCTTTTCCATCTGTGTAACTATTGCACTGCGGTACCTCTCGAATCTGTTAATAGGCCTCAAGCCGACATGCTGGCTCAGAGACAACCATGACCGCAGTGCCCTCTTTATCCATGCTTGCAGCTAAACCTCCGTTAACTGGCAACCCCCAATCAGGACCCATACCAACGACGGGTCCTGAACTCTTCTTCCCGAGGTCTCCTCCTTCCCCTGCAAAGACCAGACACCCGCCGCTGCCACGACTCCCACACCGGCACAAACCATTCCCGTAAACATAAACACTGAAAACCATGCCTATACACCTCACCCCAATATTAAGGGAGGGTGGGCGGGAACTTTCACCCCCTCTGTGTTGCCAGGGGGAGGGGTCCCCACATATTTATGTGCCCTCTGGCCCTACCCCCTACTCCAGCTCAGCCAATCCTACCCCCCCACCTACTTAGCCAATGGCTCCCTCTCCAGTCCCCTGTTTCCCTAGTCATGCCCAGTCCTTCGCCTATGTAGCTTTACTTTTTTTTGCTCCGGGCTTCTCTTGACTAAAGTATAACAGATGTACCTTCCATTAACTTAACCCTTCACAATCCCCACATTAACCCTCCTTACCTAAGTAAACGAGACCACACTGGCGTTGGGGAAAACATAGGCCGTAGCAGCCTTATTTATTCAAATAATATTTTAATTAACAATAACCTAAACGTCAGTTATGAAAAAACCCATCAGTCAAAAATTCCCAGTGTCGATCTTTGCAGGAACCTCGATTTCTTTTCCATCTGTGTAACTATTGCACTGCGGTACCTCTCGAATCTGTTAATAGGCCTCAAGCCGACATGCTGGCTCAGAGACAACCATGACCGCAGTGCCCTCTTTATCCATGCTTGCAGCTAAACCTCCGTTAACTGGCAACCCCCAATCAGGACCCATACCAACGACGGGTCCTGAACTCTTCTTCCCGAGGTCTCCTCCTTCCCCTGCAAAGACCAGACACCCGCCACAGCACCCAATTGTAAAAACCTTTACAATTGAGTGCTCCTCCACACCCTAAGAGCCCTCTGGATGCCATCTTGTATCCCCAATGCCCACATGTCTATACCCACATCATTCAGGTGCACCCCGTCGCCCCGAAGGTAGCGCCATGTATCCACCTCCAACTCCATATGCCGTATCACCAGCCCCCCATTCCTCACTAAATACCTAGCCACATCCCGATTGATCTTTCTCCGGGCCCTATTGATACCTTCTAGCGACCTAGCCATCCTCCATGATGTCCTAGCCACCATGTCAGACCACACAATCACCATGTCCGGGAATGCCATGCGCAGACGAAGTATATCAAACTTGATGTCCTTCGTCACATCCAACATAGACCTGACTCCTAGATCATTGCCGCCTACGTGCAGGACTAAAACGTCAGACGGCCGATCAAGACGTGCAAATCGATGCACCTCCGGGATCATTCTACTCCACAACATCCCCGGCACTCCCAGCCAGCGGACACAGGCCTCCTGTCTAGGAAACCCCAATTGCCGGCCCCCTGGCCTAACATCTGCCCTCTTCGCCCCCCAGAACACATATGAGTGGCCCAAAATCCAGACCAGGGCCGGCGCCGCACCTGAAAGAAAGAACAAGCACACCACCGTAACCAACAGCCGACCCAACAAACCCAGCATGCAATCCCCCCAAATTGCTCGACAATCAGCCCCCGCCCCCAACCCTCACACCCGCACTAATAGCTGGGGACGGATGTATAGGCTAAATCTGTTGGACTCCCATCTACCAATGCGCTTTACTGACTCAGAGTCCAACCCCCACCGAGCTGCCTCTGTAGCCGCCCCTATCCTAAAAGAGTGCAACGCGAACTCCCTATCGTCTAACCCAAGAACCTTCAAACATTTTCTGAACACCGACACAAATTTAAATTTTGATAACGGGGACCCGTCGGCGTGTATCAAAAATGACCCTTCCGCCGGCGGTCGTACCCCCATGAACTCCCTCACGGCCCCCACTGGACAAAGTGGAGAGCCCGGCAGCGAGAAGACCCGCACAGACTTACCCTTCCCCTTTTGGTCAGTTTTGGACTTCCGCAACCATACAGCCACACTTTCTGCTTGGCAGCGCACCTCCGAACCCCAAATACCCCCCTGAACTTTCTTGGAAGGGCTGACCAGCTCGCATATCCTAAATGCCCCAAAAAATGCCAACGCAAAAGCAGCTCTGAACAAGAAAATCTCGTATATTGAGGCACAGACCCCCGACAACCGAGCCAAAATTCCCTGCAGAACCTCAAACGACACTGGTCGCCTGGAGTCCCTGCTCGGCCTGGACCTTCTATAACCCCTGAGCGCCTGACGCACCCAAAAATCCTTAGTAAGGTCCGGGCCACCCTGCCACTTAAACAAAAAGGCCAACCCAGCCAACTTCCTACCCAACATCGAGACGGACACACCGTCCTCCATCTGTCTAGATATAAAATACAACAGCAAACGCACTTCAGGTCCTGATGTATCCACCCCCGTCATCCGACACATAGCTACCCATTCCTGCCATACCTTGTTATAGGCAACCCACGTCGTCTCACTCACCGACCTTCTGATCCATCCGGAGACTACGCCAATGCAATCCTCCACAGCCAGTCGGGACAAGGCGCCCCCAGTTGCTCCGCTTCCGGCGCCAACTCTCGGAACCTGTCCCACTGAAAGCGAGACAAAGCGTCAGCAATAACATTCTCCACCCCGGGAAGATGAACCGCATATACAAAAACATTCAATTGCAGGCATCGCAACACCAAATGCCGAAGCAGCCTAACTACCGGAGGAGATGAAGCCGACACCCTATTGATCACCTGCACTACCCCAAGGTCGTCACCGTGGAAACGTACTTTCAGATCCCTGAAAGCCTCGCCCCACAGTTCCACCGCCAACACCACCGGAAACAATTCCAGCAGCACCAGGTTTTTTGTGAAACCAGCTTCCACCCAACATACCGGCCATGGACCAGCACTCCACTTGCCTTGGAAAAAGGCTCCAAAACCAGCGGAGCCAGCCGCGTCCGTAAAAAGTTCCAGGTCGAAATTACTAACAGGGCCTGTAATCCACAACGCTCTGCCATTAAAAGATTTCAGGAACGTATGCCATACCTGCAGATCCTCCCTGTGCGCCTTCACCAAGCGCACAAAATGCCTCGGTGACTGTACTCCGGCCGTACTTGCCGACAACCGTCGGCAAATTACCCTGCCCATTGGCAGAATGCGACAGGCGAAGTTGAGCTTTCCCAGCAATGACTGCAACGTTCTCAGCTGAACCTTCCGTAAACCCAACATACCTCTGATCTCTTCCTTTAACGCCATCAATTTGTCCACCGGCAAGCGGCACTCCATTGCGTCCGAATCCAACGTAATCCCTAGGAACGTCATGACCGTACTTGGCCCTTCCGTCTTGTCGGGCGACAACGGCACCCCGAAGCGTTCAGCGATGTGTTCCAATGTCGCCAGCAGCACTGCGCAAATCTTGGACGAGGCTGGGCCCACGCAGAGAAAGTCATCCAGATAGTGAATGATCGAACCTACCCCCGACACATCCCTGACCACCCATTCCAGAAAAGAACTAAACTTCTCAAACAGCGCGCAGGATACGGAACAACCCATCGGTAAGCATCGATCCACATAGAATTCGCCTTTCCATGAGCAACCCAAAAAACGGAAACTATCGGGGTGCACTGGCAACAGGCGGAATGCCGCCTCCACATCTGATTTTGCCATTAATGCCCCCTGCCCATAGTGCCTAACCCAAAACACCGCCGCATCAAAGGACGTATAACCCACTGTGCAAGCGTGAGGATCGATAGCATCGTTGACCGACCCCCCTTTTGGAAACGAAAGGTGATGTATGAGCCAAAATTTGTTAGGCTCCTTCTTAGGCACCACTCCCAGTGGGGACACCACCAGATCAGCCAGTTGAACAACCGCAAAAGGGCCACTCATGCGGCCCAACGCAACTTCCCTCCGCAGTTTCTCCGAAACCACCTCCGGGTGTTGCAAAGCTGAGCGCAGATTACGAGCCACCGGTGGAACCGCCCCCAAAACACACGGAATTTCAAACCCGTCCGTAAAACCCTTTTCCAACAAGTGAGCGGCCTGTCTATCCGGATACCTACCGAGAAACGGGCGCATCCTTGCCACCTTCACTGGGGTCCTCCCTCTTGTTCGCAGACTCCCCAGCTCGCCCCTTCCCCTGCCTAAAACATCTGGACAGGGCATGGGAACCCCCACAACCGGAGCACTCATGCTTGAATCTGCACGACCCTCCAAACTTGCAGGATCCCGATTTGTATTGCCAACATACCCCTTTTGCCTTACCGGCCGGTTGTCCTGGGGATGACGATCCACCGGCCCCCCCCTGAAAAAACTGATCCACAGATTAATGTCCTTGTGGTCCCACTTCAACTCTGGACGCACCGCCATCCTTTGTCTGAACTCTTCGTCATACCTCAACCAAGCCGAACCCCCATACACCCTATAGGCCTCTCCAACCGCATCCTGATAGCAAAAAAGGCCCGAACAATGCTCAGGCTCCTTTTGCCCAATTACGCTAGCTAGGATGGCAAAGGCTTGCAGCCAATTCATGAACGTCCGCGGAATCAGCCGATACCTACGCTTTTCTTCATCCTCCTTCTTGGAATCGTCTGGCCTGACCCTGTCTAAATTAAACTTCCCCAGCGGAAGCAGTGAGAAAATCTCCACATACTCACCTTTCCAAATCTTTTCCCGAACTTCCGACTTCAAATGCGCCCCAAGCGGCCCCGCAAAACAAATGTACATCTCACCTCTAGCTGAATCCGCCAACCTAACCAGGTCCTGTTTGCCCGCATCCCCCTTGCCAACCGCAGCCTGCTGCGCGTCCACCCCTGCTGTTGTCTGCACCGCCGCCACCGAAATTGCTGGCGCCGCCGCAGCCACCACCAGACCCCCATCCCCATCATGCGGCGGGACCCACGCCTCAGCTGGGTTAACGGGGATACTGCCCTGATTTTCAAACTTACCCACGAGCTCCTTAATCCCCGCCAAAAACCCCCTAAAACCGTTATCCAACTCCTCCGCTCCCTGCAATAAACCAGCCCTAGCAACCTCCCCCCGGGGAACCCCCTGCTTACCCCCTGACGAACCAACCTTAGCTGGCCGCACATCCGAGAACCCCATGGAAAATAAATGAGAAACTGACTTACCAGGCTGCCCAGGAAGTGACCCACCAGCCGATCGTCCTGACTCCACCGCCGCCGACCTTGTCTGTGGAACGCCATCGCCCTCCGAGTCCACCAGTTCTCCCTCCGACCGAACCGCCAACTCGTCCTCTTCCGAAGAAGGCCCGCCAGGTGAAGGATCCCTGGCTGCCGCGGGTCCTGATGCCATCCGACTCCGCCCTCCGGACCCGTTCACCAACTTCCGCGTCGCTTTTCCACCGACGCCACGTTCCGCCTCATCGTCCGCCGCTCCCACTCCTGCCGCGCAGTGCCGCACCCCCATCACTGTAGCCAGGTCGCCGGCCGGGTTGGTAGGCCCGACCACCGCGCTCTCCGATCTCCCCCGCCGAAGCGCCCGCCCCAGTGACGTCACACGGGGGGCGGGGCCCGCTGCATCCGACTCCACACGATGCGTGGGCCGCGTGGCCGCTCCGGAGCTCCCGGAACGACCGCCCGCCGAGCTACATCCACGACGGGGATTCCTTCCGGCGCTCCCCTCCGCCGGCTTGGCTATTCGCTTCGCGGGGGGGCCGAAGGGGCCCTCGAATAGGGACTCCCAGAACGATGCTGAGCTCGTGGGGGGGTCGGGAGAGAAGCGCTCCGGCGCCTTGGATTGCCGAGCTCGCGCCGATGCCCTCCCCTTCGTGGCCGCATCCGCCGCCGTCACCGCCAGCATTGGCCCCAAGGTCTCCTGGAGCCAACCTGGGCCATGCTGCGCCGCCTCAGCCCGTAGCTGGGCCAGCAAGTCCTCTACGCGTGACATGGCGAACTTTCACCCCCTCTGTGTTGCCAGGGGGAGGGGTCCCCACATATTTATGTGCCCTCTGGCCCTACCCCCTACTCCAGCTCAGCCAATCCTACCCCCCCACCTACTTAGCCAATGGCTCCCTCTCCAGTCCCCTGTTTCCCTAGTCATGCCCAGCCCTTCGCCTATGTCGCTTTACTTTTTTTTGCTCCGGGCTTCTCTTTATATGCAGTTACAGCAAACAGTAATTTCCTTTTGGCATAGAGGTTATACATAAATAAATAAAAGCTGACCATAGAAAACTAATGAGGCCACAACATCTAATAATTGGTAAACTGCAATATAATAAATGTTTGCTTTTTTGTTTAATACCACTTTAAGGTGTTTTTCTGAAATTAGATCTTAATTTGCATGATAAGACCACGCTGGAGACTACATAGCTGTGAGGCCTTAGTGATCGGCTGTGTACATGGGTCACCGCTAGACTTCACTTGTGCTGCTGGGAAGTTTGCATGCTCACATTTTAGGGTGTGTTATAAAATGGAGAGCTGTCTGCTTTCGTGACTACCTCTCTACAGTGCAGGGGCAGATCCAGAGTCTAGTCTCGGGAGGGGCACTACCATAAAATATTTTTTTTGGGGGGCAATTTATCAGGAAAATTACTGGTGTTGGCGCTTCAATAATCACGGCACCATGGTTGTTATGGTGTCAGGATGATAGAAGCGCATTATTTATATTACATTGTAATATAAAATGACATGGGTCAACTCACCATAATGCAGAATCATTGGGTGCCCCGAGAGTGTCACTTGCCACGTCACCTGCCACCAGATGCAGCATGTCACTTGCTACGTCGCCTGCCACACGTTGCGGATTGTCACTTAGCACACATTGCGGATTGTCACTTGCCACATGTTGCGGAATGTCACTTGCCTGCCACCAGATGCAGATCTTCACTTGACACATCACCTGCCACATGTTGCGGATTGTCACTTGCTACGTCACCTGCCACAAGTTGCATTGTCACTTGCCACGTCACCTGCCACACTCTGCAGATTGTCACTTGCCACGTCACCTGCCACACGTTGCAGATTGTCACTTGCCACGTCACCTGCCACATGTTGCGGATTGTCACTTGCCACAAGTTGCAAAATGTCACTTGCCTGCCACCAGATACAGATTGTCACTTGCCACCTCACCTGCCACACCTTGCGGATTGTCACTTGCTAAGGTGGTGTTTTGCTTGTCAGAGTCTGGCAGCAGAGAGATGATGTAATCTCTCTGCTGCCTGCACAGTGAGGGTGGAAGTTACTGCAGGGATGCAGGGCGGGCGCGGGGCAGTGAGACGAGAGATTATGTTATCTCTCTGCTCCCCCAGCCGGCGGCTCACCCACAGAGCCAACCAGCTGACCGCCCACTCTCTGACTCTCACTCGCCGCCGAGCCGCCCGCCCACAAACACAGGGGCACAGGGCAGCCCACGCTGTCATCCACCCGTGGAGCCATCCGCTCAGACTCTCAGGCGCCTGCAAGTTCCGCAACTACCGCCCGCTCAGACACTCAGGCGCCCCCGAAAATTCCACAACTGCCGCCTGCTCAGACTCTCAGGCGCCCGCAAGTTCCGCAACTACCGCACGCTCAGACACTCAGGCGCCCGCAAATTCCACAACTACCGCCTGCTCAGACTCTCACGTGCCAGCAAGTTCCACAACTAAAACAAATTTCTCGGGGGTGGCAATTGCCCCGTTGCCCACCCTGGATCCGCCCCTGCTACAGTGTGGATCAGAGATGGACAGGAGTTTTCTAATACACTTTCCTGTATAGCAGGGAATACCAACAGACTGTTATGAGCAGATTGTTCTTTGCTTAATAACGCACCTTGAGCAAGGGGCACATGAATTAAAGCAGAGTAGGTGAGTTACAGTCACAGTTCAATAACACTGTTGATTGTTGAGGAAAAGATTTTTGTGCAAAGAATGATTTCCTGAGTCACTGACATGGAACAAGTATGGAGATCTACAGTTCTTACTTCCCTTTCTGAGTGCTTATTCTGAGTCAGCAGGGTATATTTACTAAAGGCAAATAGACTTTGTAACAGGAATTTTCACTTTGCATGGTAATTTTCCACTAGCTTAGTAAACGAGGGGAAGCTCTGCTGACTGCCATCATCCAGTCATGTGCAAAAAATAGGATTTTTTACTCACTGTAAAATCCTTTTCTCTGAGTCCATGGACCGACACAGCTTCTCTATTGACAAAGTGGGTATTATCCGTTAAGTAGGAGTGACTAGGCAGAAAAACTTGTAAAAAGTGTTGCATCACACCTTCTACAGTACCGCCCAGGGGGCGGACCCTCTGGGTATAACCTCTCAGTCTGCATCTTCACAGATCAGTTCATCAAAAAGCAGTACAAACTTAAAAGGAGGGGTGGGTGCTGTGTCGGTCCATGGACTCAGAGAAAAGGATTTTACGGTGAGTAAAAAATCCTATTTACTCTTTCGTCCATGGACCGACACAGCTTCTCTATTGACAAAGTGGGACGTCCCAAAGCAGTGTCAGAGAAAAAACGAGGGGTGGTAACAGCATAAAAATAAACTTCACCCCAAACACAAAACAGCACTCCTCCAACGGAGGAGCTGCAACTCTAAACAGCCGCTTGTAAAACCTTGCGGCCGAAAGAGGCATCCGAAGATGCACCTACATCAATTTTGTAGAATTTTGTGAAAGTGTGAGTGGACGACCAAGTCGCCGCTTTACATAATTGGGAAACAGACGCTTGATGTCGGAAAGCCCAAGAGGCACCTATTGCCCTGGTCGAATGCGCCGTGACCGGGAAGGGGGGCGCTTGACCCTTTAAGGCGTAAGCCTGGATTACTATCTGTCGGATCCACCTAGAGATGGTGGCCGATGAGACTGCTTGGCCCTTCTTGGGACCAGCCACCGAAACAAACAGTGAGTCTGACTTCCGGAACAGGGAAGTAGCAGATAGGTATACTCTCAAAGCTCGGACACCGTCCAAGGAATGCAACGCCGACTCCTTAGGATTCGACGGCTGAGGACACAAGGATGGAAGTACAATGTCTTCGTTGAGATAAAAAGCCGAAACGACCTTTGAAAGGAAGGCTGCGGCCGCAGCACCACCTTATCCTTGTGGAAAATCAAATAGGGAGCCTTGCAGGACAAGGCTGCCAGCTCAGAGACTCGTCTAACTGACGTAACAGCCACCAAAAAGACCACTTTCTGAGAAAGTGTCAACAGGGGAATATCTCTAATCTTCTCAAACGGTGCCTTCTGAAGCACCGAGAGGACCAGGTTCAAGTCCCACGGAGGTAACGGGGGACGAACCGGAGGGGCCACATGTCGAACCCCTTGCACAAATGTACTCACGAGAGAGTGAGTCGCCAGGGGTCGCTGAAAAAAGACAGCCAGGGCAGATATCTGTCCCTTAATCGTACTTAGGGCAAGCCTTTGGTCCACCCCATGCTGTAAAAACAGCAGGATTCTGGAAACCAAATAGGTACGCGGATGCCATTTCATTTCCTCACACATGGAGATGTAGGCCTTCCAAGTGCGGCGATAAACCTTCCTAGAGGACGGTTTTCGAGCACTTCTCATAGTAGAAATTACTGAGTCTGACAGGCCCCGGTCTCTCAGTACCTGGTTCTCAACAGCCATGCCGTTAAAGCCAATGACTGTAAAGCAGGATGGAGTATGGGACCTTGCGATAGCAGGTCCTTCCGTAGTGGTAGGCGCCAGGGGACGTCAGCTACCAGACGTACTAGATCGGCGTACCAAGGACGCTGAGGCCAATCTGGAGCGATTAGGATCATTAGAATCCCCTCTGCCTCCACTCTGCGGAGCAGAAGAGGAAGAAGCCTTAAGGGAGGGAAGGCATAGATTAGCCGATACTGACCCCACGATGCTACCAACGCGTCCGTTGCGTCTGCCCATGGGTCTCTTGACCGGGCCACAAACCTCAATACCTTCCGATTGAGTCGGGAAGCCAGAAGATCTACGTCTGGTGTGCCCCATCTTTGGCAGAGGAGTTGGAACACCTCCGGGTGTAAGGACCATTCTCCCTGGTCCAGCATCTGGCGGCTCAGGTAGTCCGGCTGGCAGTTTTCCACACCCGGAATGTACACGGCCAACAGTGCCGGTACGATCCTCTCTGCCCACTTCAGGATGTGAGTGATCTCCGATGCTGCAGCTGAGCTTCTTGTTCCTCCTTGATGATTGACATATGCCACTGCTGTGGTGTTGTCTGACTGGATCCTGACTGGACGCCCTTGCAGCCTCTGAGACCATTTGAAGAGGCACAGCCTGATCGCCCGGATTACTAGGGCATTGATCGGCAGGAGGGCTTCCTCTGGGGTCCAGCGACCTTGCGCCGACTGAACACCCCAGACTCCCCCCCAACCTGTAAGGCTGGCGTCCATCGTGATCACTATCCAGTAAACCGGAAGAAATTACTTCCCGGCCATTAGAGCTGGTGCTGTCAGCCACCATACCAGGGATCTCCTGACTAGGTGGCTCACTCGGATTTGATAATCCAGAGATGATGGACATCTGTTCCATCTGGACAGAACTTCCTTCTGGAACACTCGAGTGTGGTATTGAGCATATGGGACCGCCTCGAAGGAGGCTACCATGAGGCCCAACACTCGCATGCAAAAAACGGAGTGATGACCAATTCCTGGAAGTCAGCTGCCGTACTGCAGCCCGGAGGGTCTGCAACTTCTCCACAGGGAGGAATACCTTTGCCTCTGAAGAATCCAGAATCAACCCCAGGTACACTAGGCGTTGAGTGGGCACCAATACTGACTTTTGCGTGTTTAGTATCCAACCACAGTCTCGAAGAGTCTGACAGGTAATGGACACACTTACCTCTAATTCTGAGCTTGAAGGGGCCTTCAGCAGAAGGTCGTATAAGTAGCCTGTGATAGCGATACCCCGCTGTCTTAGAAGTGGCAGAATCGGAGCGAGCACCTTGGTGAACGTCCTGGGTGCTGAGGCAAGGCCCAACGGGAGGGCCACAAACTGGTAGTGGTCCTTCCCGATAGCAAATCGCAGAAACCTCTGGTGTCTGGAGTATATGGGGACATGCAGGTATGCGTCCTTGAAGTCCAAGGAGGCCAGAAAGTCCCCCGGATGGAGATCCCTGACTACAGATCGAACTGACTCCATCCGAAATCTTTGTACTTTCACAAAGCAATTGAGGGCTCTGAGATCCAAGATTGGCCGAACCCCCTCCTTCTTCGGCACAATGAACAGATTTGAGTAAAAACCCTGACCCCGTTCCTGTTCTGGAACTGGAATAACTACCCCGCGTTCCAGTAGACCCTGGACCGCCCCATACAGGGCCTCCCGACGGGTCAGTAGTACCTGGAGATTGGAGGTGATGAATCTGTCCGGTGGACAAGAGAGAAATTCTATCTTGTAGCCTGAGGAGATTACTTCGCAAACCCACCTGTCGGAGACTAGAGCAGTCCACTGAGTCGCGAATTTGCGAAGATGTCCCCCCACCCGAGAGCTGGGTGGGGGCGGACCTTCATGTGGACGCAGATTTGTCCGCAGGCTTGTTGGGTATGCGGGACCAAGGACGCTTTTGTCCTTGGGCAGGCGCTTTATCGGCCTGGGGTCTTTTCCCTGTCACCCTAGGGGGACGAAAAAAATGCTTGCGTGCAGTAAAGGAGGGCCCTTGCCCTTGGCATGGCCCCTTACCCTTGCTAATTTGGGGAAGCAAAGTGCCTTTACCTCCTGTGGCATCCTTGATGATGTCATCCAGAGAGCCCCAAAAAGTCTGTCGCCCTTAAAAGGCAGATCCAACAGGGCTTTCTTGGAAGTCTGGTCCGCAGACCAGCCTTTTAGCCAGATCAGGCGACGTATTGCTACTGCATAAACTGAAGTTTTAGACAGCAGGGGAATAGTATTCATGTCTGACTCACAGACAAACCTAAGGCCCTGGACCAACTGGTCGGCCAATGTTATCTCATCAGGAGGAGCATCTCGCTCCTTAACCCCTGGAGTAGCAATCTTGCCCATTCAGTAAGTGTGTGAGACACTAGGGCCCCCGCCAATGCCGGGCGTACTGCCGAGCCTACCACTGAGTATAGGTAGCAAGCGAGTGCTTCAGCCTTCTTATCCACAGGGTCCTTAAAAACAGGAGCCCCTTCTACAGGAATTGTGGTGGCTCTATTAAGTCTGGACACCGGAGGGTCCACTATAGGGGGGAGAGGTCCATTTCTTCAGAAAACTCTCCTCAAAGGGGTACCGTACCGCAAACCTCTTTGGGCTGTAAAGACCCTCAGTGGGTTCTCCCATTCCTTGTATAAGAGTTTATCAAAAGACACACAAGGGAACACCTTAGCAGTGCGGGCAGGTCTATGAAACCCAAGTGGACCGGAGTCTCTGCTGCTTCTGCAGTATTTTCTAATTTTAGCATATCCCGCACTGCTGTAATAAGGTCAGATACCAAAGCCGTCTCGCGTGCTGACCTGGACTTTGAGTCATCCTCACTGTCCGGTCACGGTCTGCAGTCTCTGATGCGTCAGAATCTGGGCCCCGAGCCGTAGCTGGACCTGGTTCTGCACCAGAATTATCCCCAGAAGCTTGCAGGGGACGGGGCGTTTACTACCCCTGTATTCCCGTGTGCTGCTTCCACCTGGCAGCAAACGCCTCTAGGATTGCCATCATAGCGTTCATAGACACCTCAGGGGCACCAGCTGCTAAATCTGGTGTTTCAGGGGAGAAGACATCTGGCTCAGATGCCATGCTGACCACGCGCTAACACTCACAGGGCTCCAGGCAAGATATCAATAGGCCACCCTCCTGCGCTGCAGAGATGCTGGGTCACCCAGAGGACTCACCACCCTGGACCGGTACTGCTATGCTGCCGTGTGATGCGCCTGTGATGCTGTCCCACTGCTGCTGTGTCAGTCTGCTTCTTTTATCAGCATTTCCTGTGTGAATTTTTGCACCAGTGTAATGCACCCTAGAGGCCGGAGGCTCTCGCAAAATGGTTGCCAAAAACGTCTGTATGGAAGATAATGTGGGCTCTAAGAAAATGGCCGCCGACCGAAGATAGAGGTCAAGCAGCCATAGCCCACAAAAAGATGGCCGCCGAACGGCAATATATGCATACAGGGTGGACAAACATGGCCGCCGATCAGCTGATAGGGGCCAGTGGGTGTGGCCGAACCACAGGAAGATGGCCGCCGGGCAGTCACAAGAGGCCGAACTCGGCATGGACCACCTCAAAATGGCCGCCAACAGCATGGAGGAGGAAGCACACAAACACAGGTAAGCAGAAATTACATTTCTTTTAAATGATAGTTACAGCCAGCCCTGCTCCAGTGGAACCCCCTAGGTGACCCCCAGCACCCAGCAACCTTTAGCTAGAAGCCCAGGGAGGAGGGAAAGGCAGGGAGAGAGGGAAGAAAGGGGCCACAACCACTTACTTGATCTCTCCAGGAATGTCCAGCTAAATCACCCAGCCGAGGCAGGGGAGTTTTACTTACCTATCCTGCATGTATTATGCTGGAAGACATTCCAAACAGGTCATCGTCCGCGCACGGAAGGTGACTGTTGGCCAGGCATGCTGTGATTGGACCCAAAAGGGACAATCATATGTATGCCCTGGAGCGTGACGCTCACCGGACAGGCTGCTGCAACTCGGCCGTAAGGTCAGCCGAAGCTGAGCGGTCCGATGCAAGCCTTGGAGCGTAAGCTCACCGGCCAGGCTGCTGCGACTCGGCTATAAGGTCAGCCGAAGCTGAGTGGTCTGATGCAGGCCCTGGAGCGTAGGCTCACCGGCCACCCGTGGAGCGACGGGCATGTCGTGGAAAACCCAGCGCGTAGCTAGGGTCGGCACACGCTCGATGGCCGAAACTGGGGAGACTACAAGGATCGAGGATCCAGCCTGTCACCCAGTCGGCAGTTGATCGAAGATCGCAGGAAACAACAAATGAAAGAAAAAATATATATATATTTTTTCTCCCCGGACCAATGGGCCCGAAGGGAGCCATGTCCTACTCCTTGCTAGACAGAAAAAAACTGATCTGCGAAGATGCAGACTGAGAGGTTATACCCAGAGGGTCCGCCCCCTGGGCGGTACTGTAGAAGGTGTGATGCAACACTTTTTACAAGTTTTTCTGCCTAGTCACTCCTAATTAACAGATAATACCCACTTTGTCAATAGAGAAGCTGTGTCGGTCCATGGACGAAAGAGTAAAATAGTTATTTTTTTTCATAATCCTTGCACATGATTGGGTTTTCTTTGCAAAGTGAATTTTCAACACATTCACAAAAGGTAGGGACAATTCTCTTCAAAGTAAAAATTGCTTTGAAAAGTGAACAGCCTTTTTGCCTTTAGTAAATCAACCCCAGTGACTTAAAAAGTATTGAAGCCAGAGAAAGCTAACTAGAAATAGCATATGAAGGTCAACTATGATAAACGATATAAACTATATTTCCAAAAGTTTGTGGACACCTGACCATCAAATCTACACTATAGAACCAAAAGCATGTGTATACTCCTCCAAATTATTGCTCTTAAGCCTCGTACACACGACCGAGTTTCTCGTCCAAAACCGACAAGAAAAGTGCCGCGAGAGCTTTATTGTCGAGAAAAACGTTCGTGTGTATGGTTTTACGGCGAGAAAACTGCAGTGAATCTCGATGAGAAAAATAGAGAACCTGCTCTCTATTTTCTCGTCCGGATTCTAGATTTTCTCGTCGTGTTTCTCGTCGGCCTGTTTTGCGACGAGAAAATGGTTCGTGTGTATGCTTTTACGACTCTTCAAAAAGCGTGCATGCTCAGAATCAAGTATGAGACGGGAGCGCATCTTCTGGTAAAACAAGCCTTCGTAATGGAGATAGCACATTCCTCACGCTGTAAATTATTGCATCGTTTAAATGTTGTGCATTTAAATCTTCTTTAGAATGTTACAATAATGAAAACTTATGAACTTGTTTTGCTGCTGATATTCACACAGAGTTATGACTATCTATTTTAAACCTTTTTCATGCTGCTCTTAAGAAGATTTAGCTGTATTATATCGTGCAAGATCTTCTGAATATTTTAATGTTTTATATTTTTTAGACAGATGTTAATTGTAATTTGTCAATGTTTTGATAGTGATCTCCCATTGTATTTTTTAAATTTAGTTGTGTCAAGTTTACACCCTATATTTTTTAAAGAACACCTTTAATGATTTTTTTTGGTGTTATCTGTCCCTTTTTTTTGGGGGGGTCAAATGTATCTGCTTACTCCAAAGGGAAATAAATAAATCTTATAAAAAAACATAGTCAAGTATGAACTTAAAAAAAAAAGCATTTATTCATGTCTTGAACAAAATAAATAGAAGGCAGCGCTGGAGAACCTGCTGCCATTTGTGCATCCATGGGACCCCAGAGCACACATCAACCCTGTGTGGACACTAAAATTGGGAGCTTGAGAAGCACAACAGTTGTGAGCACAATCCGATGCTGGCCTCCCAGAGGTCAGGAACAGCAGCAGGTGATATATATGTCCCAAGTCTGTGGTACTACAACAGGCTGCCTTCTGTCCGATCACAATGAAGCAAGGCCATCACTTCCTCATCTTCTTGGCAGCCTTCCCTGAAGCCTTCTCTGCAGCCTTCCTTCTGCGTGTGGCTGGAGGCTGGGCCACTGGAGGGGTACTCCTGTCAGGAGGAGGAGAAGGAGGTGGAGGAGAAGGGGGTGGCGCAGAAGAAGAAGGTGGAGGTGGAGGAGGAGTTGGAGGAGAAGGGGTGGCGCAGAAGAAGAAGGTGGAGGTGGAGGAGGAGGTGGAGGAGAAGGGGGTGGCGCAGAAGAAGAAGGTGGAGGTGGAGGAGGAGGAGGTTGAGGTTGGGATAGTTGTGCGACCTCACATATGGCCGTATTGGGGGTAATTCTCTCCATCACCCCCTTGTTCAGCAAGGTGATGAGCAGGGGCTCGCATAGGAGGCATTGCTCCATGCTCATCACCTTTAACTTGGCCTCAACTAGGCCGGCAATGGCCTCTTCAGGGGATGTGGGCTCCTGGAGGGTGGCATGTGCCTCTCTTATAAGGGCCATTGCTGCCTCACTAGTAGTCCTGTCCCTCCTGCTTCTTTTAGGAAGGCGGATGGGAGGCACCTGAGATCTAGTGCTTCTCCTCGTGCCGGCCACCTCCTGTCTGCCACTGGGCCCTGCCACCTCCTGTCTGCCACTGGGCCCTGCCACCTCCTGGCTGAAGGTGGGCCCTGCCACCTCCTGGCTGACAGTGGGCCCTGCCACCTCCTGGCTGACAGTGGTCCCTGCCTCCTCCTACCTGACAGTTTCCAGACCCTCCTCCTGGCTGATTTCATCCTGTGTATGAAAAAGGGACATAGTTTAATATTTTGGTTTATTATTTTCACACAAATTTGAGATCATGAATGTAGCAATTTGAATGTAAATCAAGAGAAAAGACAAATATTTTTAGGACTACATCAGATTGACTATTTTGCACCCAATTTATGGCAGACTAATGTCTATAGATCTTGATTTCACTTTTGTATCCCAAAAATAGTTTAGGATTTTCATCTTGACTTCTTTTTCCTGCATTAAGTTTCTCACAATACATTTTCATTTAATACTATACCTGGCTCCAGATGTCCAAATCAGCTTCTTCCAGGATGGCTGCCTCCTCTTGCTCCAGAGAAGGCTCAGGTTGGCTGCAGGGAAGTCTGGGGGGAAGAGTGGACAGTGATGGCCTTGCCTCAATGTGGTCATCCAGAAAGGACATCCTGCTGTAGTACGACAAATTCGGGACATACACATCATCTGCTGCTGCTCCTGACCTCTGAGAAGCCAGGACCTTAGAGCGTTCAGTCCTGTATGTGCCTCTCAAGCTCCCAATTTTAGTGTCCACCTGTTTTGCTGTTGCTGTGAGCACCTTGGTATGCACAAATGGGAGCAGGGTCTCCAGCGCTGCTTTTCTTACCCCTTTTTTTCTTTGGATGGGTTTTTTTGTTTCCCACAGAGCGGGCAGCTCCCTTACCCGGTCTATAAATTCCGCAAGGAATTCCTTGTCACTTATGAAGACATTCATTTTGGGTCTGCAAGCCAAAAAAAAATAATAAAAAATAATGTGAGGCACACAATCTAACCTCCTGTAAATCTTAGTCACCATATATATCCTCCAACATTCTCTAGACAGTATAGGCCACCAATTTCTCAAAGTCTACAAATCACATACCTTCATTCGCATGTCCATCACTTTTACTCCTCTCTCCGCACACCGAAAGTAGTATAGTCACATGTGTGTTTGCTATATATACACCACACATGCGTAAAACTACGCCCACGTCGCTCCGCACACGTCGCCCGCCCATGACGTTCTAAGCAACATGTTTTCCCCGCCCCTTCTCTTTCGGCGCGCAGACAGATATGGCGGATTCACAGCAGGTGACTGCTAATTCCTCAAATAACGAGGAGGAGACAAGCCCGGAGACTGAGGAAACGTCACGACCAGGGAGGAGATTCAAGGCATCTAATATGTCTTATGCGGAGATAGTGGAGATGGTGGACATATTGCTAAAGTCGGATTATGACGCAAAGCATGGGCCGTATAGCAAACCTAATCGAAGGAAGGCCAAAATCATGAAGAAAGTCGTGAAGAGTCTGAAGAAGAATTTCGGGGTGAAACGATCAAACGAGCAGCTCAGAAAGAGGTGGTCTGACCTCAAACTGAGGGGGCCGGAGCAGTTAAGGAGCATTAAGAGAATGCTTGAAAAAAGTAAGTACTTTTTCCCCAATTTTCCTATTATTGTATTTCTCAACTTGCATGTTGCTCCATGTTATTGCATTTTTCTACTGTACTACCTTTACAAAATGTCATAGTTTGAACTTGGTTTGGCACAGTAATCGTTCGTTACAGACACATCATTCGGGCATCCTCGATTTTTATAGATTTTACAGGGTTAAAATAATTTACACATCTGCCTGTTTTTATTCAATTGTTGTTCTTACATTGTTGGCTAGATGATGTGTTTGTAAAGAGAATGAAATGCAAACTTTAATCAGTGTAAAGGAGAGGACACTCATCAGCTGGTTCCACATCTGTACTTTTGAGCACTATAGTGTGGGCCACCAGAACCACATTTTTTGGGTGTCCCACACAGGTGCATCAGTTAATTTTTGTGTTGCCTCCATGTATATAAATTGACAGCCAAAGGTGAATAGTAAAGAAATTATTTGGTAAAAATAATGTCTTCATCTTGAAATCCCGCCCAAACAGACACTTGTACCCAGTGCCGATCCTGACCTCCCTGGGGCCCTAAGCAAAATTCTGCTAAGGGGCCCTCTACGGTGGCAAAAAAAGGGTGTGGTTTACGTGGAATTGTGGGTGTGGCTTACATGGGCGTGGCTCAGAGAGGTGTGGTTAGAGTCTGAGATGAATGAGGGATGGAGGGAGAAAGAAAGAGGGAGAGAAAGAAAGAAAGAAAGAAAGAAAGAAAGAAAGAAAGAGGAAGGACAGCAGGCCCAGATTCTACACCACAATAGAAATGTGTATTCCAGAAAGTTTAACAAAATCAGCAGATAAAGATACACCAAACACCTGGTGTTAGCGCTTCAATCATCCCGGCCCCATGGTTATTATGGTGTGAGGATGATTGAAGCGCATTATTTCTATTATTACATTGTAATATTAAATTAAATAATTCAACTCACCATAATGCAGAATCGGTGGAAGCCCTGAGTCCCTCCTTACATCAGGCATTCCCAGCGGGGTCCCTCCTTACATCAGGCATTCCCGGCGGAGTCCCTCCTTACATCAGGCATTCCCAGCGGAGTCCCTCCTTACATCAGGCATTTCCCAGCGGAGTCCCTCCTTACATCAGGCATTCCCAGCGGAGTCCCTCCATACATCAGGCATTCCCAGCGGAGTCCCTCCTTACATCAGGCATTTCCCAGCGGAGTCCCTCCTTACATCAGGCATTCCCAGCGGAGTCCCTCCTTACATCAGGCATTCCCAGCGGAGTCCCTCCATATATCAGGCATTCCCAGCGGAGTCCTTCCATATATCAGGCATTCCCAGCAGAGTCCCTCCTTATCAGGCATTCCCAGCAGAGTCCCATTTGCATCAGGCATTCCCAACGGAGTCCCTCCTTACATCAGGCATTCCCAGCGGAGTCCCTCCTTACATCAGGCATTCCCAGCGGAGTCCCTCCATATATCAGGCATTCCCAGCAGAGTCCCTCCTTATCAGGCATTCCCAGCAGAGTCCCCCTCACATCAGGCGTTCCCAACGGAGTCCCTCCTTACACCAGACATTCCCAGCAGAGTCCCTCCTTACACCAGTAATTCCCAGCAGAGTCCCTCCTTACACCAGGCATTCCCAGCAGAGTCCCCCCTTACACCAGGCATTCCCAGCGGAGTCCCCCTTACACCAGGCATTCCCAGCGGAGTCCCCCCTTACATCAAGCATTCCCAGCAGAGTCCCTCCTTACACCAGTAATTCCCAGCAGAGTCCCTCCTTACACCAGGCATTCCCAGCAGAGTCCCCCCTTACACCAGGCATTCCCAGCGGAGTCCCCCTTACACCAGGCATTCCCAGCGGAGTCCCCCCTTACATCAAGCATTCCCAGCGGAGTCCCCCCTGACATCAAGCATTCCCAGCGGAGTCCCCCCTTACATCAGGCATTCCCAGCGGAGTCCCCCCTTACACCAGGCATTCCCAGCGGAGTCCCCCCTTACACCAGGCATTTCCAGCGGAGTCCCCCCTTACATCAAGCATTCCCAGCGGAGTCCCCCCTTACATCAGGCATTCCCAGTGGAGTCACCCCTTACACCAGGCATTCCCAGTGGAGTCACCCCTTACACCAGGCTTTCCCAGCGGAGTCCCCCCTTACACCAGGCATTCCCAGCGGAGTCCCCCCTTACACCAGGCATTCCCAGCGGAGTCCCCCCTTACACCAGGCATTCCCAGCGGAGTCCCCCCTTACACCAGGCATTCCCAGCGGAGTCCCCCCTTACACCAGGCATTCCCAGCGGAGTCCCCCTTACACCAGGCACTCCCAGCGGAGTCCCCCCTTACACCAGGCATTCCCAGCGGAGTCCCCCCTTACACCAGGCATTCCCAGCAGAGTCCCCCCTTACACCAGGCATTCCCAGCGGAGTCCCCCCTTACACCAGGCATTCCCAGCGGAGTCCCCCTTACACCAGGCATTCCCAGCGGAGTCCCCCTTACACCAGGCATTCCCAGCGGAGTCCCCCTTACACCAGGCATTCCCAGCGGAGTCCCCCCTTACACCAGGCATTCCCAGCGGAGTCCCCCCTTACACCAGGCATTCCCAGCGGAGTCCCCCCTTACACCAGGCATTCTCAGCGGAGTCCCCCTTACACCAGGCATTCCCAGTGGAGTCCCCCTTACACCAGGCATTCCCAGCGGAGTCCCCCCTTACATCAAGCATTCCCAGCGGAGTCCCCCCTTACATCAGGCATTCCCAGCGGAGTCCCCCCTTACACCAGGCATTCCCAGCGGAGTCCCCCCTTACACCAGGCATTCCCAGCGGAGTCCCCCCTTACACCAGGCATTCCCAGCGGAGTCCCCCCTTACATCAGGCATTCCCAGTGGAGTCACCCCTTACACCAGGCATTCCCAGTGGAGTCACCCCTTACACCAGGCATTCCCAGTGGAGTCACCCCTTACACCAGGCTTTCCCAGCGGAGTCCCCCCTTACACCAGGCATTCCCAGCGGAGTCCCCCCTTACACCAGGCATTCCCAGCGGAGTCCCCCCTTACACCAGGCATTCCCAGCGGAGTCCCCCTTACACCAGGCACTCCCAGCGGAGTCCCCCCTTACACCAGGCATTCCCAGCGGAGTCCCCCCTTACATCAGGCATTCCCAGCGGAGTCCCCCCTTACACCAGGCATTCCCAGCGGAGTCCCCCCTTACATCAGGCATTCCCAGTGGAGTCCCCCTTACATCAGGCATTCTCAGTGGAGTCCCCCTTACATCAGGCATTCCCAGCGGAGTCCCCCCTTACATCAGGTGTGATGATGCCCCAGCAGCAGAGACTCTCTCGGCTCCCATTATAGTACAGAGTGGACAGTGAAGGAGCCGGCCGGGTGGCTGCCAATAGGAATTGAGCTGAGGCGGTGCCGCAGCTCAATTCTTATTGGCAGCCACCTCCTCCTGGTCTACAAGAAAATGGCGGCCGGCGGAGACATTGTCTCCCGCCCAGCCGCGGACCTCTAGCGGCGGTATCGGCAGTGGAGGCGGCGGTGAAGATTTGGGGGCCCCGAGTACTTACTCGGGGCCCTACGCAGCTTGCGTAGCAAGCGTATAGGGCGGATCGGCCCTGCTTGTACCCCACTTCCAACCAATGTATCATGTTTTTATTTTTTATAGAGAATTTCTGTGTGATAACTAGACCTTTTGTTTGATTCTCATAGGGGAGAGAAGACTGGGAGGAGAACACTCCAGGGAGCACAGGAACCCCACAACTTCTAAACAACCCCAACCTCACAAAGACCCACAACCTGAGGATGTTGAGGAAGTTGAAGAGGTGGAGGAAGGAGAAGTGCAGGAAGGAGAAGTGGATGACGTGGTGGAACTGGTCACCACAACAGGTCAGTATCTGTCACCACAGCTTCAGGTAAGAGATGTAGGCCTGCAGAGTTATAATACCTTTTGTATTTTTTTATAGGGGAAAGTATGCGTTTCTCTGCTGACAGTGCCCTACGAATCATACAGCAAGTGATGGAATGTAGCACAGAACTGGACAGAATTAAGCAAAGAATTCATGTGATAGATCAAATCTTTAAAGACATCCTAGATGTTTTGGGGAGAATTGAATAAGGCAACAAAACCCCAATTTTTTGTTAGAGATTGTCTAAAAGATAAAAAAAGGGGGAAGAGCAATCAATCAAGGCAAAATTTGAATATGCACATAGTGTGTCAACATGTGCCATCTGCCATCAGGGGATATCCATGTACTGGTTTTGGGGGTGCAACCCCTTCCTCGTATCTCAAGTAGGTGAACTGAAGAAGGGGTTGCACCCCCAAAACACGTCCATTGATCACCCCTGATGGCAGATAGCACATGTTGACAATAGGGATCAGGAGTCAAAAATCCCTATTGGAAATGACTTCAAATTGTGTGCATATTCAAATTTTGGCTTGGCCAGGGGTGCCAATACCCCATATTAGGATGGCCAGATAGAGACATATTTTGGGTAATTGAATGTCTCATATTGCCAAGAGGTATCCAATGTTGTAGTTTGTTGTAGTTTGTTGGCCAGCAAAAAATAAATAAAAATAAAAAATATTCTATTTACCATGTGTGTGAATGTGCACAGAGTAAAATAAAAATAAAAAAGTGTAGCTTCTTTTTCAAATACGCTCTAACCTTATTTGTGTATATTTTTGTGGTTCATAGTGAAATGGTTGGTATTTACTAAAGGAAAATACACTTGGCACTACAAATGCACTAAGACAAACTAGGAGACAGGAAACAAAAAAAGTTACAAGATTAAATCTGATTTTTATTGAGTTCTTTCTCCACAAATCTTTACACATGGCCTGGCATAGGAATTGCCCCCCTACCCGTGAAATATTCCAGATACTTCTCACGAACCTCACGGGCATTTTGGGGGGGCAAGCCAGGACGGGCAGATTCGAGGCCCGGCAGGGTATTGCCATAGGAAAGTCCTGCCTCAGGCAATATTGAGGCCATATAATTACTGGATTTTCGGCTCAGAAAATTATGGAGCACACAGCAGCATAAAACGACATTGTTTATCTTGTACTCCGCCAACTGAATAGGAGTCATAAAAAGGCGGAACCGGCTGGCCATTATCCCGAAGGCAATTTCAACGACTCTTCGGGCCCTGGCCAGCCGGTAGTTGAACACCCTCTTCTCTGGGGTCAGGGTCCTCTGGGGAAATGGCCTCATGAGGTGCGGTCCGAGTCCGAAGGCTTCATCAGCCAAAAAAACAAAGGGGAGTCCTTCAACATTCCCTGCATCCGGTGGCAATGCAAGGTCGTCACTCTGGAGACGGAGGGCAAACTCCGTCTGGATGAAGGATCCCCATCGGACATCCGGCTATTCTTCCCCACATCCACATAGAGGAATTCATACCATGCTGACACCACCGCCATTAGCACAATGCTATGAAACCCCTTGTAGTTGTAGTAGTAGGACCCAGAACGGGGTGGCGGCACAATGCGGACGTGCTTCCCGTCAATGGTTCCACCACAGTTGGGGAAGTCCCACCGCGTGGCAAACTCCGATGCCACAGTCTGCCATTCCTGTGGCGTGGAAGGAAGCTGTGGAGTCAAGCAAGATAAAAATATATTAGTACTTTTGCATATAACATTGCAAGCAGATTATAATAAAATATATTCGAGGCCAACATCAATAAAAATCTCAGTTTAATGTGTTTTTTAAAAGTATAATGGAAGGCTCAAGTATCATATTCATCACCCCCTCTGATGGTCCATTCTAATCAAATTTGGGGGGGGGGGGCTAGATGTGTTTGTATTAGTACTTTTGCACATAACATTGCAAGCAGATTAAAATAAAATACATTCGAGCCCAACAGCAATAAAAATCTCTGTTTAATGTGTTTTTACTAAGTATAATGGAAGGCTCAAGTATCATATTCATCACCCCCTCTGATGGTCCATTAGAACCAAATTTGTGGGGGGGGGGCTAGATGTGTTTGGCCACAGGATAGCATTGCAGTGGCGGTGCGTCCAGAGTGGGCGCTGGAGCACTGCCCCCTCTCTCCTGTGCCCGTCACACAGAACAATACATAGGTTCATGCCTTGCATAAACCTATGTATTGTCAATGCCGCCCACTATTCAGGTGGATGACCCCCTGTTGAGCGACAGCCATATGAATAACTGCAGCATTTTTGGGGTGAAAATTGACTATCAGAGACAGGGGGCAAATAGGCTTGGCCATTACAGCCTGAGGGATATAATTGGCTTCATAAAAGTTAACCAGGGGACGCAGGGGGGGGGCATTCCTTGGGTAAACACTGACAGGCTCCTCTGCCAATCATGTTCACCAAGTCTGTTTACCGGTAACATGATTGGCTGATGCAACATCGAGGGCAGGAGAAGACATCAAGGACAGAAGAAGGATGGCGCTGACCAGAAGAAGGTAAGTGCAGGGCTGGGGGGGAACTGGCTGCATTGGAGGGGGCAAAATGGATGCATTGGAGGGGGAAAAATTGATTCATTTGAGGGGGCAAAATGGATGCATTTGAGGGGGTAAACAAGATGCATTGGAGGGGGCAAAAAGGATGCATTGGAGGGGGCAAACTGGTGGCGTTTAATAGGCACAGTTGCAAAAATGGAGGAAGTTTATATATATAATTTGGGGGTGGCCCCCCAAACATTTGGAGCAGCAGTCGCCACTGATGGAGAGGTTAGTGAAGGGAAATATGAATGGAGGAGAAAAAAGGGGCATTTTAAAGCTTCCAGCATGCATGGGGACAAAGGGGACATTCTCAGCATATTACAATCATGGTAATTAGGGAAGGATGAAAGAAATACAATACATTAGCATACATGAAATACATAAAATGTGATGTTAATGGAGAAAACTTACCCTAATATAGTCCTCCTGCAGGACTTGTATAATGGCAGAACAGGTGTCTGGGATTATGAGGCCCAGAGCCTGGGGGGAGATGCCTGTCGTGAACTTCAAGTCCTGCAGACTTCTCCCTGTCGCCACGTAACGTAACGTGGCGATGAGCCTCTACTCAGCACTGATGGCTTCCCGCATAACGGTGTCCTGCCTGGTAATATAGGGGGACACCAAAGCCAACAGATGCTGAAAAACGGGGTCAGACATCCGCAGAAAATTCCTGTAGTCCTCAGGATTATTCTCGACGATCTCCCGCAGCAGAGGCATATGGCAAAATTGGTCCCGCTGGAGCAACCAATTCTTGGTCCATGAACTCCTCCTCACCCCGTTCATGGACTCGTCTTGGTCCAAAACAAGCAGACCAACACCAAGCGCCAGCACAGCACAAACTCGACGACGAGAACGTACCCGCGACATGGCTAGGAAACGGTTATCTTATCAGAACGAACAGAACAGAACGCACTATAGAACAGCAAGGCCTATGAAGAACGAACTGAAATTCAGAAACGAACGGGCAAGAACGCACTGTAAAACAGATACAACCTGCCTACACGCCCTGAAAGACAAGATACGAACCCACAAGCACAAACTGAACCGCAGAAAACGAACTGAAAGCACGAAGACTGAAAAGCGCGAATCGTCTCTTCCCAAACTTTTACTTCACACGCGGTAACACGAGATCAGCAAAAGCAGCCCAAAGGGTGGCGCCAGGGAAATCGATCTTCCCCTTTATACTGCCGTCGTACGTGCTGGACGTGACTGCGCAGAACAACGACAAAATTTGGAATTGTCAGTGTGTACGCATGGAAAGCTTGACGAGAAACTCGTCAAGGTTAACAAGAATCTCGTCGAGAAAAACGACGTGTTTTTAACGACGAGAAACTCAGTCGTGTGTACGAGGCTTGAGATGTTTCCAGTGAATGGTACTTTCAACAATAGACTTGTGCACTTCCAACCCTGTGGCAAAAGTATGGGAAAGGGCCCTTTCACACGGACGTGTCCGTGTACGGGCTCCGTTTTACTCAACAGGGATCGCTCCGTCGATCCCCACTGAGCAGGCAGATGACAGGTCTGTCTCTGCACACTGTGCAGGGACCGACCTGTCAGAGCGCCGCTCTCCTCTATGGGGGATCGGATGAAGACGGACCGTGGAGTTCGTTTTCATCCGTTCCGATCCGCCAGACGGATGGAAAATAGGGTTTCCATCCGTCACACTTTGTTAGATCGGAGCAGGTCGGATGTCAGCAGAAAATGTCATGACTGCTGGGCTCTGAGGAAGAAGCTCTGTGCTTTGAAACACGTAAGCCGGCCATGGCCCTCGTTACATCCTCTGTGATTTTGTGGAGTGTGTTTTCGAGTACCCCTTACAGCTTACCTGTACAAGAAACGTTGTTGCAATGCCATTTTCTCTGCTACATTTGTGATTAGTATTGATGTTTTCTTTTAAATAAAAATCTATCCTAATGATAATACACTAGGCTGGTGCACCCTTGTTTCTCTTCTTCTATTTTCTACTAGGACACCCCTGTCCATGAAGGGCTGCAAAACCAGTGCTACCATCGTGCAATATTGACTGTTTGGTGATCCATTTATGCGCAGGAGTGTTTGTGTTCTGTTATCAAAAGCACTGTGCAGGGACCGACCTGTCAGAGCGCCGCTCTCCTCTATGGGGGATCGGATGAAGATGGACCGTGGAGTTCGTTTTCATCCGATCCGATCCGCCAGACGGATGGAAAATAGGGTTTCCATCTGTCACACTTTGGCAGATTGGAGTGGGTCGGATGTCAACGGAACATGTCACGGCTGACATCCGTCGCTCCATAGAGGTGCATGGAGCGTCCGTTCAGGTCCACCTAAAAAACTGACAGGCAGACCTGAATGGTCCGCCCATGTGAAAGGGGCCTAATGTAATTGTGAGTCAGGTCCTCTCTGGTCCCAAATGCTCTTTTGAGTAAACAGGCACTATTTACCAAACTTAGACAAAGGCACATTCCAAAATCTTGGAGAAAACCTTCCCAGAAGAGTGGAGGCTGCTATAGCTCCACTGTATATTATTGCCCTTAGTTTTGCAATGGGATGTCCAACAAGTTCATATAGGCATGATGTTCAGGTGTCTGGATACATTTTAGGAAATTTCACAGCAGATTATTACCTGCTTCTGGTATGGAAACACCTAATAATTTCCTCCTTCCTAAGGTTTTCCATGGTTGTCATGATTGCAAGTAATATCTTCAACAAATGACCGCTGAATTTTTGATTAGGCAGTAATACCAGCACACAATTACCTTTTTAGAAGAATTCCAGACAACAAAAACATTGGGTTGTAGGTCATCATCTGTTGTTTTACACACAGTCTCATAGGGGTTTATTTACCAAAGCTAGAGAGGGCAAAGTTAGCCACAGTTCCGCAAATGAGCTTCCAGGTTTTATTGCCAAAGCTTAATTGAACAAGCTGAGGTTAGAAACCGATTGGTTTCTATGCAGAAATGTGACTCATTTTGCCCTCTCTAGCTTTAGTTAGACCCCTTTCACACTGGGGCGTTTTTCAGGTGCTTTGGCGTTAAAAAAAAGCACCTGTAAAGCGCCTGAAAGAAGCCTCATCTGCAATCCCAATGTGAAAGCCTGAGTGCTTTCAGAGCCCTTTCACACTGCCAGCACCCGAAAAAGCTGGTAAAGCCTCGCTAAGACCCCTTTCACACTGGGGCGTTTTTCAGGCGCTTTGCCGTTAAAAAAAAGTGCCTCAATGGGAAGGGGCGCTTTAGGAGCGGTGTATTCAACGCTCCTAAAGCGCTGCAAAGAAGCTGCTTGCAGGACTTTTTTTGATGCCTTGCCAGCGCAGCGCCTCAGTGTGAAAGCACTCGGGCTTTCACATTGGAATTGCAGATGAGGCTTCTTTCAGGCTCTTTACAGGCAATTTTTTTAACGCTAAGACCCCTTTCACATTGGGGTGTTTTTCAGGCGCTTTAGTGTGAAAGCACTCGGGCTTTCACACTAAATTAAACTAGGATTTCATATGCAGCTTCTTTCAGGTGCTTTACAGGTGCTTTTTTTAACGCTAAAGTGCCTGAAAAATGCCCCAGTGTAAGGCTACTTTCACATTGAAGCGCTGGGTGCGCTGGCGGTAAAACGCCGCTATTTTTACTGTCGTGTTTGCCGCGATTTGCGGGCACTAGCGGGGTGATTTTAACCCCCGCTAGCGGCCGAAAAAGGGTTAAACCCGCCCGCAAAAACACTGATTTGCGGCGTTTTGCGGTTGGGTTGGAGGCACTACCCCATTGATTTCAATGGGTAGGGGGCGCTATAGGAGCGGTATTTTTACCGCTTCTACCGTGCCTCAAAGATGCAGCTGGTAGGAGTTTTTTAACCCTCCTGCCAGCGCACCACTCCAGTGTGAAAGCCCTCGGGCTTTCACACTGGATACAAAGTAGCGGCTCTTTCAGGGCGCATTGCAGGCGCTATTTTTAGCGCAATAGCGCCTGCAAAGCACCTCAGTGTGAAAGCAGCCTAAAAGGGGTCTAAATAAACCCTACAATGTCCCAGTTGTGCACAATCGGTCACAGGTGGTTAAGGCAATCTACTGTACAATTGTCTAGCTAAATACTGTAAAAGTCAGTGGGTGTTTTGTTAGCTGTCATTATTAAGAATGATTTCAGTGAAATAACCGGGTAATAAAAAACGTGTAACATATGCCGTTCAAGCACATGTACTGTACATATAGACTTTAAAGCCTACAAACTGGAAAACACATTCAAAGGAATTAAGTTTTATATATTAACTAGGGCTGTGGAAATTAACTATTAATTCCTTGATTAATCGATAAATTTTTTTGATTGATCAAAATTCTTTTGATCGGTACTCACCTCTACGCCGGCTTCCGGATCTTCAGAGAGTTCCCTCGGAGATCCGGTGATGTCACGGACACCGGCGGGGCTTGCCGTGTCCATCTGAAGGGCTCCTTTGCTGTGCCTTCATATCTGCATGCCAGCGGGACCTTACTATCTGCCACATGCAAGGGCTGTTACACTTCCCTCTATCACTTCCCTCTATCAACCTGGGATTCTACAGCCATCCACTGGGAGTTGTGATAGTTCCCTTCACGGAACATGTACATGCCGATGGACAGAAGTTAACACCTCCTCATCTGGATTCAGCAGTGGTATCGTTGTACACATTTTTATACCAGTATCATACTTAGCAACATGTTTTTATGACTGCTTTTGCTACCGTTTGGTATTACTCGCACCATTTTTACAGTTTATGTAGCTACATCGATTTTATCTCCAGTGCAATATTTATTTTGTTACCTACTTGAAGACTATAAAAGTTTTAATGCTATTCCCATCGAGCGCTGCCTTTGTGTGTTTTTTGTATCCTGCTATCCATTTTTCCAGTAGTTGGTAGCTGCACTGGGAATCAGCCTGCAAGGAGATCAGCTAAAAGTAGTTGGATCTGTATGTGCGTTATAATTAATCGAAATTAGTCGATTAATCGATTAAAAAAAAATCAATTAATCGAACAAGAAAATTTTAATCAGTAACAGCCCTAATATTAACCTTTCAAGGGTCAGCTATTATTTATGGCCTCTGAATTTTATACCTTTAGAATATTACACTATTTATACAAAGGATCCAGTACCTGTTATTGTTTAACCCCAGCAGGGAAATGTTAGCATTTACTTAGTCTCTAGTGTGAAATGCTCAGACATATATTGTAGCCACACTGGGTTTCCAAGAGAGTGATACTCATGTGAACAAACCATCCTTAAAAATTGTATCCATCTAGCAGAGGTAGAAAAATGTCATAATGATGGTCTTGGAATGTATGTAATTCTCTTCTTTTTTGTTTTACTTGACAGGTTTAAGATTTTTAATTAAATGAGACTACAGACTGTTGTAACCAAAGATACAGTAGTCACTAAAGATAGGCTTTCTTGCATACGGTCACATGGGGAGGGAAGACAAGTAGTCCGGACTGAAAATCCAAAATAAGCTTACACAAGGCTGATTTTCCTCACTGCCCACAGTGGAGAAATGCATCAAAGGTATGTTGCTGGATGATGGGTGCTTTGTCTTTGCAGGTACACGTTAGAGTGTTTGTTACTCTAACATTTCATATTCCTGATCCTAATATGTGTATGTTGTACCAAGTACTTGTGTTAAAAGATATCCTGTTCTCTTTGTATTTCTTCCTTTGTGTTAAATACCTGCTGATTCTGCCAGTTTATTTTTATCAATTTACAAAAGGCAAACTAAGCGAACAGAAGAAAAATCGAAATCAAATCTAATTTTGGTGCCACTTCCCTTTAGCTTCATACCAGCATCAATTCTTACACTTTCACACATTGTACACTTGCACACATTGTACACTTGTACAAAGTCAGGGATTGTGTAGGATTAGAGTCAGGTGTATGATTAACTAATTATATCAAGCAGGTGTTAATGCTCATCAATTTCATATTTAAGTTGAAACAATCATTAACTGAAACAAAAACAGCTGTGAAGTAGGCATAAAACTGGATGAAGAACAGCCAAACTCTGCTACTAAGGTGAGGTTGTGGAAGACCGTTTCATGTCACAAGTCATACACCATGGCAAGACTGGTCACAGCAACAGGACACAAGGTAGTTATACTACATCAGCGAGGTCTCTCCAAGGCAAAGATTTCAAAGCAGACTAGGGTTTCAAGGTGTGCTGTTCAAGCTCTTTGAAGAAGCACAAAGAAACAGGCAACGTTGAGGATCATAGATGCAGTGGTCAGCCAAGGAAACTTAATGCAGCCAATGAAATACACATCCTGCTTACTGCCCTTTGACAATGGAAGATATCCAGCAGTTTCATCAGTACAGAACTGGCAGAAACCAGTGGGACCCAGGTACACCCATTTACTGTACGGAGAAGTCTGGTCAGGAGCGGTCTTCGTGAAAGAATTGGGGGCAAAAAGCCATACCTCCATTGTGGAAACAAGGCTAAGTAACTCAACTATGCATGAAAACATAGGAACTGGGGTGCAGAAAAATGGCAGCAGGCGGTCTGGCTGTAGCAGGAGGCAGTTTGCCAAAGGGCTGGAGAGCTGTACAATAATAAGTGTCTGTCAGAGAACTCACGCAGCAAGCACCCATCTCCATGCAGCAGCTGCTAACCCCCGTTCCGCTAACGCCAATACGCATGCGCGGAATCTTAGGCAGAGACGAACAGGATTCAGAATGGACATGCGTCCATGCCAACGCACGCATACACGCTCCCACGAATCCTGGCGCACGGCACCCTATATAAACAGAGAGTCTGCCTAGTATCAGTGCTGGATTGTCAGCTTGTTCCTGTATTCCTGCTTATTCCTTGCTTGGCTGACCTTGCTCCTGAAAACCCGGCTTCCTCTGACCATTCTCTTGGATTCTCCTTGCCTGCTTGCCTGCCTCTGCTTACTAAACTGACCTTGACTTGGACTTATGACTACGGCTCTGCCTTCTGATTGTGTACACCGCTGCCAGCCTGTTGCCGACTTCTGCCTGTTCCTGATTCTACAGTTGATCCTAATCTGGTTCCCGCTGAACAAATCTGGTGTTCAGTCTCTACATCTTCTCTGCATAAGTTCCTGTGTCTTCAAGCTTCAATCTTTGACCGGCAGGCGCCTGCACCCTTTCGTTGTCCCTGCAATTCCTGTATCCACCACCAGGGGTGCATGGACCGGAACCGTGCAAGAGGCCACCCACATCCTCTCGGGCTCCTCTGTAAGGTACGTGACAGTGTCCGCAAGTAGCAATGAAGCATGGTGGAGGTTCCTTGCATGTTTGGGGCTGCATTTCTGCAAATGGAGTTGGAGATTTGGTCAGGATCAATTGTGTCCTCAATGCGGAGAAATACAGGCAGATACTTATCCATCATGCCATACCATCAGGGAGGCATGCAAGGTTTAAGAAAAACTCCATTCTTGGGTGTAAAAACAGAGCTTAACAACCTTTTTAATAAGTGATCACAAACCCTTTGTTCTTAGAAGAGAGCGCAATGATCTTAGAGAGCTGGGAGAGGAGAAAAAGCAGCACACTGAACTTCCGAGTGAATGGCTGTGCAGGGGTGACATGTCAGCACAAGTTTAATGATTGGAGGAGAGCAGGCTGTGTTCCCAGCACAGCCAGAAAACTGACTATGCTGTGCTCTCATACCTAGCGTGGTCAGTTTTTAATAGGAAAGCAAAGGTACTAGCAGGGACACCAGGTATTTCACCCAAAGGAAGTTATACAAAGAGAACATACATTTACATGGTACATCAGACATTTCAGGATTATGAAATGTTGGGTTAACATATTCTTTAGGAAATACTGGGTTATCATTTGAACAATGGCAATGTTTAGATGTCATGGCAACATTTTTATTGCTAATATGATATGATTGTGTGAACGTGTGGAAATAAATTAGACAGCCTATTTGTTTCATATAAACCACAAACTGTCATCTAGAGGTAATTCGATGTTGAAAATCTGGTTATGATATGATAACATTTCAGAATTTTTGAAAGACACAAATCTGTACCATTAATATTACACAATAGTGTATTAGAAAAGATATTTTGAGTAGGACCCTAAGATGGATGAAATTGTTCAGAATAATTTGAGTGCTTCTAAGGCTGGGTTCACACCTTTGCACATTGATTCGCAATAGCAGGAGATTTTGACCGGCTCACATATCTCCGCAGTGGGTCCAGTGAGTTTTGCACAAAAACATCTTTTGGTCTGTTTTAGGTTCAAATTCAGCCCAAAATTCGTGCTGAAATCTGACCTGATACGGTGAACCAGGACGCACCGGACCCTTGCTGTGAGCCGGATGTGGCGATGGTGTAAACCCAGCCTAAATGATTCTACATAGTTAGAAAAAGATTAATTCCTGGAGTAGTTGTTCCCATGGTTTAGAAAACAAGAGATGGATTACCATGGTCTATAATAATGGACCAACACATACAGTGGGTACGGAAAGTATTCAGACCCCCTTAAATTTTTCACTCTATGTTATATTGCAGCCATTTGCTAAATTCCTTTAAGTAATTTTTTTTTCCTCATTAATGTACACACAGCACCCCATATTGACAGAAAAACACAGAATTGTTGACATTTTTGCAGATTTATTAAAAAAGAAAAACTGAAATATCACACAGCCAATGACGTAGGTGTAAGGCTGAGCGAACCTGATGGGGAACGTGAGAAGGGGCGGGTCTTTAAATTTTTTTACACTGCAGAGGAAGTTCCCCATCAGGTCCGCTCAACCAATGACGTAGGCGGGGTCTAAGATACGAGGGCGCCCCCGCCCCCTCGTACCTCAGACCCCGCCTACGTCATTGGCTGAGCGGACCTGATGGGGAACCTGAAGGGTCTAGTATGGATATTTAGGGGGAACCCCATGCATTTTTTTTTATTTGACGCAGGGTTCCCCTTAATATCCATACCAGACCTGAAGGGCCTGGTAATTGAATTTGGGGGGACCCCCACGCATTTTTTCTATTTTTTTATCAATGACTTTTCTCTGTATTGCCGGGAGCTGACAATTCATTATAGCCGCGAGTGCTTTTAAATTACTTTTTTTCCTTCAGAAATGACACTTTGTGCAGGGACAGTTCTAAGCAAGGGAAACAAGCGCTGCTTTACAGGCATACTATACACCCCCCCCCCCCCCCCCCCCCAGGTCCAAAATTTAAAGGAATATTTCACTTTTATTGTTTTACTTTAAGCATTATTAAAATCACTGCTCCCGAAAAAACAACCGTTTTTAAAACTTTTTTTTTGCATTGATACCCGGGTCCCCAAACACTTTTTATGACAATAACTTGCATATAAGCCTTTAAAATTAGCACTTTAGATTTCTCCCATAGACTTTTACAGGGTGTTCCGCGGCTTTTCGAATTTGCCGCGAACACCCCAAATTGTTCGCTGTTCGGCGAAGGTGCGAACAGGCAATGTTCGAGTCGAACATGAGTTTGACTCGAACTCGAAGCTCATCCCTACTTAGTGCCGGTTCACACTACCGCGACTTTGGAGGCGACTTGTCAGACCGCAAGTCGCCCCAAGTCGCTTGACATCAGAAATCACAGCTATGTGAATGAGAGCCATCTTAATGAACGCGTATGAAGTCAGAGCGACTTCAGAAAAGGTTCCTGTACTACTTCAAGGCGACTTGTAGGTGACTTGTACCCATTGATTTCAATGCAAGTCGCCTACAAGTCATATCATGGTCTACATGGAAGCGACTTCACAGGAAGAAGAACAGAATTCACACTGCCCGCAGGCAGCCCCCCTCCTTCCCACACACAGAGAACTACCAGGTTATCTGATAACTTTACCTTTTGTACTTCCTGGTTATGGGAGATGTGAGAAGAAGAGGTGAGAAGTGTGTCAGTACCATCATGTCATCCAGACGCCACAGAGAGATACAGCACAGTGAGCCTGTTGATAATGAGTCTCTCATCAGACTTGTGAGGCAGAGACCTTGCATCTACAACAAGGAAGATCCAAACTACAAGGACCAATCTAAGAGGGATCAAGCTTGGCTTCAGATCTGCCAACAGAGTATTGAAGATTGGGAAACAATGTTGCCCAGAGACCGTAGTGAGTGTAAGTTTAACCCTTTTATTCATGTATGTCTGTTATTCATGTGTTCTTCAAATCATGTACTGACATACTTGACCATGCATGAATGTAGTTCTAGAACAACTGGAGGACCATAGTATGCAGAACACTGCTGCATTCTTTCACTGATGTTATACATGTAGATAATGAACGATCAATATCCGCAAAAATAATGATTAATTTTATTATCATGTAAAATGTAACCAAAATATATTTTCATAAAACATGACAGATTACATAACATGAAAACATTAGAACATTAATAACTTGAGGCTTTATCAAACTTTACAGAAAAATAAATATTAGCAAAATCTATATAGAAAGAAGTGAGCAATTCAGTTAGGAAATGGCATCTAATTGCCATTGTACTTCACCGGCTGGTGAAAGAAAGTATGACGCAATCTTTTCACGAACAGTGGCACCATCGCAGGATCCCCTTGTAGCACTGAGGTGTGCACTCTCCAAGTCATGCATCAGTGAATCTTCAAAACGGTACCCGTCACGTAGCCGGACAAAATTGTGAAGAACACAAGCTGCTTTGACAGCATTAATAGCATTGTCAATGTTTAACGAAATGGGTGTATGTAACAAATGCCATTTGTTGGCAAGAATGCCAAATGTGCACTCTACCACCCTTCGTGCCCTTGTTAGCCTATAATTAAAGATTTTTTTAGGAGTAGTGAGGTTCCTATTGGAATAAGGCCTCATCAGGTGTTGCGCCAACGCAAACGCCTCATCTGCGACAAACACATATGGCATTGGGGGTTCAGTCGTGCCAGGAAGAGGACTGTCTGCAGGAATATCTAGGCGTTTTCCTCGTAACATTTCACCAAAGGTGGAATTAGAAAAAATTCTTGAATCGCAGCTACTACCGTAGGATCCAACATCGATATAGGTGAAGCAGTAGTTTGCATCTGCCACAGCAAGAAGAACAAATGAACAGTATTTCTTATAATTGTAGAACATGCTTCTGCTTCCAACTGGCTTCACCACACGCACATGCTTCCCATCTATGGCTCCAATGCAATTTGGGAAATTGCACCTATTCCAAAATAGTGTGGCTATATTACGCCAATCATCTTGCGAAGGCCTCTTCATGACTATGATGTTAAGCACATCCCATATGACTTGGCAGGTTTCTTGGATGATATTGCTGATTGTTGATCTGCCCACCATGAACTGATAATGTAGACTAACAAGGGAATGACCAGTTGCCAGGTATCTGAAAGACAAAATACATAAATCATTATGTTCCTATTTATGTTTTGCAGTATCCATCTTACAAATTCGGTGGAAGGGTTTGCGCGATTGGTATAAGCGCTATCTCAGGAAAATTAGCGAGGCTCAAAGTGGATCAGGGAGCAAAAGGGTGGTTCCCTATGTTCACGCGGATGAACTTGAGTTTCTGCGGCCTTGCATGGATCTTAGAGAGTAAGATAACATCTTTCTTATTTGTAAAGTGATACTATACAATTTTATAAAGCAGGGGGTGCTTAACTGTGCCTTATATGTTTAATGCAGAACCCAATCCAGTTGGGAAGTTGGTGAGGAGGGACAGGAGGCATCTCAAGAGGCTGCATCTCAAGAAGCAGGAGGCTCCCTGTCTTTGGATCACCCGTTGGTGCCAGGAGAACAGCAAGGGGCACAGGAGAGCAGCCAAGGAGAGGCTGCTACTACCCATCAGCCGGCTGAGCCGATACAAGTGAGAAGTCAGCGAAGGAGAAGACCACCAAGAGGAAGTAACACCGGCAATATGCAAAGATTCGAAGACCTTGTCAATCGGATGAATGACAAATTGGACGAATTACATTCCGTAGACCATGGATTTGGAATCATGGTTGCCGGAATGCTTAAACGGGTTCCACAGGAGCGCAAACATGAGGTCAAAAAGGCAGTGATGGACTTGCTGGAAGCTAGTATCAGACCTGATACATATACTCCGTCCTCACCCATGTTTGGACCACCACCACCATCTGGTCTGTACTACAACTTCCCAAATCCTCCACCACCCAGAACCCACCCCTACTATCCCCCTCGCTACCGTCAATATTCTGATGAGTCTGGAAATGCTGTCAATCCTGCCCATCCACCGATCCCCTATCCATCTCCGTCCCCAATTACAACACCAATTGGCGCACCAGGGAACCAACCATATGGCCCTCCTTTCGTTAACACACCACCAACACTGTCCCAAAGGCCTAGCACCAGCTCCACAAGTTCACCTTATGAAGCAGTGTACCAGGACTTGTAACATATACATATATATATATATATATATATATATATATAAATATCAAAAAGTTCTGTTTTGTACATACACACCGTATATTGCATCTATCCAGTTATTAAAGTTTAAAGTTGTTTCTAAATAAATTATGGATGTTTGTGTGCTACATTTTTCTATATTTATTCTACGTTATGTTTTTTTTGAAGAATCATACTTACCTAGGTGGATGCAACATCACAGCAATGATACATCTGTCCACTGCTGTTTGTTCATAATAGAACTTGAGTCAAAATACATTGTCAATGTCTCTGTTCTCTCCACTCCCCAGGATGAGAGCTGCTGCCTCAACTGATCTTGGTGTTGTCTGCACAAAGTGCACTTCTACTCACTCTACAATGAAAAGGGGGCACTGAAGTGCAAAATAATCGCACTCATTTGACCCGTTGGGGAAGCCAAGACATATGAGCTCAGGCTGTACTTTATTAGAATGTTGCAAATATAATACTACTGTGCAGCAACAATATAGATAGTTTACCTTAGCGTAATGATCAGTCTTTCAGTAGGTGAAATACTCCGCCGATATGAAGTATTCTGACGCTCCAGATGGATGTAAACCAGACGATGCAATTCATCAAAAAACTGTAAAATAAATAAAACGTTTGCCACTTTATTCTGTAGGTTAAATGATACAAAATATATGAATGGATACAGAGTATAATGATCTAGTTCATATGTGTAGATCTACATATAGCAATATGTACTTGCCTTGCAACTGACATCCGGGTGAATTTAAAAAACTTGTCCTCAAAGGCCCGCAAATTTTCGTACATGGCCCAAAACTGTCCTCTGTTATCTCTATTAGCTATAATTGGATGGATCCAATAGCGACGTCTTCTCCTCATCCTTCGCTTCCTCTCTTCTTCCTCTTCCATTAATACAGCCACACCAGCTGTTACCACAGCTGTCATTAAATAATGCAAGGACATTGTGTTCACAGGACACAGACACAGAACAGGGAAGCAGGAAGAGAACAGGAAAGAGAATGATGTCACAAAAGCTGATTAGCTCTGATTGGCCACAGGCAAAGTCGCATGGGCACGAGGCGACTTGAAATCGCATTGTAAGTCGTTCCAAGTCGCGCCGAAGTCGCGCCGAAGTGGCACCGAAGTCGCCTTGATAAGTCGCGCACAAGTCGTGTCGCCCCTGTGTGAACCGGCCCTTAGGGCTTCACAGAACAGCTGTATTTATGCTGAGATTAAATTACACACAGGTGGACTATATGTACTAATTAGGTGACTTTTGAAGGCAATTGGTTCCCACTAGATTTTAGTTAGGGGTAAAAGAGTAAAGGGGACTGAATTCAAATGCATGCCACACTTTTCAGATATTCATTTGTAAAACATTTTGAAAACCATTTAACATTTTTCTTTCACTTCACAATTATGTACCACTTTGTGTTGGTCTATCACATAAAATTCCAACAAAATACATGTACGTTTTTGGGTGTAACATGACAAAATGTGTAACATTTCAATGAGGTATGAATACTTTTTCAAGGCAATGTATACAGGTATGTTTTGCTATTATCAAACAGATATAGCAAAACACTTTCAATGAAATGTTTAACAGACCAAACATAAGCAAATAGGAAAAGTTTAATGTTAGGGTTTACAAACACTGTATTTGTGACGTTACTGTAAAGTGTAACCCACCATTGTAACAGCCAATGTGATTCAATGTTCTATGACAACAAAACATGAAAATTTCCAATGGGGGTTCATTTTTAAACCGTGTTTTGATTTCCTTGTTGTGTTTAACGCAGACCTTTTTTTAAAGAGTTGGTCATCCATTAACTTACATAGAAGTGGCACTATGTTAAATTAACCATGTCAGTACCAAAATGTTGACTCCCTTTATTACCAGGTAATTTTTCATATATTGACTGAAAATTGCTGAACCCAAATTAATTGATATATTTTATTTTTTTGAGACGGATAGAGCTTTCTTTTAGTGACATTTAATAAATACTTTTGATATAAAAAAAAAACAAAAAAAAAACAACAACAAATATTTAAAAAACATACTTAATGCTTTAGGCTGCATTTACACATGAGCGTTTTGTAGCCTGAAGCCTGAAGCTACAAAACGCTAGAGGGGAAAAAAAACCATTATTCTCTATGGAGATGGTTCACATCTCCGCTCCAAAACGCCTGAAGCCGAATGCCTGAAGCTCAAACAAGTTCCGGACCCTTTTTTGTCGCGCGAATCGGGCAGATTTGGGCGTTTTAGGAGTCATAGAATGTCATGGAAACGCTCGATTCAAGCGTTTAGCGCGACAACGAGCGTTTCGACGGGCGCAAATTCGCGCGCTACGCACAGGTGTGAATGCAGTCTTAAAAAAGCAAAACAAAATAGTGGGTTAGTACAAAAAAAACCCTAACCCCCCCCCCGACCCCCAGGTAATGGTAATGAAGAAACATGCTGGTATTGTGGGGGTTAGAAATGGAGCTTGGTAATAGTGCACTAAGTACAATAAATGCACAGGTCATACACAGAGTGATCAGGAGTTGAAGGGGTTAAAGTACAGGCCACATACAATGGAAGGATAGAGTTGAAGGGGCTAATGTACAGATGTTAAGGAATAGGTAGTTAATATACAGGGAAAGATCAGAGGCAGGGTGGGGATTACACATACAGGAGAGGGGTGGGTTATTATGCTATTGACAATGTACTGGAATAAACTGGTGTTGATTGACGGCAAGGAGGCTTTCTTTCCTCTCACACACTAATTGGTGTGTGAGAGCAAACAGTGCTTCCTGATCACTATTCAGTAAGTGAAACATGGCTGCTGTGATTGGTCACAGCAATCATGTAGTACAGAGCCACTCTCATTGACTCATTTTGCCTGTGATCTGCTGTGTCCAATCACAGAGCAATCACAGAACTGTGCATACTCAGTTGGGCACAGGAAGGCAATCCCTGGATAAAGTATTGGTAGGTTCTCCTGGCACAAGAGGTTAAAGGTATTATTTTGGAATGTAAGACTGATTGCTTAGCAAGCACATGTGCTAGATACTGACTGCTGAAAGTGAACACTTTGAAATCACCATGGTGTCATGAAATATGTCAAGGCAAATGTGGATTGTGCAGATATGTCTGGAAGTGTGAAAGTTGTAAAAACACCCTGTTCTTATTAAAATAATCAGCACGATGGGTTGTTACAATGGGTACTTTTTAGATTTGCAGGGCCGAATATGTGAATCACCTCCCCCCAAAAAAGTATGTGAATTGTAGCTGACCCAACACATGATATGTGCATTCTTGTTCCAGGACTGTAATGCCGCGTACACACGATTGGACATTCCGACAACAAAACCGTGGATTTCTTTCCGACATATGTTGGCTCAAACTTGTCTTGCATACATACAGTCACACAAATGATCGCCAAGAACACGGTTACGTACAACACGTACGACGGCACTATAAAAGGGAAGTTCAATACCAAGTGCGCCACCCTTTGGGCTCCTTCTGCTAATCTCGTGTTAGTAGAAGTTTGGTGAGAGACGATTCGTGCTTTTCAGCCTCGTGCTTTTCAGTCCGTTACTGCTCTTCAGTTTGTCAGAACTCTGTGTGAATATCAGCAGCAAAAAAACTTCATTATTCTAGCATTATAAAGAAGAAGAGAATGCGCTGCAAAAAAGAGAAAAAAAATTGCAACGTGACGAATGTGCTATCTCCATTACGAACGCTAGTTTTACCAGACCGAGCGCTTCCGTCTCGTACTTGATTCAGAGCATGTGTGGAATTTTGAGCGTCGGAATTGTCTACACATGCTCGGAATTTACGAGAACGGATTTTGTTGTCGGAAAATTTGAGATCCAGCTCTCAAATTCTTGTTGTCGGAAATTCTGACAGCAAATGTCCGATGGAGCCTACACACGGTCGGAATTTCCGACAACAAGCTCCCATCGAACATTTGTTGTCGGAAATTCCGAGCGTGTGTACGCGGCATAAGGAGGAATGGGATAAGCTCATAACTGCCCTCAATTTATTCATTGCTATATACAGCAAGTTTCGAAATGGAGGCTCTCATACATTAGAATTTCAGACCACACTACACAGAACAGCCTTGACAAGACAGTGTGGCTTTCATATATATATATGCACATAGGCTTGTGCACAGGGTTTGCCAGCTGTGCCCAGGCACACCCTAATCACCCTGTGCAGCATAGATTCTCCCTACTTCCCTGGCTCCCATATTTCCCGCTGCAGCGCTTCCCTCCTCCCCTCTCTCATCGGCTGTTGCTGTGGATGTTTTAGGAGTAGGGAAAGGGGCCAGTAAATATGTAATTTACCGGCCCCTTCCCTTTCTGAATGAACATCGTGAGTGATCGGTAGTGTATGTTTGAGCTTTGGGGTGCACACCCTAATGCAATAGGCTGCGCACACCTATGTATGTGCAAATGTGTGCATCTGAAACCTCTGTTTTTACGTAAATTGTTGAAGAGTGTATTCGTTCGTTTTTATTTTCTTGCTGGTTGACTTGTAAGTATGCTGGAAAAATTGTGTATTGTTTGTTCCGTGAGAAGTCCTTTCATCTGCATATCTTTAGCTGTTATAATTTGATTGGAGTGAATATCATTTTTGCATATCTTCCCATATTCCACACTGATTGTTCATTTGAAATGTAATAAAATACCCATTATTTTGTAGGCCCTTGTGGAATCTGGGATAATTTAAATTATATTCAATACAATCCTATCAAATCAGGAAACTTTTTATATTTGACAATATTTTAAATTCATTTTGAGATTTATTTTGTATTTGTAGATCAATATTTATGACCTAATAATTCCACAGAGATGTGACTGACAAGGACATAGATATAAGCCTAGGTTCACATTGGAGCGATTTGTCATGCGATTTGAAAGATCAAATCGCATGACAAGTCACAGCCTATTGGAGGCAATACCACTGTTCCAATCGGTGCGACACCGATTTTGCGGAGACGCACTGATTTGCAAAAGTAGTTCCTGCACTACTTTTGCCGATTTCAGGTGCGACTTCAATAGACATCTGTACATGAAGCCACACAGATGTCTATCAAGTAGCACCTGAAATCGCGCTGACCTTGCTACTTTGAAATCGCGCTACTTTAAGTGAAGTGGCGCGATTTCAAAGTAGCATCAATGTGAACCAGGGCTATACCTATTTAGACAAAAAGTGATCCTGTCATCACAAGGTCATTTAGAATAATATTAATCATTTTTGCAACTTTGACATGTGTTATTAATACCGTTTATCACAACCGCTTTATGCATACAGGTGGATTATACCTTGTTTTTTTCAGGACAAATTGGGCTTCATTTGGTGGTAAATGGTAATGGATATCTCCTGATTTTTTTTATTTTTTATTATCAAAGGAAACCTGGCCCAAAATAGTAAATCAAATATATATATATTTTTTTATTTAGCTGTATGCAGTATTTCTTGCTACTACCATAACCAACACCAAAGACAAACCCCAAATAAATTCTCCTGCACGAGCGTCTGATGTTTGCATCAATACCACATATGTGTAAGTTATTTGTTACCCGTAGTACAGCCCAGAAACAATAATGCGCATTTGGCTTTCTTTATTTGACCTAAAACACACTGACACTGATACTAATTTAAATAAAAAAAAATCTTGTCAAAAAAAATTACCATGACCTTTGACCCTGACCTTGCCCCAAACACTAACCCTGGCACTGACCTAGATCAAACTTTGATCTATGTTTTTTTTTAAAGAATATTTTTTATTATGATTATTATTTATATTTTTTTTTTCCTACACACTTTTTTTTCTCTCTCTTTTTTAGACACTGATGATGGAAGTAGCATACAGGCTTGCAGCACTGCTAAAAAAAAAAAAAAAATGTTTGGACATTCTGCACAACTGAGCTGTCATTTAGCATCCATAAAAACAAAAATTTGTGTTTTCCTTTCGACACTGACAATGGAAATAGCATACAGGTTTGTGCCACAGCCAGACAACCTGTGTAGTCAGGTTGCAAATTTCTGGGCAATTGAGTAGGCGTTGGGCGAATGGTTCGGGCCGAGCAAAAGTTTGGCCCGAACATCACCTGTATGCCGACCACAGAATTTGCAGGGCGCTCGGCCTGCCGAGTACCCCACAATGCACTGTGCTCTTCACAGTGCCTTCTAGGGCCCTAATTGGATAAAGCAATGCACCTGACCACTGGTCAGGTGCAAGGTTTTGCCAATTAGAGCACAGAACACTGTCAGAGCCCTAATTGGACAAAGTGATGACAGCTTTGTCGCATTACGACTCAGTGTTCATAGTCCCCCCCACACTATAAAAGGTTCCTTCCCACAGGAAGCTTTTGCAGTTTGTAGGAGTGGAGATAGATAGAGCAGGGCTCAGTTTGCTACTAGCGAGTTAATGTGTTCACTTACTATGACTCAGAGGGGTTGATTTACTAAAGACAAATCCACTTCGCACTACGAGTGCACTGCAAGTGCACTTGGAAGTGCAGTCGCTTTAGATCTTAAGGTAAAGGTAAAGGTAAATAGTCTGTGCATTGCAAGTGCACCCACAAATGCATTTAAACGCTTGCCAAACAGCCGCCGTCATTACACTGCGGCAGGTTGGCTCTCCTGCGCAAACCGCCATAGATGTACGTCGGTGTTTGCATAGGAGATAGCGGGCGCGTGCGTGCCTCCATCGAGCGTGCATACGTGCCTGCCTCGCACCCCGAGAGCGTGCCCACGAGTCCGGTGAACTCGATGTTCCCTGGCGACCCATGATTGCGGTGTACAAAGGTAGAATGGGGAAGAGAGCTTCTGTTTCCAGTAATCGGGAACAACGATCTCTGTCATGTCCCTGGTAGCCCATCTCCCTTACAGTTAGAACACACCCAGGGAACACACTTAACCCCTTGATTGCCCCTAGTGTTAACCCCTTCCCTGCCAGTGTAATTTTTACACTGATCAGTGCATTTTTATAGCACTAATCAATGCAATGTCACTGATCCCCAAAAAGTGTAATTTGGGGTCAGATTTGTCCGCCGCAATGTCGCAGTCCCGCTAAAAATCGCAGATCACCACCATTACCAGAAAAAACAATAAAAAAATAAAAGTCCCTAAATCTATCCCATAGTTTGTAGACGTGATAACTTTTGCACAAACCAATCAATATATGCCTATTGCAATTTTTTTACCAAAAGTATGTAGAAGAATATATATCGGCCTAAACTGATGAATACATTTGTTTTTTATATTTTTTTTGGATATGTATTATAGCAGAAAGTAAAAAAAAAAGGTTTTTTTTTCAAAATTGTCTGTCTTTTTTTGTTTATAGCGCAAAAAATAAAAACCGCAGGGGTGATAAAATTCCCCCCCAAAAGAAAAGTCTATTTGTGGAAAAAAAAGGACATCAATTTTGTTTGGGTACAGCATCGCACGACGTGTAATTGTCAGTTAAATCGACGCAGTGCCGTATCGCAAAAAATGGCCTGGTCATTAACCGCTACCCGACCGCCGCACGCACTTTTACGTCGACAGAATGGCATGGCTGCAGAAATGGGCATATATATATACGTCCCCCTTAATTTGTGAGCTGTGTGGTCGCGCGCGCTGGCGTGCTCGCGGTGGCGCGCTCGCGACCCTGTCGCAAGTTCCGTGACCGTACCCGCGGACTAAATGTCTGCCGGTGTCCCGCGATCAGGTCACAGTGCTGAAGAACGGGAAGATGTTAGTGTAAACACAACATCTCCCTGTCCTTCCCCTGACACTGTCACTGATCGTCTGTCCCATGTCATCGGGAACAGCGATCAGTGACGTGTCACGGTAAGCCACGCCCCCTAACAGTTAGAAGCACTCTCTAGGTCACACTTAACTCCTTCAGCGCCCCCTACAGGTTAACCCCTTCATTGCCAGTGTAATTTTTACAGTAATCAGTGCATTTTTATAGCACTGATCGCTGTAAAAATTACAATGGTCCCTAAATGGTGTCAAAAGTGTCCGATGTGTCCGTCATAATGTCGCAGTCACGATAAAAATCTCTGATCGCCGCACTACACACTGCACTACACTAACACATTACAGAAGGGAAGCTCTGAAATGAAGGGAAGCTCTGCTGATTTCTATCATCCAATGTGCAAGCAAAAATGCAAAATGTTTTATTTTCCTTGCATGTTTCCCTCAGATCAAGAGCAACCACACTTGCAGTGCACTTTAACCACTTCAGCCCCGGAAGGATTTGCCTCCTTAGCCACTTAAGCCCCGGACCATTTCGCTGGCCAAAGAACAGAGCACTTTTTGCGATTCGGCACTGCGTCGCTTTAACTGACAATTGCGCAGTCGTGTGACGTGGCTCCCAAACAAAATTGACGTCCTTTTTTTCCCACAAATAGAGCTTTCTTTTAGTGGTATTTAATCACCTCTGCGGTTTTTATTTTTAGCGCCATAAACAACAATAGAGCGACAATTTTGAAAAAAATTCAATATTTTTTACTTTTTGCTATAATAAATATCCCCAAAAAATATATAAAAAAAACTTTTTTTTCCTCAGTTTAGGCCGATACTTATTCTTCTACATATTTTTTTTACTAGTAATGGTGGCGATCTTCGATTTTTATCATGACTGCGACTTTATGGCGGACACATCGGACACTTTTGACACATTTTTGGGACCATTGTCATTTTTACAGCGATCAGTGCTATAAAAATGCACTGATTACTGTGAAAATGACACTGGCAGTGAAGGGGTTAACCAATAGGTGGCACTGAAGGGGTGTGCCCTAGGGAGTGCTTCTAACTATATGGGGGATGGGCCATGACACGACAGTGATCACCGCTTCCGATTACAGGAAGCGGTGATCACTGTCTTGTCACTAGGAAGATTGGGTAAATGCTTGTTTACATCAGCATTTTCCCATTCTCACCGTGACACGATCGCGGACATCGAGTCCGCGGGACCCGCGGTCGGAATCACGGAGCTTGCATGTCCACGTCCACAATGCCGCTTCTTAAAGGGGACGTATATATACGTCCTTTTGCACAGCCATGCCATTCTGTCGACGTATATCGTCGTGCGGCGGTCGGCAAGCGGTTAAAATCACTGCTCCGTTAAAAACTATCTTTAAAAAAAAAAAAAAAATCGCATTGATACATGTCCCCCAGGGCAGTACCCAGGCCCCCTATACCCTTTTTATGGCTAGTAACTTGGATATAAGCCTTCAAAATGGTCACTTTTGATTTTTCAAGTTCAGGTTCCATAGACATAATAGTGTTCACGGTTCAGGTCCAAACTTTTGTGATGTTCGAGAGTTCTATTGCGCACCAAAGTGGGGTGTTCGGCCCATCTCTCGTAGGCATTTAGCATCCATAAATTAAATTAGTGTCTTTTTTGGATACCCATGATGGAAACAGCATACAAGTTTGCAACACACCTGCCAAGCCTATGTTGACAGGCAGCACAGTCTTAACCTCCTTAGCGGTATTCCCGAGTCAGGCTCGGGGTGAATTTTCAGTACCAAAAGCGGTAACCCCGAGCCACACTAAGGATTGCATTGCAGGATCCATGTACAGCTTACTTACCTTGTCCCCAGGATCCTGCGATGTCTCCCCGCTGTGTCTGCGAGCCGTGTCTCCGCTCGATTCACAGTGCCGAGCTCCATTCCCTGCGAGCGTTGCGACGCACGGGGACAGAGTTCTGCGCCAAATTCAAAAAGTGAAACACACAGAATACATACAGTACACTGTAATCTTACATACTATAGTACTGTATCAAATTACACATCCCCTTTGTCCCTAGTGCTTTGTCCAGTGCCCTGCATGCACTTTTATATTATAAATACTGTTCTTTCTGCCTGGAAACTGGAGATTGTCCATAGCAACCAAAAAGTGTCCCTTTACATCAAAAGTGCTTTTAGACCAGCTAGAAAACAGCGATAATAAATTAGAATCACTTGCAGAATTGAGCGATAGTAATTTAATTACATATATTTAATTACATTATTAAATATTTTTTATTATTATTATATTATTATTATTTGTTATAATTATTTATAGTTATTTATTATGTAGCGGGTATGTACTTTCCCGGGTGTAATTTGAACTTGGCAGAGACATCAGTGATGTGTAATTCCCTGCGGCCCAGTGGGTGGCGCTGTCGCCCTGGGTTGGGGTTGAATCATTGCTGTGTGCCGGGCCTCCTTTTTGTCCTCTCTCGGCAGCAGTATGGTGGGGCGGGGAACCCGTTGTGCTTGCTGGGAGAGGGTATAAAGGGGCCGGCCATCTTTGTCACGGGGTCGGAGTCCCAGGCACCTTCAGCCTGCGGGCGGTGGTTCGTGTCGGTCCTCTGGGCGGCCTAGGCCTAGAGGACAGTCGGAGTTCGTGTTCCATCTCAGGCACTTTTGGCCTGGGGTGAGGTACTCAGATGGAGGTCTGGAGCTCAGTGCCCAACACTGAGTTCCGCAAGGGAAGGAGATCCTAGGGAACCCCGGGAGTGGGTACCCGAATCCGGAAGGCGTAATGGACTGGGGGAGCTCCTCACTTGAAGACCCGGTGCAGCATATTGCCGGTGACGGGTGAGTCTCTCGTCGGAGACCGCCTGGAGGGAAATCTCCCCTCACTCAGAGACCACAGCCCACTTTCAGGAAGGAAAGTGGAGAACGCATTGTGTCTGGGCCTCTTCGCATCCACACCTCCTTTCCTGTTCTATTCCTCAAGGGAGTTCAACTGATTGTGTTCATTCGCATGAGAATATAGGAGTGTTGGACTTTAATGGTGTGGGGCTCATTTCCTGACAGACATTGTTCAAGGTAACTCTGGGATGGAGGATCCAGGTGCACAGCACTGACCCGAAGGTAAAACAAGAACGTTGCTTATACCGCACTGACACAGGTGGTGGAGGCCAGGCGTGGTGTCCCCGCTCCCTCTCCTCTAAGATACCCCTAGACAAGAGAAAGATGAGCTGAACACAAGAGTGGAGTGAGGGGGGCGCTACAATTATATTATAATTTATGATTTTGTGTGTTCAAACTTTATCATACCCGGGATGTCTATTATGCCGCGTACACACACAATGGATTTTTCCGACGGAATTCCTTTCAAGCTGTCTTGCATACACACTGTCACACCAAATTCCGACTGTCAAGAACGCGGTGACATACAACACTACGACGAGCCGAGAAAAATTAAGTTCAATGCTTCCAAGCATGCGTCGACTTGATTCTGAGCATGCGTGTTTTTTCTCCGTTGGAGTTCCATACAGACGAATGTAATTTCCGATAAAAAATTCTCTTTCTAACCCAGTCGGAATTTCCGACTTAAAAAGTCAGATGGGGCACACACACGGTCGGAATATCCAATGAAAAAATCGGGACAGTAGAAACGGGTTTCTTTTCGGATTTTCCTTCCGGAGTCGTCACGCATGGAGCAGCAAACCACACACATCCTTGTGGGTGCTGTCTTCTTTTCAGTAGGTGGAATGTGGTCCATAAAGTGACGAAAAGTCAGGCGTTCCGGGTTCACAACGCCAGCAGCCCGACGTCCAGATCTGTTTACTGCCGTTGGCGTCTGGTACTTCAGAAATATGAGTTTGGCAACCTTCCACACAAATGTTGCATGAATCATAGGCCTGTCACTCTTTTTTTTCAGAAGAATGAAAGCATTCCACAGGCACTGTTCCAGAAGAGGCCTGACATTTTTTTTATAATATTTTTTTTGTTGCTTCCTCATGGCTGGATAAAAGGTCATGGCCTGGTCAGCCCTGTCCACACCTCCCATGGTATTGTTGTAATCCAACACGACCTGTGGCTTCATTACATCTTTTCCACCTTTGGTATGTACCATTACAGTAGAGGTGTTGTGAATGGTACTCAGAAGGCACACGTTTTTTTTTGTCCCGCCATCTCATTGCCATAATTTTTCCTTTCTGCCAGGCAACTATTTCTCCTACTCCGAGCTTTTTATTGGCAAAGGTTGGCGGCATGTCACGCCGGTTAGGCCTAACGGTCCCATAGGTATCCGTCTTGTTCAGAAGAAGGAATTCATAGAGTTCTGGGGACTTATAAAAATTGTCTGTTGTGACACAGTAACCCAGGTTCAGCAATGGCTCAATCAAAGAAAGAACTGAAGCGGTTGCCTTTCCAAAACTGCTGAATCGATCGCTGAATTTGGTCCCTTTCCCGGTGTACAGGACTGAATTCCAGATGTACCCAGAGCTGGATTCACACAGCATAAATGACTTCATGCCAAAACGAGCTTGCTTTGATGCAATAGTCTACCTTTGTAGGCCATAAGACTTTCATCAATACTTATGTCTCTGTCCGGCACATAGGTCTGCTGGAAATTATTCAAAATCAGTTGGTAAATCTTCCAATTTTTTTTTCAGTTTTGGAGCTGGATGAGAACACTCATCAAAGTCTTCATTATTTGCAAAGTACAAATATTTCATTTTGAGCGAAAATTTGTATTCCGACATAACGGTGCCAAACGGTGCCAAAAAAAGGAGTGGCCAGCAATTTGTTGGTTGTCCAGTATCATTTCTGCAGGGGCTTCCCCACCACTCCCTGAAGTATTATAAGGCCCAGAAACTTCCAGATGTCCTCTCTGGTTACCGGTTCCCATTTTCTGGTCCTTGAAAAGAGCTGATGGGTAGCAGCTTGTTGCTCCTGGTAGTGATTCGTCTCCATAACAATTTTGGCAATAACTTCATCAGTCAAAAAGAGCTTGAGGTATGCCAAGGGGTTATCGTCCTCAACATCCACTTTGATCCCAGGTGCTTCTGTAAACGGAAATCTTCGGGGCGCTAAAATCGCTTTCTGCGTCTGATGACAAACTTCCCCACGAGTCGCTGTCACTCAACTCCTCTGCAAGCCATTCTGTATTGCTGTCGCTGTTTTCCAACAGGTCATATAGCGATTTTGAGGTGGAGGCGCGCCTTTTTGATGCCAAGGTCGCTGTGCAGTTTACAGACACAAAGTACAGTAAAACTGCAGACAAGGGCACTGGAGAAAGCACTGGGGGGCAATCTAAGGTCACTTTATTTTATTTTGTATTGTAATCCAATAGGATTACATTGTATCAGTGTGTTTGTGCTTTATACTTTTTGAATTTACCGCCGCTTCCGCCCCCTGTGTCGCGACGCTCGCAGGGAAGGGAATTAGTGGAACACAGTTCATCGGGCGGAAGATCCGGCCGCTGTACACTGCGGAAATACATTGCGGGTTCCCGGGGACAAGGTAAGTCATCTCTTCCAGGATCCAGCGAGGCAATCCCGAGTGTGGCTCGGGGTTACCGCTTTAGGTACTAAAATCTCACCCCGAGCCACACTCGGGAATACCGCCAGGGAGGTTAAGAATGAGACTTGGCATTGTTTTTGTAAATAATCATTGTTAGGCCACATTACTTTAAAGAGTATGTACACTATATTGTCAAAAGTATTGTGACACCTGTCTTTACACGCACATGAACTTTAATGTTATCAAAGTCTTAGTTCGTAGGGTTCAATATAGAGTTGGCCCACCCTTTTCAGCTATAACAGCTTCAACTCTTCTGGGAAGGCTGTCCACAAGGTTTAGGAGCGTGTCTTTGGGAATGTTTGACCATTCTTCCAGAAGCACATTTGTGAGGTCTATTAAAGACATGGATGAGCAAGTTTGCGGTGGAGGAACCTAATTGGTCTGCACAGAGTCTTGACCCCAACCTGATAGAACACCTTTGGGATGATTTGGAGCAGAGACTGCGAGCCAGGCCTTCTCATCCAACATCAGTGCCTGGGATGCCATTAAAGTTCATGTGCATGTAAAGACAGGTATCCCAATACTTTTGACAATATAGTGTATATAAAATTCCACATATGAGAAGCAGAGTGATTAAACATACATTGTTGTTCATTTTTATTATGTTGCACTGCAGTAAAAAAGAAAAAAAAATTAATAGCCAGCTCAATATTTACCCAGCCAAAAAATAGAACAATTTATATGCCGCTAAAAGAAGCTCTATAAAAAAAATAGGTTTCAGAAATGAATGGTGACAAAGCCCTGTAACCCAACACAAATATTCTTGCAGAGTAAATTAACAAGTGTGGGTGAATGTGTATTAGTGTAATGTGAAAAAAAAAACAAATAATGTATACTCAACAGGGTATAACCATAAAATAATAATGCACATGAAAACAATCAGTCCATGTAAAAATTCAACGTGATAAATTGTCCATCGTGGGTAAATAAAATAATAAAGATGTCATGAGATTGAATGAACCATCCCAACGAGAATCTTCAGATGAGAGATGTAATTATGAATGTGCTTACCGGAACCGTTGGACCCGACTGTCGTACGACAACAGGTCAATCGAGCTTAGGTTATCCAACCAGCTGTTCAACGGGACTGTCAGCGAGGATCCAAGAAGAAGTGGAATGCACCTCCCTGGTGTCCAGAAGACGTCAACTTGAGGTATGGTCGATTAGTCCGATATTCCTCAGCCGAAGGTGACTCCAATGAAGGTATCTCAACCATGGAGTAGGTAGAGAAATTGTGGAGATCCACCAAACATCTGAAAACAGCTTGGTTCAGGCAAGCATCAACCCTTAGTAGGGTAATAGGGACCAGCTGGAGATACTCAAAAAACTTTTCCTCCACAGAGCATGCAAAGAAAAGAAAAAATGGGGGCCCCGATGGTGCAGGTCAACAAAAGAAGGTTTTAATGATAAAAACCAACATACAAGTTAAAGTGATCACAGTTCAAAGATTCATAAATGCAATATGGGGAGCGGTGTACCTTACCAAATTAACAACCCTGCCCAAAAACTGTAACGCAACCAAAAAATTCCTGAAGAGCACAGGATGGACCTTTCATTTACAAACATCTCAAGTGTTTTGAAAAAGTAAAGAGAAACTGCGCGCTAGGATCTGAGGATGGCAATTAATTGCTTGTCACAAAAAATTGCCTGTGTTCTGGTTATATGCAGCTACTAACCTGAAAACATAATCAGTGAAACCTCAATGAAAAAAATATAAATAGTAGCGCTAAACTCAAAACAAAAAACCCAAAGATTTTACACCAGCGAGGCATCCTGTTTCTTTTGCATGTCTCAACTGCTTTCAAACTGTTTCTATGCTGTGGAAAGTGCTGAGTGAAGAGGCGGTGGTCATAGAAGCTACTATTATCCAGCTGGGATTGTTTATATGCGGTCTTAGGTCCTCCGTGACAGGGGACCAACTGGTTCTGGTAAGCAGTATACTTGCTCATGGTGGTGGTTTTCACTCCGGTCTTCAGTCAATCCAGTGGAGATTTGGATTCCATTAATGCACAGGTGTTTTATCACAGAAAATGTTTGGACTCTTTATGAGAATATTTTGCATCATATGAACTGATGCCCTAGTGTGTCACAATTGGATGGCACTTTATGCATGTAATCTTCTATGCAATTTTGTATATACATTGTGGTAGTTTTTGGTATAGGTTTTACTTCATGTCCCAGATTTGCCCATAATTATCTACTAGTCCACGTGATCCAACTAATGGACCTATGCATCTTGTATGTGTTGTCGAGCATACCATGACAAATCTTTTTGTCTATTAATTTTTTGTTTTGAGTTTAGCGCTACTATATATATTTTTTCATCTCAAGTGTTTTGGAGGCGTAGTATGCTAGCACGGCTCCTATTAAGCTCCTCTTGGATGTCACGCGTGCACACCTCTGGCACCCCACGCCCCAAATGACATCAGCTGTCTACAAGTCATGCCATTTGAAGATGGCAGCCACCCTTAGCTGCCATCTTTGCACACTCTGTGCACTTTTAGCATCCACAGATGGTGGCAATTTGCAGAAATTGGAGGGGGTATTTTGTTTTTCTCCTAGTTAGTTTCTGTGCGAGGAGGTGGAATGTGGGTCAGGTCGGAGTGGTCTGTGCAGGAGGTCAGTAATGCCATCCTATACTGAAATAATGGTATGTTATTTTGCCTATTGAGCAAATATGGTTAATTATGCCCTTTGGAATCTGGGAGTCTTTTATTATTATTTATTTATTACAGGTACTTATTTAGCGCTATAAATTTATGCAGCACTTTACATATGCACTGCCTTGAAAAAGTATTCATACCCCTTGACATTTTCCACATTTTGTCATGTTACAACTAAAAATGTAAATGCCCTTTGCAGGCAGGGACCGCGGGCCCCTATGGTGTAGCAAAATATGGTAGTCCTAGTGCTAGATTTCTTACATGGCTACTGTACCCAGTACCACCTCTTCAGGCCCTGCCAGCCCTCCTGGCTGTAGCTGCATATTTCCACTGCCCATACCACCACAGTCCCCCTTACTGGCTCTGCACCTATCCCAGACTGCTTGCACCCAGTCCTCTCAGGCATGCCTCCCAGTCTTCCTGACTGTGTATCACTCACCAGCCCTCCTGGCTGTTCCTGTTGTTCCTCCTGGAGACTTGCCTGGCAGTGTTCTCCTGCTGTCCTATTTGCTCCCAATGCCTCCTGGCCAGGACACCTCTGTGGTTTTAGGAAGGCCCCAACTGCACATAAGCCCAGGCTCAAGGTCACCCCCTCCCCCCCAGACTGGGGAGCTCCCTCAAAGGCCACAGTAGCCTAACACTCCAACTCCAGCTTTCACCCAAAGAACTATTCCCCAGCTGGGCTGACCCTGAGTATTTGAGACGGCCTGCCCCCTGCCAATCCAAGTTGGGGGTTGGTCAGGGCCCTCAGAATACTCCAGGCAACTCCACCTCTCCTCCCCTCCCATTCTTCTAGAAGGTAACAGAACATTTGAAAAGTAGGGGGGAGGTCTAAGTAATGCTGCCTGTGAATCATCCAGCTTTCGCTGGATTTCTGCCAACCCAGGAAACAAAAACAGCCAGCTAGCCAAGCCTGCATATATTTACCTGTACTAGAAAATAAAAAAAACTATTTACAATTCTAGCACTAGAGGGTGCTACACACATACTAGGGCCAATTTAGACAAGAGCCAATTAACCTACCAGCATGTCTTTGGAGTGTGGGAGGATACACGTGCAGGCAAAGGGTGTAATGCCCCATACACACGATTGTTTTTCATGCCGTTAAAAATGCCATTTTTAAAAATGGGCATTAAAACCGATCATGTGTATGCTCCAGAGCATTTTTAACGGTGTGAAAAACGGCCATTAACCACTTGGCAACCACCTGCCGACAAATAACGTTGACAAGGTGGTTGCTTAACTATGGGAGGACGTTATAGAACGTCCTCCCAGAATCGCGCTCCTGCGCGCCCCCTGGGGCGCGCACACGGGAATCTCCGTGATCGCCGGGTCCAGAGGACCCGGCGCATCACGAATCGCGGTAAATCGCCGCTGATAGCGGCCGTTTACCACGTGATCGCTCCGTCAAATGACGGAGCAATCACTTGTAAACAGACCGGCGTCATGTGATGACGCCAGTTCCTCTCTCCCCTCTCTGTACCGATCGGTACAGTGTGAGAGGAGAGGGGAGGGAGCGGATCATGTCAGCTCCCTCCCCCATGTCAGCTGTGGGCTGGATCTGTGACAATTCCAGTCACAGATCCAGCAATCCATCTATCCCTGCTCAGCCATCCCTGCGCAATACTCTGCAAATTACCCTGCGCAATACTCTGCAAAATACTCTGCAATACTCTGGTGCAATACTCTGCAATACCCTGGTGCAATACTCTGCAATACCCTGGTGCAATACTCTGCAATACCCTGCGCAATACTCTGCAGAATACTCTGCAATACCCTGCGCAATACTCTGCAATACCCTGCGCAATACTCTGCAATACCCTGCGCAATACTCTGCAAAATACTCTGCAATACCCTGCGCAATACTCTGCAATACCCTGCGCAATACCCTGCGCAATACTCTGCAATACCCTGCGCAATACTCTGCAAAATACTCTGCAATACCCTGGTGCAATATTCTGCAATACCCTGGTGCAATACTCTGCAATATCCTGGTGCAATACTCTGCAATACCCTGGTGCAATACTCTGCAATACCCTGCGCAATACTCTGCAGAATACTCTGCAATACCCTGCGCAATACTCTGCAATACCCTGCGCAATACTCTGCAATACCCTGCGCAATACTCTGCAAAATACTCTGCAATACCCTGCACAATACTCTGCAATACCCTGCACAATACTCTGCACAATACTCTGCAATACCCTGCACAATACTCTGCAATACCCTGCACAATACTCTGCACAATACTCTGCAATACCCTGCACAATACTCTGCAATACCCTGCACAATACTCTGCAATACCCTGCACAATACTCTACAATACTCTGCAATACTCTGCGCAATACCCCCTGTGCAATACCCCGTGCAATACCCTGCAATACTCCGCAATGCCCTGCAATACTCCGCAATGCCCGGCAATACTCCGCAATGCCCGGCAATACTCCGCAATACCCGGCAATACTCTGCAATAACCACTTCCCGCCCGCCGGCCGTCATATGACGTCCTTGACTATGTGCGGGGATGTCTGAATGATGGGAGCAGCTACAGGCATCATTCAGATATCATCTTTTTCAGCCGGCGATTCCCTACACCATAACAACAATCATAGCAGCTGTTCCACCGCTTGATCATTCTTACGGGAGGCGAGAGGGGATGCCCCCCCCGCCACCCTCCGGTGCTTCTACCGACTCACCGCTATGATCAAAGCCAGGATTGTTTTTTGTTTTTTTTGGTTTTTTTTCAGGCTTCCCAGCCTAGAGGTGAGATGTGGGGTCCTATTGACCCCATATCTCACTGTAAAGAGGACCTGTCATGCCATATTCCTATTACAAGGGATGTTTACGTTCCTTGTAATAGGTATAAAAGTGATCAAAAACATTTTTGGGGCGGAAAAACATGTCAAACTAAAATAAATAAAGTAAAATGAACAATAAAAAAATATATATATTTTTTTAAGCGCCCCTGTCCCCGTGAGCTCGCATACAGAAGCGAACGCATACGTAAGTCCCGCCCACATATGAAAACGGTGTTCAAACCACACATGTGAGGTATCTCTGCGAACGTTAGAGCGAGAGCAATAATTTTGGCCCTAGACCTCCTCTGTAACTCAAAACATGTAACCAGTAAAAATATTTAAAACGTCGCCTATGGGGATTTTTAAGTAGCGAAGTTTGGCGCCATTCCACGAGCGTGTGCAAATTTGAAGTGTGACATGTTAGGTATCTATTTACTCGGCGTAACTTCATCTTTCCCATTATGTAAAAACATTGGGCTAACTTTACCGTTTTTTTTTTTTTTTTAGCACAAAACATTTTTTTTCCTTAAAAAACGCGTTAAAAAATTGCTGCGCAAATATCGTGCGACATAAAAAGTTGCAACAACCACCATTATATTCTCTAAGGTCTTTGCTAAAAAAACATATATAATGTTTTGGGGTTCTATGTAATTTTCTAGCAAACAAATGATGATTTTTACATGTAGCAGAGAAATGTCAGAATTGGCCTGGGTGCTCCAGAACGCCTGATGGTGCTCCCTGCATGTTGGGCCTCTGTATGTGGCCACGCTGTGTAAAAGTCTCACACATGTGGTATTGCCATACTCGGGAGTAATAGCAGAATGTGTTTTGGGGTGTAATTTGTGGTATGCATATGCTGTGTGTGAGAAATAACCTGCTAATATGACAATTTTGTGAAAAAAAAAAAAGAGAAAAAAAAATCTTGATTTTGCAAAGAATTGTGGGAAAAAATGACAACTTCAAAAAACTCACAATGCCTCTTTCTAAATACCTTGGAATGTCTTCTTTCCAAAAAGGGGTCATTTGGGGGGTATTTGTACTTTTCTGGCATGTTAGGGTCTCAAGAAATGAGATCGGCCGTCAGTACTTCAGATGTGATCAATTTTCAGATATTGGCACCATAGCTTGTGGACTCTATAACTTTCACAAAGACCAAATAATATGCACCAATTTGTACTTATTTTTACCAAAGATATGTAGCAGTATAAATTTTGGCCAAAATTTATGAAGAAAAAATAGTAATTTGCTAAATTTTATAACAGAAACGGAAAAAAAATTTTTTTTTTACAGAATTTTCAGTCTTTTTTCTCTTATAGCGCAAAAAATAAAAAACCCAACGGTGATTAAATACCACCAAAAGAAAGTTCTATTTGTGTGAAAAAGAGGACTAAAAATTCATATAGGTACAGTGTTGTATGACTGAGTAATTGTCATTCAAAATGTGAGAGTACCGAAAGCTGAAAATTGGTCTGGTTATTAAGGGGGTTTAAGTGCCCAGTGGTCAAGTGGTTAAAAATTTCGAACATGCTCTATTTTTTCACGTCGTTTTTCATGTAGTTTTTTTGAACGACGTGAAAAACGATAGTGTGTATGCTTTCACGAGGAGAAAAAAAAACGCGCATGCTCAGAATCAAGTATGAGACGGGAGCGCACGTTTTGGTAAAGCTAGCGTTGGAAATGGAGATGGCACATTCGTCACGGTGGAATTAATAGCATCGTTTTAATGCTGCGCATTCCGTTCTTCTTTTGATAATGCTTAAATAATTACCTTCTTTTGCTAATGATATTCAGAGTTATGGCAAACTTGTTTCTTAAGTAATTCCTAATTGATCTAATGATTGTAAAATATTCTTGTTAAGCCACATCTCCCTCATAAATTCATAACTAAATGTCAAGCTCACAAAATTTGGGATTTTTAATTTTTTTTTTTTTTTATTGTTTATCTTTGTAATTAAGTTAGCTTTATTAATTTTTTTTGGGCTTCTTTGATATATGTAGGCTTTTTTTTTTTTGTTGATTTCGAAAAAAATATTTGTGTGTAAAGTTACCACACCAACCTTCTAAATTTTTCTCATTTTGCCTCAAGGAGGTTTGTGTCCCTTGTTAATAACAATAATATTATTTGAAATGTCCCTGCCTACTCCCTAGCAAACTCTCTTTTAAACTAGAAATCACATAGTCAAGTATTTTAAGCCTAAAAAAAGAATCCTTTATTTAGGTACATTACAAATTAAAGGGGAAGGCAGCACTGGAGAGCCTGCTTGCATTTGTGCATCCTTTGGACCCCACAACAACCATCCAAGATGTGAAAACCAAACTCTTGAATTCCTAAAACAAAAAGGAGCCCAATCTTGGCTTGAACTCCCAGAGGTCAGGAACAGCAGCAGATAAGTCAGATACAGTATGTCCCCAGTCTGTGGTACTACAGCAGGCATTATTTTTTCCTCTTCCTTGTAGCCTTCTCTCCAGCCTTCCCTGCAGCCTTTGTTGCTTGCTTCCTCGGAGGCTGGGGATCAGGAGGAGAGTTTGTGGCAGGAGGAGTAGTAGGAGGAGGAGGTGGAGGAGGAGGGACAACCTCAGTGAGGTCTGTGAACTTGGTCAGTTCCCCGAGCAACCCCCTGTTAATGACCTTCAGCATAAGGCTCTCACTATATAGGCGTTGCCTTAAGTCAATTTGGCTTAACTTATGGGCCAGGACTGCGGCATAGCCCTCCTCAGCAGAGGGTGCCTCTCTGAGGGCCGCAGTAGCCTCTTTTAGGAAAGCTCTTGTTTCCTCCTCCACCTGCCTAGCTCTCCTTGGCCCTCGTTGGATAATTTTCAGGGGAGGCATCTGGGCTCTTGTGCTGGGCCCAGCCTCCTCCTGTGTGCCACTGGGCCCTGCCTCCTCCTGGTCCCCAACATCACACTCTTCCTGGCTCTGCTCTGGCTGTAAAAAAAGAAAGGGACATTCTTTATTTTTTGCCTCCATCAATCACACACATTGTTCACCTCCAGACATTTTTAAATTGAATGGCAAAAGGGATTAAATTTCCATAGATTCCGCCTCATGATATTGTTGCCTTGTCCCCATCAAATTTGACCACTACTATCTCTTGCTCTGTAAATCCTAATTTTTTCGAACATTAAATACCTAACAATACTAACATCAATTTAAAATCATCACTTTTGTAACATATAAATGTAGATATCAATACTTTACCTGGCTCCATATATCCAAATCTGCCTCCTCAAGGACCTCATCTTGATCCTCAGAGGAAGCCAGAGCAGGGTTGCTAGGAAGGCTGAAGGGCTGGCTGCAAGGAAGGCTGCAGGTTTGGCTACAAGGAAGGCTGGATTGACCTCTGGGGGGAAGGGTGGACAGAGATTCCCGCACTTCCAGCTGGTCATCCAGAAAAGATAACTTGCTGTAGTACCACAGACTGGGTTTATAAACCTTATCTGCTGCAGCACCTGACCTCTGGGACTTCAGGACCATATTCCTCTGGGTCCTGTATGTCCCCCTGATGGTAGCAATTTTGGTTTTCACATCTTGGAGAGTTGCTGTGGGTATCTGGGTTTGGACAAATGCAAGCAGGCTCTCCAGTGCTGCTGTCCTGGCCGCTTTATTTTTATTGACACCACTTTTGGTCTGCCACAGGATAGGGAGTTCCTTCCATTTATCTATGAACTCCCCCATAAACTCTAGATTTTTGAAAGTATTCAGTCTCTCTGTAAAATCAAGAACCAAGAAAATACATATGTTTCAGGCAACATTCATCAAATCAGCATTTTGGACAGATATAAAAGCCCCAAATCTCCTCCTCTGAGGAAACCCAAATCCTTAAGAATGTTATGTACCTTGGTCAACACGTTCGTTGCTAACTCCGTCTCCCGGCAAATGAACGTATTTTCGACACATGGATCCTCACTTGATATACACTGCGCATGCGTGAAACTCTGCACGCTTTCCCCGCCCCTGACATTCGATATTGTACTTTCCCCGCCCCTTCTCGCTCGTCGTAGTGCTTACCAACATGGCGGAGACACAGGTGGCTGAGATTACCTCTACAGAGGAGAAAATTCCTGAGGAGCCCAAATCCCAATCCCGGAGATATAAGGCATCCAACATGTCATTCGAGGAAATGGTGGAGATGGTCACCATTTTGAGGAGGGAGGATTATGATGCCAAGCATGGGACGTATAAAAGGCCTAATCTTGTCAAGACAAAAATTATGGGCAAAGTGGTCAAAACTCTTCACCAAAAATTCGGGGTGTGCAGAACGAAGGAACAGCTCAGAAAACGATGGTCTGATCTGAAGTTGCAGGAGCCCGACCAATACAAAAGAATCAAGAAAGTTTTAGGAAAAAGTAAGTAATTTTTATACATTTTCCCTGCTAAAGATTATTACTTGTATTAAGTCGTGTATATTTGACTTTGATATAGTACAGTGAAAGATACCAACTTTCATGTTCGTCCGCACAGTAAACGGACGTAGTAAACCTCTTTCTCCGTACAGTTCTTAAAACAATGTTTTTGGATCATCCAGTGTGAACACCCAAATTTCTAATTATTTTTTGGGGAGCTAATTTTGTAAACAAGTTGCTTTATTTTTATAATCCAAATGACATTTTTAAAAAATTAAAAGGGTATGCATTGTAATGTTAAGGCAGAGAATGCTCAGCAGCTGATTAAACATCTGAACGCCAAAGGCACCCGGGGCGGATGGTCTCCCCCTAGAATTCTACACTACCTATGCTGACACCTTAGTACCAAAACTACAGGAGCTGTTTGCCCATATATTCGAATCTGGGTCCCTGCCCCCCTCTATGGGAGAGGCCTATATAGTGCTCATCCCCAAACCCGGTAAAGACCTGGAGCTCCCCGAGTCCTACCGCCCTATTTCCCTTCTCCAGCTCGACATCAAGATCCTGGCCAAGGTCCTAGCGGTGCGCCTGAATGCGGTCATTCTTACACTAATCCACCCAGACCAAACAGGGTTTATGCCAGCCAAAAACACGGCCTTCAACCTACGCAGGCTCCATATGAACTTGCAATCTACGCATGACCAATTGGGATCCCGGGTAGTGGTCTCCCTAGATGCCGCAAAGGCATTCGACTCCGTTGAGTGGGCATACTTATGGGAATGCCTGGCAAGGTTTGGTTTCGGGCCTCGCTTTATCAAATGGATCCGCCTCCTATATCAGGACCCCCGGGCCAGGATATTGGTTAATGGAAGGGTCTCGGACGCCTTCCCCCTCTCGAGAGGTACGCGGCAGGGGTGCCCCCTGTCCCCCCTGCTCTATGCTTTAGCCGTGGAACCCCTTGCCGCCACCCTTAGAACACACCCGGGAATTCGGGGCCTAAGCTGCGGGGACCTAGAGGAGAAAGTTAGCTTATACGCGGACGACATGCTATTATATTTAGCTGATGCAGGCCCTTCCCTGCAGATAGCCCTTGAGACTATCCGCACTTTTGGTGATTACTCCGGTCTTAGAATTAACTGGGACAAATCCCAGATCCTCCCTATAGACGTAGGGGTCCCAACCGAGCTCCAAGCCTTTTCTCCGCTCCGTAGAGTCAGCTCAATAAAATACCTTGGTATCAATGTCACCCGCTCACCAGAGGACTATGTCAAACTAAATATTGAACCCCTGATATTACATATGAAAGCCAAAACCCAGACTTGGTCCAAGTTGCCACTGGGGGTGATGGGCCGGGTAAATCTAATCAAGATGGTTATCCTCCCTGGATTTTTATATGTGTTGTGGCACGCTCCCGCCTACATACCCCTTAGGCTCTTTAAATCGGTGGAGGCAATCCTCAACTCATTTGTTTGGGGTAATTCCCGACACAAGCTGTCCTGGCAGGTACTGAAGAACCCCACAGAGTTGGGGGGCGCAGCTCTGCCGGACTTTAACTTCTACTACCTGGCGGCTCAACTCTCCCATTTTTTCTACTTAGACAAGCACGACAGGGCCCGCTATATCACACTGATATGCTCCCCCACAACTCCCGGGATCACTCACCCTTTCCAGATCATCCTTAAAGACTTCGCGGACACAGGGGCGCTGGGTCCTCGCAAAGGCCTGCTTTACAATCACTGCAAGATATGGGAGGTAGTGCGGTGAAAACTGAAAATGCCTAGTACACACTTTCACACGCCCCTCTGGGACAATCCTGGCCTAAACGAACTGCTATCTGTACCCGACTGCATTATCTGGCTTAACTTTGGGGTCAGGTACCTGTCGGACGCATATTGTGGGTCTGTCCTAAAATCGTTCCAGCAATTTAAAGATGACTTTGAGCTCCCCAACTCCATGCACTTTCGCTACCTCCAGCTCCGCTACGCCCTCCGGTCACAATTTCGAGACGCACCCCCCAATATAGAGCGCTTGGATATTATCCGCACAATGGTGGGGCCTGACTCTCGTAAACTCATTTCGATATTCTACAATTCTCTCATCCGCCCTCCTGCGGTGACCCTGGCGTACAATCTGAAACACCGGTGGTCTGGGGATGTGGGTTGCTGGAGGATGATGAATGGGAGGATGCGCTGGACGCCTGTAAAAAGGTCTCCACTAGACTGTCTGACCGCCTCACACACCTTTACATTTTGCACAGATCCTACCTGACCCCGATTAGAATTTCCAGATATAAACCTGACTATAACCCCCTCTGCCCCAGGTGCAATAGTCCTACCAGCACTTTTTTTCATATTTTATGGTCTTGCCCAGCAATACAAGACTATTGGTCTCATATTGTGCAGTTCATCCATGACGAGATGGGCTCACCTCTGAAATTATGCCCCAAGGAATGTTTATTGGGGATCTTCCCTAACCCAGACTCGGATAAACTTCACAAAACTTTCCTCCAGGAAACCCTATTCATAGCCCGATTGCTTATAGCAAGGAAATGGCTCCAGGTAGCACCCCCCTCGCTACAGGAATGGAAATCAGCGGTTAATCAGGTGCTCCCTTATAAAAAAGAAATCTATATTCACAGGGGATGCCCCACTAAATACAATAAGATCTGGGACACCTGGCTGGGTAATGCCGCTACCTGCGGCGAGACTCCAGTCTGATTCCCTTCCTTATACTCCTTTCCTGATCTCCTATCGGTCCCGGTTCGATCTGTCGGTTTCCCTTCCCATCATGCATCGGGGTCTCCGGCTGGAACACGCTGGACCCGTATGCTCCCCCCTGATGATGAACCCAGCTCATTGTGACTAGACACCTGCTGCCCAGGGCTCTCCGGTTTGTTAGTACAGGACGCCTTTGCCAACTGCCGACTCAATATGTGGAAAGACAAGATTTATTTTCTTACCTGCTTGTACCTTGATACTGTCCTGCTATGTTTTGATGTAATGTCAACTTATAAAATGTAACCTGTTCATATTCTTCTCAATAAAACACCACGTTATTTGTAAAAAAAAACCAAAAAAACATCTGAACGCAGTAGTACAAGTGTGGGCCAAAACCCCAAAATTTTTAGAGTGTCACACACAGGTGATCCTGTGTATATACTTTGGGGTGTTACAATGTGTCAAACTTTATTTTAACAAGTATATGCTCTGGTTTTGGCTATGTATCCAATCATGTGTTCCGGTTGTCACTGGGGGTACATTTAAAAATGGACCACACTTCCAAATAATCTTTCAAAATTTACTTTTCAGGGTTTTTGTTGGAAAATAGTTATTATTTACTAATGAAACTATACCTTTTATTGCAATCTCCATAGGGCTTCAAAAAGCTACGTCAGATGAGCCTATAAATCCAACACCTTCAACAATACCCCCAGAACCACATGATGGAGAGGAACGTGAAGTTGAGGAAGTGGAAAGTGGCACCACAACAGGTCAGTGTCAAACCAGACAGATACAGGTTAATAGATGTAGGCCTACATATTCTATACTACATGTTTTTTTTTTTGATTTAGGTGCAGTTCTGGCCGAAGACCCCGAAAAGTTTACACATCACAGTGCCCAGATCCTGATCCAATACCTCATGGTCTGCTGTCGTGACCTTGAAAAAATAAAGGGAGACTTGATAGAGATCAGGGAAAATACCAAGCGGGTTGAGGAAAGGCTACAAAATATCATTGTGTAACGGAAAGAACTACGGCGCAAATCAGAAAAACAACAAAATATATCACAAATTGATCAATGGTGGCCGCTGCTGCGACTAGAAAATGTGGATATACACAAATAAACAAATTAAGAAAAATACCAGTAGCGCTGCGTGACAGTATCACACTAATAACTATAAGACATAACACCTTATATGAAAAATAAAATGTGATACACCATAACCAAAATTAGAACCAATAAAAATAAAAATAATGAACCACATGTGACATAAATACTGTGTGGCTAATGGCCATATCAAAATTCATGTTGATAATCAAATTATACTCAGTATGCATGTAGTTCATCTAATTATGGTCCGTGAGAACTAAGAAATTACTTTTCTCATAATATAAAAGTTCCAAGATGTCGTTGGTTCAGGAATATCAAAACAGGTGAGTGAATATTGGTGACTCCACGCTTAAACACCCAAGAAGAAGTGAAGTGTGCATGTAGACAAAGATCCTCCACCTTCAATATCGAATCTCCTTACCAGCTAATATGGATCTCTGGTGAGAGAGATCAAAAACACCTGTGGCTATTTCCCCCACCTAGGGTCTTTCTATAGACTATCTTCCTCCACACTCCAGGCTTCTCAGTATGGTCCCCGGATAGATGATTCCATAAGAAACATAAAGGCCACCATAGTGAAGTACTTCAAAAACAGTTTAATCAAAAAAAGATAAAATACACTTACAGAAATGTAGTGATAAGAAAGCGTGTGTAAAATCATTCATAAGCCGGCCGGCTTGAACTATCAGCCCGTCCTTCTGGGATAGCGCTGTTCGTTCGTTGGTGATGTCAGTTCTCACGGACCATAATTAGATGAACTACATGCATACTGAGTATAATTTGATTATCAACATGAATTTTGATATGGCCATTAGCCACACAGTATTTATGTCACATGTGGTTCATTATTTTTCTTTTTATTGGATCTAATTTTTGTTATGGTGTATCACATTTTATTTTTCTACAAAATATCATGGCTGTGCTTGGGAGTGTATAATGTTTTAACACAAAAGAACGTTGAACTTGCTGTTTTTTTGCAGGTTTTTTTTGCTATTAAGCTTTAATGAATAGTACATGTTTACATTTACACAAAAAATTTTAAGATTGTTTTTTTATGCATGGCTGTTCATGCGTTTTACCCCCATAAATATTTTTCATACATCTACATTTAAAAGGAAGTTTACTAAAACAAAATAAAAAAAGGTATTTTCTTACCAAGAATTTGTGGCTTCATTATGTAAATGTTGTGCAAAGTGAACTAATCAATGTTTTGTGTTTACACTGACAATGAAGGCTAATTAAGAATGCTAAATACACATGGCACTACAAGTGCACTAGGTAAACCTACTAGAAACCTAAAAGAATATTAAATGAAAACACAATACCAATATTTTCTCTTAAAAAAGTTTTATTTTAACAAATAATAATGTTAAACATCCTCAGGCATAACAATGGCCCCCCTACCCACAAAATATTCGACATATTTTTGTCTGACACCACGTCCGGTTTGGGGGGCCAAGCCTGGACGGCCAGCTTCCAGGGCCACTAAATTATCTGATTCCAATAATGAGGCCTCAGACCCACTCAAAGTCATATAATTTGAAGAATGCACCCTCAGAAAATTATGGAGCACGCAACAAGTCATTACTACATGGTTCCATTTATAAGGGGCAAGGTGGATGGAGGTGAGGAACAGGCGGAATCGGCTGGCCATGATGCCAAAGGCATTTTCCACCACCCTTCTTGCTCTGGCCAGCCGATAGTTGAACACCCTCCTCTCAGGGGTGAGGGTGCGTTGCGGGAATGGCCTCATCAAATGGGGATCCAGGCCAAACGCCTCATCCGCCACAAAAACAAATGGGAGTCCCTCCACATTCTGCTCCGCTGGTGGCAAGGCCAGCTGATCCAATAGGAGCCATTCCCCAAACTCAGTCTGTGCAAAGACTCCTCCATCTGACATCCTGCCATTCTTGCCAACGTCCACATACAGGAATTCGTAGGTGGCCGACACCACTGCCATCATGACGATGCTGTGGAACCCCTTATAATTATAATAAAAGGATCCCGAATGGGGTGGTGGGACGACCTGAACATGCTTGCCGTCGATGGCCCCTCCACAGTTCGGAAAGTTCCATCGTTGGGCAAACTCAGATGCCACATTCTGCCATTCATGTGGCGTAAAAGGGAACTGTGGAATTAAATAAAAAAATAATTAATACTTTGAGACAGAAACATTGAAAGCAGATTTAAGAAAACCATTCATGGCCAACATTAGGAGAAACAGAAAAATTAAAACATTATTAGTAAGCAACAACAAACCAAAAACAAACCCAAAAGAAAAAATGGGGGGGGGTTGAAGATGAGTTGGGGAGATCACAAATGAAGGCTGTAGCACTCTGTATGAAGTTTAACTAAATGTAACATTCCTAGGCAATCTTTAGGGTGCGTTTAGGGTAAAGCACTATGATGGAGCATAGAATAAAATACATGGAAATGACTAGGCAAGGTGGGTATGGCCCCAGGATAGCATGCTGGAGAGGTTAGGTAAGGCACATTTTAATGTAGGCCTAATGAAAACATTCCAAAAATAAAAATAAACATGTGGAGTAAGGGGACATTCCCTGCAGATAAGAATCATGGGAATTAGGGACTGCTAATAAACCAAAAAAAAAAATTTAAAAATAAATACGTACAATGTGAGGTTTTAAATAAGAACACTTACCTTAATATAGTCCTCCTGCAAAACTTGAAGGATGGCAGAACACATCTCTGGTATAATGATACCCAGAGCCTGGGGGGATATGCCTGTGGAGAACTTTAGGTCCTGCAGGCTTCTCCCAGTCGCCAGGTATCGCAACGTGGCAATGAGCCTCTGCTCAGCACTGATGGCTTCACGCATAACGGTGTCCTGCCTGGTAATGTAGGGGGACACCAAAGCCAACAGATGCTGAAATACGGGGTCAGACATCCTGAGAAAATTCCTGTAGTCCTCAGGATTATTCTCCCTGATCTCCCGCAACAAAGGCATGTGACAGAACTGGTGCCGCTGGAGCAACCAATTCTTGGTCCATTAACTCCTCCTTACCCTGTTCATGGCCTGGAGTCGGGATACAGCATGAACCCCGGCACCAACTACAGCACGAACTCTACAACGAGTACGTAGCCGCAACATGGCTAGATAACGGTCGGCAGCTCAGAACGAACTAGAAGAACGAATGGAAGAACAGCAAGGCCTATGAAGAACAAGCTGAAAAACAGGAACGAGCAGACAAGAACGCACTGAATAAACAGATACGAACTGACTACAAGCACTGCAAGACAGATACAAACCCACAGGCACAAACTGAACTCCACAAAACGATCTTCAAAGCACGAAGACTGAAAAGCGCGAATCGTCTCTCACCAAACTTTTACTAACACGCGGTAACACGAAATTAGTAAAAGCGTCCCAAAGGGTGGCGTCATTAGAACGGAACTTCCCCTTTATAGTGCCGTCGTACGTGTTGTACGTCACTGCGCTTTGCTCGAGCGTTTTTTTTAATGATCGTGTGGATACAAGACAGGCTTGAGAGGAAACATTTAAAAAAACGACGAGAAAAACGTTGGTTAAAAAAATGTCATGAAAAACGATTGTGTGTACGCCGCATTAAAGTTAAATATTTCTGTTAAAAGATTGTCTTCTTGATCTTGATGTATTTGCGTGAGACAAAATTTGTGAATCAGCTTGAATAAAACCGTGTGTTTTATTATACACACTAATAAAGGATAATAAGTACAATTACAGTACATTAATTCAATAGCTTCAAAAAGGCTTCAAGTCTAGTTCAAATATAAAAGAAAGTTAAATATATGTGATGGCATGTGCTCTTCTGAAATCTTTAACCACTTGAGACCCACGCTATAGCCGAAAGACGGCTGCAGCGCGGCTCTCAAGTGCCGGGTGGACGTCCTGGTTTGTTTACATTCCGCCGCGCGCCTCCGAGGGCGCGCGGCGGGGAACAGCTGTGCGCGCCGCATCACGTGATACCGATGCGCACGCCTGGCGGCCGCGATGTCCGCCGGGTACATGCAATCGGCTTTTACAGAGGCAGGACGTGGATCTCTGTGTGTAAACACAGAGATCCATGTCCTGTCAGGGAGAGAGGAGACCGATGCTGTGTCCCTTGTACATAGGCACACAGATTGGTCACCTCCCCCAGTCAGTCCCCTCCCCCACACAGTAAGAAACACTAATAGGGAACATATTTAACCCCTTGATCGCCCCCTAGTGTTAACCCCTTCCCTGCCAGTCACATTTATACAGTAATCAGTGCATTTTTATAGCACTGTTCGCTGTATAAATGTGAATGGTCCCAAAATAGTGTCAAAAGTGTCCGATGTGTCCGCCGCAATATCGCAGGCCTGACAAAAAACGCAGATTGCCGCCATTACTAGTAAAAAAAAATATATAATAAAAATGTCATAATTCTATCCCCTATTTTGTAGGCGCTATAACTTTTGCGCAAACCAATCACTATACGCTTATTGCAATTTTTTTACCAAAAATAAATAGAAGAATACGTATCGGCCTAAACTTTTTTTTTTTTTTTAAATTGGGATATTATTATAACAAATGGTAAAAAAATATTGATTTTTTTTTCAAAATTTTCTGGCTTTTTTTGTTTATAGCGCAAAAAATAAAAACCGCAGGGGTGATCAAATACCACCAAAAGAAAGCTCTATTTGTGGGAAAAAAAATTATAAAAATATCATTTGGGTACAGTGTTGTATGATCGCGCAATTGTCATTCAAAGTGCGTCAGCGCTGAAAGCTGAAAATTGGTCTGGGTACGAAGGGGGTTTAATTGCCCAGTAAGGAAGTGGATAAAGATGGCCGATGTGTAAGCTGGTATGGTCTGTGTGCTGAGAATAGGTGTGTAGCTTAGGCAAGCTGGAAACGAAGAGAAAGCTCCTTCATAAAGCATTTAGATTAATTCTCAGACTTCGCGCCGAAAGTAAACCACTCCCACAATTATTTCCAATATAACCTCCATCTCACTCCCCAGGATGGAGGGGGTCCAGAGTAGAAATATGAGTACAACATCTGGTTAAACTTATACATGTCTCTATAGGAAGTGGCTGAGCTCTTAACAGCGTATCTAATTAAATACAAACACAGGATATGGGGGGGGAAGGTGATCAGTTACACAGGAATACCTTTTGAATACATGTAAAACTTAGAATATCAATAAATATGTCTTGACAGCTTCTAGAATCTGAAACTCAAGTTCAAACAGGTCACATCTGGGGATCATTAGCTCAAAGATCACCATTCATACAATTATAGGAATTCATATTCTCAATAATATTTTTATGGCCAAATAAAATTTTAGATATTAAGAATATAACATTCCCCTCTGAAATATGAATAATAATTGTATCTCACCCCTTCTCATTCTCGGCTTGTTGGTCTTGTCTAGGGGGTTAGTACTGGGGGGAGGGATGCGATACACCATGGCCCATGTCCTCCAGAGAGACTGGAGGTGAAAGCCAGAACTATCGGGTTTTGTGTGTATGTCTCAGAGTCAAATCCTTTCTCCGAAATGACTCCCTTTGCTCCTAGTAACCAGAGTTCCACACACTGAAAAGGCCCAACTCGTATTTATTCTCTTCCAGCAATAAATAGTCATAGAGCACAGACAGGTTGAGACCCAGAGAACACTTCAGTATTTGTGGGGAGTAGGTCAAGGCACAATCCTTTTAGTAGAGCTAACCACTGTGGTGTCACCAGTGGTTATGATGTATAGCCACTGCCACCGACCATATAGAACAAGAGCATGAATTACCTTCGCTATCACAGCCCATCAGAGGGAAGACATCCATCCAAGAGAGTTACCAGAGGCCTCTCAGTCACCGGCAAATGCTGCACCAGACTTTCCGGAGAAGTTCCGCTCACCAGCCTCCTCATCTCAGACACGGGCACCCAAAGCGTTAGGGCCCCCTCGGATTCCTCCACCCTCGCGGAACCCAGTCGAAGGTACTGAGTCCCAGGCCTCCGCATTAGTACCTCACCCCAGGCTAAAGGTGCCTGGGATGGACTCCATCTCCCGCTCCGGCCAGGTCAAGGGCACCTGGGCCCGGAACTCCGGAACGCCAGCACCCAGGCTGAAGGTGCCTGGGCGTGGCTGCGTCCTCCGAATCTGAACCCCAAGGTCAGGGCATCCGCCCCTTTTATCTCCTCTCCCTTAGCATCACAGCAGGTTCCCCGCCCCGCTGTACCAGCGTCAGGAAAGGACAAAAAGGGATGCAGTCTTGCGGTGAGTGTTCAGCTCCGGCCCAGGGCGACAGCGCCACCTGCAGGCCGCAGGGAACCTCACACCACCAGAGTTCTCCAAGAACCATAAAAAGGTCTCAGATTCCCTAACAATCAGTTCATCTGGGTTACACTACCACCCAGATGCCTCCCCTAAATTCAAATACCCGCTACACTCTCCCCCTGGTGATTTGACACTGGTCCCCAGTGTCTGGTTCAAACCTATGTCTTTCAAAGAGTGGTAACATAAGTTCGACCCAGAGACCAAACTACACATAGAATCCAACCTCACAATTTAGTCATGAATTGTGCCAGGACCTAGAACGGGAAAGGGAAACAGGAATATAAAACAATGAACTTGGTATCAAAAACTTTAAATGATTTTACACATTGAAATTTCCCCCCCCTCGTTATCTAAGAACCACCCCACTCTCAGCAGCCTTGACAGACGAGTCTCCTGCAGAGGGAAAAGAAAAGAAAACACACATCCTGACTAGGGATGAGCTTCGTGTTCGAGTCGAACATACGTTCGACTCGAACATCGGCTGTTCGATCGTTCGACGAAGATCGAACGATTTGGGCCGTTCGCGCCAAATTCGAGTGACGCGAACGGCCCACAATGCACTACGCCATCGCAGTGTCATCCAGGCGCTGTGATTGGCCAAGCATGCACTGTGACCCCGCATGCTTGGCCAATCACAGCGCCGGCAGCGAGGAGAGCAATGATTGGCCACAGGCAGGATGCCTGTGGCCAATTATTGCTGAGGGTGTTTAGTACACGCCCCACACTATAAAAGGCCGCCAGCACGGCGGCCTAGTGTAGTGTGTTCCGGAGCAGGGATAGAGCAGCATAGGCAGGGACAGTGACTGTTATTTCTTTCTTGCTTAACCTGGATTCCTTTCGTTTAGGGAAAGAGAAGGATAGGTAGGGAGAGTGTCAGTGTGTTTTGTGCTTGTGCTATAGTGTGCTTAAAAAAAACATTTATTCTAGGGACAGAAAACTGTAGGTAGGGACAGTGTCAGTTTCTTTCACTCTGCAAGTCCTTGTTTCCAGGGACCTGGAAGGACAGTGAGTGAATTGTCCTTGTGCTATATTGTGCTTAAAAAAACATTTATTCTAGGGACAGAAAACTGTAGGTAGGGAGAGTGTCAGTTTCTTTCACTCTGCAAGTCCTTGTTTCCAGGGACCTGTAAGGACAGTGAGTGAATTGTCCTTGTGCTATATTGTGCTTAAAAAAAACATTTATTCTAGGGACAGAAAACTGTAGGTAGGGAGAGTGTCAGTTTATTTCACTCTGCAAGTCCTTGTTTCCAGGGACCTGGAAGGACAGTGAGTGAATTCTCCTTGTGCTATATTGTGCTTAAAAAAAACATTTATTCTAGGGACAGAAAACTGTAGGTAGGGACAGTGTCAGTTTCTTTCACTCTGCAAGTCCTTGTTTCCAGGGACCTGTAAGGACAGTGAGTGAATTGTCCTTGTGCTATATTGTGATTAAAAAAAACATTTTTTCTAGGGACAGAAAACTGTAGGTAGGGAGAGTGTTTTTTTTCTTTCACTCTGCAAGTCCTTGTTTCCAGGGACCTGTAAGGACAGTGAGTGAATTGTCCTTGTGCTATATTGTGCTTAAAAAAAACATTTTTTCTAGGGACAGAAAACTGTAGGTAGGGAGAGTGTTTTTTTTCTCTCACTCTGCAAGTCCTTGTTTCCAGGGACCTGTAAGGACAGTGAGTGAATTGTCCTTGTGCTATATTGTGCTTAAAAAAAACATTTATTCTAGGGACAGAAAACTGTAGGTAGGGAGAGTGTCAGTTTATTTCACTCTGCAAGTCCTTGTTTCCAGGGACCTGGAAGGACAGTGACTGAATTGTCCTTGTGCTATATTGTGATTAAAAAAAACATTTATTCTAGGGACAGAAAACTGTAGGTAGGGAGAGTGTCAGTTTATTTCACTCTGCAAGTCCTTGTTTCCAGGGACCTGGAAGGACAGTGAGTGAATTGTCCTTGTGTTATATTGTGATTAAAAAAAACATTTTTTCTAGGGACAGAAAACTGTAGGTAGGGAGAGTGTTTTTTTTCTTTCACTCTGCAAGTCCTTGTTTCCAGGGACCTGTAAGGACAGTGAGTGAATTGTCCTTGTGCTATATTGTGCTTAAAAAAAAACATTTATTCTAGGGACAGAAAACTGTAGGTAGGGAGAGTGTCAGTTTATTTCACTCTGCAAGTCCTTGTTTCCAGGGACCTGGAAGGACAGTGACTGAATTGTCCTTGTGCTATATTGTGATTAAAAAAAACATTTATTCTAGGGACAGAAAACTGTAGGTAGGGAGAGTGTCAGTTTATTTCACTCTGCAAGTCCTTGTTTCCAGGGACCTGTAAGGACAGTGAGTGAATTGTCCTTGTGCTATATTGTGATTAAAACAAACATTTTTTCTAGGGACAGAAAACTGTAGGTAGGGAGAGTGTTTTTTTTCTTTCACTCTGCAAGTCCTTGTTTCCAGGGACCTGTAAGGACAGTGAGTGAATTGTCCTTGTGCTATATTGTGCTTAAAAAAAACATTTATTCTAGGGACAGAAAACTGTAGGTAGGGAGAGTGTCAGTTTATTTCACTCTGCAAGTCCTTGTTTCCAGGGACCTGGAAGGACAGTGAGTGAATTGTCCTTGTGTTATATTGTGATTAAAAAAAACATTTTTTCTAGGGACAGAAAACTGTAGGTAGGGAGAGTGTTTTTTTACTTTCACTCTGCAAGTCCTTGTTTCCAGGGACCTGTAAGGACAGTGAGTGAATTGTCCTTGTGCTATATTGTGATTAAAAAAAACATTTTTTCTAGGGACAGAAAACTGTAGGTAGGGAGAGTGTCAGTTTCTTTCACTGTGAAAGTCCTTGTTTCAAGGGACAGAGAAGGACACCTGAAGGTAGCCCTTATTGCTTTTTTCCCATCTCCCTGCAGGCCATCTATTAGAATGTCTGGAAGGCAAACAAGGAGAGGCAGACAGTCAGGAGGCAATAAAAGAGGGCAAGCAGGCTCTGTGTCTGGGGGCAACAGTGCTGGTCGTGGACGCGGTGCATTGTCATCAGCACATGGCCATGGGACACGCTTGTCCTTCTTTTCGGCAGCTGGACATGTTGAGCCACATCATGCCGAAGACTTGGTAGAGTGGATGACCAAGCCCTCCTCCTCCTCCTCATCCTCTCTCACCCAGGCTCAGGGTACTGGAAAAGCAGCTGCCAAAGCGTCGTCTTCCCTGGTATCAATGTCAGACAAATCATCAGTCACTCCTTCCCTAGACCCACCATGTCCTCCTCCTGAGGAGTCCCCCGAACTGTTTCAGCACAGTGTTGGGTACATGCTCCAGGAGGATGCCCAGCGTTTCGAAGGGTCTGATGATGAAACCCAGCTAGAGGAAGGCAGTAGCGTGAGAGCAGACAGAGGGGATGCTCAAGAAGGACACCAATCTGGCAGTCATGTTCCAGCAGCTGCAGCATACTGCCAGATTGGCTCCAGTGATGAGGAGGGAGGGGATGATGAGGTCACTGACTCCACGTGGGTGCCTAATAGGAGAGAGGAGGAGGAGGAGGATGAGGAGGAGGCACATCTCCAACGAGGCAGGATGCCCTTTGGTGGCCAGCGTAAGGGCAGTACACCGACGGAATCACACCGCAGAGCTCCGCCTGTGCAGGGCGCTGCCTCTGCCCGTCATTCAAAAAGTTCTTTGGTGTGGGCCTTTTTTGAGGCTAGTGCATCAGATCGCACAGCTGCTGTTTGCAACATATGTCTCAAGCGTATATCGCGTGGCCAAAACATCAGCCGCTTGGGTACCACATGCCTGACCAGACATATGTTGACCTGCCATGCAGCTCGTTGGCAAGCCTACCTCAAAGACCCACACCAAAGAACAAAGCGGACCTCTCCTTGCACCGCATCAGCTGGGATCTCCAACCCCACTATAACTTCAGTCCTCTCTGAAACATGCACTGAGAGGAATGAAGGTGTAGAATTAGGTGTGTCACAGCCAAGTACTTGCGCCCACTCTGCTAGCAGTACACCGACGTCCGATTCTAGCAGGCAAATTTCCCTGCCCCAGCTGCTGGACCGTCGAAAGAAGTTCACTCCCAGCCATCCACATGCCCAGCGGTTGAATGCTAGCTTGGCTAAATTGCTAGCGCTTCAACTGCTGCCTTTTCAGTTGGTAGACTCGGCCCCCTTCCGTGAGTTTGTGCAATGTGCAGTTCCTCAGTGGCAGGTTCCCAAACGCCACTTTTTCTCACGGAAGGCTATTCCGGCTCTCTACCGGCATGTGGAAGGCAATGTCTTGGCCTCGCTGGACAGGGCGGTCAGCGGTAAGGTGCATATTACCGCTGACTCATGGTCCAGCAGGCATGGACAGGGACGTTACCTTTCTTTCACGGCCCATTGGGTCACTCTTTTGGCAGCTGGGAAGGATTCAGGACAAGGTGCAGTAGTGTTGGAGGTTGTCCCACCGCCACGCCTCCAAAATGCTACTACTGGTTGTGACACACCTCTCTCCTCCACCCCCTCCTCTTCTTCTTCCTCCATGGCCTCTTCCTGTGGTTTGTCCTATGAACCAGCGGTGCTCCGTAGCCGTTCACGGGGCTACGCAAGTACGCAGGCAAAAAGATGCCATGCCGTGCTTGCGCTGGTGTGTTTGGGGGACAGAAGCCACACTGGGGCAGAGGTCCTGTCTGCTCTGCAGGGCCAGGCCGAGAGGTGGTTGACGCCACGCCAGCTTAAGCCAGGAATGGTGGTTTGCGACAATGGCACCAACCTCCTCTCCGCCCTCCGACAGGGACAACTGACCCATGTGCCCTGTGTGGCTCACGTCCTTAACCTGGTGGTGCAGCGCTTCTTGGGCAGGTACCCGGGCTTACAGGATGTCCTGAGGCAGGCCAGGAAAGTCTGTGTGCATTTCCGCAGATCTTATAATGCCAGTGCTCGCCTGGCTGAGCTGCAAAAGGAGTTGAACCTGCCCAAGAACCGCCTTATATGTGACATGCCCACCAGGTGGAACTCAACGTTGGCCATGCTGCAGCGGCTGCACACGCAGCAGAGGGCCATCAATGAGTACCTGTGCGACTACGGCACCAGGACAGGGTCAGGGGAGCTTGGTTTTTTTTCTCCACGCCAGTGGGGCATGATCAGGGATGCATGCACTGTCCTGGCACCATTTGAGGAGGCCACGAGGATGGTGATCAGTGACAGTGCATGCATCAGTGACACTGTACCTCTTGTCCACCTGTTGGAGCACACGCTGCGTGGAATAATGGACAGGGCACTTGAGGCAGAACAGAGGCAGGAAGAGGAGGACTTCCTTGCCTCTCAAGGCCCCCTTTACCCAGACAGTGTTCCTTCTGTCCCACCCATCGCACAGGAAGAGGAGGAGGAGGAGGAGGAGGAGGAGGAGGAGGAGGATTGTGTCAGCATGGAGGTGGAGGCTGGCACTCAGCATCATCAGCAGCAGTCTTTTAGGGATGATTTACAGTCCCAAGAAACCAGTGGACTTGTACGTGGCTGGGAGGAGGTGGCTGCGGATCATGTCGTCCTTAGTGACCCAGAGGACTCCGGAGCGAATGCCTCAGCAAACCTACGCTGCATGGCCTCCCTGATCCTGCAAAGTCTGCGGAAGGATCCTCGTATTCTTCGGATCAAGGAGAGGGACCATTACTGGCTGGCCACTCTCCTTGATCCACGGTACAAGGGTAAGGTTGCGGACCTTATGTTACCGTCGCAGAGGGAGCAGAGGATGAGACAACTCCGGGAGGCCTTGCAGAAAGGTCTGTGCAACGCGTTCCCAGAGACTGGGAGGTTACAAACTCCTGGTCCTGGACAACGAGTTGCTGAGGCTTCGGCCAGTCAAAGAAGGAGCGGTGGGGAAGGTGGCCGTCTGACCGATGCGTTCAGACAATTCTTTAGTCCGCAGCCCCAAAGTATGATCGGTTCCAGCAACCATCGCCAGCGTCTGATAAACATGGTGCAGGAATATCTAGGGGCAAGGTCAGACTTGGACACCTTCCCCACCGAAAATCCTCTGGCTTACTGGGTCTTGAGGATGGATCACTGGCCAGAGCTTGCACAGTATGCAATTGAGCTACTGGCCTGTCCTGCATCCAGCGTTCTTTCGGAACGCACATTCAGTGCTGCTGGAGGATTTGTCACGGATCACAGGGTGCGCCTGTCCACCGACTCGGTTGATCGACTGACTTTCATCAAGATGAACCAGTCTTGGATCACCACCAGCTACCACACACCTGATGCTGATATAACAGACTAATTGATTTTAACATGTCACATCCCTTCAAGACTGATGCTGATGCTGAGTGCCTGTGCTGTTATGTTGACTGGCTATCCTCCTCCTCCGAGTCCTCAATGATACGATTGATGATGATAGCTTGTAAGATCATTTTTGTTTATGGGTGCCGCCACCAGTGCCTAACGCCCAATTTTTCAGCCCCTGTTTAACAGGGGCGTGTAATTACAATTTTTGAAGCAATACTTTGCAACAGGGCTCATTGCTGTGCTCCAAGTACAGTATCTGTGAGGAGTTGCAGTGTTGTGCCACCAGTGCCTAAGGCCCAATTTTTCAGCCCCTGTTTAACAGGGGCGTGTCATTACAATTTTTGAAGCAATACTTTGCAACAGGGCTCATTGGTGTGCTCCAAGTACAGTATCTGTGAGGAGTTGCAGTGTTGTGCCACCAGTAGTGATGAGCCGAACACCCCCGGGTTCGGTTCGCACCAGAACCCGCGAACGGACCGAAAGTTCGAACGAACATTAGAACCCTATTAAATACAATGGATGCGAACGTTCGAATTCTAAAGTGCTAATTATAACAACTATTATGCATGTTATTGTCCTAAAAAGGGTTTGGGAACCCGGGTTCTGCACCAGGGGACATGTATCAATGCAAAAAGAAGTTTTAAAAACGGTCGTTTTTCGGGAGCAGTCATTTTAATGATGCATAAAGTGAAAAAAAAAAAGTCAAATATTCCTTTAAATATCGTACCTGGGGGGTGTCTAAAGTATGCCTGTGAAGTGCCACGTGTTTCCCGTGTTTAGAACTGTCCCTGCACAAAATGACACTTCTAAAGGAAAAAAAAGCCATTTAAAACTGCTTGCGGCTTTAATGTAATGTCTGGTCCCGGTAATATGGATGAAATTCTTTAAGAAAAATGGCATAGCTACCCCATGACCCCCCCCCTACCCCAGCCCATTACCAGCCCCTTTGGGTCTTGTATGGATATTAAGGGGAACCCCGCACATAAAATAAAAAAGGCCCTATATACTCTGAACAGCCCTATACAGGCGGTGCATACAAGACAGGGACTGTAGGTTTGTTCTTATGTAGAGTCTGTTTGTAATTTTGAACAGGTACATTGTTGAAGTGTAGCTCCAGACCAAAAATCTATTTTTAAACTTTTTGGAAAACATAGGTAAGGGTTATCACCCCTGTAACATTTGTTTTGCTGTCTGTGCCCCTGTTCAGAACATTTCACCTCACTTTCCGTCCCAATGACAACTGTTTTTGAAATGTGGTGTTTTTCTTGAAACAAGGATTGCTGATAAAGCATCAGTACAGAGGAGACACCTTTCTCCCATATTTATTCTTACAGGAGAGAATTTTCCTTCCTAGTGGTAGATTTCCTCTCACTTCCTGTTGTCTTCTTGCGTTTGCAAGTAGGAGTCGTTTGTAAGTTGGATGTTTGAAAGTAGGGACCTGCCGTATATACTCTGCAGAAATAGGCCCCTTAGTTGTTGGTGTTGGCACAACACTGTAAGCACTCACAGTTACTCTTGGTTGGTGCTGGAACGCCCTGCTGTCAACTATTATATCAGGAATTTTAATTACATATAATTGTTGAACAGTGGTAGTAAAAATTGGGCCTTTGATGGTGGTGCTGGTGCCACAACACTGTAAGCCCTGACAGTTACTCTTGGTGGGTGCAGCAATGGGCCCTGCTGTGAATTATTAGATCAAGAATTGTAATTACATGCCCCTGTTGAACAGGGGCTGAAAAATTGGGCCTTAGGCACTGGTGGCACAACACTGCAACCCCTCACAGATACTGTACTTGGAGCACAGCAATGAGCCCTGTTGCAAAGTATTGCTTCAAAAATTGTAATGACACGCCCCTGTTAAACAGGGGCTGAAAAATTGGGCCTTAGGCACTGGTGGCTAGGGATGAGCTTCGTGTTCGAGTCGAACATACGTTCGACTCGAACATCGGCTGTTCGATCGTTCGACGAAGATCGAACGATTTGGGCCGTTCGCGCCAAATTCGAGTGACGCGAACGGCCCACAATGCACTACGCCATCGCAGTGTCATCCAGGCGCTGTGATTGGCCAAGCATGCACTGTGACCCCGCATGCTTGGCCAATCACAGCGCCGGCAGCGAGGAGAGCAATGATTGGCCACAGGCAGGATGCCTGTGGCCAATTATTGCTGAGGGTGTTTAGTACACGCCCCACACTATAAAAGGCCGCCAGCACGGCGGCCTAGTGTAGTGTGTTCCGGAGCAGGGATAGAGCAGCATAGGCAGGGACAGTGACTGTTATTTCTTTCTTGCTTAACCTGGATTCCTTTAGTTTAGGGAAAGAGAAGGATAGGTAGGGAGAGTGTCAGTGTGTTTTGTGCTTGTGCTATAGTGTGCTTAAAAAAAAACATTTATTCTAGGGACAGAAAACTGTAGGTAGGGACAGTGTCAGTTTCTTTCACTCTGCAAGTCCTTGTTTCCAGGGACCTGGAAGGACAGTGAGTGAATTGTCCTTGTGCTATATTGTGCTTAAAAAAACATTTATTCTAGGGACAGAAAACTGTAGGTAGGGAGAGTGTCAGTTTCTTTCACTCTGCAAGTCCTTGTTTCCAGGGACCTGTAAGGACAGTGAGTGAATTGTCCTTGTGCTATATTGTGCTTAAAAAAAACATTTATTCTAGGGACAGAAAACTGTAGGTAGGGAGAGTGTCAGTTTATTTCACTCTGCAAGTCCTTGTTTCCAGGGACCTGGAAGGACAGTGACTGAATTGTCCTTGTGCTATATTGTGATTAAAAAAAACATTTATTCTAGGGACAGAAAACTGTAGGTAGGGAGAGTGTCAGTTTATTTCACTCTGCAAGTCCTTGTTTCCAGGGACCTGGAAGGACAGTGAGTGAATTGTCCTTGTGTTATATTGTGATTAAAAAAAACATTTTTTCTAGGGACAGAAAACTGTAGGTAGGGAGAGTGTTTTTTTTCTTTCACTCTGCAAGTCCTTGTTTCCAGGGACCTGTAAGGACAGTGAGTGAATTGTCCTTGTGCTATATTGTGATTAAAAAAAACATTTTTTCTAGGGACAGAAAACTGTAGGTAGGGAGAGTGTTTTTTTTCTTTCACTTTGCAAGTCCTTGTTTCCAGGGACCTGTAAGGACAGTGAGTGAATTGTCCTTGTGCTATATTGTGCTTAAAAAAAACATTTATTCTAGGGACAGAAAACTGTAGGTAGGGAGAGTGTCAGTTTATTTCACTCTGCAAGTCCTTGTTTCCAGGGACCTGGAAGGACAGTGACTGAATTGTCCTTGTGCTATATTGTGATTAAAAAAAACATTTATTCTAGGGACAGAAAACTGTAGGTAGGGAGAGTGTCAGTTTATTTCACTCTGCAAGTCCTTGTTTCCAGGGACCTGGAAGGACAGTGAGTGAATTGTCCTTGTGTTATATTGTGATTAAAAAAAACATTTATTCTAGGGACAGAAAACTGTAGGTAGGGAGAGTGTCAGTTTATTTCACTCTGCAAGTCCTTGTTTCCAGGGACCTGGAAGGACAGTGAGTGAATTGTCCTTGTGTTATATTGTGATTAAAAAAAACATTTTTTCTAGGGACAGAAAACTGTAGGTAGGGAGAGTGTTTTTTTTCTTTCACTCTGCAAGTCCTTGTTTCCAGGGACCTGTAAGGACAGTGAGTGAATTGTCCTTGTGCTATATTGTGCTTAAAAAAACATTTATTCTAGGGACAGAAAACTGTAGGTAGGGAGAGTGTCAGTTTATTTCACTCTGCAAGTCCTTGTTTCCAGGGACCTGGAAGGACAGTGACTGAATTGTCCTTGTGCTATATTGTGATTAAAAAAAACATTTATTTTAGGGACAGAAAACTGTAGGTAGGGAGAGTGTCAGTTTATTTCACTCTGCAAGTCCTTGTTTCCAGGGACCTGGAAGGACAGTGAGTGAATTGTCCTTGTGTTATATTGTGATTAAAAAAAACATTTTTTCTAGGGACAGAAAACTGTAGGTAGGGAGAGTGTTTTTTTTCTTTCACTCTGCAAGTCCTTGTTTCCAGGGACCTGTAAGGACAGTGAGTGAATTGTCCTTGTGCTATATTGTGATTAAAAAAAACATTTTTTCTAGGGACAGAAAACTGTAGGTAGGGAGAGTGTTTTTTTTCTTTCACTCTGCAAGTCCTTGTTTCCAGGGACCTGTAAGGACAGTGAGTGAATTGTCCTTGTGCTATATTGTGCTTAAAAAAAACATTTATTCTAGGGACAGAAAACTGTAGGTAGGGAGAGTGTCAGTTTATTTCACTCTGCAAGTCCTTGTTTCCAGGGACCTGGAAGGACAGTGACTGAATTGTCCTTGTGCTATATTGTGATTAAAAAAAACATTTATTCTAGGGACAGAAAACTGTAGGTAGGGAGAGTGTCAGTTTATTTCACTCTGCAAGTCCTTGTTTCCAGGGACCTGGAAGGACAGTGAGTGAATTGTCCTTGTGTTATATTGTGATTAAAAAAAACATTTATTCTAGGGACAGAAAACTGTAGGTAGGGAGAGTGTCAGTTTATTTCACTCTGCAAGTCCTTGTTTCCAGGGACCTGGAAGGACAGTGAGTGAATTGTCCTTGTGTTATATTGTGATTAAAAAAAACATTTTTTCTAGGGACAGAAAACTGTAGGTAGGGAGAGTGTTTTTTTTCTTTCACTCTGCAAGTCCTTGTTTCCAGGGACCTGTAAGGACAGTGAGTGAATTGTCCTTGTGCTATATTGTGCTTAAAAAAAACATTTATTCTAGGGACAGAAAACTGTAGGTAGGGAGAGTGTCAGTTTATTTCACTCTGCAAGTCCTTGTTTCCAGGGACCTGGAAGGACAGTGACTGAATTGTCCTTGTGCTATATTGTGATTAAAAAAAACATTTATTCTAGGGACAGAAAACTGTAGGTAGGGAGAGTGTCAGTTTATTTCACTCTGCAAGTCCTTGTTTCCAGGGACCTGGAAGGACAGTGAGTGAATTGTCCTTGTGTTATATTGTGATTAAAAAAAACATTTTTTCTAGGGACAGAAAACTGTAGGTAGGGAGAGTGTTTTTTTTCTTTCACTCTGCAAGTCCTTGTTTCCAGGGACCTGTAAGGACAGTGAGTGAATTGTCCTTGTGCTATATTGTGATTAAAAAAAACATTTTTTCTAGGGACAGAAAACTGTAGGTAGGGAGAGTGTTTTTTTTCTTTCACTCTGCAAGTCCTTGTTTCCAGGGACCTGTAAGGACAGTGAGTGAATTGTCCTTGTGCTATATTGTGCTTAAAAAAAACATTTATTCTAGGGACAGAAAACTGTAGGTAGGGAGAGTGTCAGTTTATTTCACTCTGCAAGTCCTTGTTTCCAGGGACCTGGAAGGACAGTGACTGAATTGTCCTTGTGCTATATTGTGATTAAAAAAAACATTTATTCTAGGGACAGAAAACTGTAGGTAGGGAGAGTGTCAGTTTATTTCACTCTGCAAGTCCTTGTTTCCAGGGACCTGGAAGGACAGTGAGTGAATTGTCCTTGTGTTATATTGTGATTAAAAAAAACATTTATTCTAGGGACAGAAAACTGTAGGTAGGGAGAGTGTCAGTTTATTTCACTCTGCAAGTCCTTGTTTCCAGGGACCTGGAAGGACAGTGAGTGAATTGTCCTTGTGTTATATTGTGATTAAAAAAAACATTTTTTCTAGGGACAGAAAACTGTAGGTAGGGAGAGTATTTTTTTTCTTTCACTCTGCAAGTCCTTGTTTCCAGGGACCTGTAAGGACAGTGAGTGAATTGTCCTTGTGCTATATTGTGCTTAAAAAAAACATTTATTCTAGGGACAGAAAACTGTAGGTAGGGAGAGTGTCAGTTTATTTCACTCTGCAAGTCCTTGTTTCCAGGGACCTGGAAGGACAGTGAGTGAATTGTCCTTGTGTTATATTGTGATTAAAAAAAACATTTTTTCTAGGGACAGAAAACTGTAGGTAGGGAGAGTGTTTTTTTTCTTTCACTCTGCAAGTCCTTGTTTCCAGGGACCTGTAAGGACAGTGAGTGAATTGTCCTTGTGCTATATTGTGCTTAAAAAAAACATTTATTCTAGGGACAGAAAACTGTAGGTAGGGAGAGTGTCAGTTTATTTCACTCTGCAAGTCCTTGTTTCCAGGGACCTGGAAGGACAGTGACTGAATTGTCCTTGTGCTATATTGTGATTAAAAAAAACATTTTTTCTAGGGACAGAAAACTGTAGGTAGGGAGAGTGTCAGTTTCTTTCACTGTGAAAGTCCTTGTTTCAAGGGACAGAGAAGGACACCTGAAGGTAGCCCTTATTGCTTTTTTCCCATCTCCCTGCAGGCCATCTATTAGAATGTCTGGAAGGCAAACAAGGAGAGGCAGACAGTCAGGAGGCAATAAAAGAGGGCAAGCAGGCTCTGTGTCTGGGGGCAACAGTGCTGGTCGTGGACGCGGTGCATTGTCATCAGCACATGGCCATGGGACACGCTTGTCCTTCTTTTCGGCAGCTGGACATGTTGAGCCACATCATGCCGAAGACTTGGTAGAGTGGATGACCAAGCCCTCCTCCTCCTCCTCATCCTCTCTCACCCAGGCTCAGGGTACTGGAAAAGCAGCTGCCAAAGCGTCGTCTTCCCTGGTATCAATGTCAGACAAATCATCAGTCACTCCTTCCCTAGACCCACCATGTCCTCCTCCTGAGGAGTCCCCCGAACTGTTTCAGCACAGTGTTGGGTACATGCTCCAGGAGGATGCCCAGCGTTTCGAAGGGTCTGATGATGAAACCCAGCTAGAGGAAGGCAGTAGCGTGAGAGCAGACAGAGGGGATGCTCAAGAAGGACACCAATCTGGCAGTCATGTTCCAGCAGCTGCAGCATACTGCCAGATTGGCTCCAGTGATGAGGAGGGAGGGGATGATGAGGTCACTGACTCCACGTGGGTGCCTAATAGGAGAGAGGAGGAGGAGGAGGATGAGGAGGAGGCACATCTCCAACGAGGCAGGATGCCCTTTGGTGGCCAGCGTAAGGGCAGTACACCGACGGAATCACACCGCAGAGCTCCGCCTGTGCAGGGCGCTGCCTCTGCCCGTCATTCAAAAAGTTCTTTGGTGTGGGCCTTTTTTGAAGCTAGTGCATCAGATCGCACAGCTGCTGTTTGCAACATATGTCTCAAGCGTATATCGCGTGGCCAAAACATCAGCCGCTTGGGTACCACATGCCTGACCAGACATATGTTGACCTGCCATGCAGCTCGTTGGCAAGCCTACCTCAAAGACCCACACCAAAGAACAAAGCGGACCTCTCCTTGCACCGCATCAGCTGGGATCTCCAACCCCACTATAACTTCAGTCCTCTCTGAAACATGCACTGAGAGGAATGAAGGTGTAGAATTAGGTGTGTCACAGCCAAGTACTTGCGCCCACTCTGCTAGCAGTACACCGACGTCCGATTCTAGCAGGCAAATTTCCCTGCCCCAGCTGCTGGACCGTCGAAAGAAGTTCACTCCCAGCCATCCACATGCCCAGCGGTTGAATGCTAGCTTGGCTAAATTGCTAGCGCTTCAACTGCTGCCTTTTCAGTTGGTAGACTCGGCCCCCTTCCGTGAGTTTGTGCAATGTGCAGTTCCTCAGTGGCAGGTTCCCAAACGCCACTTTTTCTCACGGAAGGCTATTCCGGCTCTCTACCGGCATGTGGAAGGCAATGTCTTGGCCTCGCTGGACAGGGCGGTCAGCGGTAAGGTGCATATTACCGCTGACTCATGGTCCAGCAGGCATGGACAGGGACGTTACCTTTCTTTCACGGCCCATTGGGTCACTCTTTTGGCAGCTGGGAAGGATTCAGGACAAGGTGCAGTAGTGTTGGAGGTTGTCCCACCGCCACGCCTCCAAAATGCTACTACTGGTTGTGACACACCTCTCTCCTCCACCCCCTCCTCTTCTTCTTCCTCCATGGCCTCTTCCTGTGGTTTGTCCTATGAACCAGCGGTGCTCCGTAGCCGTTCACGGGGCTACGCAAGTACGCAGGCAAAAAGATGCCATGCCGTGCTTGCGCTGGTGTGTTTGGGGGACAGAAGCCACACTGGGGCAGAGGTCCTGTCTGCTCTGCAGGGCCAGGCCGAGAGGTGGTTGACGCCACGCCAGCTTAAGCCAGGAATGGTGGTTTGCGACAATGGCACCAACCTCCTCTCCGCCCTCCGACAGGGACAACTGACCCATGTGCCCTGTGTGGCTCACGTCCTTAACCTGGTGGTGCAGCGCTTCTTGGGCAGGTACCCGGGCTTACAGGATGTCCTGAGGCAGGCCAGGAAAGTCTGTGTGCATTTCCGCAGATCTTATAATGCCAGTGCTCGCCTGGCTGAGCTGCAAAAGGAGTTGAACCTGCCCAAGAACCGCCTTATATGTGACATGCCCACCAGGTGGAACTCAACGTTGGCCATGCTGCAGCGGCTGCACACGCAGCAGAGGGCCATCAATGAGTACCTGTGCGACTACGGCACCAGGACAGGGTCAGGGGAGCTTGGTTTTTTTTCTCCACGCCAGTGGGGCATGATCAGGGATGCATGCACTGTCCTGGCACCATTTGAGGAGGCCACGAGGATGGTGAGCAGTGACAGTGCATGCATCAGTGACACTGTACCTCTTGTCCACCTGTTGGAGCACACGCTGCGTGGAATAATGGACAGGGCACTTGAGGCAGAACAGAGGCAGGAAGAGGAGGACTTCCTTGCCTCTCAAGGCCCCCTTTACCCAGACAGTGTTCCTTCTGTCCCACCCATCGCACAGGAAGAGGAGGAGGAGGAGGAGGAGGAGGAGGAGGATTGTGTCAGCATGGAGGTGGAGGCTGGCACTCAGCATCATCAGCAGCAGTCTTTTAGGGATGATTTACAGTCCCAAGAAACCAGTGGACTTGTACGTGGCTGGGAGGAGGTGGCTGCGGATCATGTCGTCCTTAGTGACCCAGAGGACTCCGGAGCGAATGCCTCAGCAAACCTACGCTGCATGGCCTCCCTGATCCTGCAAAGTCTGCGGAAGGATCCTCGTATTCTTCGGATCAAGGAGAGGGACCATTACTGGCTGGCCACTCTCCTTGATCCACGGTACAAGGGTAAGGTTGCGGACCTTATGTTACCGTCGCAGAGGGAGCAGAGGATGAGACAACTCCGGGAGGCCTTGCAGAAAGGTCTGTGCAACGCGTTCCCAGAGACTGGGAGGTTGCAAACTCCTGGTCCTGGACAACGAGTTGCTGAGGCTTCGGCCAGTCAAAGAAGGAGCGGTGGGGAAGGTGGCCGTCTGACCGATGCGTTCAGACAATTCTTTAGTCCGCAGCCCCAAAGTATGATCGGTTCCAGCAACCATCGCCAGCGTCTGATAAACATGGTGCAGGAATATCTAGGGGCAAGGTCAGACTTGGACACCTTCCCCACCGAAAATCCTCTGGCTTACTGGGTCTTGAGGATGGATCACTGGCCAGAGCTTGCACAGTATGCAATTGAGCTACTGGCCTGTCCTGCATCCAGCGTTCTTTCGGAACGCACATTCAGTGCTGCTGGAGGATTTGTCACGGATCACAGGGTGCGCCTGTCCACCGACTCGGTTGATCGACTGACTTTCATCAAGATGAACCAGTCTTGGATCACCACCAGCTACCACACACCTGATGCTGATATAACAGACTAATTGATTTTAACATGTCACATCCCTTCAAGACTGATGCTGATGCTGAGTGCCTGTGCTGTTATGTTGACTGGCTATCCTCCTCCTCCGAGTCCTCAATGATACGATTGATGATGATAGCTTGTAAGATCATTTTTGTTTATGGGTGCCGCCACCAGTGCCTAACGCCCAATTTTTCAGCCCCTGTTTAACAGGGGCGTGTAATTACAATTTTTGAAGCAATACTTTGCAACAGGGCTCATTGCTGTGCTCCAAGTACAGTATCTGTGAGGAGTTGCAGTGTTGTGCCACCAGTGCCTAACGCCCAATTTTTCAGCCCCTGTTTAACAGGGGCGTGTAATTACAATTTTTGAAGCAATACTTTGCAACAGGGCTCATTGCTGTGCTCCAAGTACAGTATCTGTGAGGAGTTGCAGTGTTGTGCCACCAGTGCCTAACGCCCAATTTTTCAGCCCCTGTTTAACAGGGGCGTGTAATTAAAATTTTTGAAGCAATACTTTGCAACAGGGCTCATTGCTGTGCTCCAAGTACAGTATCTGTGAGGAGTTGCAGTGTTGTGCCACCAGTGCCTAAGGCCCAATTTTTCAGCCCCTGTTTAACAGGGGCGTGTCATTACAATTTTTGAAGCAATACTTTGCAACAGGGCTCATTGCTGTGCTCCAAGTACAGTATCTGTGAGGGGTTGCAGTGTTGTGCCACCAGTGCCTAAGGCCCAATTTTTCAGCCCCTGTTCAACAGGGGCATGTAATTACAATTCTTGATCTAATAATTCACAGCAGGGCCCATTGCTGCACCCACCAAGAGTAACTGTCAGGGCTTACAGTGTTGTGGCACCAGCACCACCATCAAAGGCCCAATTTTTACTACCACTGTTCAACAATTATATGTAATTAAAATTCCTGATATAATAGTTGACAGCAGGGCGTTCCAGCACCAACCAAGAGTAACTGTGAGTGCTTACAGTGTTGTGCCAACACCAACAACTAAGGGGCCTATTTCTGCAGAGTATATACGGCAGGTCCCTACTTTCAAACATCCAACTTACAAACGACTCCTACTTGCAAACGCAAGAAGACAACAGGAAGTGAGAGGAAATCTACCACTAGGAAGGAAAATTCTCTCCTGTAAGAATAAATATGGGAGAAAGGTGTCTCCTCTGTACTGATGCTTTATCAGCAATCCTTGTTTCAAGAAAAACACCACATTTCAAAAACAGTTGTCATTGGGACGGAAAGTGAGGTGAAATGTTCTGAACAGGGGCACAGACAGCAAAACAAATGTTACAGGGGTGATAACCCTTACCTATGTTTTCCAAAAAGTTTAAAAATAGATTTTTGGTCTGGAGCTACACTTCAACAATGTACCTGTTCAAAATTACAAACAGACTCTACATAAGAACAAACCTACAGTCCCTGTCTTGTATGCACCGCCTGTATAGGGCTGTTCAGAGTATATAGGGCCTTTTTTATTTTATGTGCGGGGTTCCCCTTAATATCCATACAAGACCCAAAGGGGCTGGTAATGGGCTGGGGTAGGGGGGGGGTCATGGGGTAGCTATGCCATTTTTCTTAAAGAATTTCATCCATATTACCGGGACCAGACATTACATTAAAGCCGCAAGCAGTTTTAAATGGCTTTTTTTTCCTTTAGAAGTGTCATTTTGTGCAGGGACAGTTCTAAACACGGGAAACACGTGGCACTTCACAGGCATACTTTAGACACCCCCCAGGTACGATATTTAAAGGAATATTTGACTTTTTTTTTTTCACTTTATGCATCATTAAAATGACTGCTCCCGAAAAACGACCGTTTTTAAAACTTCTTTTTGCATTGATACATGTCCCCTGGTGCAGAACCCGGGTTCCCAAACCCTTTTTAGGACAATAACATGCATAATAGTTGTTATAATTAGCACTTTAGAATTCGAACGTTCGCATCCATTGTATTTAATAGGGTTCTAATGTTCGTTCGAACTTTCGGTCCGTTCGCGGGTTCTGGTGCGAACCGAACCCGGGGGTGTTCGGCTCATCACTAATCCTGACACAATGTATATGTTTTCTTGGAAGGAATGGGTCTATACAGGGAGAAACCCACTCGCTCCAATGATCATGGTGTATAGTGTACAGAAAAAAAACCACAATCGTTGCGCAACACCGCCACCTGGTGGCAATGCCCCGGTCAAGACACTTATCAAATCCAGATGAACTTTTCTCTTCTTTTTTTTCTCTGTACTGTGACCCTATACTAGCTATGCCCCAAAGTCATTGATTTATTTTCTTGATGAAAGGAGAAAGAAGGAGAACAAAACAACCATAACAGCTCCCATTTCTCCAAAGAGCAAAAACACCCAAAAAAAAATATAGGGCACAGTCCCTGTGTTCCAGCAAATACTCTGGAAAGTTCAGCAACAAAAAGGGAATATAAAGGAGTCTTTTTCTCCTATAAATAGAACTTTGGATGTGGCAGGAACAAAGGCTTCAAATGCTTGTCAAAAGCCTCCACGTTGTACTCAATGTTCCCTCCATCCTTCCAACAGATAATCACCCTGTCAGCATGGATGTGCCTTCCCAACATCCACTCCGCCTTACAGTCCTTGAATTTTCTGGTAACTGTAGGGGAACAGAGAGGTATCGGCGTGCGTGAGGTACCTTAAGCTTTGTCCAGATGAAATCATTGTACCACCGCTGCCGAAAAACTTCCACCTCGTAGAGCAATTCTCGGGGTAGATATGGGTATTCCAACCCATATTCTCGGGCAACCTTCTGACAAAAGAGACGCTGCAGCCTTGCCAAGGGTGGCATTGTGGCACGGTCTCCTTCTCCAGGCAGAACGATTGATTCAGGATGACGAGGTAATCCAACCACCTCGGTAGATTTGGGCCTAGGAGCCCGCAGTGATGCGCGTTGCACTCCCGCAACAGGAGCAGGTGAAACATTCGATGATTCAAGAAGCGAAAGTGTAGGCAGGGGACCAGATTCTTCCCTAGGCTCCGAGGCCTCCACCCGGGGCGTACTATCCCCAATGGACATAGGTGGGTCCCTTGTGACACAGGACGAGGGTAACTTCATCTTGTCCCATCCCTTCTTGTGGAAGATTTCATCTATCTCCCCATCATCACCGGCATCAGATAGTGACTCTAGGTCGGAGGTGTCATAACACTCTGCGGGCAGGTAATTCCCCGTAGACACGGAATCACCCCCCTCGATGGGTTCCACCGACCCTGGGCTCCCGACACCTCCAACCACACACAGTCCCAACCCCTGGCTCACCTGGGCCTTTAGAAGAACAGGGATGTCCAGGGCTCTTCCCTCTGGATCCATCCAGGCCAGGCAAGCGACGGGGCAAAGCTCTTCCACGACCACAGGATGCCATCACCAGGCCAACTTTCCTCTTCGGTGGTGGGAGCAGGGAGCTTGTGGTGACCGAGGCAGCATCCTCGGATTTTTCTCTCTCAATCTCCGCTGGGGCAGTAACTTCGCCCTGGTCAGTGCGCGCAGGAATGTCCGCATAGGCATCGATCTCTCCCTCCGGAGTGGCAGTACCTGTATGGTAGTTGAGGTGGAAGGCGCAAGGCCTTTCTGTGGATGGCTCCACCTCGAAGAGAAATTCTTTGCAGACCTCACATCGCCCGAACGGCTTCAAATGGACCACCAGTCCCGAACAGCCAGGACAGATCACACCGAGGGCCTCTATGTCTCTGCAGGTATACAGAGCCAACTGCCCCCAGGGCCTTAGTCTTATTCCTGTGTCCGTGATCGGAGCAGCAAAGGAAGTCATCTCCGCTGTCGAAGGAACAGAAATCCACGGAGTACTTTAGGTCATCCTGACTGGCTGCTGCTCCAATGCGCACTGACCCCTTCGCGCCGGAATCCCCACGTGTGTCCTTCCACATGGCCAGACTCCTCCCATACTCTGCATTTGTTCGCGGGCTTTCTCTTTTTCCCGCCCACAAACTGCGCAGCTATGGTGTGCCTCGTGGCGCGTTGGCCAACATGGCCGACCTACTCGGAACTCCTCCGGGCAGCAAAGTTCAAATTCAGACACAATACACATCCCGGAAACGATGCCCCCACGTGTAGCGACCTCACCCCTCTCACCCCTTCTCATTCTCGGCTTGTTGGTCTTGTCTAGGGGGTTAGTACTGGGGGGAGGGATGCAATACACCACGGCCCATGTCCTCCAGAGAGACTGGAGGTGAAAGCCAGAACTATCGGGTTTTGTGTGTATGTCTCAGAGTCAAATCCTTTCTCCGAAATGACTCCCTTTGCTCCTAGTAACCAGAGTTCCACACACTGAAAAGGTCCAACTCGTATTTATTCTCTTCCAGCAATAAATAGTCATACACACAGACAGGATGAGACCCAAAGAACACTTCAGTATTTGTGGGGAGTAGGTCAAGGCACAATCCTTTTAGTAGAGCTAACCACTGTGGTGTCACCAATGGTTATGATTAGAGTTGAGCGGACACCTGGATGTTCGGGTTCGACGGGTTCGGCCGAACTTCGGAAAAAAGTTCGGGTTCGGGACCGAACTTTAACCCGAACCCGAACCCCATTGAACTCAATGGGGACCCGGAACTTCTAAGGACTAAAAAGGCTCTAAAAAAGTAATGGAAAGGGCTAGAGGGCTGCAAATGGCAGCAAAATGTTGTTAAGAGCATGGCAAGTGCTCTGCAAACAAATGTGGATAGGGAAATAACTTAAAATAACATAAAAAAAATAAAAAAATATGCTGGAGGCCCCCTTTTCAGCAGAAGAGGTACGGGAAGTCATTAAGAACCTCAGAAACTCAACGGCACGATGCCACACATATGGTGGGAATGCCCCAGAATACGCCCTTTCTGGAATAAATTATTCAATTTAATGGATAAGCTAGTGGGAAAATAAAATACTTTGAAATAAAAATGTAGCGGGGTGCTAAATTTAAGGGAAGTGTTTGAGTGGTAAATAGGCTCAAACACCCTAATTCTGTAGGATTCATGGACCATTTTGTCCTCGGGGGACAGTATTGGTGTGCAGTTCCCTGCGGCCTACAGGTGGCGCTGCCATGGTAGGCTAGGGTTGAACCGCCGATACAGTGCTGTGCCTTTTGTGTCCCCTCTTGGCAGTAGTACAGCGGGGCGGGGAACCTGCTGTGCATGCCGGGAGAGCATATAAAAGGGGCAGACCTTTGGCCTGGGGGCTGATGTCCAGTGGGGTCCATGCCCAGGTGCCTTCGACCTGGGTGCATGTGTTCCTGTTCCATCTCGGGTACCTTTAGCCCGGGGTGAGGTACTATCCTGGAGTTCCTGCTGCCCTGGGTATGGAGGCCTAGGTGCGGGAGTAAAGCCTGGAGTCCAGAGCCTTCGTCTGAAGTCCGCTAAGGGTCGAGGAGTCTTAGGGTGCCGCCTCGTGTAGGGGACCATGTTCCAGGGAAGGGAGGATCATTCTGATGGACCGATGCGGGAGTCACGGTGAAGGAAGGGTCTGTTGACTCCCTGGAGAGATGTCTTCCCCTTGATATGGGCTAGGTTCGTAGAAGGAGAAGCTCAAGGTCATCTTGACTGTATCAAAGGGCTTATTCACCCGGCCCGTGGCAGGGGCCTTATACACCCTGGTCTGTGGCAGAGACCAAAGTTCTCCAGGTCCGTGGCAGGGGCCTTGTACACCCGGTCTGTGGCAGAGACCAACCTCAAGGTCTGTGGCAGAGACCGTGCACCTAAAACTGTTTGAGAAACCTAAGCAGTGAAGTGAATATGCTACGTTTGTGCCTGGACCTCCTCCACACCTTAAGCTGTCCTGTTTCTTTGCTCTAACCTTTTCTATCCGAGTAGAGTTTATTTTGCCATGAGAGAATAAGAGTTGTAATTTCAGCTGGTGTGGACATTGACTTTACTGGGAATTAAAGGACTTGCCTCTACCTACAGTAGAGGTGAGAATCATCCTCTGGAGGAGTTTTGACTCCGGCTGTGGACACGGCCCGTCAAGTACACCGCTCAACCTCTTTATATAGGAGGGTACGGGCTGGTAGTGCGGTGTGCCTTTCTCCCTCCTGCGAGGAGCCAACAACATAAAGGAAGGTAAGGGGGAAAGGATCTGTGCGCTACAAAAAAATAAAATAAAAATTATAATCTTGACCTAGGAGGACGAGGTCCATATGGAGTAGGAGGTTGAGGTGGCGGCGGTGGAGGAGGACGAGGTAGCCAACACTGGTTCAAAAATACAACAATGGCTGGGTAAGGCCGTGTCATGGATATGCATTAATGTCTGTCTGCCATCTTACCTTTCCTCCTCATGTGTTCATCTTAGAGACCAGACCTCCTTCACCTGGCTTCCTTTATAATCTCCTCCCAGCCAGACTCCACCCCAGGCCCTATCACAGAACACTATATTAACCTGTGCACTGCAAGCCTGCTTTGCTGATCAACGTGTTTGTTAGGCATTGTGTGCTTGGGTTCCTGCCTGCCGTGTGCTACGTCTGTCTCTCTGTTATACATTTGGCTTGTCCCCGACTATCCCTGTCTGCTCGTGACCCTTGACCTTCGGCTTGTCCTTCGTTTTCCTTGTCTGCTTCTGACCCTTGACCTTCAGCTTGTTATTCGTTACTCTTATATCTTGTGCTGCTGCTTCCCCTCTTTTCCCCTTATCCTACGGGGCGTGAGCTAGGAGACTCTAGGGGCCGCGACCTGGACCCAGCCTGCAGCATAACATCCTCACCACTAGAGGCTCTGGAGAAGACCTGCTGGGTCTTAGACTCCGCGCCCTGGGGAATCTTGGCTCTAGCTTCCTATAGGATCCCGGTTGTGCTCCTCTGGTCCCGCTTTCCACAACCACCCAGTTTCCTATCCGCAGCAGTCAGCCATAGGGTTCACTACCTTGCGGTGCACTCCTGTCCCCCTACGGTGTGCATCTGTCACCTGGCCATAGGTAGAAGAAAACGATATAGAAATTTTTTATTTCACACACCTCCACATATGTATAACACACTGCAAAATATTTTTTGTGGCCCTAAATGGCGTTTTTTGAAAGACCACAATACACCCACAGTACGTAACCGCTGAATCGCACAGCTACAGAACTGCAGAAAATGCTATTAAAAAAAATGTTGTTTTTTTAGTATAGCACAGTAGAAGAAAACTATATAGAAATTGTTTATTTCACACACCACATATGTATAACACACTGCAAAATATTTTTTGTGGCCCTAAATGGCGTTTTTTGGAAGACCACAACACACCCAGAGTACGTAACCGCTGAATCGCACAGCTACAGAACTGCAGAAAATGCTATTCAAAAAATGTTTTTTTTTTTTTAGTATAGCACAGTAGAAGAAAACTATATAGAACTAAATAGAAATTGTTTATTTCACACACCTCCACATATGTATAACACACTGCAAAATATTTTTTGTGGCCCTAAATGGCGTTTTTTGGAAGACCACAACACACCCACAGTACGTAACCGCTGAATCGCACAGCTACAGAACTGCAGAAAATGCTATTCAAAAAAAAATTAGTTATTTTAGTATAGCACAGTAGAAGAAAACTATATAGAAATTGTTTATTTCACACACCTCCACATATGTATAACACACTGCAAAATATTTTTTGTGGCCCTAAATGGCGTTTTTTGGAAGACCACAACACACCCACAGTACATAACCGCTGAATCGCACAGCTACAGAACTGCAGAAAATGCTATTCAAAAAAAATGTTTTTTTTTTGTATAGCACAGTAGAAGACAAATATATAGAAATGGTTTATTTCACACGCCTCCACATATGTATAACACACTGCAAAATATTTTTTGTGGCCCTAAATGGATCTTTTTGCAAGCGTACATTAACCACTTTCCTACCCAGCCATAGACAAATGACGTCCACAGATGGGATCTCCCATCCTGGGTGGACGTCATATGACGTCCTCGGCTTTGTAGGGGGATATCTGAATGATGCCTGCAGCTAGAGGCATCATTCAGATATCCTTTTGAAGTGCCGGCGATTCTGTGCACCATAAGAACGATCATAGCAGCGGTTCCACCGCTTGATCGTTCTTATAGGCGGCGGGAGGGGACACCCCCCTCCCGCCGCCATCCGGTGCTTCTCCGGGCTCCCCCGTGCGATCGGGGACCCGGAGCGAATCTTCCGGCATCGTTGGTGGAGTCACGTGATGAGCATAGAGATGACTGGTGACCAGATGGTCATCAGTCATCTCTATGATCGTCGGAGGCCCAGGCGCGATGTGATGACGTCACGCCCGGGTCTCAAATGTAAACAAAGCCGCCATTGCGGCTGTAAGTATGAAATCAGTGAAATTTTTTTCACTGATCTCATGCTTTCCAGCCTGGAGGAGAGATGTGGGGTCTTATTGACCCCGCATCTCTCAATAAAGAGAACCTGTCACACACATTCCTATTACAAGGGATGTTTGCATTCCTTGTAATAGGAATAAAAGTGATCAAAAAAAAAAAAAGTAAAATCATTGTAAAAAAATAAATAAATAAGTAAAATAAATAAATAAATAATAAAAAAAAATTAAAACGCCCCTGTCCCCGGTAGCTCGCGATCAGAAGCGAATGCACACGTAAGTCGCCCACATATGTAAACGCTGTTCAAACCATGCATGTGAGGTATCGCCGCGTGCGTTAGAGCACGTGCAACAATTCTAGCACTGGACCTCCTCTGTAATTCTAACCTGGTAACCTGTAAAAAAAATTAAAGCGTCGCCTATGGAGATTTTTAAGTACCGAAGTTTGGCGCCATTCCATGAGTGTGCGCAATTTTAAAGCGTGACATGTTAGGTATCTATTTACTCGGCGTAACATTATCTTTCATATGTTCCCAAAAAATTGGGCTAACTTTACTGTTTTGTTATTTTTTAATTCATGAAACCATTTTTTTTTTAAAAAGGCGTTTGAAAAATTATTGCGCAAATATTGTGCAAGAAAAAATGTTGCAATGACCGTCATTTTATTCCCTAGGGTGTCTGCTAAAAAAACATATATAATGTTTGGGGGTTCTGAGTAATTTTCTATCAAAAGAATGATGATTTGTACATGTAGGAGAGAAGTGCCAAAATAGGCCCGGTATTGAATAGGTACAAAAAGCCCTGTATTGAAGTGGTTAAAGTGCAAATTTTTTATTTTTTTTGCCCTAAACGGGTCTTTTTTTTGCACGAGCAAAATAAAATGCACATTTTTTATTTTTTTTGCCCTTAATGGGTCTTTTGGAAAAGAGCACAATAAAGTGCCTTTTTTAAATGGATCTTTTTCCAAGAGCAGAATACACCCACAGTATGGAAACGGTGTATCTCTCAACGTAATATATGCACTGCTGGTGCACTGAGCTTGCAGATAAAAGGTAGATTTTCTCTGACACTGGGCTCATGGCAGTGTAAAAAGACTGCACTGCAACACAAACAGGTAAACCTATGCAGATCACTGAGTTATATCTCTGAATCTGGACTCCTATTCCTATATAATATATCTCTCTCCCTGAAAGCACCAACAGGAACCTGGCCCTACACTACACTGTCTCTCTATCTTTTCCCTCAGATTCCAGAATCAGGACTAACTCATGTATTTTTCAATCTCTCCCTAAAAGCAGCAGCAGCAGACAAGATCCTCTCCCTATCTATTCTGAAGCAGAGTGACGTGTGTGCTGTGTGCCTCTAGCTTATATAGAAGCTGGGTCACATGTTGCACTGACCAATCACAGCCATGCCATTAGTAGGCATGGCTATGATGGCTTCTAAGGGCACACCAGCTAATCAAAAGGTGATTGGCTTGCCCCTGAAGCATTTCTAACTGCGCCATTAGATTGCCGAACCCAAACCCGAACCTTCGCGCAAAGTCCAGGTTCGGGTTCGGGAAAAAGCTAAAGTTCGGTATGGACCCGAACTTTACAGTTCGGGTTCGCTCAACCCTATTCCTGTTATGATTCCTACTATTAATTTCAAACCATCTTTCAATACCCAATTCCATATTAACCAAATGTCCTTGACATTGTGGAAACCTTGTAGAAATGTTCCATTCTGAAATATTAAAGTTCCACAATATAATGACAAACTTTCCTTAACTCAATAGAGCTCTGGATTGGAAATGGTTAATCTGGAAAGGATTAGCAAGAACGCTTTTTTTACCAACACATGGAGTTTTCCTTGGAGACATTACAATAACACTTGCATTATCACATTTCATCGGATAACCTTCTATTAATATGCAGCATTCATATATACCAGTATCATTTAAAGATACACTTGATTGATGATAAATACATTTATCATTAATCCAATTCACACTACCAAAAACTCCTTTATGAATTGCATTAGTGGTACTGTGAAGAAAGCTACCCAAAAATTCACTATTAATTTTCCTATGCATACATATCCAAACAAAACTTCTGCTGTATTGATATTAGTGTATCTAAATGTATCTCTTTTTCATCTATATCAATATCAATATGCATTTATAACTTTTACCCTCCCTATTAATGTCAATATCTTTATAATTTTTGTCCTATATTAATATCAATGTCTTTATCACTGTTATCTTCAGTATTACTATTAATGTCTTGCTCACTGTTTTCAACAGTGATATCAGTCTCTATGGGGGTAATTTACTATAGCGCCGCGGCGCTAATTAGTGCAAATTGCCGCGAATTCGCGCTAATTAGCGCAAATTGCCGCTAATTAGCGCTAAAACGGTATTCACTATAGCGCTGGAGAAAAAATACTTACCAAAATCGAATTTACTATAGCTCCCAGAATCCAAATAGCGCCCAAATCCTTACTCTACTAAGGCTCCATGTACACAGAAGCTCAAAAACTGTCGTTTTTAAAGCAGCAGAAAAAGCTAGCTTTTATCAGCGTTTTTTTACTAGCTTTTATTAGCGTTTTTCAGTGTAGCTTTTTTTAGCTTTAAAAAAAATATATATATATATATTTTTTCAATGGACCAAAAAACGCTAAAAAACGCTCGCGGCCAGCGGTTTTTAGCGTTTTTAGCGTTTATGAGCGTTTATGAGCGTTTTTCGTTTTTTTGCGTTTTTTTCTGCCGAAAAACGGCACTTTGAACGCAAATTTCTTGCGTTCAGAAAAAAGCCCATTAACTCCACTGCTCATTAAAGCTAAAAAACGTTATGTGTACATGAACACATAGGCTAACAGAGTGCAGTTAATGGGCTTTTTAAAAAAACTGCAAAACGCCCATTAACTGCAGTTTATCAGCTTCTGTGTACATGGAGCCTAAAAGCTGAAGTTGTGCACATGGAAATAATGTTTAGAGCGTGATATAATTGCCTAAATGGTACTGAAATATGCAGTATATTATTTAAAGATAATCTGCTTTTAAACTGTGTGAAAAAGTGATTTCTACACTGAAATATCTTTAAAAGTCTGAGAAGTAAAAAAATAACCGTTTTTGGACAACTATTTGCAAACGAAACTGAGCATGCCCAGAGCTAATATAACTCAAATTTTAACTCACGTGACTTTTTTCACAAGAGTTATAGTAAATACCGAAATGAGAGCTAATTAAAGAGCATGTTTTGGAAGTGAAAATCTGAGCTATTTTAGTCCAATGCAAGTTTTAGCCATTGATTCTAATGATACAATTGTAACTTTCACAAATAAATCCTTTTAAATGTTGAGATGAAATGTATCTTTCTCTGAAATAAATTTTCCTTTGCAACAATGTTGCTTCTAATTAAAATATTTTATTTTTAAAGAAAGCTAGAATGTGGAATGTTTTGATAAAATATATTTTTCTCTGTCACTTTCACTAGTTACTCTCCATCTCACAACAATCTTTACCCAAACTCACACAGGTGTCTTTACAGAGCACAATCAATACTATTGCTGATGCAAATTTAAAATTAGTCAAATTTTTTCGTGCTTTTTATTATTTCTAAATAATCATAATTTGAGCCCCAAAAATCTGATATGTGTTCCAACATTAGAAATAAAAATGTAATTCCCCAAAATTTGAGGGTAATATCACTATTCTAAACTCACCCCCCAAAAAACACCAAATATCACAGAATAAATCAAGAAGAATAACTCTTGAGTAATGTAATTCCATCACCTGTATGTCCAAAGAAATGCAGTATTTATGTGTATTTACGTGTAGGAGGTTTCCACATGTGGCAGCGCTGTGGCTTTGAGGTTAGAACTTCTGCTTAGCATCTCTGAGTGTCTGGGTTCAAATCCCAAACATGCTGCTTCATGTAGAGAAGTTGTCTCATATCCCAGGTCCTAAAACTATGTCTAAATCTTGTATTTATGTGTAGGAGGGTTCCACCACCACTGTAAATCTTGCCAGATACACAATTTAGCCCAAAGTATTGGGGCGCCTGCCTTTAGGCTGGGTTCACACTGATACTACACGACATTCATCCGACTTTCATCCTACTTTGCTCTGCGACATCAGTCCTACATTGATCCTACATTGGTCCGACATCCATCCGACTTTCATGAACAGGATACTACTTTGATCCGACTTTGTGCTAGTCTGACTTGTCCTTTGACCAATCAAAACAATCCCAGGGTGAGATAAATTCCTTTTACTGCTGCTGTAATGACCATGTCGGATGTCAAAAGTCGGATGGTTAGGACAAGGATCCTACTTTGATCCGACTTCAATGATATTCAATGGGCTGAAGTAGGATTAAAGTTGGACCAAAGTAGTGCAGGGAGCATTTTCAAAGTCAGACCGACTTGTGTCGGACCAGTTAAGACAGCTCTCATAGGGAAACATTGATTTTCACACGTCATGCGACATGAGCTCCCAATGTCGGAGCGTTTGTCGGACCAGTGTGAACCCAGCCTCACACACAAATGAACTTTAATGGCAGCCCAGTCTTAGTTTGTAGGGTTTAAATTTGATTTGGCCCACCCTTTGCAACTAGAACAGCTTCTGGGAAGGCTGGGAAGGCTGTCCACAAGGTTTAGTGTGTCTATGGGAATGTTTGATCATTCTTCCAGAAGTGCATTTGTGAGGCCAGGCACTGATGTTGGATGAGAAGGCCTGGCTTGCAGTCTCTGCTCTAATTCAGCCAAAGGGAGTTCTATTGGGTTGAGGTCAGGACTCTGTGCAGGCCAGTCAAGTTTCTCCACCCCAAACTCACTCATCCATGTCTTTATGGACCTTGCTTTGTGCACTGGTGTGCAGTCATGTTGAAACAGGAAGGGGCCACCCCCAAACTGTTCCCACAAAGTTGGGAGCATGAAATTGTCCAAAATGTCTCAGTATGCTGATGCCTTAAGAGTTCCCTTCACTGGAACTAAGGGGCCAAGCCCAACCCCTGAAAAACAACCCCACACCATAATCCCCCTCCACCAAATTATTTGGACCAGTGCACAAATCAAGGTCCATAAAGACATAGATGAGTGAGTTCGGGGTGGAGGAACTTGACTGGCCTGGACAGAGTCCTGACCTCAACACAACAGAACAGCTTGGGGATGAATTAGAGTGGAGACTGCAGGCCAGGCCTTCTCGTCCAACATCAGTGCCTGACCTCACAAATGCACTTGGAAGAATGGTCAAACATTCCCATAGACACACTCCTAAACCTTGTGGACAGCCTTCCCAGAAGACTTGAAGCTGTTATAGCTGCAAAGGGTGGGCCAACTCAATATTGAACCCTACGGACTAAGACTGGGATGCGATTACATTTCATGTGTGTTTAAAGGCAGGCGTCCCAATACTTAGGCCAATATATTGTATATTGCTTGGAGACACGGAACTTGGCTATGGACTTAGGGCTGGTTCACACCACACAGATGCAGAGAACATGTGTGAGGCTGCCTGGTGGCTAAGTGGGCAGCAATTCTGTCTAGCAACACTGGGGTTGCTGGTTCAATTCCCCAACATGCTTATGTTGAAGACATGCTGGTATTTTATTTGTCTCCTGTCAAAATAGTTTCTAATGTAAGAAAGTTTATTTTGGACTTTAGATTGGAAGCTCATTGGAGCCAGGGACTGATGTTAATGTTTGTTAGCACTAATCATACCCAGGGACTTGGACATTTAAAATTGTATGGTTTACACTGCACAGGTACATATGCTTAGAAAACTGTTGCTTTGTTTATGTGCATGCAAATGGACTTGGATCTTTGGCCTGTAGTTGGAGATTTGATGCACATAGCCAAGGGCTAACACAGTTGTAAATAGTATTATTTGTTTCTGCCCATCAGGTGAAATCACTTTAGACATACATGAAGAGACAGATTGAAAGATACTGGTGGGCGTTTACTTCTAGTGGGCATGTACTTCTATTGGGCGTGTACTTCTATTGGGCGTGTGTCAGTTTGCTAACAATACAACCTCTCTTATATAAAGGCCTGCAGTATGGGGGATTGTTTGGTCTGAGAAGGCCAGTTTTTTTGCTGTGATTTGTGGGGGGAGAAGGAATGATATTATGCAGATTGGCAAACCCCCAACTAGTGTATTTGCTGAAATTCTTGTGCATTTTTTCAATCAAAAATTGTGTGTGTATTGTTCCTGTCTGACCGTGCAAAATCGTTTGGAAGCATCTGCTGACCTTCTACTCTTGGATCTCATTGCTTAATCATGTACACAGAAATGCAGCTTCCAGCAGAACATGGTCACCAATGTATGTATATGTGGATTGTGGGGGGGGGGGGGGGTGGGTGTTTTGAACATGTGTCTTTTTTTAATATTATGTTGGAATGCTTTTGTAAGAATAATGACTTGAGTATGTTTCTATAATCTTGCAGATAAAAATGTGATGTGTTGCCCGTTGTTATACACTAAAAGTAAAGCTGTGTGCACTCTAAGGTTTTGACAAATTTTAGATTGTAAGCTCCTATGAGCAGGGCCCTTAAAATCCAATTGCTAAATGTAGCACCATGTATCCTGTCAATTTTTTTTGAAGCTAGTAAATTAATGTACCTAATTTTGTTTCTGCTAGCAAAATAAAAGTACATTATTGAGCTTTGGTGTGTGTCTGCTTTTTTTTTTTTTTTTTTGGCAAAGTGCAAAATCCTTAATATTTTATTTCTATATGAATTTGTGCACCAAAAAATGAATCTCTTTGCCCTTGTTCACATTGATGCTACTTTGCAATCGCGCTACTTCACTTAAGCTAGCGCGATTTTAGGTACTACTTGATAGACATCTGTGTGGCTTCATACACAAATGTCTATTGAAGTCGCACCTGAAATTGGCAAAAGTAGTGCAGGAACTACTTTTGGAAATCGGTGCGGCGCCACAAAATTGGGGTTGCATCGATTGGAACAGTGCCATTGCCACCAATAGTCATGCGATTTGATTTCTGAAAGTGCATGACAAATCGCCCCAATGTAAACCTAGGCTTCAGCACACCTGCAAGTAAATGATAAAGGTGGAATCTTTATATATAACAGCTGTGGAGAATTGCAGGTAATGAATTCAGCTGGAGGATAGACAGTGTTGTATGTGTCAGCTCTGGTTCACATTGGTGCGATTTGACATGTCAGATCGGTGGCAATTGCGCTGTTCTAATTGGTGTGATTTGTATTGATATAAGTGCAGAAACCTGCACAGATGTCTCTGATAGCCCCCCCCCCCACCCTCCTGCAGTCGGGACTGACATGCGGGAATGAAAATCGTATGAGTTCAGCTGAACGATTTCCTCCCGCTGTCAGTGTGAAGCAGGGTTCAAACCGGGCCTTTTGCCTTTGTAATTAACCTGCTGCTATGCCAGAGACACCATTTCTTATCAAACTCCCTTAAGTTTACCTTCAAATATCATATGTAGAAATACAGATTTGCATATCTGCAAATAATCAAAAATAATAAATTCTAAGTGTGATTGAGATCAAATTTTCGCAGCTGCAATCAACAGAGCGTGGTTTCACCTCCTGACCCGGAAATTAGTCATTGTAATCACCCGGAAGTTCCTGTGCTGGTCAGGATCTCCATCTAGGTGGACATGGAGAGGTCCCTCTTTAGCAAAGAGGAGGTGCTGCTGATTTGCCGGGTAAGTGTAGGATATGTACTTGTGCTTACTCAAGGTGGGGGTGGATTTGGTGTGGGTGGGCTTCATTGATTTGTTTGGTATCACTACACATTTGCTTCTGGCCCATGTGTACACATCACTACTTCCTGCATTTGTTCTGCTGATGTAAATCAGTAAGGACTATGCAAGTATAAATGAGAGTGCCTTTCTATTAAAATATATATGACTTGATTCACAGTTGGGCGACTTTTCATGATTCTCAATGATAACCATTCATATCTGTGCTACTTTAAGTCAGACCAACTTCAAAGTAGTCCTTGTACTACTTTGGTGTGACTTTCAGACTCGGTTTCCACTAGTGCGACATCAAGTCGCAGCGACTTCAAAGTAGTCCCTGCACTACTTTGGTCCCACTTTGATACGACTTGAGGTCCATAGACCTCAAGAATATACAAACATTGCTCCAAGTCGCATCAAAATCGCGGCAAAAAATTGTGGCAAAATCATGCCAATTTAGGGTTGCAATAGTGGAAACAGAGCCTCATGTGACTTGAGGTACATAGGGCGCAATATTACACAGGCATTCCCAGAAGTTGGGGCCAAGTTGCAGTGGCAAAGTGGCAGAAAATTAGTGTGACTTTCAGGTCGCAGCAGTGTGAAAGAGATTCAAGGATATCTTTGAATTTGGCCCTATTGTCACTTGTGCATCCTGAAAGTGGGGAAAATTCAACCCTGCACTACCTTGGTTTGACTTTGATGCGATTTGAGGTCCATACACCACAAGATAACACAGACATTGCTTCAAGTCATGGCAAAGCTGTGCAATTTTAAGGTCGCACAAGTGCAAATGGGGCTTTATTCAAAGGTGTTATCATTTAATCTCATTAGGTTACTTTCACACTTATGTGACTTTTCATGCAGCTTTGGACCTCAGAGTCGCATTAAAAGTATCCCCCCCCATGAGTTCCATTCATATCTATGCAACTTCACCCATGTTCACATAGCTCTGAATTGACATGTCAAATTGCAGGCCAAATCGGCGCCTATTGACGGCAATAGAACTGTCCGAATTGGTGCGACGCCACACAGATTCCCAAAAGTATTTCCTACACTACTTTGGGCGACTTCAGGAGGCGATTTCTTACCTCCCAACTTTTTGAGATGGGTATAAGGGACAACTATTAGCAAAAGTATGTAGGCATTGTACACACCTCCTAAAACACCTTTTTAAAGGAGAATTATTAAAAAAAAAAAAAAATATTAGTTAAACCCCCAAGTGCTTTTTTTTTTAACAATAATATCCCTTTAGATTGGCTTTGGGAATTTACAAACAAAGCAATTTAGAAATTAGATGAAAGGTTTAGCGCTGGGAAACACTTTTTGAAAGATAAAAATTGCATTTTATATCAAACTATACAGATCAGAACAAAATGAGGGACAAATGAGGAGGAAAGAGGGACAGAGGGACTTTGGTCCAAATCAGGGACATTTGAGACCTACTGTATGTGATTTCACTAGACATCTGTGCAGGAAAGTGCACTGATGTCTCTGAAATCGCTCACAAAGTCGGGCTGAGGCCCCTTTCACACTTGAGCGACTTTTCCTGCGACTTTGGTCATCAGAGTTGCATGACAAGTCATACCCCATGATTTTCAATGTGTACCATTTATATCTGTGAAACTTCAAGTCACACCGACTTCAAAGTAGTCCCTGTACTACTTTGGTCCGACTTTGATACGAGTTGACAGGCATTCCCTGGGATCGTGAAAGAAAAACTACTGCGCATGTCGCAAAAATTTAATTAAATAACTGCTGCTGCAACTGAAATGTGGATACACACAATAACAAATAATATAAAGAAAAACAGTTGCGCTGCAAAAATAACCACACATGTGATATGTGAGAAATTATCTTAATATGAATAAAAATAAACCAATAAGAATTATGTGAAAAGATTGACCAAAGGTCTCCAATAACAATCTGAGGTGTTCCTTAAATGTCCTTGTTGAAATACTGAAGGGCAGGAGTGATCAAAAAAGTTCCGCAATGGTAATAGATGAATAATCTCTTGAGCAGGTAAATATTCGTGACTCCACACTCTGAGACACCACAGAAGAAAGTGCAATGATGGTAAAAGCAAAAGATCCTCCACCTCAGATAACAGATCTGCTTACCAGCTCCTATGGATCTCAGTGAAAGAGATCACAAACGCTTGTGGCTCTATTCCCCCGCCAAGGGTCTTTCCACTATGGGTCAGTATACAAGATAACTTCCTCCTCCTCAATTTGACTCCTCAGTGTACTACCGGGAGTATGATCCCCAAAAAAGATATATGAGGGCCACAATAGTGAAGTACGCAATAAAATTTATTTCAAAGAATAAAAAGTTTAAACTTACAATTCCGCTGTAAGATATAAGCAGTAAAATATAACAAGCCGGCCGGCTCTTACTATCCGCTCGTTCCTTCCGGGATAGCGTTGTATAGTCGGTGACGTCAGCACGCCGCTCCTCCCTACGCCGTTTCGTCAGAGATGACGTCTTCCAGGGGCACGAGCGGCGTGCTGACTCACCGCTATATATCTAATCTAAAATCACAAAGGCACGCCCAGCTCTGAGCTCCGGGAAACACTGTCTTAATCCGCCATCTTTAGAGTGGGAAAATAGCCCTTACTTCACCGCTCTTGATCCACCATCTTTGAAGAGGGAACCATAGCCTATACTACACATTTTTAGCCATACTGATGGTAGGACTAGCATAGATGTTACGGCATATAACGAGATCATAAAAAATGCTATTAAATATGATGTAATCAGTACCTAGAGACAAGCCCGTAGATGTACCTAAGATTAATAATGTCATAATAAAGACTAAATACACAAATGCCATCTAAAAAGATGGCAATGTGTATCATATGACATAAAAATGTCACTGTAACGAGAACAATATAGGCAATGTCAACTGATGGAACGGCAGATATTCCACCCATAGACATCCTGATATAGGCCAAACATTGTTCTAAATTACAGAAGAACATAATAAATGATAAATCTATATATATAAGAAAAACTAAAACTAATTGGCATTGTGTTGACCATAATGTCCCAATATTGGACAAAAGAGGATATCTATGTAAAAAATACTAGACCACATAGTAGATAAATGATGGAACTGCATCAGCTCAGGATTGCTAACATAACCCTAAACCAGAGGTGTACAATATTGAATCGTGCCACCTACTGGTATCAAAATAGCATTACATCTGATACTGATATCAACATCAGACGTAATGAGGGCATATCTGATACTGGTGTCATTAGGCCTCAGGGGTAAAAAGCCACACAGAGCAAGAAACACAGAAATAAACCCCAAATTATATGGAACAGACTATCTAGTAACCCATGCTCTGCCAGGTTAAGGTGATATATATTGAAAGTATAACACAATGCTTTCAAATCCTGTATGAAGACCAATGGAAATATAAAGTCATAACAAATGTACGACCAGGTGATACGATAAGACCACCCGTGTTTCACCCAGAGTTCAGAGCTGTTTCACATAATGCCCCAAAAAATGGACCAACTAAGTGCACAGTGGTAGAGATTATTTCAATTAACCATTATCTATGAACGCATTGACGTCAGTGTCGATGTTAAGGCCATGAGGGCTATAGCATCACACACGATAAATCCAAGCCATCTCGAGCCTGGACAGCTCTCTAACTAATGAACTGCCCCTCCAATGAGGCTCGAATTTGTCAATCCCTAAAAATAGGGTATTGGCTGGGTTACGATCATGATGTGTGTCATAATGTTTCGACACAGAATGGTATTGAAAACCTGTTTTGATATTAGTAATATGCTCACCCAACCTGACCTGCATCGTCCTTTTGGTCCTGCCAATATACTGAAGCCCACACGGGCATTGTAACAAATAGACAATGCCCGTTGAACTACACGTAATAAACGGCTCAATAGTATGTTCTTTGGACGTACTAGTAGAATAAAAAGATTCAGTCTTTCTATTTTTGTTCTTATTAAGGGTGCAGACCTGACATCTACGACACTGGTGGTATCCTGACAGGCCCTTCTGAAAAAAGGAAACCTTCTTTGTGGGAGGATCAACCACATTGGGAGCCACCCTATCACGAAGTGAAGGTACTCCCCTAAAGATCACTTGAGGTCTAGGAGGTAAGAATTGGCTGATGACTCTGTCATTTTTCAATAGATGCCAATGCCTATTGATGATTTTTTTTAATTGCGAAGTGCTGTGTGGAAAAAGTAGTGATAAACGGTATCTGCGGTCTCTCTTTCTCCTTCCTATGATGTTCTATCAATAACTGAGATCTATCGATATTAGCAACTTCTTCAATCAGAGTCTCAAGGGATTCTGCACCATAGCCCTTTTCACAGAGCCTGGATTTCAGTATGGCTGTCTGTGATCTGTAATCCTCCACAGAGGTACAATTTCGTCTCATTCTGACAAATTGTCCCCTGGGTACCGATCTCAGCCAGGGTTCGTTGTGGCAACTACCAATCGGAATGTAAGAGTTACGATCTGTCTGCTTGAAAAAGGATTTAGTAGTCAAAGCAGCACCCTCTCTCATGATTGTAAGATCAAGGAAATTGATGGCCTCTCGACTTGCATCATGGACAAGTTGAATTCCTCGTTTCATTGTCATTGAGAGAAGAAACAAAGTCATCAAGTTGGTTTTTGGTGCCGTCCCATAGGAGGAGGACGTCGTCGATATACCTTGCCCACAACACCAGGTGTGGGCTACGGTTAGTAAAGACGGCGTCCTCCTCCCATTTGGCCATAAACAGGTTGGCCAAACTGGGGGCGTATTTGGCCCCCATCGCAACACCTCGTAATTGACGATAGTATTGACTATCGAACCAAAAATAATTATGCCCTGCAGCATATTCTAATAACTCCATAATGAAATCTTTTTGTAATTGGGGCAAACCTGACCAAATATCCAAATAGTGTTTTACGGCTGAAATGCCCATCTCATGTGGTATAATAGAATATAGTGAGGTGACGTCGGCCGTCACCATCCACAATTCCTCTCTAGGTTCTATTTGGGTCACCAGATTGATGGCATGTCTGGTGTCCTTGAGGTAAGATGGCATTTGCTGTACTAAAGGTTGTAGAAAATGGTCAATATACTTGCCCACCCTAGACGTAATTGAGTCTATACCACTCACTATTGGTCTATTGGGGGGGCAAGTCTGACTCTTATGAATTTTCGGTAAACCATATAAAACAGGTACCCTTGGAGCCCTAGGTATCAGGAACAATAGTTCCTTATCATTTAAGATACCTAAATCAGAACCCTTGTGCACCAATTTATCAAGGGTATCTTTATATTTGATAACTGGGTTTCCAGGTAGTAGTACGTAAGTGTCACGATCATCAACAATTTTATGCATTTCTTTGAGATAATCAGTCCTATCAAGCACTACTATCCCACCCCCTTTGTCAGCAGGGCGAATTACTAGCTCTCTATTTTGACATAGAGAGTCTAGTCCTTTTTCTAAATGTTGGTCCATCTTATTGTTAGTGATTTTCATTTTCTCTAGGTCTCGTAAGACTACATCTCTGAAGACCCTGAGTGACGGAGCCAAAATTCCGGGAGGGTTGAAAGTGGAAGCATTTCTTAGTCCTGAATGTTGGAAAGACAATGGGACTATTTCATCTTTCCTAATTGGGGCATTTGCAAAATGTCTTTTGATATTCACTTTACGGACATACTTATGCACATCCATAAAGGTTGAAAATTTGTTCAACCCCTTTGGAGGTGCAAACTTTAAACCTTTATTCAAGATAGTCATTTCTGACTTGGTCAAGATTTGAGAGCTGAGATTAAAGATGCCATCCTGGCTTACATCTTTAGCTTTTTTAAGTTGTGCTCTCCTCCCCCCTCTTGTTCCTCTTTGTTTTCCACAGGTCTTTTTATTCCCTGGTTTGGCCTGGGAAAACCCCAATGCTGATCAATATCTTTTTCATATTGGCCCATAGGGAAATCTCTTGATGGTACCGACCTGTATGCCTCACGTACCCTATTGTTCTGTTCATAATCCTGATGACCAAAATACCCAGGCCCCTCTCTATCTCTCAATGGAAAAAATCCATTGCGAGTCCCCAAGTCCTCTCCATACTCGTCTCTATCACGATCAGAGAAATAATTATTTTCATATTGCAATCTCTGATTGGGAAAAATATCATAGCCATGATTTTCAGAAAAATTTCTCTCAGGATCTCTTACAGATCTCGGTGAGTCTCTATATGAGTGATGTTGACCCTGAGAATGTTGTTGCCCAAAGCTTCTATCATACCCATAGCTTTGTTTCAATTGGGTGTGCTGTGCCCAGCCAGAATTTTTTGGGTACTGGCCCCCCTTCATGGGTCCTGACGCCCTCGGAGGGGACTGATGTGATACTCTTCTACCCTTTTTAGTCTGTTTCGCTGAATTCTGGGCTTTCTTAGGAGTTTTAGATGTTTCGCTCCTAACAGGTAAATGCTGTACCTCATTTGCTGTACCAGTTACGGCACCATCACTATGGATGATTGCGTCCATCCTGGAACTATTATCTGTTTGTGATTCTGCCAGTAGTTTCTTCTGCCAATCAAAAACTAAACTGGCTTGATAATCACTAAAGTCCCTATTGTATTTCTTCCTTTTTTTGGCCTTCTGTTCCTTCTCCTCTTTGTCCAATATCTTTAAAAGATTTGTACTCCTATCCTTGTACTCCTCACTCTCCTTATGAGGATTAAGGCTATCTTTTAGCGCTTTGATCTCGCCATCTAGCTTGACTAACTTACTATTCTTCCTGGTGACCAGGAAGCGTAGAAAGTTCAGTCCAGCTTCGTTGAAGTATCGGAACCACTCCTGTAGCTCTAATTCCCCTTTTTGGGGGCTGACCTGCCACCTTAGACTCCTTGGTACCATATTTAGTTTAATATATGTCTCAAGGAATGCTACATCCCACTGAGTGTGGATTTCAGAGATCGTTAGATTCTTAAGTCTTAAAAAAAGTCCACTCAGATCACCCTCCTTATCATTATACATTAGGAACACCCCCTCGGTGTTGACCACCTTAGAGGCCCTATATTCAAAAACATCCATCTCAAAAATAAAAATTAAACAATAAATATTATATTTCAAAAAGGAATTGTGTACAAAGTGCTTGTTGCAACACTATAAAGTGTACTGACTGCTGCTGTAGGTGAGTATCAAATTTGTAATAGTGAAAGAAAAACTACTGCGCATGTCGCAAAAATTAAATTAAATAACTGCTGCTGCAACTGAAATGTGGATACACACAATAACAAATAATATAAAGAAAAACAGTTGCGCTGCAAAAATAACCACACATGTGATATGTGAGAAATTATCTTAATATGTTCTCGTTACAGTGACATTTTTATGTCATATGATACACATTGCCATCTTTTTAGATGGCATTTGTCTATTTAGTCTTTATTATGACATTATTAATCTTAGGTACATCTACGGGCTTGTCTCTAGGTACTGATTACATCATATTTAATAGCATTTTTTATGATCTCGTTATATGCCGTAACATCTATGCTAGTCCTACCATCAGTATGGTTAAAAAGGTGTAGTATAGGCTATGGTTCCCTCTTCAAAGATGGTGGATCAAGAGCGGTGAAGTAAGGGCTATTTTCCCACTCTAAAGATGGCAGATAAAGACAGTGTTTCCCGGAGCTCAGAGCTGGGCGTGCCTTTGTGATTTTAGATTAGATATATAGCGGTGAGTCAGCACGCCGCTCGTGCCCCTGGAAGACGTCATCTCTGACAAAACGGCGTAGGGAGGAGCGGCGTGCTGACGCCACCGACTATACAACGCTATCCCGGAAGGAACGAGCGGATAGTAAGAGCCGGCCTGCTTGTTATATTTTACTGCTTATATCTTACAGCGGAATTGTAAGTTTAAACTTTTTATTCTTTGAAATAAATTTTATTGCGTACTTCACTATTGTGGCCCTCATATATCTTTTTTGAGGATCATACTCCCGGGAGTACACTGAGGAGTCAAATTGAGGAGGAGGAAGTTATCTTGTATACTGACCCATAGTGGAAAGACCCTTGGCGGGGGAATAGAGCCACAAGCGTTTGTGATCTCTTTCACTGAGATCCATAGGAGCTGGTAAGCAGATCTGTTATCTGAGGTGGAGGATCTTTTGCTTTTACCATCATTGCACTTTCTTCTGTGGTGTCTAAGAGTGTGGAGTCACGAATATTTACCTGCTCAAGAGATTATTCATCTATTACCATTGCGGAACTTTTTTGATCACTCCTGCCCTTCAGTATTTCAACAAGGACATTTAAGGAACACCTCAGATTGTTATTGGAGACCTTTGGTCAATCTTTTCACATAATTCTTATTGGTTTATTTTTATTCATATTAAGATAATTTCTCACATATCACATGTGTGGTTATTTTTGCAGCGCAACTGTTTTTCTTTATATTATTTGTTATTGTGTGTATCCACATTTCAGTTGCAGCAGCAGTTATTTAATTTAATTTTTGCGACATGCGCAGTAGTTTTTCTTTCACTATTACAAATTTGATACTCACCTACAGCAGCAGTCAGTACACTTTATAGTGTTGCAACAAGCACTTTGTACACAATTCCTTTTTGAAATATAATATTTATTGTTTAATTTTTATTTTTGAGATGGATGTTTTTGAATATAGGGCCTCTAAGGTGGTCAACACCGAGGGGGTGTTCCTAATGTATAATGATAAGGAGGGTGATCTGAGTGGACTTTTTTTAAGACTTAAGAATCTAACGATCTCTGAAATCCACACTCAGTGGGATGTAGCATTCCTTGAGACATATATTAAACTAAATATGGTACCAAGGAGTCTAAGGTGGCAGGTCAGCCCCCAAAAAGCGGAATTAGAGCTACAGGAGTGGTTCCGATACTTCAACAAAGCTGGACTGAACTTTCTACGCTTCCTGGTCACCAGGAAGAATAGTAAGTTAGTCAAGCTAGATGGCGAGATCAAAGCGCTAAAAGATAGCCTTAATCCTCATAAGGAGAGTGAGGAGTACAAGGATAGGAGTACAAATCTTTTAAAGATATTGGACAAAGAGGAGAAGGAACAGAAGGCCAAAAAAAGGAAGAAATACAATAGGGACTTTAGTGATTATCAAGCCAGTTTAGTTTTTGATTGGCAGAAGAAACTACTGGCAGAATCACAAACAGATAATAGTTCCAGGATGGACGCAATCATCCATAGTGATGGTGCCGTAACTGGTACAGCAAATGAGGTACAGCATTTACCTGTTAGGAGCGAAACATCTAAAACTCCTAAGAAAGCCCAGAATTCAGCGAAACAGACTAAAAAGTGTAGCAGAGTATCACATCAGTCCCCTCCGAGGGCGTCAGGACCCATGAAGGGGGGCCAGTACCCAAAAAATTCTGGCTGGGCACAGCACACCCAATTGAAACAAAGCTATGGGTATGATAGAAGCTTTGGGCAACAACATTCTCAGGGTCAACATCACTCATATAGAGACTCACCGAGACCTGTAAGAGTTCCTGAGAGAAATTTTTCTGAAAATCATGGCTATGATATTTATCCCAATCAGAGATTGCAATATGAAAATAATTATTTCTCTGATCGTGATAGAGACGAGTATGGAGAGGACTTGGGGACTCGCAATAGATTTTTTCCATTGAGAGATAGAGAGGGGCCTGGGTATTTTGGTCATCAGGATTATGAACAGAACAATGGGGTACGTGAGGCATACAGGTCGGTACCATCAAGAGATTTCCCTACGGGCCAATATGAAAAAGATATTGATCAGCATTGGGGTTTTCCCAGGCCAAACCCGGGAATAAAAAGACCTGTGGAAAACAAAGAGGAACAAGAGGGGGGAGGAGAGCACAACTTAAAAAAGCTAAAGATGTAAGCCAGGATGGCATCTTTAATCTCAGCTCTCAAATCTTGACCAAGTCAGAAATGACTATCTTGAATAAAGGTTTAAAGTTTGCACCTCCAAAGGGGTTGAACAAATTTTCAACCTTTATGGATGTGCATAAGTATGTCCGTAAAGTGAATATCAAAAGACATTTTGCAAATGCCCCAATTAGGAAAGATGAAATAGTCCCATTGTCTTTCCAACATTCAGGACTAAGAAATGCTTCCACTTTCAACCCTCCCGGAATTTTGGCTCCGTCACTCAGGGTCTTCAGAGATGTAGTCTTACGAGACCTAGAGAAAATGAAAATCACTAACAATAAGATGGACCAACATTTAGAAAAAGGACTAGACTCTCTATGTCAAAATAGAGAGCTAGTAATTCGCCCTGCTGACAAAGGGGGTGGGATAGTAGTCCTTGATAGGACTGATTATCTCAAAGAAATGCATAAAATTGTTGATGATCGTGACACTTACGTACTACTACCTGGAAACCCAGTTATCAAATATAAAGATACCCTTGATAAATTGGTGCACAAGGGTTCTGATTTAGGTATCTTAAATGATAAGGAACTATTGTTCCTGATACCTAGGGCTCCCAGGGTACCTGTTTTATATGGTTTACCGAAAATTCATAAGAGTCAGACTTGCCCCCCCAAAAGACCAATAGTGAGTGGTATAGACTCAATTACGTCTAGGGTGGGCAAGTATATTGACCATTTTCTACAACCTTTAGTACAGCAAATGCCATCTTACCTCAAGGACACCAGACATGCCATCAATCTGGTGACCCAAATAGAACCTAGAGAGGAATTGTGGATGGTGACGGCCGACGTCACCTCACTATATTCTATTATACCACATGAGATGGGCATTTCAGCCGTAAAACACTATTTGGATATTTGGTCAGGTTTGCCCCAATTACAAAAAGATTTCATTATGGAGTTATTAGAATATGCTGCAGGGCATAATTATTTTTGGTTCGATAGTCAATACTATCGTCAAATACGAGGTGTTGCGATGGGGGCCAAATACGCCCCCAGTTTGGCCAACCTGTTTATGGCCAAATGGGAGGAGGACGCCGTCTTTACTAACCGTAGCCCACACCTGGTGTTGTGGGCAAGGTATATCGACGACGTCCTCCTCCTATGGGACGGCACCAAAAACCAACTTGATGACTTTGTTTCTTCTCTCAATGACAATGAACGAGGAATTCAACTTGTCCATGATGCAAGTCGAGAGGCCATCAATTTCCTTGATCTTACAATCATGAGAGAGGGTGCTGCTTTGACGACTAAATCCTTTTTCAAGCAGACAGATCGTAACTCTTACATTCCGATTGGTAGTTGCCACAACGAACCCTGGCTGAGATCGGTACCCAGGGGACAATTTGTCAGAATGAGACGAAATTGTACCTCTGTGGAGGATTACAGATCACAGACAGCCATACTGAAATCCAGGCTCTGTGAAAAAGGCTATGGTGCAGAATCCCTTGAGACTCTGATTGAAGAAGTTGCTAATATCGATAGATCTCAGTTATTGATAGAACATCATAGGAAGGAGAAAGAGAGACCGCAGATACCGTTTATCACTACTTTTTCCACACAGCACTTTGCAATTAAAAAAATCATCAATAGGCATTGGCATCTATTGAAAAATGACAGAGTCATCAGCCAATTCTTACCTCCTAGACCTCAAGTGATCTTTAGGGGAGTACCTTCACTTCGTGATAGGGTGGCTCCCAATGTGGTTGATCCTCCCACGAAGAAGGTTTCCTTTTTTCAGAAGGGCCTGTCAGGATACCACCAGTGTCGTAGATGTCAGGTCTGCACCCTTAATAAGAACAAAAATAGAAAGACTCAATCTTTTTATTCTACTAGTACGTCCAAAGAACATACTATTGAGCCGTTTATTACGTGTAGTTCAACTGGAATTGTCTATTTGTTACAATGCCCGTGTGGGCTTCAGTATATTGGCAGGACCAAAAGGACGATGCAGGTCAGGTTGGGTGAGCATATTACTAATATCAAAACAGGTTTTCAATACCATTCTGTGTCGAAACATTATGACACACATCATGATCGTAACCCAGCCAATACCCTATTTTTAGGGATTGACAAATTCGAGCCTCATTGGAGGGGCAGTTCATTAGTTAGAGAGCTGTCCAGGCTCGAGATGGCTTGGATTTATCGTGTGCGATGCTATAGCCCTCATGGCCTTAACATCGACACTGACGTCAATGCGTTCATAGATAATGGTTAATTGAAATAATCTCTACCATTGTGCACTTAGTTGGTCCATTTTTTGGGGCATTATGTGAAACAGCTCTGAACTCTGGGTGAAACACGGGTGGTCTTATCGTGTCACCTAGTCGTACATTTGTTATGACTTTATATTTCCATTGGTCTTCATACAGGATTTGAAAGCATTGTGTTATACTTTCAATATATATCACCTTAACCTGGCAGAGCATGGGTTACTAGATAGTCTGTTCCATATAATTTGGGGTTTATTTCTGTGTTTCTTGCTCTGTGTGGCTTTTTACCCCTGAGGCCTAATGACACCAGTATCAGATATGCCCTCATTACGTCTGATGTTGATATCAGTATCAGATGTAATGCTATTTTGATACCAGTAGGTGGCACGATTCAATATTGTACACCTCTGGTTTAGGGTTATGTTAGCAATCCTGAGCTGATGCAGTTCCATCATTTATCTACTATGTGGTCTAGTATTTTTTACATAGATATCCTCTTTTGTCCAATATTGGGACATTGTGGTCAACTATGTAACTATGTAACTATTGTGGTCAACACAATGCCAATTAGTTTTAGTTTTTCTTATATATATAGATTTATCATTTATTATGTTCTTCTGTAATTTAGAACAATGTTTGGCCTATATCAGGATGTCTATGGGTGGAATATCTGCCGTTCCATCAGTTGACATTGCCTATATTGTTCTCGTTACAGTGACATTTTTATGTCATATGATACACATTGCCATCTTTTTAGATGGCATTTGTGTATTTAGTCTTTATTATGACATTATTAATCTTAGGTACATCTACGGGCTTGTCTCTAGGTACTGATTACATCATATTTAATAGCATTTTTTATGATCTCGTTATATGCCGTAACATCTATGCTAGTCCTACCATCAGTATGGTTAAAAAGGTGTAGTATAGGCTATGGTTCCCTCTTCAAAGATGGTGGATCAAGAGCGGTGAAGTAAGGGCTATTTTCCCACTCTAAAGATGGCGGATTAAGACAGTGTTTCCCGGAGCTCAGAGCTGGGCGTGCCTTTGTGATTTTAGATTAGATATATAGCGGTGAGTCAGCACGCCGCTCGTGCCCCTGGAAGACGTCATCTCTGACGAAACGGCGTAGGGAGGAGCGGCGTGCTGACGTCACCGACTATACAACGCTATCCCGGAAGGAACGAGCGGATAGTAAGAGCCGGCCGGCTTGTTATATTTTACTGCTTATATCTTACAGCGGAATTGTACGTTTAAACTTTTTATTCTTTGAAATAAATTTTATTGCGTACTTCACTATTGTGGCCCTCATATATCTTTTTTGGGGATCATACTCCCGGGAGAACACTGAGGAGTCAAATTGAGGAGGAGGAAGTTATCTTGTATACTGACCCATAATGGAAAGACCCTTGGCGGGGGAATAGAGCCACAAGCGTTTGTGATCTCTTTCACTGAGATCCATAGGAGCTGGTAAGCAGATCTGTTATCTGAGGTGGAGGATCTTTTGCTTTTACCATCATTGCACTTTCTTCTGTGGTGTCTAAGAGTGTGGAGTCACGAATATTTACCTGCTCAAGAGATTATTCATCTATTACCATTGCGGAACTTTTTTGATCACTCCTGCCCTTCAGTATTTCAACAAGGACATTTAAGGAACACCTCAGATTGTTATTGGAGACCTTTGGTCAATCTTTTCACATAATTCTTATTGGTTTATTTTTATTCATATTAAGATAATTTCTCACATATCACATGTGTGGTATTTTTGCAGCACAACTGTTTTTCTTTATATTCCCTGGGATCGCAGAAAAAATGCAGATGGAAGTTTGCGCGCCTTTCCCTGCGACTCCTGCGTCCATAGACCTCAAGATTACACAGGCCTTGCTTAAAGTCGCATCAAAATCACACAACTTTCAGGTCGCACAAGTGTGAAAGGGGCCTAAGTCACTGTGCTGAGTACTATTATACCTAGAATATAAAGTAGTCCCACCATCAAACACTCAGCAGCATATGCTGAAAAGAGGCGAATGCCTATTAGCCAATGCCACATCAGCATGAGCATGGTTGTTACAATAATATTAAAGTGGTTGTAAACCCACTTAGACAACTTGCATCTATAGGTAAGCCTAGATTAAGGCTTACCTGTAGGTGCAAGAAATATCTCCTTAACCTACACACACTAGTAGATGTTTGTGCTACGCTCAATAGGCTAGTGGTCAGCACTTCTACCTTGAAAAACTCAGGCTTTGAAGCACTCATGGGTTCAAATCCCACAGAGAGATACTAAAAGATTGTATTGGTGAAAAAAGGCAAATGCCTATTAGCCAATTAGCCAAAGCAGCATATGCTGAAAATAGGTGAATGCCAATTAGCCAATACACTTTTATTCAATAATATTATGGTGTGGACTTCCAAACATCACACACTAGCTAACGGACAGTGTACATTTCTTTGTTTGTTTATTTTAATTTGCTTGTGCAAATAATAAACATAGCTGTTGGATGGTAGATTGGTATTTGAACTTGTAACATGAGAGCTGTATAGACATGGGAGCAGACCACTAAGCCATTGTGCCAAGTACAAGACCTGCATAATAGTGTAGTATGATTAAAGAATGAACATAAATAATTACCGCTTTATAGCCACCTAATTGAAAAAATAAAAACATGAAAAAAACAACATACAACAAATAGGTAACCTAAATGTTTAATACATGTAATTTTACATAATAGCAGACATTACTATGTAATAATCCTTCATAACTGCATTTGTTAGCAAAAGAAGGAAAAAAACTAGGAATACTAATTGCAATATACATCAATAGATAGAGCACATCTCATATAAAAATGTTTCTTTCACATACATGGATCATGGTTACAGTGCAGTGCTATATAAAAACTTAGTGGAAATTGGCATTTGCGCGTACGCGGATTCGCTAATTAGCGCTGATTTCACATTTACTAACACTTGTTTGCTGCTAATAGCGCTCTTTTTCATTCGCAAATTCGCGCATGGAATTTTTGATTGTCAAAAATTGGAGCTATTTTTTGCGATGTGCTCAGTACTTCCTGGAGTTATAGTAAATCAGCCCCTATAACTCTTTTGTTTCTGAATAATGTAATGTCTTTTTTTGTGAAAATCTTCCATCCTGTTAACCTCTGCATGGCTGGAACAGTTTGTGATATAGTTTACCACCGACAGAATTGTGATTAGAAAATAGATGAATCCTGTGATGATGATCAACCTTCTCTCTTTAGAACTTTTCTTTTGTTGTAATTTTTCCTTCTTTAATCAGGTTTGTTCAAAAACCATTCCGAATATTAAGTCCTCCTTTACACTCTGAGCTGATTCCCGTACAAAATTTCCCGGTCTTCAGGATAATACATCGATCAAATTCTTCTTGACTTTTTCTTCTAGGTTCTTTTCAAACGTTTCAAAAGTAAGTACGCACCTCTCCCCTCTGTTAGCATTCGGGAAAAGTGGTAAAAACTGGAACGACTGGCGGCTGAGCCAATGTTAAAGTTAAATATTTCTGTTAAAAGATTGTCTTCTTGATCTTGATGTATTCGCGTGAGACAAAATGTGTGAATCAGCTTGAATAAAACCGTGTGTTTTATTATACACACTAATAAAGGATAATAAGTACAATTACAGTACATTAATTCAATAGCTTCAAAAAGGCTTCAAGTCTAGTTCAAATATAAAAGAAAGTTCAATATATGTGATGGCCGATTAACCCTGTGTAAGCCGGTATGGTCTGTGTACAGAGAATAGGTGTGTAGCTTAGGCAAACTGGAAACGAAGAGAAAGCTCCTTCATAAAGCATTTAGCTTAATTCTCAGACTTTGCGCCGAAAGTAAACCACTCCCACAATTATTTCCAATATTACCTCCCTCTCACTCCCAGGGTGGAGGGGGTCCAGAGTAGAAATATGAGTACAACATCTGGTTAAATTTATACATGTCTCTATAGGAAGTGGCTGAGCTCTTAACAGCATATCTAATTAAATACAAACACAGGATATGGGGGGGGGGGAAGGTGATCAGTTACACAGGAATACCTTTTGAATACATGTAAACTTAGAACTTAGAATATCAATAAATATGTCTTGACAGCTTCTAGAATCTGAAACTCAAGTTCAAACAGGTCACATCTGGGGATCATTAGCTCAAAGATCACCATTCACACAATTATAGGAATTCATATTCTCAATAATATTTTTATGGGCAAATACATTTTAGATATTAAGAATATAACAAAGGGAGAACATGCAAACCTCCTAGTCCTTCTATATAGAAGTGCTACCACTTAGCCACTGTGCTGTTATAATGCGTATCTCTGCAGATGCAGTATTGAAGCCTTTTATGGGGAGCCTGGGGCTGTTTCTCAAGAGAAGTTGTGACAAATTAGGTATTCTATCTTTGATATGCCTACTAAGAGGGAAGTAACTGATGTGTTAAGCCATTATGGAGATTATTAGTTTAGTTATATATCTCTGCATACTTATATGTCTTGCAGATTGTGCCTAGAACTTCAATTTCAACTTCTTTGTAAATGTACTGTATATCCCGCTGTGGAGATGAGCCAACTTTGATATATGGTTCTCGATTGGCTGGAATGAAATATCTGCCTGTAGGTCTTTTTTGTTTATAGACTCATAGACAGTCAGAGGGCTAATTGGTGTGCCATTTAATGGCTTGTTGCACTTTGTTTATATTGTAGATACCGTTACCTTTTATATAAATGCCAATTTTTCAAGTATCAACTTAATTAGACTGGCCTGTGTGCTATCTCCTTTTATTGTTATTCCCCTCCTAAGTATAACTTCAAAGCACACAATGGACCCTTTTAAAGGGTGTTAATGGTTCCCAAACACTGTAACTTGACAGAAAAATTCCTGCAGAGCACAAAATGAACCCTGCTTTAACAAACGTTCATGTTCCTGCAACAGTCACACAGATGCAAAAAAGGTGGGTTTTGGGTTGTGGTGCCCAAACACCGTAAACCCACAGAATTATTCCTGCAAAGCACACAATGGTCCATTTTAAAGGGTGTTAATGGTGCCCAAACACTGTAACTTGACAAAAAAAGTCCTGCAGAACACAAAATCGACCCTGCTTTAACAAACGTTCATGTTCCTGCACCTGTCACACAGCTGCAAAAAAAGCTGGGTTTTGGATGGTGGTGCCCGAACACCTTAACCCCACAGAATTATTCCTGCAAAGCACACAATAGACTCCTTTAAACACAATTCACAGTATTTACAAATGTGAAACAACTGCTTAAAAATTAGGTGCCACAACTGTGGCCACACTTTGAGACAATCATGGTAGCAGGCCCTCTCAGTGGCAGGAGATGTTAACAGTGCTTATAGTGTCTGGGTGTGTTCAAAGAGACTGGACATGGCAATAATGAGTGCATGTGAGATATGTTTTGTGGCCTGTGGCAGTAAAAGAAGATTGGGACCAAACAACTAAAAAGTCAAACAAAATCACTTGACCGCCAAACAAAGAATAAAAGCAGAACAAAAAAGTACTAAAGACTTTTTGTATATTGTTATAGCATTAGGTTTTTAACAAACATTTCATATCTGTATTTTTAAGACCAAGCATTACAACAAACATAAGGTGTGCATTAAGGTGTGCATTTTGGACAGGGAAGAGTTCTTTTGCAAGGGATGTGGAGGAGTCCATCTATGTCACGGTAAAAAACATCCTAAACACAATTAAGAACCTTTAACACCACCTAACCACAGCAGCACCAGGTTCTGTGTGCAGTAGTTCCAGTAAATCTCCCTCTATATGTGGTTGATGGTGTTGAAGGTTCTGAATGTCATGTAATTTGCCTTTACACATTTCCTGAACCAATGGTGTTTAGATTAGGGTGAATTACTTGTCCTTAAATGCAGGGGAATGCTACCACTCTTTTTGTACTGTGGAAGCCACTCTAACCAGCTTGTGAATCATCTTCAACATTACAGTAAGGCAGTTTTTTTAGACTAATCAAAAATTATTACTTGAGCCTAGGTTCTCACTGATGCAGTGCTGGGAACAGCATGAGATTCGGACAGGAATCGCACTGCATTCCTGTTCAAATCACATGTGATTTATTGCAGTGTGATTTGAGCCCATTCATTTGGTATGGGTTTAAATTGCACTGCATGAAAAAGGTGCAGGCAGGTATCGGTTTTAGCATTTTGCACAAGACACCATCAGATATGATTCACTTCTCCCAATCTAGTTCCAGATCACAGGCCAGTCCTTCCTATGACAGCACTCTGTTCCAAATTCTACTTTCATTTCCTCCACTTTGATCACCCAGCCCTATTTATGGAGATCAAAGAAGCGCTGCAGGAACAGGTTAATGACACATGGAGATTGGGGGTGGGGTTCAGTAAGGGGTTAGTGATGCATATGGAAATGGGTAGGTACAGTAACAGGTTAATGATGCATAGAGATTTGGGGGGGTGCAATAAGGAGAGATGTGGAGATGGGGAGGTGCAATATGGGTTAATGTATAGAGAAGGGGTGATGGGCAATAAGAGGTTACTGGATAGAAATGGTGTGGGTGCAGTAAGTAGGTAATGTATAGAGATGGGGTGTTGGGCAGTAAGGAGTTACTGGATGGAGATGGTGTGGGTGCAGTAAGGGGTTAATGTATAGAGATTGGGTGACGGGCAGTAAGGAGTTACTAGATTGAGATGGGGTTGGTGCAGTAAAGGGTTAATAATGATGCAGAGAAGTCGGGCTAGGCTCCACTCACCTCAGAGGGAATGAAGCCATGTTCCGTTCGAAGTTCCAAGAGTCAGAGGAGACAGGGGGAGGTGGAAGAGCCGGTGCCCCGAGTGTACCGGGTGTAATAGTCCGTCCACCCCTCTTCTCCCTGGCATGTACTAGGGTCATGTCCTAGGGCCGATTCACACACACGGTCCACGGCACCCAGCTCACACCCCCACCGGGACCTCTCCAGCCCACCCATCTTAGTTCCCCAGCACTCCCACCCTGGAGAGCACAGCAGTGGTCAGTTACAGAGGGGAAGGAGGCGGGGACACACTCCTACCATCTCTGCTTCTAGGTTCACACTGGAACCGTCGGGAAAATCGCATGTGATTTGGACAGGAATCGCACTGCATTCCTGTTCAAATTGCATGTGATTCTTTGCAGTGCGATTTGAGCCCATTCATTTTCTATGGGCTCAAATCGCACTGCAAAGTTATGGGTTAGGGTTAATCTGAGCATTTTCACAAGTACGAGTACCATACCAGAATCGGTACAACCCTAATATATATATATATATATATATATATATATTGTGACAGTAGGAGCTACTGTCACGGTAAAATGGACAGTTTGCTGGACACAGGGTCTGCACATTTGCAAGGTGCAAGACTACAGAGCGTAGATGTGGACTGGAGAAGACTGCTTTCGCAGCTTTCTCCAGGTTTTGGTATTCTGGAAAGGGGCTTTGTAGTTTGGAGATTCCACAGTGTCTTGGGAGGGATGGGATCTCCAACCCTGTGTCCAGACTTTGCTGATTACCAGCAGGGTGTGTGCTCAGGTGAGCACAGCCCTTATAATGAATGTATGAGAAGACCTCATGGCTCCCAGTTGGAGATGGCTCCACACCAAGAGACAGGAGGTCTTCAGGAGTCAGAGAGACTGTAGGTGACAGCCAGAACATTGGTGGCTGCAAGAGGCAGAGCTGTGGACGCTAAAGGGAGGCCGTCTACTTTGAGGAGTCCGGTGGTCTGGGTGACCAGGAAAGTGCAGAAGTACTGCTACAGAGAGCCAGGTGGGCTAGCATTTTTTATTATGTTTATTTGATGGAGAAGAACCCCTGTGTGGGAAACCTTTGTTTGGACTTTTATTTTGCCTTTTTTAATAAAAATGGGCTAACATGCCCTTGAATATAGTTCCTGACTGACTTGAATCGCTGGAAAAACACATTTACCACTTGAGCTAAACAACCCCCATCTCACAAGTGGTGGATTCAGCGGGCACAAGGCGGTGGAATCCGGGTCCTTGCTCCACAGTGAGTTCAAGTCAGAAACTGTTGGCTGTGTGTGGAAGTGCAGCCAGGCAAAAGGCATTGCGTGTTGCAGGTGGTGTACCTGTGAATGAAAACTTTTTTTTCTGCGGTGAACTGCTGCTAGCTGTGTGTGGCAGCCAGGCGAACTGCATTGCACATGAGTTCAATTGATGGACTGTGTTGCATACAGGTGGTGTACCTGTGGAAGTGAGCTCAGCGTGGCCTGAGAAGATGTCTCCACCTAGAAGGGTCAGTCCAAAAGGCCTAGTGATGCGTGAGACAGTGAATGGATGGTTCAAGCGGAATCGCAAAGACTGGGATGCAGTGCAAGGGGCTGTGATCGTGGCCTCTGACTATGTGCAACCCATGCTGCCTACAGAGGAGGTTGGGGACTTCCTGCTAAGATTTGAAAAAGTTGCTGTAAAGAGAAAATGGCCTAGGAACCGGTGGCCAAAATTGCTGCAAACATTGTTACGGATAGAGTACCGGTCGGTTTACCATTTGATGGATGGTGACCAGGATGACTACCGCAGGTTTAAATAGGAAATCCTTCTCAGAGGAGAGTTCCATCGTATCATGGGCTGCCAGCAATGCTCTAGGATGGGAGAAGTGTCACCGGTAGACTTCGGTTTTGGAAATCCAGAGTTACCTGCTACAAGATATGGTAAGACTGTTGCAATTTGTGGGTCTGATCCCAGTGAAATGGCACTGTGTTCGGTGGGGAGATCTGCAGGTGTAAAAATGGACTTGCTGCAGTGTGCTACCCAGATCAGCGGGGAGACATAGGTTAAAACCCAGCTTGCAGCAAGGTCAAGGACTGAAAAGGACATGTGGACTCTGTGTGCACCTAAGGTAATCCATCAGAGTGCTGGGAGAGATGTGCTAGGGGTAACCAAAGCAGTTGGTGTGCCATGTTCCCTAGTGACAGTGACAGGTGCTGCAGAGTTGCCAAGGGAAACCGCCAAGGAGCCTGCAGTGGTGAGGCAAGTGGTTTCCCAGGACAACTTTGAAGCCGCCCTAGTAGGAAAAATAGATCCTTTGGAGAGGAAGGGTGGTGTGCTGAGTGGCACGCAGGGTGCCATGCGTTATGACAAAAGAAAACCTGATGGAGCTTATGAAACTGCTATGTTTATGAATGCTGATGATAAAGGTATTGATGATACATGTACTTATGTTGATGTGTTCTTTAGTAATGAGAAAAGGGGGATGTCTCCCTTGGCAACCAGAAGCGGAGCCACAGTGTTGTCCATGGAAATCTCTGGGGGTCTCAAGGTGTTGGAGCCAGAGATTGTTCAGGACAGCCCTGATATTGCTCTGATGGAACAAACTGGGTCTACACCATGTAGTGAGAGTTTGTGTGAGCAGTCCATTTATTATATGTGTAACCCAGGTGGTAAGGGGTTAAGTCAGCTGGCCAGAGCTGAAGGTACACAGCTGAGTGTGTTAGCGCCCCCAGAGCAAGGTAGTGAAGGTGTATTGCAGCCTGCCTTGTTTGATGAAGCATTAGCTAAGAGTAAAAGCATGTTGTCAAAATGTGATTTATATAGAACTGACAAAGTTACTGTTTGCGCTGCAGAATTCCAGGTGCCTCCTAGAGCCGATGATGAGGTACTGCTGAGCCCTCATAATGGAAGCACATCGGATTGGGACAGTTGGGCCAAACAATTACTAGCCATGATAGACAAGGCTATGTTGAGCTACAGGGGTGTGAATACAACTGCTATGCCAGACAGGGAAATCGCAGAGCGACCAATGGTTGAGGGTGCGTTGGTCCCTGCAAGGGTTGTTTCCCCCCAGTCGGAAGGACCAGATCAGGGCGCATGCATGGCAGATGTGGTGTTCACAGCCTAGCCGCTGAATGTCAAGTGTGAAGGTGACAATGTAACAGATGTTTACGTGCAAGGGCTCATTGTTAAGAAGGAAGGCATGAGTGGGAGACATGCGTCTGACAGTGTTCCAGAGGAGCATCAGGCTGTGATGGGTACCACCAGTGAGGTGGAGGCCCCTTTAAATGTCTCGGCCCCTCAAGCCGCAGTGAATGAGCCCCTCCATGTCTCTGATAAGGTTAAGGTCACCAAAAATGTTTTGCATATTGATGTGGAGTGTGTAGAAATTACAGATATGTTAGTGGAACTGCTTGAAATGGTGAAAGCACAGTCCTTGTATACCTGGGTGCCTCCATTACAGTCGGATGTGGTGGTGCTGCGTGGTACCAATGGATGGAGTCAGGTAGTACAACCTGTGCTGGTTAAAATTAATCACCAGTGGAACTGGGTGGTACAGTGCTTTCTGATAGTGTGGCAAATGATCTCCCAGTTTCCTGTGAGGGTGCTTCCGGATACGGTTCAGTACGGAAGGCACTCTGAGGGGCTGCTGGAGACAGAGGTCTCTCCGCCTGATGCGGTGATGGACATGTCTGCTAGTGCGGTCCGAGGTGTGGCTGAGCAAGGATTAGTAAATGGCGTGGATGCTGCCTCACCCGCTAGACCTCCTAAGAAGGAAGGGCCAGATATGGACGCGGCAAAAGCAGAGATTCTGTCTGTCACCTGCAGAGAGGTACAAGTTGGGGTACCCGGAGACGCTCTCAAATATAGTATGGCGAGGAACAAAAATTGTAACATGGAAAAGTGTGAGTTGGCAAAGATTGGTACTGCTAGAAATGGGTCATGCGTTGTTCAATGTCAGTTGTTGGGACAACTGCCCACAGAGATTTGGACAACAGATGAAGTGAAGCCTTGTGAAGGTCTCATAGGGGATAGCTGCTCACCTGTGTGTTGTCCCTTCTTGGGCTTGGCCCTAACAAACCCTGAACAAGAAATAACTGATGATATTGATAATTGGAGAAATGGTGACTTATTACTAGGGTTGTCCCGATACCGATACTAGTATCGGTATCGGGACCGATACCAAGCATTTGCGCGAGTACTTGTACTCGCGCAAATGCTCCCGATGCTTCACCCGATACTTTTTTTTTGTGGCCGGAGAGGGCGGGAGGAGTCAGTGCCTGGGGAGGGCGGGGGAGTGCGGGCGGAGTCTGGCTGGAGAGGGCGGACAGAGTCTGTCGACAGAGCTAGTGCAGGCGGAGTTTGGCTGGAGAGGGGGCGGGCTGAGTCTCTGAAGGAAAGTGTGGACGGAGTCTGGCTGGAGAGGGCGGGCACAGTCGATGGACGGAGTCCGCGGGCGGTGAGCGAGTCCCTCACCTGCAGTTGAACTTGGTAAGCTGGCAGGGGTGCAGGGCGCAGCCGCATCAGGATCGGTGACCGGTGCTGTCACATTCGGTCGCCGTCAGCGGCTGAATGTCCCCACGCCCATCTTGGTACACCCTGCACTTGGCTGCAGTAAGCAGCAGCAGACATCTTGTTACACCCAGCCCGAGCTATATGGGCTGGGTGTAACAAGATGTCTGCTGCTGCTTACTTCAGCTGAGTGCAGGGTGTACCAAGATGGGCGTTGCAGCAGTTTTTTTTTTTTTTTTAATCCTGTGTCATTTTTTTCCCCACAGCATTTCAGTGCCAGCCACCTATCAGTACCCACAAGTGCTACCTACCAGTGCCATCTACCAGTGCCATCTACCAGTGCCACCTATTAGGTGGCACTGGTAGATGGCACTGACTGCACTGATAGGTGTCACTTATGGGCACTGATTGGTGACACTTGTGGGCACTGATAGATGGCACTGATTGCACAGATAGTGCAATCAGTGCCCACAAGTGCCATCTATCAATGCTATCAGTGCCCACAAGTGCCACCTATCAGTGCCCACAAGTGCCACCTATCAGTGCCCATAAGTGCCCACAAGTGCCACCTATCACTGCCCACAAGTGGCACCTATCAGTGCCCATAAGTGCCATCTATCAGTGCCCATAAGTGCCACCTATCAGTGCCATCTATCAGTGCAATCAGTGCCCACAAGTGCCATCAGTGCCCACAAGTGCCACCTATCAGTGCCCATAAGTGCCATCTATCAGTGCCCATAAGTGCCCACAAGTGCCACCTTTCAGTGCCACCTATCACTGCCCACAAGTGCCACCTGTCAGTGCCCATAAGAGCCATCTATCAGTGCCCACAAGTGCCACCTTTCAGTGCCATCTATCAGTGCCCACAAGTGCCACCTATCAGTGCCACCTATCACTGCCCACAAGTGCCACCTATCAGTGCCCATAAGTGCCACCTATCAGTGCAATCAGTGCCATCTATCATTGCCAGCCACCTATTAGTGCCCATCAGCGCCAGTCACCAGTCAGTGTCCATAAGTGCCACCTGTCAGTGCCACCTATCAGTCCCCATCTTTCAAACTGTCACATGACATTGAAAAAAAAGTATCGGTAATCGGTATCGGCGAGTACTTGGAAAAAAGTATCGGTACTTGTACTCGGTCTCAAAAAAGTGGTATCGGGACAACCCTACTTATTACTGAATGTTAATGTAAATAATGGCCTGGATATGAAAATGAAGAATTTCTTGGAAAATGAGTGTGATACACAGATGTTGAGCCCTGGGGAGTTGGTAGTCAAGGGCAAAGGAGTTGGTAAACCCAAGGGACCTATTGTGATTGGGAAAACGGGTATCAGTGAGGGAAAAGGTGGTTCCTCATCAGGCGTAGTGTCTGGAGCAGGTTCCTTACAGAATCCAGAAACTGAGTTTAAAGGAAGTAGCAGGAAAGGCAGGGGGCTGCCAGAAAATAAACGTGAGCTCAGGAACCCCAAAGACAGAGGGAGTAGGTTGGGGATACAGAAAGGTAGGACCCCGTTGCGATCCTGGGTAAGGCGTGCCTGGAAACGCACCCGAAAAAAAGATTGGGCCTAAGCAGCGAACAGCTGGCACAGAGGTGCCCCAATTAAGGATTCGGGCTTGTGTGTTCCACCCCCTTCGGATCCGAAACATGGGGGGGGGGGAGATATGTGACAGTAGGAGCTACTGTCACGGTAAAATGGACAGTTTGCTGGACACAGGGTCTGCACATTTGCAAGGTGCAAGACTACAGAGTGTAGATGTGGACTGGAGAAGACTGCTTTCGCAGTTTTCTCCAGGTTTTGGTATTCTGGAAAGGGGCTTTGTAGTTTGGAGATTCCACAGTGTCTTGGGAGGGATGGGATCTCCAACCCTGTGTCCAGACTTTGCTGATTACCAGCAGGGTGTGTGCTCAGGTGAGCACAGCCCTTATAATGAATGTATGAGAAGACCTCATGGCTCCCAGTTGGAGATGGCTCCACACCAAGAGACAGGAGGTCTTCAGGAGTCAGAGAGGCTGTAGGTGACAGCCAGAACATTGGTGACTGCAAGAGGCAGAGCTGTGGACGCTAAAGGGAGGCCGTCTACTTTGAGGAGTCCGGTGGTCTGGGTGACCAGGAAAGTGCAGAAGTACTGCTACAGAGAGCCAGGTGGGCTAGCATTTTCTGTTCTGTGTATTTGATGGAGAAGAACCCATGTGTGGGAAACCTTTTGTTTGGACTTTTATTTTGCCTTTTTTAATAAAAATGGGCTACCATGCCCTTGAATATAGTTCCTGACTGGCTTGAATCGCTGGAAAAACGCATTTACCACTTGAGCTAAACAACCCCCATCTCACAATATATATATATATATATATATATATATATATATATATATAGTATATCTCCAGCACAAATACCGTTTAAACATTTAGATTTCCATTTTTTAATACAGTTTAATCAGTACAGCTGTGTCAAAGCCCTTTCCTGCAAAGTGTGCTCCCCAAGTCTAAAGCCGGCCATACACTTTTAGAGTTTTAGAGTAGAGAACTTCAAAGCCTCGTACACACAATATAAAAATCAGAAGGGGATTGTCGTTTGACAGGCTGTTGTCCGAAATTCTTACCGTTAGTACGCACCTTTAGACAATTGTTTTCCAATTTTCAGCCAACAAATGTTGGAAGACAGGCTAGTAAATTTTTGGTGACTGACGGCTCCACATGTGATTTTCGGATGGTCAGTACACAAATCCGTCACACAAGTCAAAAGTACCAAAACGCATGCACGGAATCAAGGAAGGACTGGGAAGAATTCAGTCTTGTAAACTACCGTTCGTAATCTAAAATTAACATTTGTGACGCGGCAATTGAGGAAATATGAAAAATCTCATCTTCTTTAATGGGATATTAGTGAAGTTGCTTTGCATGTAGTTATGCCAAACGTATTTTAAAAGGAATTTATTTTGTACGATCTAAAAATCAAGAATCAACGCTCACCAAACTTCTACTAACACAAAATTAGCAGAAGGGGCCCAAAGGGTGGCGCTTGAGAAATTAACTTCCTCTTTATACACTCATAGTACATCACTACGTTTGTGTAGCGATACCCCCAGTTAAGAGGGCTGCCTTGATTGATTTGGGCCCTGTAGTGCACCGCTGGCAATCTGCTCTAACCTCTCGTGGCACAGTTAGTAAAGGGGATGATAGATTCTGCAATCACTCTGATTCTGTGACACAATCCCACAGTGAGGCACACAATAATAGTATAGCACAGTAAATGACACTGACATCCAGTATACTTAACTCTAATATTTTACTGTTAATAAAGATTTGGATAATAAACAATCATGCAATGACATATGCAGAGCCCTGCAATGTAAGTACACTTGTGAAACAGCAAACGTTCAATAATATAGCATACACTTTATCAGACCCCGCTGCAGCTATCCTCCCTCGTGGACAATATGGCCCCCAGCAATGTCCTATACTACCCAGTCAGGCCTGACTATTATTTGGGGTATAGTTCGGAGGTAGACAATCTTCGCTAGCAAGAACGGTGGTGCACTTTAAGATCAATTTGTAATCCAATAGGGAAACCGATGATTGATAACTTCAATGTACCAGGGAGACTAATAACTCAGTTCTGTGGATAGTCTCCCCAGAGTATAACTGCAATACTGGATGGCCCTGAATACAGTTAGTAGGCCTAGAAATACTATGGTGCAGTTCTGAGCAGGTGCTCTCTCACCCAACCGGACCAGTCCTTGTCCGTTTCTTCCGTCACCGTGACTCGATTCACAGTATCCACGACCCCGGGTTTTCGGTCCTCCTGGTGACAGTGCTCGACAACCGGATCAGACGTTCAGCGGGTTCTTCAGTGGATCGGAAGGCTCTTTGGAAAAGCACAAGGCCCAGGCTTCAGGCCCTGTTCAACACAGGGATCCTCTTGCAGGGAGGGCGGTGTCCAAAGAGAAAGAAACCAGCTCCGCCTCTCCCTTATAAAGTCCACCCCAGCAGTCCTTGCGTGGGGCAATGCACCCTGGGTGCCTTAAGGCGTGCTGGGAACTGTAGTCTCTTGGGGTTTTAAGAGCAATACCCCGCTACACACTTAGAATCTTTGGTCCCCAAAGACAGTATTAACAATAAGTAAAAACAAGTTCATTAAGGGCTGCAAGGGAAGTCGGCAGGGGAAGCTCCCACCAGAACTGGGAAGGGAGTTTGTCCTGCCCACAGGTCACATCAATGGGGGTAGCCTGCCTAACTGTGCCAGAAAGTGAGCTGGGGTTGTCCTCCACCAAATGCTCAGTGGAGGGACCAGGTGTTTGTATTGTCCTTCTTGCAGTAGTTGCTGTGTCCTCAGAGCTTTCCCCCATTTGGGCATAGGTTAACTTCCGTGGGGGACGAATGGTTCTCTTCGCTCTCTGTTCTCTTGGGGTAACCGTCTCAGTCACCACAGGCTCTTCCTCTGGGGTAAATGCATTGGGTTCCGATATTTCTGGAGTATCCAGATCAGGTGCAGGAAGACACAGAGTTCCTTTGACCTTCAGCATGGGGCGGCTCTATGACATTTTCCCACTCATCAGAGTGAAAACTGGACGGGACAAACTCGGTGGCTTCTACATTCAATGTACTATCTAAAGTATCTTCAGAGGGCTGAAGGTCTATGGACAGAGGCTCAGGAGCCTGGGATGGACACAACCATTCAAGCTCTTCTTCATCATCACTTTGATCAGTGACATCCATTCCTACAGACTGAGGTGCCTGAGACCGAGTGTTGGGCCTAGGTGTATTCAGACTTAAGGATGGTCCAGAGGAATCCTCTACAGGAGGTATCCAAACTGCTTCTGAAAGTGGAAGTAAGTGGTTTCTGTGCCAGGTCTTCAGCGGCCCTATCTTCCCTTCTGGCTTCAGCTGATATACCGGCAAGCCTGGTAACTTTTTGCAGATCACATATGGTTCGGGTCTCCATCTGTCTGCTAGTTTGTGCTTCCCAGGGACTCCCAAGTTCCGCAACAGCACTCTGTCTCTGGGTTGCAAGTCCTGGATACGAACTTTAAGATCAAAGTTCCTCTTATTCCGGGCTCCTCTTTGCTCTGATGCTGCTTGGGCCTGTTCAAACGCCAGTTTCAGGCTCTTCCTCAGCCTATCTACATATCCCTTGTGCGAGGTGGCTGATGTGTGATTCATCGATATGCCGAAGGCCAGATCCACAGGCAGTCTTGCTTCCCTGCCAAACATTAATCTGTAGGGAGAGTACCCTGTGGCATCACTGGTTGTGCTGTTATAGGCATGCACTATTGCTGCTATATGCTTGCTCCAATGCTGCTTCTTCTCGCTGCTCAGAGTCCCCAGCATATTTAACAGAGTCCTGTTGAATCTTTCCGGTTGGGCATCACCTTGGGGGTGATAAGGGGTAGTACGAGTTTTCTTTATACCTAAAGCCTCCAGCAATTTCCTAATCAGTTGACTCTCAAAGTCTCTCCCTTGGTCTGAGTGCAGGCGCTGTGGTAGCCCGTAATGCACAAAGTATTTTTCCACCAAGATTTTGGCTACGATGGAGGCCTTCTGGTCTTTAGTTGGAAAGGCCTGGGCATAACGGGTGAAATGGTCGGTTATCACCAGAACATTTCCATGTCCACTCAAGTCAGGTTCTAGACAGAGAAAGTCGATGCATACCAAGTCCAAGGGTCCTTGACTCTGCAGATGGCCCATTGGGGCAGCTTGACGTGGTAATGTCTTCCTTTTTAACGCAGCGAGCACATGAGTGACAGTACTCTTCCACTTCAGTCCGCATACAAGGCCAGTAGAATCTACTCCTCACAAGCTGGAAAGTCAGTTCGGCCCCCAAATGGCCATGTTTGTCATGTAGGGCAGCTAAAACAGTCTATGTTTTTCTGGCAAGAACAGTTGCCACTTCTCTTCTAGGTCATCAGAGGGGCCCTTTGGTAGACCACCCCTTGATGCACCTGCAACTTGTCCCATTCTTTGTGTACCAGTCGAGCCACCTTTGAGGGGTCCTGCAGGAGCCTGCCTGGATCCTGGTCTTCCAGTGTCTTCAAAGCCAATCTTCCCCAGGGGTCATCCAACTGGTCTCTTCTTATGTCCTTCTTAGACAGCTTTGGCAAGTTGTCCTCGCCAATCTGGGTCACGTCACAATAACACTTGGGCACCCCCACTACCGAAACTACAATCTCTATCACCCTTGACCCACCACGAGCTTGAAGTTGTGCTCCTTGACACAAGGCCGTACCCCATCCGGGGTTACCTGGGTCCAGTCTTCTGTGTGGTGGGTGGGTGCATGAGCCCTTCTGGACAATGCATCTGCATCACGATTCCCAACCCCGGGCCTATACTTCAAACTGAAGTTGAATCCGGCCAGGGCTGCCAACCAACGGTGGCCAGTGGCATCCAGCTTGGCCGTGGGGAAGAGGTAGGTGAGTGGGTTATTGTCGGTCTTTACTGTAAAGTCAGCTCCATACAGGTAATCTCTGAGCTTATCCACGACTGCCCAATTTAGGGCCAGGAATTCCAACTTGTGGGTGGGGTAGTTCTTTTCCGCTGGTATTAGACTTCTACTGACATAGGCAACTGGCCTTAACTGTCCTTCATACTCTTGGTACAACCGAACACACCTCCCAGACCATCATGGCTGGCATCTTCATGCAGTTCATATGGTTTCTTAGCGTCAGCATAGGCCAAGACCGGGGCAGTGGTCAGACTTTTCTTCAACATTTTAAAGGCTTCTTCACACTTCTCTGTCCACTGGCCTTCCACGGACTCTCCAGGTTTCCTGGGGCCAGTATCATCCTCCTCTCCTCCTCTCCTACTCTCCTACTTTCTTCAGTAGCTCATTCAGGGGTTTGGCAATTTTTGCAAACCCCTCCACAAATCTACGGTAGTAAGAGCAGAACCCCAGAAAGGATCTGAGCTCAGTCACTGTAGTTGGTCTGGGCCAGGAGGTAACTGCATCCAGTTTGTCGGGATCTGTAGACACTCCTTCCGCAGACACTATGGGGTTGATTTACTAAAGGAAAATCCACTTTGCACTTGAAAATGCACATGGAAGTCCAGTCGCTGTAGATCGCTGTAAATCTGAGGGGAAGCTCTGAAATTAGGGGAAGCTCTGCTGATTTTATCATCCAATCATGTGCAAGCTAAAATGCTGTTTTTTATTTTCCTTGCATGTCCCCCTCAGATCTACAGCATCTGCACTTCCATGTGCACTTTCAAGTGCAAAGTGGATTTTCCTTTAGTAAATCAACCCCTATGTGTCCCAGATAGTGGACCGAGGACTGGTAAAACTGACACTTCTCCCTGGAGAGTTTTAGTTTTAGTCCCTCTTCACTGAGTCTCTTCAGGACTTTCTCCAATCTCTCTTCATGCTCCTCCAGAGTCTTCCCGAAGACAATGATGTCATCTAGGTACACCAGGACTTCGATAAGATTCATGTCCCCCACTGTCTTCTCCATCAATCTCTGAAAAGTGGTGGGTGCCCCCGACAGGCCTTGAGGCATCCTATTAAAATCCCACCGGGGTGATGAAGGCCGTCTTCTCTCTGTCTTCAGGGTGCATTGGGATTTGGTAATACCCACTCTTCAGGTCCATGACACTGAACCACTTAGCCCCAGACAGACTCTGTAAGGCATCTTCTATCCTGGGAGTAGTGTACTGGTCGGGTATGGTCCTCCTATTGAGAGTCCTGTAGTCTATACAGAGTCTCAATGACCCGTTCTTTTTCCTAACCACCACGATGGGGGAGGCATATGGACTCCTGGACTCTTGAATAACCCCAGTTCTCTTAAGCTCTGCCAACTGTTCACGCAAATCTTCTAAGTCAGCCAGGGGGACTCGCCGGACCCTCTCCCGGAAGGGTTTGTCTTCCTGCAGACGAATCTTATGGGTGGCACTCCTCGCACACCCCACGTCAAACTCGTCTTCCTAGAATATTTTTCTCCATCTGATCAGCTGGGCCTTGGCTCTCTCCTTCCACTTCGGTGGTAAGGTGGTGTCTTCCAGGCAGAGTCCCTCCAGGGTGAGTTCCCCTCCTTCAGCTTTCTTCAAGTCAGACAGGGCCACTGGGGTAGCAGGATTTACTTTGCCCAGTAGTACCCGGGCTGGAATCTTCATGGGAGAACTAGTGACATTCTTGATGCTCACTGGATTCTGGCCCTTCGCCTTCTTCAATGACCTCAACAGGACCACTTCAGGGATCACTTCCAACCCTGGGTGGGTGTCCAAGGGGTCTGGCTCCAGGACCACAAAGGGGCCGGCTGCTCCCAGGAGAGTTCCACCATAGCCTGAAGGCAGGTAATCTCACCAGGCTGCAATATCTTCTCCTTTCTTGACAGTCTCCAGACTTTTCCCACCCCCTCTTCCGGGGCCTTCTGTTCCAGGACCAACTTCTGGTAGACCTGTTGCAGCATGGGGTGAATCTTGTCTGCTGAAGTACTCTGTTCCTGCACTAGAGGGGTCAGCAGTCTCCTGACCAGGTCAGTGTTGGTCCCTATTATCATGGAACTTGTGTTGGCCCCTGGTGGGCGAGGGAAAACTACCACCAGGGTGTCAAAGACTTCCGCCTTTCCTGTCACCGAGGGATCAAAGGTCAGCCTGATTGAGACATAACCGTCGTAGGGAAAGCTATGAGTACCAATTCCCCCTATCTGTAGGTCTTCCAGCTTCTGTAAGGGCAAGTGACTCAGATGTTTCTGGTAAAAGTCTCTGTACAAAAGAGTCACTTGGGCTCCTGTATCTAGGAGGGCCTTGGTGTAAACTCCCTCCACTTGAACAGAGACTAGAGGGGAGGGTCCTATTAGCTTGTCTGGAAACCTCTTCTGTGGTGTCTCCTTCCTTGGACTCCTCGATTTTCCTGTTGTGGTTTTCTTTTTCTTCCATTTTTCTCTGGCCCTCAACCCTTTTTGGACCTGGTATGCATTGATTTCCCTCAGATTATTAAATTTCAACTCCCGACAGGTGGTATTGAGGATTTTAGGAGGGGGCATTGTTTCCTTTCTCTTTTGCCTCTTCTTGCTTTTGAATCTTTTTGGAGCTTTCTGTAAGTAGTGGGCGCCCGGCTGACTCCTTCACCGGGGCCCTCTGAAGTTTTCCGCCGGCTGGTAGTGAGTGCCTCGGTTCTTCTTTGGACTGGGGCACACTTTCCCAATGTGGCCGGCTCCTCCACAGTTGAAACAGACAGTTTCCTTCCTTGTCTGCAGGGATGTTGGAGTGGAAACATTCTGGCGCAGTTCACTTCTGATCTCCTCTTGCTCTTTGGCTCCTGAGTTCTTGGCCAGTAAAGAGGTCAATAAGTCCAGCACTTGGGCCATCTGGGACTTCAAGGTCTCTACTTCTGAATCATGCTCAATATCTACTGCTGTTCTGACTCCCACTGAGGTGGGAGGAATGGTCTTCTCAACCGCCTGTTGATCCTTCAACAGGGCTTCTTCATCCCTTATGATCCGCACAAGGTCTGGGTAACTCAAAGCCATGACTCCGTCCGAGGTCTTCAAGTGAAGCCAAACTGGATGTGAACGTAAGGCTCCCCTCAGGATCTGCTTCATCCTGGTTGCGTCTATGACTTGTGGTAGCATTCCCTTTTTTTAGTACAATTTGGCACAGCATTCTATTCAGTCTCCGGACATATTCAGACAACTTCTCCAGCTGGCCAAATTCCTCCTGCAACATAGACAGATAATCCATTGCAGTACAAACAGCATTGCTGCACCTAAGATTCTTCACAGCCTTAGCATCAGCACCCTTCAAACTTTCACTGATGCGCTGCTTCTTCTGCGCTTCTGGAACTTCCCATCCTTCTACTGCCTGCATTGCCTGTTCAATCCAGGTGTCGAAGTCTTCTTCCCTGGGTGGCACAGGTTGTTTTCCTGAAAAAACCTGGAGCTTCCGGTACCCGGCCTCTACATGTACCGTATTTCTTTTCTGGCACTTCGTGACAAAGTCTCCCAGAGCAGTCAATAGTTCTGGCCCTATGGCGGCCAGGGGTGACCCCGGAGTTATCGTCTCACGACTGCTTTCCATTTTGGTGGAGAGTAGCGGAGATGATGGCAGGGAGGTTCGTGGAGATTCCTTCTCCTTCTTCACGGCCCTTGTATGCACTAAGCAATACGTTTGGTCATCTATGGCCTTTATACTCTGACCTCTAAACTCTTCCGGAATTCCTCTTCCCCATTCCACTAGTGTGTATGTACACGAGGTATCTGGCTTTATATCCACCACCCATGCTGTCCAGCACGGCGATATTGACATTACTAGCTGCTTTATCTCTTCTTTTTGCCGGATCCCCCCCGGGAGTTCAATGACTACCGCCCGGGTTGAATCGACGGCCCACTCTGCGCACCACTGTGTCACTGCCAGCGGGTCCATGCTGGTACTTCTGACCGGCTTGATTGCAGCGTGCAGTATACAAGGATCCCGGACCTGAGCCCCCACGTGTAGCGATACCCCCAGTTAAGAGGGCTGCCTTGATTGATTTGGGCCCTGTAGTGCACCGCTGTCAACCCCTGGCAATCTGCTCTAACCTCTCATGGCACAGTTCGTAAAGGGGATGATAGATTCTGCAATCACTCTATGATTCTTTATGACACAATCCCACAGTGAGGCACACAATAATAGTATAGCGCAGTAAATGACAGTGACATCCAGTATACTTAACTCTAATATTTTACGGTTAATAAAGATTTGGATAATGAACAATCATGCAATAACATATGCAGAACCCCGGAATGTAAGTACACTTGTGAAACAGCAAACGTTCAATAATATAGCATACACGTTATCAGACCCCGCTGCAGCTATCCTCCCTCGTGGACAATATGGCGCCCAGCAATGTCCTATACTACCCAGTCAGGCCTGACTATTATTTGGGGTATAGTTCGGAGGTAGACAATCTTCGCTAGAAAGAACGGTGGTGCACTATAAGATCAATTTGTAATCCAATAGGGAAACCGATGATTGATAACTTCAATGTACCAGGGAGACTAATAACTCAGTTCTGTGGATAGTCTCCCCAGAGTATAACTGCAATACTGCATGGCCCTGAATACAGTTAGTAGGCCTAGAAATACTATGGTGCAGTTCTGAGCAGGTGCTCTCTCACCCAACCAGACCAGTCCTTGTCCGTTTCTTCCATCACCGTGACTCGATTCACAGTATCCATGACTCCAGGTCTTCGGTCCTCCTGGTGACAGTGCTTGACAACCGGATCAGACGTTCAGTGGGTTCCTCAGTGGATCGGAAGGCTCTTTGGAAAAGCACAAGGCCCAGGCTTCAGGCCCTGTATGCGCAGCAGTTCAACACAGGGATCCTCTTGCAGGGAGGGCGGTGACCAAAGAGAAAGAAACCGGCTCCGCCTCTCCCTTTATAAAGTCCACCCCAGCAGTCCTTGCGCTGGGCAATGCACCCTGGGTGCCTTAAGGCGTGCTGGGAACTGTAGTCTCTTGGGGTTTTAAGAGCAATACCCCGCTACATTTTTGTTTGTCAAACGACAATTTGCGTACCGTTAGTATGCAAGACAAGATCCTGGCATATGCCCTTTTGACAAAAATCAGAAGCTCGGTCGTCCAATAATCCGACCGTGTGTACCAGACTTTCTGCGGACAAAGCCTCTGACTTTTGTCTGAAGGACGTTGGCCGTGAACTTGTATTAAATATAATAAATGATGAGCGCAAATCCCTCCGGTGTTCAAACAATGAAATAAAATGAATATCTCCAATTGTATCAAATATGTGCAAAATAGAAGCAAAGTGCAACCGTGCAATGTGTTCTGTGCAAATAGCAAAAATAATAAACACGAATATAGTGAATGAAACACACAAATCAATGTTCACAAATGAATGATGTGCAAAATAAGTCCATGAGGATAAATAAAACGATGAATCAATACGATGAGTAAAGTGCTCAAATGTCCTATATTTCTTCAATGAATGTAGCTCCAATCACAGTAGTCCTATATACAGTGGCTTTCTTCTTCTATCATAGGCAATCTTCTATCACGTGTAGCGGAGCCTCACTCTCCCTCTCGGGTTTTCTCGTTTGATTGGCTTGTGTCTAGGGGTACCTGGGAGAGGAGAGTGCAGGAACACTATGCCAAGCTCTCCCCTCGTATGTGTATGAGGGTTGAGCAGAGTTACTTGAATTACCTCCGGGTCTGTTCACTGCATACGAAGCCTCCAGCTGTTCCGTGGAGATGTGTCTGCCAATAACATAGAGCCCCACACCAATCGAAAGTCCAACACTCCTTTATTTCTCTACTTTCAGGGTGAACACAATCAGTTGATCTTTCAGTAACAGACAGACAGGGGTGTGGGTACGAGTAGGCCCAGGCACAACTGAACTCTCCTATTCCTTTGCTAGCGAATAGGCCTGGCGCACGGTCTCTGCCACCGACCGCGAGTTTTGGTCGCTGCCACCGACCGGATGAACCGTTGAGGCCCCTGCCACAGGCCTAATAGCAGGTCTCTGCCACTGACCTAAGTGGAATAGATGGACCGCTGCCACCGGTCATTGAAACACCTTCCTCTCTGAACTTGGCCCCTGTTCTTGAAAGATATCCCTCCGGGCGGTCTCCAGAGGTTTACCCGGCACTGGCAATCTGCTGCACCAGGTCTTCGGATGAGTCCCTCCTCCGGTCCCTTACGCCTCTGGATTCGCGTGCCCCACTCCCGGGGGGCCCCCCTAGGACAATCCCTCCCTCGCGGGACCCAGCAGAAGGTACTGGGCCCCAGGCCTCTGGTTGAGCACCTCACCCCAGACTGAAGGTGTCTGGGATGGAACACGAACTCCAGGTGTCCAGGCCTAGGCCGCCTGGACACCGACTGCAAACAGCAGCCCTCAGGCTGAAGGTGGCTGGGACTCGAACCTCGTGGCGAAGATGTCCGCCCTCTTTATACCCTCTCCCAGCAAGCACGGCGGGTTCCCCGCCCCGCCGTACAACCGCTGCGAGAGGTCACAAAGGGTACGGCACTGCAGCGATGGTTCAACCCCGGCCCAAAGTGACAGCGCCACCTGCTGGGCCGCAGGGAACTATGCATCACTGGTGTCTTCACCAGTTTTAAAAGTATATACCCGCTACACAAGAAAAATCCTCATACAGCTTAATGCTCACAGAGCTCTTACCGTAATCCAGGCAAAAGAAAGCCTTTCAGATGATCCTTGGTCTCTATAGCGTCGTTTCTCCCTGCAGCTCCACTCAAATCCGGTGTTTCAGGGGACAGCTGGAGGCATTCAACAGCGACTCTTTCAATGCAAGAAAAATGCAAAAAGAGGGACTCCCATAGTGTGATATTTAAAATATCCAGGTATTTATTGATAAAAAAGCTCATAAGGTGTACAGATAATGAAAAGAAAAAATGAAATTAAAAAATATATGTAGCGGTCCATCCCCAGCTTCTTCCCTCTCTTCACGGCTGGTTATACTTGTCTAGGGGTATATGGGAGAAGGGGGAAGGATGCACACCACCAGCTCGACTCTCTGATGTAGGATGCAGAGATATGAGCTAACCGTTTACCATTAGACATGTGCACTGCCAAAAAATTTGTTAGTTTTCGTTTTCGTTTCATTTGTTTTTTTTTTTTTTCGTTTTTCGGGTCATTCGTTATGATCGCAATTCGTAAATTTGTACATTCGTAAATTTATACATTCGTAATTTCGGAAATTTGGAAATTCGATATTTTCGAAAACCCGAAAATTTGAAAATCTGAAAAAATAACTATTAAATTATAGGTATTGTAATTTCCTTTCAAATTTGGCTGTTAGCGAACGTAACGAATACAAATTTATCTGAAGTTACGCATAACCTGAAATAACAAATGCCGCATCTAAACAAATGGAACGGAACAAATTAATAATAATAATAAAAAGTTTTTATTATTGTTATTTATTATTATTATTAATTCATTACGTTCCATTCGTTTAGATACGGCATTCATTATGTCGGAAAACAATTCGTAACTTCGTTAAGTTCACTAACAGCCAAATTTGAAAGGAAATTACAATACCTATAATTGAATAGTTAGTAATAGTTAAGTTATTAGTTAATTATTATTTCAGATTTCCGAATTTACTAATTTACGATTGTACGAATGTACAAATTTACGAATGTACGAATATTCGGAAATTCGTAAATTCAAATTTACGAATTTCCGGATAGTTGTACATTCGTAAATTTGTGCATTGGTAAATTCGTATATTCGTAAATTCGTACATTCGTAAATTTGAATTTATGAATATTCGTTAAAATTCGTTAAATGAGTTTTCGTTAATTCGGATATTTCCGAATTAACGAATTTGTCGAAATTCATTAAAAAACGAATTCGGAACGAAACGAATTGCACATGTCTATTTACCATCGGGTCTGCGCTTTAGGCCGGAACCTCAGCTTCTCCTATTGAGGATGACTGTCACCGTCACTGAGAGGGACACTTAGCTTCCAGTAACACGAGTTCCACACCAAGAAAATTCCAACACTGTTTTATTGACTTGAACCAGTTGACTTTTAAAAGAACAGACAAGGTGTAGGGAAGAGTAGGTCCAGGCACAACTAATGAATAAAGTTTCTCCTGTTCCGTTTAGTGCAAACAGGCTTGGCGCACAGTCGCTGCCACCGACCGTGAGTTTGGTCACTGCCACTGACCTGGGTGAACGTTGAGGCCCCTGCCACAGGCCTTGGATGAGGCCTGCCACTGACCTGAGAAAGATGGGTCCCTGCCACAGACCATGAGAACATGAAGTACCTCCTTTAGAACAAACGACCCCTGTCAGAGAAAGACATCCATCCGGACGGTAACCAGAGGCCTCCACCGGCACCAGCAAATGCTGCGCTGGCTCTACGGGGAGGTCACGTCTCCGGTCCCTTACACCAAGGATTCAGGCACTCAATACCGGGGGCACCTTAGGAATGTTTCGCCCTCGCGGGACCCAGTCGAAGGTACTGGGCCCCAGGCCTCCTGATGTAGTACCTCACCCTAGGCTGAAGGTGCCTGGGATGGAACTCGACTCCACGTGCCCAGGCCAAGGGCGCCTGGGCACAAACGAACCGCAGCAGCCCCCAGGCCGAAGGTGCCTGGGGAATGGACTCGTGCGCAAGATGTCCGCCCCCCTTTTATATCCTCTCCCAGCAGGCACAGCGGGTTCCCCGCCCCCTCCGTACTACTGCCGAAAGATGACAAAAAGGGCACGGCTCTAGAATGGTAGTTCAACCCTGGTCCCAGGTGACAGCGCCACCCAGGGACCGCAGGGAACATGACACCATTCATACCTCCCACACTCCAAAATGTCCATAAATCCCTAAAATCAATGTATCTGGGCCATCTACTGCCCAGATACACCCGCTACATATATAAAACCCAGCGTCTGCCGAGTGACACTTCCTTGTGTCTAGCTGTAGTTCTGGCCCTTACATGTTACGTCACGCCCACGTGACTTCTCTGATGAAGTCACGTGGGCGTGACGTAACATGTAAGAGCCGGAACTACAGCTAGACACAAGGAAGTGTCACTTGGCAGACGCTGGGTTTTATATATTTTTTCATTTAATTTTTTCGTTTCATTATTTGTACACCTTATGAGCTTTTTTATCAATAAATACCTGGATATTTTACATATCACACTATAGGAGTCCCTCTTTTTGCATTTTTCTTGCATTGAAAGAGTCGCTGTTGGATGCCTCCAGCTGTCCCCTGAAATACCGGATTTGAGTGGAGCTGCAGGGAGAAACAAAGCTATAGAGACCAAGGAACATCTTAAAGGCTTTCTTTTGCCTGGATTACGGTAAGAGCTCTGTGAGCATTAAGCTGTATGATAGAAGATTGCCTATGATAGAAGAAGAGGGCCACTGTATATAGGACTACTGTGATTGGAGCTACATTCATTGAAGAAATATAGGACATTTGAGCACTTTACTCATCGTATTGATTCATCGTTTTATTTATCCTCATGGACTTATTTTGCACATCATTCTTTTGTGAACATTGATTTGTGTGTTTCATTCACTATATTCATGTTTGTTTATTTTTGCTATTTGCACAGAACACATTGCACGGTTGCACTTTGGTTCTATTTTGCACATATTTGATACAATTGGAGATATTCATTTTATTTCATTGTTTAAACACCGGAGGGATTTGTGCTCATCATTTATTATATATATTTCAGTTTTTGGTGATATTGTGTTACACTATAGATTGAGCAGCATTCCCAGTACAATTATAGTATCCACCAGGTAGGCGCAGTAGACCCCACTTTATCTTCGTTAACTTGTATTACATACAAACGGCAAAGAATTGTCGGACAAACACAAAACGACAATGTTTTTCAGCTCTTTAGCGCCACCCTTTGGGCAACTTCTGCTAATGTTGTGTTATGGTGAGCATTGCTTCTGAGCATGCGTGTTTGGACTTTTGTGTGACGGACTTGTGTACACACGATCGGATAATCCGACAACACACAATTTTAAAGCATGCTATCCCACATTTGTTGGCGGAAAATCCAACAACAATTATCCGATGGAGCGTACAAACGGTCAGATTATGCGACAACAGCCTGTCATCACACAATTCCCGTCGGATTATCCGATCGTGTGTACGGGCCTTTAGAGTTCAGTTTGAATTTTTTTGTTTTGAGAACACCTTTCAATTCAATTTCAATTCAATTTGTTATATTTTCCAATTGTTGGTGGGGTCATACCTAAGTGCAGAAAGTCGAAAAGAGCAGAGTTGAAAATTTTTCTTGTACGAACACATTTATAACAGTGTATGTGGTTTTCGTTCAGGAAAATGTATTCATTTCTAAATCAAATGTTTGAAGTACATTTAAACAACATTCATCAAGGGACTGAGAATTTCTGTGTGAATTGCGAAAATCTCAGAAATGTAAAATACAATTGAAGGGGCAAAGTGGGAATAAGTAAGAAATATTAAAGTGAAACCAAATAAGACATTTTGGGCAAAATCAAAGCAGATTCATATCGCTAGTCTGTCTGTTGTCATTTTTTTTCCAATTAACATTCGATACTTTCTGATCCCCTGTTTTAGCCCAGTTTTCAGATTCTACAGTTTCCCAGCAGTATCTGCTTTTCATTACAGTAGCCTGCCCAGAATCACCATCAGACAGACAGACAGACAGAATAATAAAGCTGAAGTGTACAAAATGTTTAGAGAGATGACCTGTGTCAGAACACACAGTGAAAAATAAAGGCCTGTGTACTGTATGCTGTTATACATAGAGGATTTGGAGTTTTATTATCATGTAGGATCATCATTATCCCTATTAATCCTGTCTAGAGGACTCCAGAATTCCACTTTAGCCCTGTGAATGATAGCAACCAATTGCAGGCAGACATGTCTTTCCTGGCTTTTTTCCCTCTCTCGAAATAAATGATCTTCTAGTTTCCCTAAATAGACTATCAGCTTCCAGCCAATAATATTATGTTTATGGCTCTGATAATATTACATTCAAATGATATTTTAAGCTGCCTGCTACGTATGAAGTACATTCCATAGTTATTTTCCACCAAATTTATCAGACAGGCAAGTATAATACATGAAAGGAAATTGGGTTCTGAAAAAAGTAAGAAGCAAAAAAATGTGTAAGTGGCGTGAGAAACCCACATGCATTTCTAAACAGCTTTTAAAGGGTCAGTCCACCTTTTGCTATGTGTCTGAGGTACTTTCTTAGTGAAATATCTGTGCTCAGGTTTCCAGAACTGAACGCGTACATTAACCGCTATGACAGCATCCCTCTTTTCTTGATTGACTTTTACATTACTTTGCATAAAATGCAATAGGAGCAACAAGGACAGACATGATGATTGGGAACACTCAGTGTTTTAACCACTTAAGGACCGGATGATTTTCCCCCTTAAAGAAAAGCCCGGAGCAAAAAATGAGAGAAAAGAAATGAGCGGAGGGCTGGCATGACTAGGGAAACAGGGTACAGGATGTTAGAAGGATTAGGATTGGGTAGGAAGTTTAGTGGGAGGGGGAGTAAGTAAGAAAAGGAGTTGTCTCCTCCCCCAGGTCACCACAGTGTGAAGGAAAGTTCAGGGAGACAGAGCTATGGCAGATGGGGAGCTGTTTCGGGCCTAGCTGCGGTCGGAAGTGGCACCGCGGAGCGCAGGTTGGCTACAGGAGACCCTGGGGCCGATGCTTGCTTGACGGGCGGTGGGGGCAGGTACAGGGGGGGAGGGAGTCCACGCGAGCTTGAAGGTTGCTGCCTTTAGAGCGCTTCTCACCCGACTATCCCCTAGAGCCCAGCGTCAGCAATTAGTCTCCCCATGGCCCCATTCGGGCCCCCCCCGCTAAGCGTTCACATTGCTCACAAGGGGGGGTCCCGGGAATCATCCCCCTCATAGTCAGGGCCCGGCGGGCGGCCGCACCGGCGGTTCGGGGTGGACAGGCAGCTCGCTCGACACATGGACCAGAAGAGTGCGGGCCTCACCCCTGATGGGACGGTAGCGGGGGGTGGAGCCTCAGCGGTGGAGATCGTCGGTCGCGGTCACTGTGCCCTTTGCAGCCTCGGCCAGGTGACCCCCAGGTGATGATGGATCGCCAGGGGAGGGTGACAACGCGCCTGATGTCTCTCGGCAGGGCGGGGGGGGAAGTCCCCCCCCCGGCCTGCGAAAAGCGACAGAGAAGTCCATGGGCGGGTCTGGAGCTCAGTGGCGGGGCCGGAGGGCTGCCAGATCCTCGGCATCCAGAGACGCTGCTCCTGGAGGGCTTTCATCAGATGCGGGCGAGCCGGCTGTCCTATGGTCGCAGGGCGAGCTGACGGATTCGGAGGACGATTGGTTTCCCCTGAGACGATCGGCAGCGATGGAGGCGAGACGGTCGGCTGGTGAGAATTTTCCTAGGCAGCCCGGTAAGTAAAAATTTTCCTTTGCCATATAGGGGATAGTATAGTGGGTCCGTGGGGGGTGCTGCAGGTGCTGGGGAGACATCGGTAACGGGGGGGCTACTGCAGGTGCTGGGGAGGCATCGGTAACGGGGGGGCTCGCAGGGTGATTCTCCCCGGGTGGACACAATGGATGGGGCTGCACTTGGGGGGAGCTTCAGGCTCCCAGGGTTTTTTATTGGTGGGGCTCAAAGATTTTGGTTGGCGGATTTGAGAAGGTGGTCGGGCCGTGTGGTCCCGCTTGCAGGGAGGGATAGTATATCCTCATCACCCGTAGCGGTGCCGGCTGTGTGGGAGTCTGCTCATGACAGCTGATAGTGGGGTGCAAGTGGAGCAGAGGGTTTTGAAGTTCGTGGTAGCAGGGGACGCCGCTGGAAAACGGGATGTCATACGTTTGGCTGATTTAGCCACAGGTACAGTTGGTTTTAGGGTCCGCTGGGTGCTCACCTAAAGCCTGAGGTCCGGGATAAGATCTGAAAGGGTGAGTACGTAGAGATGTTGTTCACTCCTGCTGTTAAAAAAATAATAATTAAAATTTAGGGTTACGCCAGCGTATTCCAACAATGGGAGGTGGTGAGAAGGGGAGGTATTGGTTGATTACATGTACTATCGGAAATAGGTTGCAAGCATTTGACATGAGGGTGATTGGGGGGGAGAACCCCGAACCCTGTCGGAGCTCTTTTGTTACCCAAATTCGGTAGGGGATGCTTACAGGGTCCACGGAGGTGCGGTTTGGATGCGGTCTAGGAGCAGTTTGGCGTAGGAGGGGATACATCCGGCACTACGGTGGGATCACAACGACATCAGGCTGGGAATGCGCCTTGTGACATCTGCTAGGCCCCAAGGGCAGTTGTTTCCTGGTAGGGGCGGGTGTCTGTGCGTAGGCCTGGCGTCGCCCACTATCTTTGCGGTGCTCCTGTCTACGTTGGAGCACGTCACAAGGATCAGATCACCTAAGCATTTTGTGCGTTGGGTGGACTCACAGGGAGGATTTGTGGGTGTGCCTCATTACTGGACGGGTTTCCCAGGAGGCGACTGGCGGGGTTTGGTGCGGTTAAGAACTTTGAGTGGGGGTTGTACACAGTGTCGGGTGGCTCGACAGGTTTGGGGGCATTCTTTCAAGGCGAGTGTAGTGGGCCTTCGGTCTTGGATTGACAGGGGTTTTCACAAAAGATCTGGTGCTGCTGGAGTCATTTCCAGTGGTATGGTGGGGCGCTTCATTCAGGGAGAGGAAGGTTTGGTTCCACGGGTATAACCTGGGTATGGTACGAGTGATCAAGATTCGCTGTGTCGTCTCCCCCGGTTGTTCGGCTGTTGCAACACTCGGTGTGGTTATGCCTGCAAGTGCATGTGGTGTTTACTTGGTGCATCTAACGCCAGTGGAGAACGTCATAGCTGGAGCGTTTCCTCGCTTTCAGTGGGGATAGTTTCCGGGTGGTGGAGCTGGTGGCGGGGTAACGTGGGGTGTCCCGTCCTGTCTGGAGGTGAGATTCCATCGGAGTCGTCCGCTTCTCGGAAGGCTAGGCAGGAGTGGCAGGCGGTAGTTCACATGAGTGAAGTGGATTCGGTGGGCGAGGGGGTTAGACTGTTGACGTTATACTTTGTTTCTAGAAATAGGACCAATGGGGTGGCCGGGCTCGCGTTGGGATAATAAAAAAAAAAAAAAAAACTAGCGGGTTTGACGTTTCTGGTCAAAGGCTAGGTTGCCCGGAATTTACGGAAGAATTTGGGGTGTCTCCTGGTTATATCATAAAAAAAATAATAATAATAATAATAATAATAAAATGTTTGGGCAGCTGCAGGGTTTGTGCAGCAGCATATGAGGTTTCCCTAGTTAGAGGGCGTTTTTTCGTTAGCAAGTTTATTCTCATTTTCCAAAAAAAAAAAAAAGGAATAATAATAATAAATAAATTTGGGGCCTTTTGGTTTGGGGAGCTGGTCAGCCTTTCCAAGTCCGTCAAAGGGGGAATGTGGGTTTATGAGATTAGGTGCAAGAAGGAGGGGGTGTCGTTGGTGTTACTGATATACAAGATGGAGCAGGTGGGCAGGGGTCAGTTGGTGCAGGCTTGGCTCCGCCTGGCTAGCAGTGGTGTCCGGAGGGGGCCGTGACGGGGGTTTTTTATTTGGGAAGTGCGTCCCGGGGCAGTCGGGTCCTTCTTAATGCACACGAACGGGTCCCCTTTTTTGTCCAGGTTTCACAGGGTTTCAGTTTCCAGGAAGTGCTGCCGGGTTGGGGCTTGGATGAGAGGGCATGTTCTTCTCGTTTCTTTCAGGTTTGGGGCTGCGACCGAGGCGGCTAAGGTGGGATGGATGCTGAGGCGGTTAGGCGCTTTGGTAGGTGGGAGTCTTGTAGATTTGTGCTATACATTCGCCCCCATCGGCTGGTGGGATTCGAATAGTTGTGGGCTGGGTGGAGAGAGTGTATGGGGCTGTGATGATTTTGGGCTTGCTGAGGTCTTGGTGGCTTGTTTCTTTCTCTTCTTGCATGTTCGGTACAGGCCCTGGCCTGGATACTGGGCCATTCGATTGTGTTTAAAAATACATAAATAAAAAAATAAAAAAAGGGGTAATAAGGGGCGGATGTGGGGCCACAGGGTCAGCAGGTGGGGTTTCCAAGCCAGGAGGTTTGTGCTAGATGGCTGGGAGTTCCGGGAATGCTATGGAGTGGAGGGGCTCCAGAGGTACAGCTTTGCACATCTGTATAGGCCGCCTGACGTTTTAGTCCTGCACGTAGGTGGTAATGATTTAGGGGTAGGGTCGATGGCATTCCCGGACTTGGTCATTGGGTGGTTGGACATTGTCACTCGGACCGCATGGAATGGGGCTTGGTCTTTAGAGGGTATCTACAGGGCCCGTACGAAGCTTAATTGGGAAGTGAGTAGATTTGTAGTGAGGAATGGAGGGTTGGTAGTAAGGCACATGGAGTTGGTGGTGGATGTCTGGAGGTACCTGCGGGGCAATGGGGTGCACCTCACTGCTGTGGGGAGTGACTTATGGGCATTGGGAATGCAATATGGCATACAGTGAGCTCTGGGGTGTGGGGGGCCCTCAAGGGTAAGGTTTTCCCCTTGGGTGCTGTGGCGGGTGTTGGTCTTTGCGGATGAAGGAAGATACCTTGGAAGGAATGAGTTCAGGACCTATCGTTGGTATGGGTCCTGATGGTTGGATTTCAGCTAACGGAGGTTTAGCTAAAATGGGTTGGTAACGGGTGCACTGCGGTCCGTGGTTGTCTCTGAGCCAGCCGGTCGGCTTGAGGCCTATAATCATATGAGAGGTACCGCAGTGCAATATTTTATCAGATGGTTATGGAGGTTCCCGCAAAAGACCAACGCTAGGATTTTGATATTATTTTGGAAATCTATTTGTTTAATAAATAAGGCTGCTACGGCCTATGTTTTACTCCAATTTCGGTGTGGTCTCGTTAATTTAGGATTATGGGTAAGAAGTTGGAGCAAACAGTAGTACATCTATTATACATTAGTCATGACCAGGCAATTTTTTGCGATACCGCGCTGCGTCGCTTTAACTGACAATTGTGCGGTCATGCGACGCTGTACCCAAACAAAATTGACGTCCTTTTTTCCCACAAATAGAGCTGTCTTTTGGTGGTATTTGATCACCTCTGCGGTGTTAATTTTTTGCACTATAAACAACCGACAATTTTGAAAAAAAAAAACGTTTTTTTGCTAATATATATATGTATATATGTGTGTGTGTGTGTGTGTGTGTGTGTGTGTGATATATATATATATATTGTGAGGGGGTTAGCTCGGCAGCGGGTGTGTGTGACCCCCGGGATGGGCTCCCCACACAAAAACAGGCCCAGCAAACGGAGGTTGTGGTTTTCAAAATCAAAAAAAGGTGCGGTTTATTTTCTATTTACAGTGACAAAACACAGCAAAGCCAAAAGAAACATAAACAAAATAAATCCTGGTCAACTTGACCTCTGACTAAACATACAGGTTTCCTAACTAACAACTGGGATCAGCCTAGTGCTGTCCTAGTCCCTAAGTCCCTGGTTTTAAATGTCCAAGCAAATAGCCACACAGGCTTTGTCTCACCGCACAGGGGTTCACTCTCCCTAGACAGTCCACACAGGTCTGGTTCCAGGCATGAGCTAACATCTAATGAAGCTGGGAGTTCTTATAGAGGCCTAAATGAGCTGACAAGCTTCAGCTGGTCTCATCAACTCCCTGTCTGCACGACGCCCAGCCCTCTCTCTAGAGGTATGAGTCATCCATGAGCCCACTAGCCTCAGCTGGGCTTATACAACACTCCACCTAGTTGTATAAGTCGGCGTAAAGCCTGAATCTGGGCGAAATATATCTACCCCCCTGGATGCAACCAGGTGACTTTACCTTCCTGCTGTCACAATATATATATATATATATATATATATATATATATATATATATATATATATATATATATATATATATATATATATATATATATATATGTATGTGTGTATATATATATATGTGTATGTGTAGCGCCCTCCCCAAAAGGTTGGGACTCTATTTAAAATTTAGAGGGATGTCTGAGCCAGTAGCTGGGCTCAGACTGTTGAATTATATTGAGATTTGCTTCTGTTCTAGCTGTGGTTCGCCCGATGGTAGTTTCCCTATTTGCCTGAAGGTGGTGTTACCACCTCAGGCACCTGTTTGAACACGGGCAGACCATGGTGCATTGAGTGACCCTTCTCGGCAACGGTACAGTGGGAGTGGTCACCCCGCTGTGTCTGCTGGGAGGGGATACTTAAGGGGCAGACGCCATTATTCGGGGTTCGTTTTCGCCTCGTGGCCCTCCAAGCGCGAGGTTTGTGTGTGTGGTTCCGGTCTCAGGGCCATGTTGGCCCAAGGCTACGTCGCTGCATAGTAGGCCCAGCTAGTCTGGCTGGGGCCTGCATACTGCTTTCCCCGGGCAGCGACATCACTTCTGGTTTCACTTTCTGTGCCAGCATGGAAATCGGCTCCCTGATCTGAATGAAGGAAGCATTGAGCAAGGTACTGTGTTCTGAGCAGTGAGTGTGTTACCCTGTCAGTGTCTGTCCAGTGTCCACTATACAGCAGCACCTTGTACTGTGATCTGTGATCGGACTGTGTGGAGGGAGGGAGGGGGAGGGTGACCTGCTTCTTCTGTGCCCCGGGAATTATCCTTCAGTCATTCACCCTACAATGTGCTCATTACACATCATCTCCTGACTGTATACCACACGAGGGGTCCCAGCACTGTGTCCTGCTACATCCATGGTTTACAGACAGTATATCCCCACCTTAACCAGATCTATCTCTCTATCTCGGCCGAATTTGTTGTTTTCCAGAAAATCAAGTATTTCTCACAGAAAAGTATTGCAGTAACACTTTTTGCTATACAAAAAAAGCAAATTGGACATAATGTCACACAGAACTCCATTAATGGGCTGGTCAAAATTCTTGGCACCCTTTCAAAATTGTGGATACATAAGATTGTTTCAAGCATGTGATGCTCCTTTAAACCACATGTGGTCATGCCTATTTGGCGGAAGAACAACGTTTATATATACATTGTTGTCTAGATGATGTGTTGTAAGTAAGTAGAATGTTAAATGGTAAACAAGTTCAGAAAGATCCCCAAGATCAAAAAGAACCCCAAGATCAGCATGTGGAGGAAGCAGAGGTGGAGGAAGGAGAGGTGGAGCTTATCACCACAACAGGTCAGTGTCTGTTACCACAGCTTCAGGTAAAAAGAGATGTAGGTCTGCATATTTCTAATACGTTTGTCTTTTTAGGGGATGAACATGGTGGTGTGTCAGAAACTCCTACTACTCCATTCTCAAGTGCTAGTGCCCAAATCGTCATTCAAGAAATAATGGAATGTAGTAGTGAAATGGACATTATGAGAAAAAGGATGAATGTGATTGAGCAAAAATATAAAAACATCATTGATATTATGGGGCGAATAGTCTGAACTACCACCCCCCCCCTTTTTTTTTTTGTTTTCTTATGTAAGCAAAAATTGACATTTGTTTTAACACAAGCCCAAATTTCAAGATGCGCACACAGTGTGTCAACATATGCTATCTGCTGTCACAGGATATCTATGTCCCTGTTTTGGGGGTGCAACCTTTTCCTCGCTAATCAAGTAGGTGAGAGGAAGGGTTTGCACACCCAAAACACGTCCATTGATCCCCCATGATGGCAGATACCACATGTTGACTTTCGCCATGGGATCAGGATGAAAATACCCATTTTGAAACACCAAAAAATGTGTGCATCTTCTAATTTTGGATGGTTCAGGGGTGACATCATCCCATCTCATGTTTATCTTTTTTAAGGTTGAACTTTGTAAGTTCCGTTTTTTTTTTTTTTACCCATGCATGTTTCTGCAAACGCAAAAAAAAAAAAAAAAAAAATTCTCCAAAATTTGGAGGCCAAAATGACAAGATTGTATTTTGAATAAAAAATTACCGCACATGTTGTGCACAGAGTAAAAAATATTTTGGACACTCAACAATGTGTGGCTTGTTCTTTCTATGCTCAATAGCAGTTATATAAAATGGGAAAGGTCAGGTTTTTAAGTGTGACAATTGTGGCTATTTACTAAAGACAAATACACTTGGCACTACTACAAAGTGTACTATGATAACCTGGGAGATACATAATAATAAAAAATAAATAATGACAAAACAAGGTTTTCAAAAGAATAATTTTTTTTTTTTTAATTTTTAAAAAAAGGTATCATTGCGATGGCCCCCCTACCTGTATTTATCACGTACTTCACGGGCGCTTTGGGGGGCCAAGCCAGTACGGCCAGTGTCCAGGTCGGTAAGATTGTGCATGTCTGATACACCGGCCTCTTGCCCAACAGTAGATAGATATGAAGGAGAGTGTTGTCTCATAAAATTATGCAATATGCAGCAAGTTAAAATCAGGTAGTTCAATTTGTATTCCGCCATGTGTATGGCTGTCAGAAACAGGCGGAACCGGCTGGTCATTATGCCGAAAGCATTCTCCACAACCCTCCAGGCTCTGGCCAGCCGGTAATTAAAAACCCTCTTCTCCGGGGTGAGGCTCCTCTGGGGGAACAGCCGCATCAGGTGTGGTCCCAGTCCGAAAGCTTCATCCGCTATAAACACAAAAGGAAGTCCATCCACGTTGTCTGCATTTGGAGGCAGTGCCAGGCCCCCAGACTGCAGACAGTGAGCGAACTCCGTCTGCGCGAACACTCCACCATCGGACATCCGACCGTTCTTCCCCACGTCCACATACAGGAACTCATAGCGTGCCGACACCACCGCCATTAACACTATATTATTAAAACCTTTATAGTTATAATAGTAAGACCCCGAACGGGGTGGTGGCACTATGTGGGCATGCTTCCCATCAATTGCCCCTCCGCAGTTGGAAGTCCCACCGCTGGGCAAATTGGGAGGCCACAGTCTGCCATTCCTGTGGCGATGAAGGGACCTGTGGAGTCAAACAAAAAGAAGAAATTAGTACTTTTGCACATTACATTGCAAGCAGATTACACAAATACATTCTTGGCCAACGTCAGTATAACATTTATTTGAAGGAGTATTTAAACACAGAAATTGAAGGCCCACTTATCAGATGACTCACCCCCGCTGATGGGCCATTGAGCAAATTATAAGGGGGGGGGGTTAAGCAGATTTTGTGCCCTGTAACAAAAGGCTCTACCTCTCTGCTAACTTTGAATGTGCAATAAATCTTCAGGACACATTTTAGGGGGGGGAGGGGTTCAAAACTACAATGGCGCTGACAAAAATATCATTAAAGAACAGACTAGGCTAGGTGTATATGGGCCCAGGATAGCATGCAGGAGAGGTTAGTGAAGGGAAATAGGCATGTAGGCCCAAAAAAAAAAAGGTCAAAGGAAAAACATGCATGGGGAGAAAGGAGACATTCACAGCATATTACAATCATGGCAATTTGGGAAGGATGAAAGAAATACAGTACTTTAGCAAACAATCAAAACATAGAATGTGATGTTAAAGGATAAAAATTACCTTAATATAGTCCTTCTGCATGACTTGTATGATGGCAGAACACGTTTCAGGGATAATGATCCCAAGAGCCTGGGGGAAGATGCCTGTTGAGAACTTGAGGTCCTGCAAGCTTCTCCCAGTCGCCAGGTATCTCAACGTGGCAATAAGCCTCTGCTTGGCAGTGATCGCCTGGCACATCACAGTGTCCTGCCTCGTGATATAGGGGGACACCAGATCCAACAGACGGTGAAAAACAGGGTCCGTCATCCGGAGATAATTCCTGTAGTCATCAGGATTATTCTCCTGGATTTCCCGCAGCAGAGGCATATGAGAGAATTGGTCCCGCTGGAGCAACCAATTCTTGGTCCATGAACTCCTCCTCACCCTGTTCATGGACTGAACTCGGATTACAGTGTTAACTGCAACACCAAGTCCATAGCCAGCACGAGCTCTACGACGAGAACATACTTCAAACATGGCTTTAAACCGGTCGGCTGGTCAGAATGAACTCAAACAGAATGCACAGAGGAACAGCAAGGCCTGAGAAGAACGACCTGAAAAACAGTAACGAACGGCCAAGAAGGCACTGCAAAACAGTAACCGACCTGACTGCACGCACTGAATGACAAATGCGAACCCACAAGCACAAACTGAACACCAGAAAACGTTCTGAAAAGCACAGAGACTGAAAAGCGCGAATCGGCTCTCACCAAACTTTTACTAACACGCGGTAACACAAAATCAGCAAAAGCAGCCCAAAGGGTGGCACCATTAGATTTGAACTTCCCCTTTATAGTGGCGTCGTACGTGTTGTACGTCACGTCGTTTTGGTGCAGTCGGTTTTTTAACTGATGGTGTGTGGGCAAGACTGATGGAAAACAGTTTCATCGGATTTCTGATGGAAAAATCCATCGGATTAGAATCCATAGGATATCCGATCCTGTGTACAGGGCTTTAGTCTTTGCATTGTGTGTCTGTGTGTGCCACACTAAGCATAGACAACAGAAAGAGGAGAAGAGAACTGTCTGAGGACTTGAGCACCAAATTTGTGGAAAAATATCAACAATCTCAAGGTTACAAGTCCATCTCCAGAGATCTAGATTTGCCTTTGTCCACAGTGCGCAACATTATCAAGAAGTTTGCAACCCATGGCACTGTAGCTAATCTCTCTGGGCGTGGACGGAACAAGTTCCAAAGAAAATCAAGCTGTCCTGCAGGCTCAGGGAGCCTCAGTGTCAGCGCGAACTATCCGTCGACATTTAAATGAAACTAAACGCTATTGCAGGAGACCCAGGAGGACCCCACTGCTGACACAGAGACATTAAAAAGCAAGACTACAGTTTGCCAAAATGTACTTGAGTAAGCCAAAATCCTTCTGGGAAAACGTCTTGTGGACAGATGAGACCAAGATAGAGCTTTTTGGTAAAGCACATCAGTCTACTGTTTACCGAAAATGGAATGAGGCCTACAAAGAAAAGAACACAGTACCTACAGTGAAATATGGTGGAGGTTCAATGATGTTTTGGGGTTGTTTTGCTGCCTCTGGCACTGGGTGCCCTGAATGTGTGCAATGCATAATGAAATCTGAGGATTACCAAAGGATTTTGGGTCGCACTGTAGAGCCCAGTATCAGAAAGCTGGGTTTGTGTCCAGGATCTTGGGTCTTCCAGCAGGACAATGACCCCAAACATACGTCAAAAAGCACCCAGAAATGGATGGCAACAAAGCGCTGGAGAGTTCTAAAGTGTCCAGCAATGGGTCCAGATCTAAATCCCATTGAACACCTGTGGAGAGATCTTAAAATTGCTGTTGGGAAAAGGCGCCCTTCCAATAAGAGAGACCTGGAGCAGTTTGCAAAGGAAGAGTGGTCCAAAATTCCGGGTGAGAGGTGTAAGAAGCTTATTGATGGTTATAGTTATATATTTTTTCCAAAGGGTGTGCAACCAAATATTAAGTTAAGGGTGCCAAGAATATGGACCAGCTCATTTTTGGAGTTTTGTGTGACATTATGTCCAATTTTCTTCAATTTTCAGTCCATTACCAGCCCCTTTGGGTCTTTTATGAATATTAAGGGGAACTCCGCACCCAATTTAAAAAAAGGAAAGGCAGCAGTATACAGGCGGTGCAAACAAGACAGGGACTGTAGGTTTGTTCTTAAGTAGAATCTGTTTGTAATTTTGAACTGGTACATTTTTAAAGTGTAGCTCCAGCAAAAAAAAACGATTTTTTTAAGGTTTTTGGAAAACATAGGGAAGGGTTATCACCCCTGTAACATTTGTTTTGCTGTCTGTGCACCTCTTCAGAAGATTTCACCTTACTTTCTGTCCCAATGACAATTGGATTTTGAAAATTTGGGGTTTTTAGTCAAACAAGGAACTCTTACAGGAGAGAATTGCCCTTCCTATGGGTAGATTTCCTCTCACTTCCTGTTGTCTCCTTCCGTTTGCAAGTAGGAGTCGTTTGTAAAATGGATGTTTGAAAGTAGGGGCCTGCCATATATACTCTACAGAAATTTGGGCCTTGCCACAACACTGTAAGCCCTCACAGTTACTCTTGGTGGGCACATGAATGAGCCCTGCTGTGAAATATTAGATCAAGAATTGTAATTGCATGCCCCTGTTCAACAGGGTCAGAAAAATTGGGCCTTTGGTGGTGGTGGTGGTGGTGCCACAACACTGTAAGGCCTCACAGTTACTCTTGGTGGGCGCAGGAACGGGCCCTGCTGTGAAATATTAGATCAAGAATTGTAATTATATGCCCCTGTAAAACAGGGGCTGAAAAATTGGGCCTTAGCCACTGGTGGCGGTGCCCAGAACCAAAAATGTTCTTACAAGCTATCAGCATGAACATTGAGGAGGAAAAGGATAGTCACTCAGCATCAGCATAGGCAGTCTTGAAGGGATCTCACATTAAAAAAAAAACGATTCGGTTACATCAGCATCAGGTGCTTGGTAGCTGGCGATCCAAGACTGATTCATTTTTATGAAGGTCAGCCGATCGACTGATTCGGTGGACAGGCGCACCCTGTGATCGGTTACAAAGCCTTCAGCAGCACTGAATGTGCGTTCCGAAAGAACGCTGGATGCAGGACAGGCCAGTAGCTCAATTGCATACTGTGCAAGCTCTGGCCAGTGATCCATCCTCAAGACCCGGTAACCCAGAGGATTTTCGGTGGGAAAGGTGTCCAAATCTGATCTTGCCCCTAGGTATTCCTGCACCATTTGAATCAGACGCTAGCGATGGTTGCTGGAACCGCTCATACCTTGGGGTTGCGTACTAAAAAATTGTCTGAACGCATCGGTCAGACGGCTGACTTCTCCATCGCTCCTTGTGTGACTGACCGATACCTCCGCAACACGTTGTCCAGGACCAGGAATTTGTAACCTCCCAGGCTCTGGAAACGCATTGCACAAACCTTTCTGCAAGGCCTCCCGAAGATGTTTCATCCTCTGCTCCCTCTGCGACGGCAAGATAAGGTCCGCAACCTTACCCTTGTAACGTGGATGAAGGAGGGTTGCCAGCCAGTAATGATCCCTCTCCTTGATACCACGAATACGAGGATCGTTTTGGAGGCTTTGCAGGATCAGGGAGGCCATGCAGCGTAGGTTTGCTGAGGGATTGGGTCCGGAGTCCTCTGGGTCACTAAGGATGACATGATCCGCAGCCACCTCCTCCCAGCCACGTACAAGTCCATGGGTTTATTGGGACTGTAAATGATCCCTTGAAGACTGCTGCTGATGCTGAGTGCTAAACTCCACCTCCATGCTGACACAATCCTCCTCCTCCTCCTCGTCCTCTTCCTGTGTGATCGGCGGGCCAGCAGGAACACTGTCTGGATAAAGGGGGCCTTGAGGGGTAAGGAAGTCCTCCTCTTCCTCCCTCTGTTCTGCCTCAAGTGCCCTGTCCATTATTCCACGCAGCATGTGCTCCAACAGGTGGACAAGAGGGACAGTGTCACTGATGCATGCACTGTCACTGCTCACCATCCTCGTGGCCTCCTCAAATGGTGACAGGACAGTGCATGCATACATGATCATGACCCACTGGCGTGGAAAAAAAATCCCAAGCTCCCCTGACCCTGTCCTGGTGCCATATTGGCACAGATACTCATTGATGGGTACCTGCCACTGAGGAACCGCACATTCCACAAACTCACGGAAGGGGGCAGAGTCTACCAACTGAAAAGGCAGCAGTTGAAGTGCTAGCAATTTAGCCAAGCTAGCATTCAACCGCTGGGCATGTGGATGGCTGGGACTAAACTTCTTTTGGCAGTGCAGCAGCTTGGGCAGGGAAATTTGCCTGGTACAATCTGACGTTGGTGTACCGATAGCAGATTGCCGGCAAGTACTTGGCTCTGACACACCTAATTCTACACCTTTATTCCTCTCAGTGCAGGTTTCAGAGAGGACTGAAAGTATAGGTGGGTTGGAAATCCTAGCTGATGAGGAGCAAGGAGAGGTCCGCTTTGTTCTTTGGTGTGGGTCTTTTCTATACGCTTGCCAACGGACTGCATGGCAGGTCGACATATGTCTGGTCAAGCATGTGGTGCCCAAGGGGCTGCTGTTTTGACCACGCGAGATACGCTTCAGACATATGTTGCAAATAGCAAAGGTGCGATCTGCTGCACGTCTCAAAAAAGGCCCACACTAAAGAACTTTTGGAATAACGCGCAGAGACAGCAGCGCCCTGCACATGCGGAGCTCTGCGGTGTAATGCAGTCAGTGTGCTGCCCCTATGCTGGCCCCTGGAGGGCATCCTGCCTCGTTGAGGATGTGCCTCCTCCTCCTCCTTTCTCCTATCAGGCACCCATGTAGTCAGTGACCTCATCATCCCCTCCCTCCTCATCACTGGAGAAAACCTGGAAGAATGCTGCAGCTTGGGGAACATGACTGCCAGTTTGCTGTCCTTCTTGGGCACTCCCTCTCTCTGGGCTCACGTTGCTGCCTTCCTCTAGCTGGGTTCCATCATCTGAGCCTTCAAAACGCTGCGCATCCTCCTGCAGCATGTACCCAACACTGTGATCAAACAGTACGGGGGACTCCTCAGGAGGACATGGTGGAGCTAGGGAAGGAGTGACTGATGCCATTGAGCCGAGGGAATAGGTCGCTTTGCCAGACAAAGTACCCTGAGCCTGGGTGAGAGAGGATGAGGAGGATGAGGACGGCTTGGTAATTCACTCTACCAAGTCTTCGGCATGTTGCGGCTCAACACGGCCAGCTTCCGAAAAAAGGACAAGCGTGCCCCTCGGCCACGTGCTGATGAGGATGCACCGTGTCCATGACCAGCACTGTTGCCTCTAGACACAGAGCCTGCTTGCCCTCTTTTATTGGCCTGTGACTGTCTGCCTCTCCTTGTTGGCCTTCCAGACATACTTTATTTGATGTATTGCAATAGGTAGGTACACAAGGAAATGTCTGCAGTCAGCTTTAGCTGCACACTGTGGCCAGTACACAGTACACTGACTGAAAATACTGCTGCTGCCTTCCTGTCAGTATATTAGGAAGATAACACCAGCAATTGTCTGCAGTTAGCTTTAGTTGCACACTGTGCACAGGACACAGTACACTGACTGAAAATACTGCTGCTGCCTGCCTGTCAGTATATTAGGAAGATAACACCAGCAATTGTCTACAGTTGTGACATACTGAAACAGAGCATGATCCCCCTCCCTTCGGAGACTGGGCCTCAGGGCAGTATTCCAACATAACGACCCCAAACACACCTCCAAGACCACCACTGCCTTGCTAAAGAAGCTCAGGGTAAAGGTGATGGACTGGCCAAGCATGTCTCCAGACCTAAACCCTATTGAGCATATGTGGGGCATCCTCAAAAGGAAGGTGGAGGAGCGCAAGGCCTCTAACATCCACCAGCTCCGTGATGTCATCATGGAGGAGTGGAAGAGGACTTCAGTGGCAACCTGTGAAGCTCTAGTGCAGTGTTTCTCAACTCCAGTCCTCAAGGCGCACCAACAGGTCATGTTTTTGGGATTTCCTGCCGATGAAACTGCTGTGGTAATTACTAAGGCAGTGAAACTGCTCGAATCACTTGTGCAAATCAATGGAAATCCCAAAAACATGACCTGTTGGTGCGCCTTGAGGACTGGAGTTGAAAAACACTGCTCTAGTGAACTCCCTGCCCAAGAGGGTTAAGGCAGTGCTGGAAAATAATGATGGCTGCACAAAATATTGACACTTTGGGCCCAATTCGGACATTTTCACTTAGGGGTATTCTCACTTTTGTTGCCAGCGGTTTAGACATTAATGGCTGTGTGTTGAGTTATTTTGAGGGGACAGAAAATTGACACTGTTATATATGCTGTGCGCTCACTAGTTTACATTGTAGCAAAGTGTTGTTTCTTTAGTGTTGTTACTTGAAAAGATATAATAAAATATTTACAAAAACGTAAGGGGTGTACTAACTTTTGTGAGATACTGTATATATGAATCCTTTGATATATTTAAAGAGATTGTGCATCGGATGTATTTATTTAGTTTGTATACAGTTTTGCACAATTATTTTTATTTTTGCAAATGCATATTTACAAATGTGCAAATTCGGTGCATCTTTTCATGAATTAGTTTTTTATGTCGCTTGGTACATTCTTAAAAGAGACAGCACAACAATTTTTTCATTCAGTTCTTCACCCGAAATACCTGGGCCTGAGTCTAGATACAGCCAAGCAAAAGTCTGTATTTCAGAGAACAAACTTTGTCTGAACTCAGGTCCTAAGATCAAAGATTCTCTTTGACAGTTCTGGACCCTATGGTGGCCTCCTTTTGATCCTGCCCTATTCACCCAATTTCATTACAAACCTCTCCAACACAAGATGCTGTTGGTATGGAGAAAGCATGCTCTTTCTCTCAATCTAAACTTGCTCCTGTTTAACCAGGTCAGAAACTTCCCAGCCCGGTGGATTTCCATTTCTGGCTGGAAAATAGGGAAGTAATTTCTGCCAGATCTCTGAAAAACAATAAGGACAGATACAAGTCTTTTGAGTTTTGGAGGAGCGTTGCAATCCCTCATTGTCCAAAGAACATGGTTATCAGAACAAGCCAGTGTAGCGCCCTCCCCAAAAGGTTGGGACGCTATTTAAAATATAGAGGGATGTCTGTGCCAGTAGTTGTGCTCGGACGGTTGAATTACATTGAAATTTACCTCTGTTCTAGTTGTGGTTTGCCCGATAGCATTTTCCCTTATTGCCTGTAGGTGGCGTTACCACCTCAGGCACCTGTTGAAACACGGGCTAACCATGGTACATTGAGTGGTCCTTCTTGGCAGCGGTACAGTTGGAATGGTTGCCCCCCTGTGCCTGCTGGGAAGGGATACTTAAGGGGCAGACGCCATTGATAGAGGTTAGTTTTTTCGCCTCGTGACCCTCCAGGCTCGAGGTGTGTGTGTGTGTGATCCTGGTCTCGGGGCCACGTTGGCCCGAAGCTGCATCGCTATCTAGTAGGCCCAGCTAGTCTGGCTAAAGCCTACATGTGGAAAGGAGATCCCAAGCTGTCCATCCAAATGGGGAGGAAGCTAACTTGATGAAGGAGACCAGGGGAGGACCTGCCCTGGAGGAGACCGGCAAAGTGCTGCTGTCTTGGGCGAGGCCTGGCAACTTTATTGAGGAGGGATCCACTATACTACAAGCCCTGCAGTTCACCCGATTGGCTTAAAGGCTCTTTAACTGTACGGCTGGAAGTTTGGGACGTTGAAATCCTGTCGCAGAGGATTCCTGGACTATCCATTTGCTCAACTTTAAAAGGTCTGTGGCAGAGACTTTGTTCACTTTAAAAGGTCTGTGGCAAAGACCCCGTTCACCTAGGGCAGTCTGTGGCAGAGACTGTCCCAATGCTGATTAGTGTGTCATCCCAGCTGCTAGGCCATGTGAGAGGGGACTATCCGGGTGACCAATATCCACTGTAAACACTGAGAGTGGTAAGTGGCTGTGAGCTGATATTTTTTGACTAGTATTGCTGAGTGCCTGAACCTTCCCCTACTCTTCTATACCTTTTACTTTCTCAACGTTTACTGCATAAGAAAATAAAGCCTAACTGTTTGAGGTTTTACATCTGTGTGGACAGTGCATTACTACAGACTTTCCTGCCCGGACAACGAAGCTGAAGAGGTAACGTGCAAAACCCAAAATTAACCAGCGGCCCTCTAGGGGGTATTGCTACACCAGTATACCTATTAATACTGTATATTGGAGCTTAGAGCTACAAGGATGGCTGGACTCCCTTTCTGCAGGGGCACCCAATCTGGGTTAATCAACAACAACACAGCTGTGGTTTACATCTATCACCAAGGGGTTACAAGGTACCATGCCACCTTGAAGGAAGCAAGCTAGATAGTCTTATGAATATGAGAAAACTGTCCAGCAATCTCTGCTGTCCACATCCCAAAAGTGGACAATAGGGATGAGCTTCGAGTTCGAGTCAAACTCATGTTCGACTCGAACATTGCCTGTTCGCCCGTTCGCCGAACAGCGAACAAATTGAGGTGTTCGCGGCAAATTCGAAAAATCTATGGGAGAAATCTAAAGTGCTAATTATAAAGGCTTATATGCAAGTTATTGTCCTAAAAAGTGTTTGGGGACCCGGGTCCTGCCCCAGGGGACATGTATCAATGCAAAAAGAAGTTTTAAAAACGGCCGTTTTTTCGGGAGCAGTGATTTTAATAATGCTTAAAATGAAAAAATAAAAGTGAAATATTCCTTTAAATTTCGTACCTGGGGGGTGTGTATGATATGCATGTGAAGTGGCGCATGTTTCCCGTGCTTAGAACTGTCCCTGCAAAAAATGTCATTTTTGAAAGAAAAAAAGTCTTTTAAAACTGACTCGCGGCTATTAATGAATTGTCGGCTCCCGGCAATACATACAAAAGTCATTGATAAAAAAAAAAAAAGCGTGGGGGTTCCCCAGAATTCAATTACCAGGCCCTTCAGGTCTGGAATGGATATTAAGGGGAACCCCGCCGCAAATTAAAAAAAAATTTGACGTGGGGTTTCCCCAAATATCCATTCCAGGCCCTTCAGATCTGGCATGGATTTTAAGGGGAACTCCACCCCAAATTTTAAAAAAAAGGCGTGGAGTCCCCCTAAAAATCCATACCAGACCCCTTATCCGAGCACGCAACCTGGCCGGCCGCAGGGGAAAAGGGGAGACGAGAGAGCGGCCCCCCTCCCTCCTGAACCGTACCAAGCCACATGCCCTCAACATGGGGAGGATGTCCCCATGTTGATGGGGACAAGGGCCTCATCCCCACAACCCTTGCCCGGTGGTTGTCGGGGTCTGCGGGCGGGGGGCTTATCGGAATCTGGAAGACCCCTTTAACAAAGGGGACCCCCAGATCCCGGCCCCCCCCCCTATGTGAATTGGTAAGGGGTACATTGTACCCCTACCATTTCACGAAGAAAGCGTAAAAAAATGTTTAAAAAAAACACACAAACACCTTGAAAAAGTCCTTTATTTAAAATAATAATAAAAAAAAAAACATTCCAGCGCTGAAATCCAGTGTCCCGCGGCGATCCCGATGTCCAGCGCTGTCCTTCATTGGTTGTGCCTGAGCGGACCTGATGGGGAACTCCCTCTCAGTATTTTAAATGTATAGACCCGCCCCTTCTAAAGTTCCCCATCAGGTCCGCTCCCTCGGTATGTCGGACCCGCCTACGTCATTGGCTTGAGCGGGGAACTTCCTTCACTGTGTAATTTAAATTTACATAGTGAAGGAAGTTCCCCGCTCAAGCCAATGACGTAGGCGGGTCCGACATACCGAGGGGGCGGACCTGATGGGGAACTGCTCTCACTTTGGCAATACATGTATAGACCCGCCCCTTCTCATGTTCCGCATCTGGTCCGCTGAGCGGACCTGATGGGGAACTTTAGAAGGGTCGGGTCTATACATTTAAAATACTGAGAGGGAGTTCCCCATCAGGTCCGCTCAGGCACAACCAATAAAGGACAGCGCTGGACATCGGGATCGCCACGGGACACTGGATTTCACCGCTGGAATGTTTTTTTTTTTTTTAAAGGACTTTTTCAAGGTGTTTGTGTGTTTTTTTAAAACATTTTTTTACGCTTTCTTCGTGAAATGTACCCCTTACCAATTCACATGGGGGGGGGCGGGATCTGGGGGTCCCCTTTGTTAAAGGGGTCTTCCAGATTCCGATAAGCCCCCCGCCCGCAGACCCCCACAACCACCGGGCAAGGGTTGTGGGGATGAGGCCCTTGTCCCCATCAACATGGGGACATCCTCCCCATGTTGAGGGCATGTGGCCTGGTACGGTTCAGGAGGGAGGGGGGGGCGCTCTCTCGTCCCCCCCTTTTCCCCTGCGGCCGGCCAGGTTGCGTGCTCGGATAAGGGGTCTGGTATGGATTTTTAGGGGGACTCCACGCCATTTTTTTAAAAAATTTGGGGTGGAGTTCCCCTTAAAATCCATGCCAGATCTGAAGGGCCTGCAATGGATATGTGGGGGAACCCCACGTCAATTTTTTTTTAAATTTGCGGCAGGGTTCCCCTTAATATCCATTCCAGACCTGAAGGGCCTGGTAATTGAATTCTGGGGAACCCCCACGCTTTTTTTTTTTTTATCAATGACTTTTGAATGTATTGCCGGTAGCCGACAATTCATTAATAGCCGCAAGTCAGTTTTAAATGACTTTTTTTCTTTCAAAAATGACATTTTTTGCAGGGACAGTTCTAAGCACGGGAAACATGCGCCACTTCACATGCATATCATACACACCCCCCAGGTACGAAATTTAAAGGAATATTTCACTTTTATTTTTACATTTTAAGCATTATTAAAATCACTGCTCCCAAAAAACGGCCGTTTTTAAAACTTCTTTTTGCATTGATACATGTCCCCTGGGGCAGGACCCCGGTCCCCAAACACTTTTTAGGACAATAACTTGCATATAAGCCTTTATAATTAACACTTTAGATTTCGAACGTTCGAGTCCATTGTATTTAATAGGGTTCTAAAGTTTACACGAACATTTTGTCTGTTCGCAGGTTCTGGTGCGAACCGAACAGGGGGGTGTTCGGCTCATCCCTGGTGGACAATTAGAAGGCCAATTACCTCAGCCCTCATTGCCTGGACCGAGGGGAATGGCCCTTCACACTGACATTTTCAGCTTGTTATGTCAGAGAGGGAGACTCTGAATGTGGACATCCTGGCCTCCAGATTCAACACCAAGTTACCTCTGTTTGTAGCCCGGGTCAAGAATCCTCTAGCAGTGACATTGGATGCTCTGATAATTCCCTGGATTGATCTCATTCTGACCTTTCTACAATTAGGGCTTGATTAGAACTTGAATTACTTTGTTTACAAACCTGCCAACCATAGGAATAACATAGTATATTGTATCTGGGCGTCCACACGGCTAGACTAGAACTTGGCTCTAAGCACTCTAAAAGGACAGGTTTCAGCCTTTTCAATTCTCTTCTAAAAAAACTCTAGCCTTGTTCTCCCTTGTTTATTTAAGGTGTATCTTGTACGAGGTCCCCTTGTTGCACCCTGTGCTTCCTCAGACCCTAATCTAGTACTCTCTGCCCTGTAGAAACCATCCTATGAACCCATCAGGGAAATCCCCTTAGATGATCTCTTCCACAAAGTAGCCTTCTTGGTTGCTATCACATTTGATAATGTGTCTCTGAGCTACTTTAGTTGCCCTCTCTTGTAAAAAAACATTAATCATCCTTCACAAAGAAAAGGTAATATTACAGTCAAGGCCATCCTTCCTTCGTAGGGTGGTATCAGTCTTCCACCTCAGTGAAGAGATTGCATTGACATGTTATTGCCCTACTCTGAAGCATCCAAAAGAAATCCATTAGCTCTTCACTGTCTGGACATGGTCAGAGCCACCAGAATCTACCTTAAAGCTATGACTATGAAACAAATAGACTCCCTATTCATCCTACCCTCAGGATCTTGTGAGGGACATCTTGCTTCAAAATTGACCATAACTAGATGGATATGACAACTCATCTCAAGAGCTTACACTCTAAAAGGAAAGGCTCCTCCAACAATCTGGCTTACACATTCCACCAGACTGGTAAGAGTTTCCTGGGCATTTACAGGTGATACTCGAAAAATTTGAATATCGTGCAAAAGTTCATTTATTTCACTAATGCAACTTAAAAGGTGAAACTAATATATGAGATAGACTCATTACATGCAAAGCAAGATAGTTTAAGCCGTGATTTGTCATAATTGTGATGATTATGGCTTACAGCTCATGAAAACCCCAAATCCACAATCTCAGAAAATTTGAATATTACATGCAATCAATAAAACAAGGATTGTACATAGAACAATATCGGACCTCTGAAAAGTATAAGTATGCATATGTACTCAGTACTTGGTTTGGGCCCCTTTTGCAGCAATTACTGCCTCAATGCGGCGTGGCACTGCTGAGGTGTTATGGAAGACCAGGATGCTTCAATAGCGGCCTTCAGCTCTTCTGCATTTTTCGGTCTCATGTCTCTCATCTTTCTCTTGACAATGCCCCATAGATTCTCTATGGGGTTCAGGTCAGGTGAGTTTGCTGGCAAATCAAGCACAGTAATCCCACGGTCATTGAACCAGGTTTTGGTGCTTTTAGCAGTGTGGGCAGGTGCCAAGTCCTGCTGGAAAATGAAGTCAGCATCCCCATAGAGCTCGTCTGCAGAAGGAAGCATAAAGTGCTGCAAAATCTCCTGGTAGACGGCTGGATGAAGCACAGTGGACCAACACCAGCAGATGACGTGGCTCCCCAAATCAACACAGACTGTGAAAAATTTGCTCTCATCAGAAAAGGGGACTTTGGACCACTGAGCAACAGGCCATGTCTGTTTTCCTTTAGCCCATGTAAGACGCTTCTGACGTTGTTTGTTGTTCAGGAGTGGCTTGACAAGAGGAATACGACATTTGAAGCCCATGTCCAGGATCCATCTATGTGTGGTGGCTCTTGATGCACTGACTCCAGCCTTAGTCCACTCCTTGTGAAAGTCCCCAACACTTTTGAATGGCCTTTTCCTGACAATCCTCTCCAGGCTGCGGTCATCCCTGCTGCTTGTGCACCCTTTTCTTCCACACTTTTCCATTCCACATAACTTTCTAATAATGTGCTTTGATGCAGCACTTTGGGAACTTCCAACTTCTTTTTCAATTACCTTTTGAGGCTTTCCCTCCTTATGGAGGGTGTCAATGATGGTTTTCTGCACAACTGTCAGGTCAACAGTCTTTCCCATGACTGAACGAGACTGAGAGACCATTTAAAGGCTCAGGAACTCTTTGCAGGTGTTATGGCTTAATTAGCTGATTAGAGTGGGACATTTTGAGCCTAGAATATTGCATCTTTCCACAATATTCTAATTTTATGAGATTGTGGATTTGGGGTTTTCATGAGCTGTAAGCCATAATGATCACAATTATGACAAATCATGGCTTGAACTATCTTGCTTTGCATTAATGAGTCTATCTCATATATTAGTTTCACCTTTTAAGTTGCATTAGTGAAATAAATGAACTTTTGCACGATATTCTAATTTGTCGAGTATCACCTGTAGACATCAAGCCTCTGCTGTCCAGCTTTGTAAGGCTGCCACTTGGTCTTCTATCCATGCCTTTTCAAAGTACTACTAGGCGGACATCCAGTCCTGTGCAGATGCAGCTTTTTGTGCAAAGTTCTTGCAACAGCACTCTGAAGTTGGCTCTGTTGACCTATGTTATTGGGCCTACTGGCACAGTTCTGTTTGCCTAGTTGTTGCCCAATGTTCTCATTCATTGCTTGGGGATGTCCTACAGTTTATGAATATCCAGCCTGTGTCCTGTGGTGTATGATTAAGATAAAATGGTTTTTGACTTACCTGTGAATTCCATATCTTAGAGTACAGTGCAGGACACAGGTCACTCTCCCTTCTAATCCTGGGTTATTCTATATTGCTTACTGCAAAACTGAGGACTCTCAAGTTGGGTAGGGTTATAGGGGAGGCACCCAGGGTGTGTGTCCTCAAAAGCATTGCCAGTGTCCAGTCACCAAAAGGGACCAGCGTTTAACCTAGAGTCTATGAATATTTACCCTGTATCCTGTGATGTACTCCAAGATATGGAATTTATAGGTAAGTCAAAACTCTTTTTTTAAACGTTGCAGCTAGTATTTCATTTCATTTTATTTATTTATTTATTTATTTATTTAAAGGTATTCCAACCTCAAACTTGAAATGTGTAAAAGTTTAGTGGGAATTGTGTATTTGGAAACCTCAGTCCATCGCCAAGCCCAACGGATGCCAATCATGATGTAAAACCGTAATGTCCTCCAGCCAGAAATGTCCTCCAGACATTGAAAACTTGGAGCCTAGTACACACACCTTTTTTCATAAGTATTTAATTTAATGGTATTTTCACGTGTTCACGTGTCTTATAAATGAAAGTCATCCACAGAAGAGAAAAGAGGTGAATCTAAAGAAAATATGTAAAATTGCTTCACACAAGAGAAACTTTTTCCCAAGTCCACAAATTCAGGATCTGTGAATTCACAGTCAAATATGCCTTTGCCTTCGGTAGGGTTCAAACTCTATTGCTTCACCCTCAGATATGCTTTCTACATCTTCAGAATAATGTTCCATTTGTTCTGATACGTCTTCTACATCTAAGCCTAATCCCTTGTACACACGATCGGAATTTCCGATGGAAAAAGTCTGACGGTCTTTTTCCATCGGATATTCTGACCATGTGTATGCATCATCAGACTTTTTCCATCTGAAATACTGAGAAATTCCATCGGAGTTTAGATAGAGAACATGTTCTCTTTTACTCCGATGGAATTCCGTCGGAATTCCGATGTGATTTTGGCCGGTCAAAAGTCCGACCGTGTGTACGGGGCATAAGGCATTTGTTACACCTGATCCTTTGTCTTATACAACTACTAAATTATACTTTCTTTAATTATTAGAAATTCTCACTCTGTGCTCCACCTAAAATAATAAAAAAATAAAAGTGCAACATATCTATCCTCTTGAGAAAGTTGTCTGATGAGGACATGTGTTGGAGGTGGAGTTTGGCAGCGTTTGACAGCGGGTGGAGGGCCCAGGTGTGTGGCAGAGCAAGTAATTTAGAGCAGTTAATAGACTACTGAGTTCTGGCAGAGGACTTTTTTTTTTACCTGGAACAAAACTGAGACTGAAATTATTCTGCACTACTTTACATGTATTATAGTAAGTGCAATCTCATGTTTTAATACAACGTTTTTAAACTGTATTACCCCATGTACGCTTCTACTCAACTTTATGTGCTTGTCATCTACTCATCTCATGGACTTGGAGGGACTACAGCCAGAGAATCAATAATATTCTGTTTTGGATGATGCAAAAAAACTTCTCCACTCTCTGTCTTTATAGGAGTTCTTAAGGCAGTCACATACAATCCATAAATAACCCTCAAAAAGTATTAGTTCTTCTACAGTTGTCCCCAATGATCTGCACAAGGGGATGGAGGATAATCTTAAAAATGATAGGTAACACATGGGAAGTGCCACACTAGCGCAATAAAAACCTTTTTTTTTAAAAGATAATCATAAAACACAAATGACCCTAGCGGAGTGTGCGTCTCTCACAGCCTGTCAATGATGGATGGCTTGTATCTTGGCCAGAGATACAGCCCAATGTTCTGTTTTGGAGTCTTTAGCATTTTGAGCCCGTTTTGAAAAAGAGAGGCTAAGTAAGAGGTTGAGTGCATTTTCAGTTTTAGGTAGGGAAGTGAATACTGCTTACTGGATACATGTTTATTTAAAGCGGAGTTCCACCCATAAAATGTACTTTGCATAAATCCACAGCATTCTCCTTCAGCAACAACATTTGTAAAAAAATATTTTGTACTCACTCCTTTGGCACTGTTGCTATGGGGTCCTTTCTCTTCTGCCACTTCCTCTCCGTGGCGATTGACGTCATTTCCCTCGGTGCCTGTGCTCGCCAGTGCTCCTGGGAGATGTGTGTCATCCTTTCCCAGGAGTCAGTGGGCAGCGCAGAGGGCTAGCATTGCGTTCTTTAGAAACCGGAAATTACGCCATGAAACCATAACAACGGGGCGGGCGCTTCCTCCTTCGCCGACCGTTGTTGTGGCAACAAGATAATAATCCTTTCCCTGCGCCCTGTGCAAATGGCGCATGCACGAGAACAGGAGGTGCATGCTGGGTATCCAGCATCACCATCTCCAGGAAGAGAATGCCAGTGGGCCTCACAGGCTGATGTTGATATTATACTACTTAAGATTGAACCTCTTGGTTTCAAAGAAAATCATTAATTTCTAAAGATATGTCCTGTTAAAAAAATATATTAATGATGATTTTGTTGAGAATAAAGTCCTTGATATCAAACATACAGCATATGAGAACTCTCTTACTTGCATAACATGTTGTAAGAATATAACTTGCATATGCAAACATTTTGGAGATATATAACGTTCTTCTTACGCTTACATGCATTCAGTGTCTAAAAAAATTGATTATGGTTTTCGATAGTTTTTTTTTAGAATTTACAATTTTCTCAAATTCTTTATTTAACTGAACACTAATGCCCTGTACACACGATCGTTTTTTCCGATGAAAAAAGTCCGATGGACTTTTTTCATCGGAAAAAACGATTGTGTGTGGGCCCCATCTGACTTTTTTTCCATCGGTGTAAAAAAATAGAACGTTTTACATTTTTCCGATGGGGAAAAAAAACAATAGGAAATTCCGATCGTCTGTGTGGAACTCCATCGGAGAAAAATCCATGCATGCTCAGACTAAATTAGAAGACTGGAGCGCTCGTTCTGGTAAAACTAGCATTCGTAATGGAGATGGCACGTTCGTCATGCTGTAACGGACTGAAAAGCACGGTGACTGAAAAGCGCAAATCGGCTAACACCAAACTTTTACTAACACGCAGTAACACAAAATCAGCAAAAGCAGCCCAAAGGGTGGCACCATTGGGTTTGAACTTTCCATTTATAGTGCCGTCGAATTTGTTGTACGTCACAGCGTTTTGGACAGTCGGAATTTTGTCTGATGGTGTGTATGCAAGACTGATGGAAGTCAGCTTCATCGGAATTCCGACGGAAAATTCCATCGGATTTTATTCCATCGGAAATCCGAGCGTGTGTACAGGGCATAAGAGGGATATTATCAAAGTTTATGATAACATCCTTGTTAATTGTACTAATTTTCCTTCAATGACACTAAAGAGAGACATGGATATATACTTCATGACTAATGTCAACATATTGAGGACTGGTTAAGGCCCCATGCACACGAGACGCCGGTGCAAACTCTGCTGAACACACCTTTTTAAAGGCTAAAACCGGCATTTAAAAACGCCCATTTTGCCGCGATTTTAGCGGCGTTTTACTGCGTTCTACCGTGTTTGCGTCTATAGGCGTTTAGTTAAGAAACATCATAAGACCCTCTCTAAGCTAAAAAAACAGTATTATTTAACCATTTCGGCCATTTTGGGAGACCAGCAGCTGAGAGAGCAGCAGTGTACTTATATTTAGTGTATCACTTGCCACATCATCTGCCACAAGCTGTGGATTGTCCACTTGCCACGTCACCTGATACGTCACCTGGCCACGTCACCTGGCCACAAGTTGTGGATTGTCCACTTGCCACATCACCTGGCCACGTCACCTGGCCACGTCACCTGCCACAAGTTGTGGAATGTTGACTTGCCACGTCACCTGGCCACGTCACCTGCCACAAGTTGTGCATTGTCCACTTGCCACGTCACCTGCCACATCACCTGCCACGTCCCCTGGCCACGTCACCTGCCACAATTTGTGGATTGTCCACTTGCCACGTCACCTGCCACGTCACCTGGACACGTCACCTGCCACAATTTGTGGATTGTTCACCTGCCACGTCACCTGGTCACATCACCTGGCCACGTCACCTGCCACAAGTTGTGGATTGTCCACTTGCCACGTCACCTGCCACGTCACCTGGACACGTCACCTGCCACAATTTGTGGATTGTTCACCTGCCACATCACCTGGTCACATCACCTGGCCACGTCACCTGCCACAAGTTGTGGATTGTCCACTTGCCACGTTACCTGGCCACGTCACATGCCACAATTTTAGGATTGTCCACCTGCCACGTCACCTGGCCACGTCACCTGCCACAAATTGTGGATTTTCCACTTGCCACGTCACCTGCCACGTCACCTGCCACAAGTTGTGGATTGTCCACTTGCCACGTCACCTGCCACATCACCTGTCCACGTCACCTGCCACAAGTTGTGGATTGTCCACCTGCCACACCACCTGGCCACATTACCTGCCACAATTTGTGGATTGTCCACTTGCCACATCACCTGCCACGTCACCTGGCCACGTCACCTGCCACAATTTGTGGATTGTCCACCTGCCACGTCACCTGCCACGTCACCTGGCCACGTCACCTGCCACAAGTTGTGGATTGTCCACTTGCCACGTCACCTGCCACATCACCTGGCCACGTCACATGCCACAATTTGTGGATTGTCCACCTGCCACGTCACCTGGCCACGTCACATGCCACAAGTTGTGGATTGTCACCTGCCACGTCACCTGCCACAAGTTGTGGATTGTCCACTTGCCACGTCACCTGCCACATAACCTGGCCACGTCACCTGCCACAATTTGTGGATTGTCCACCTGCCACATCACCTGGCCACGTCACCTGCCACGTCACCTGCCACAAGTTGTGGATTGTCCACCTGCCCCGTCACCTGCCACGTCACCTGGCACAATTTGTGGATTGTCCACCTGCCACGTCACCTGGCCATGTCACCTGCCACAAGTTGTGGATTGTCCACCTGCCACGTCACCTGCCACGTCACCTGCCACAAGTTGTGGATTGTCCACTTGCCATGTCACCTGGCCACGTCACCTGCCACGTCACCTGGCCACGTCACCTGCCACGTCACCTGCCACAATTTGTGGATTTCCACCTGCCACGTCACCTGGCAACATCACCTGCCACAAGTTGTGGATTGTTCACTTGCCACGTTACCTGTCACAAGTTGTGGATTGTCCACTTGCCACGTCACCTGCCACAAGTTGTGGATTGTCTACAGTGCAATGCAAGCAATTACAGTTTTTTTATATTTTTTTTTAATGGTTTTTCATCATTTGCCATCATTTTTGAGATTTCTAATGTAAAAAAATAGGTCACCTTTAAAAACGTTTATAAACGCAAACGCGGCAAAACGCCGGTACCGCGTTTAGCGGCGTTTAGCGTCTGAAACGTGGAAAACTTTTGCGTCTGAACCCATTTTTTTGCTTCTGGAAAAACGAGGTTAAACGCAACTGCTTGTAAACGCAAAAAAAACGAGAGTGTGTGCATGGACACACAGGATAACATTGAATGGGTTCAGGGGCAGTTGAAAAAAGCATCCAACTGCCTCTGAACGCGCGTTCAACAGCAAATAACAGTGTCTCGTGTGCATGGGGCCTAATACATAGTTTTCAGCTTAGTATTATTGATCATCATAATCATCATACTTAGAGCCACTTGTTTATGCAATTAGTGGTCATCCTCATCATACGTAGCAGCAGTTTCTTTTCAACTACGGCATATGCAATTTTCCTGTCAGCCATTTTTTTTGCTGTTATATACATTTTGGATCTTGTTCAACAAACACAAAAATGTAAAATACCTGATAGGATAACTTGTCTGATTATATTTGCTGGATTCTGTTATAAATACTACATACCTAACATCTTGAGGACTGCTTGCAATGATTTCAGCACTGTACCACTGTTCATCAGCTCCTTCATAGCTAGTGACACTTGCTTGACCAATCACTGTGTATGTCTTTTGCTGTCATCTGTTTCTTTGTTCTTATATATACTCACCGGTCACTTTATTAGGTACACCTTGCTAGTACTGGGTTGGACCCCCTTTTGCCTTCAGAACTGCCTTAATTCTTCATGGCATAGATCCAAGAAGGTGTTGGAAACATTCTCCAGAGATGTTGGTCCCTATTGACATGATAGTATCATGCAGTTGCTGGAGATTTGTCAGATGCACATCCATGATGCTGATCTCCTGTTCCACCACATCTCAAAGGTGCTCTATTGGATTGAGATCTGGTGACTGTGGAGGCCATTGGAGTACAGTGAACTCATTGTCATGTTCAAGAAAACCAGTGGTGAGATAATTTGAGCTTTGTGACGTGGTGCATTATCCTGCTGGAAGTAGCTATCAGAAGATGGGTACACTGTAGTCATAAAGGGATGGTTATGGTCAGAAACAATACTCAGGTAAACCATGGTGTTTAAACAATGCTCTATTGGTACCAAGGGGCTCAAAGGCAGGATGGATCTGTGCTTTCATGTTGTTTATGCCAAATTGTGACCCTACCATCTGAATATTGAAGCTAAAATTGAGACTCATCAGACCAGACAACTTTTTTCCAATCTTCTTTTGTACAATTTTGGTGAACCTGTGCGAATTGTAGCCTCAGTTTACTGTTCTTAGCTGACAGGAGTGGCACCAGGCGTGGTCTTCTACTGCTGTAGCCCATCTGCTTCAAGGTTCGATGTGTTGTGGGCTCATAGTTGGTAATCTGCAGACCTTGGTTGTAGCAAGTGTTTTTTTTTTAGTTACTGTTGCATTTCTTTCATCTTGAACCAGTCTTCCCATTTTCCTTTGACCTCCTGACATCAACAAGACATTTCCGTCCACACAACTGCCGCTCACTGGATATTTTTTCTTCTTTGGACCATTCTCTATAAACCCTAGAGATGGATGTGAGTGAAAATGCCTGTAAAAAAGACCAGCTCACCTGGTACCAACAACCATGCCACGTTCAAAGTCACTTAAATCCCCTTTTTTCCCCATTCTGATGCTCGGTTTGAACTTTGGCAAGTTGTCTAGATGCCTAAATGCATTGAGTTGCTGCCATGTGATTGGCTAATTAGCAATTTATTATACCAAGCAAATGAACAAGTGTACCTAATAAAGTGGCCGGTGAGTGTACATCTTCAGTCTTGTTCACTTAGTACAGAAATGTAGAAATCAGCTGGATAATTTGATTATATTTATATTATTGTGTTATAAATACAATGCAAATTAAAGTTTGTGTTGAAGGGGGGCATCAGGAATTAGAACAATGTTGTTGAAAGAAGGCTGTGGTTGTTTTATGTTAAAAATGTTGACACGTTGGCCCCGAGACCTAGTCTGCTCCTGTATATAAGTAGTTCCTTTAAAATAAAATGCAAACAGTTCCAATACAAAACCTCCATGATGTCCTTTGCAAGACTGATTTTTTTTTTAAAACATGCTACATCAAATGTATTATCAGGAGATGAGACACTGAAACAGGATTTGATCTTAATTACAGATACACTAGTCAGCTTCACATGAGTATTACGAAGCGGTGACCATGTTCTGATTACTGTATTTATTGGCGTATAACACTCACTTTTTTACCCTGAAAATAGAGGGTAAACTGTGCCTGCGTGTTATACGCAGGGGGCTGTGGAATTTTTTTTCCCTGAAACTTCCCTTTTAAAGTTAGGGTGCGTGTTATACGCCTGTGCGTGTTATACGCCGATAAATACGGTAAGTATCAAATCATTTGGCGTTCCTTACTCACTCACCCTGTACAGAGACTGCGTGTTACAAGAGGATTTCACACAGCCAGAGTACAGTTTAAAACTACACATGCCTGTATAGCCTTTCTGTGACTGTTATCAGTTCAAACAGTAATCATGAGAGTTTATTTGAAAATGTATAATATTACTTTGTCACTGGTAATACAAACTTTCTTAAAACAAAGTTGGCAATTCTAAAGCAATTCTTAACATAAACTACTTTAAAAAATATACACTTCAAGATAAATGCATTCTGGTTTGTTTAAAGTAGAGGAAGCGCTTTGCATTTTTGATCTATGTACATTCCACAGTCCTTGAACTTGTGACACTATTTGCATTAACCTCTAAAAGCTAAAAGACTCTAGTTATGGGAAAATACTAGAGATTGGTGAAATATTATTCTTTCCGGGCATTACTTAATTACTGTATCTTAGACATCTGTTGCTTTCCTTGATGATTTCAAACCCTGTTACAGGAACAAATAAAAAACTAAAAATTACAAATAAATTAAATTGTGTTTTCATTTATTTTGATAAAAAGGTTAACGGTATTAGCATGATGCAAAAAACAAAACAAAAAAAAAACTTCTATGTCTTAATGTTTTAAAAAATGTGTTTCTATCATAAATTCAAACTCCACATCAAGCTTCCAGTGTTACACAATGGTAGTTCTTTCTTGAAATACAAGTCTAGGAGCCAACTGACTATGGGGTTGCTTTCATCTTTCAGTACTTGCTAAAACTGAAATGAGCCTCTAGCACCCCTCTGCTGAAAAAAGTCTACAAATCGATTTATTTAGTACAATAACAAAAACATAGAAGAAAACTATACAAAAATGTAAAGGTTACATAAAAAATATTTTAAGGAGATTGTAAAGGTAAATAAAATAAATAAAATAACAGACATCTCTATACTTATCTGCTCTGTGCAATGGAATTGCACAGAGCAGCCACAGATCTCCTATACTCGGGTCCCCCACTGGTGCTCCTGACAACTCCTCTCTGTCCAGTGCCCCAACAGGAAGTTGCTTCTAGTGACTTGTGCGTGTTTGCTCCTAAGCCCCGATGCTGTGTCCATTGACACAGACAACGGGACTCAGCCCCACCCCTGCTCCATCATCACTGGCTTTGATTGACAACACTGGGATCCAATGGCTCCTGGTGCCCCAGCAAAGCCAGTGAGACCCAAAAGTCAAGGGAGAGAGGAGCTGCAGACGTGCACAGTGCTGGATCGAACGAGGGCTTGGGTAAGTAAAAGGGCAGGGGGGGTGCTGATGCCTAAACATTCTTTACCTTAATGCATGGAATGCATTAGGGTAAGAAGAGCACCGTTTTAGTAGCACATGGTAACCGACTGACTACTTCTCCCAGCCAGTCTGACTTGCAAATCCTGCGCCCTCATGCCACAGCGACTTGACACTACGCCCCACAGTCTCTCCTCTGTTCAGGGACTCCTCACCAATGACCGTGTAAAGATGAGGGCTTCATCCATGACCGTGTAAGTATGAACTTCCCTCCCAGGATTCCTGGCATGCCTCCACACCCAGCACTCCACTGTGGTATCCACACTGACCTTCTCCTGCCCCAAGTCCATGATAGAAAACTTTATCCGGAAATACATTCCAGCAGCATCTCCGGCCCTTCTGCTCCAGGAATTCCTCATCCGTGACCGGTACAGAATCGGACCTCATCCATGACTGTGTAAGGATGAGGTTCCCTCACAGCTCCCTCTGGCCCACTCCGCGTTCGGCGCGCCCCCCCCAGATGGGGATGCCCTACAGCAACTGCCTAGTATTCCATCCTCCACTTCTCTCGGCTGACAGACTCCCCCAGCAGCATGTGACCTCAGCTTATAGGGGAGGCCTGCCCCCTGCCAATACCGAATAGGGATTGGTCAGGGCTCCTCACATGAGCTTCCTGCCACTCCAATTGCAGGCCCAGCCCCTCTTCCAGAACAATCTCCCTGGAAGCAGGGAAGGCGCCTCAGAACCAGAGCACAGGTGGTCACACCCACTTCTACACTAACCACTCCCAGCCCCAGATCAAAACAAGCAGGCCTAGCCTAAAGCATGAGCCTGCCTAAATTTGCCTGTACTGACAGTTTCCCTAGTAAAATCCTATTCAAGCACCTACCTATGGTTGAGGGTGCTACATACGGTTTTACTAACACATGACAAAGTTGCAAAATTGGACTTAGGCATTAAGATTTATTTTAACCTTTAGGCGCGACGGGGTTAAAGAAAAAGAACACAAGAACAGCATGCACCTAAACCACCCAAAATTGCATCAGTTGCATTCAATAAACCCCATGGCAAAAATAAATAAATAGGCATACACTGGTTGGGCCTATTATTCTGTTGTACATGTCATAGAATTTTCCCTCGTTAAAGAAACCCTGCTGCTGGCCAGTAGGGATGAGCTCGGTGTTCGAGTCGAACATACGTTCGACTCGAACATCGGCTGTTCGATCGTTCGACGAAGATCGAGCGGTTTGGGCTGTTCGCGCCAAATTCGAGTGACGCGAACGGCCCACAATACACTGCGCCATCGCAGTGCAATCCCGGCGCTGTGATTGGCCAAGCATGCACTGTGACCCCGCATGCTTGGCCAATCCCAGCGCCGGCAGCGAGGAGAGCCATAATTGGCCACAGGCAGGATGCCTGTGGCCAATTATAGCTCAGGGGGGTTTAGTACACGCCCCACACTATAAAAGGCCGCCAGCGCGGTGGCCTTGTGTAGTGTGTTCCGGTTCAGGGAGAGAGAAGGATAGGCAGGGACAGTGTTAGTGATATTTGTTCATTTACCTTGTGTGTAGGGAGAGAGAAGGATAGGCAGGGACAGTGTCAGTGATATTCTGCTAAACCTTGTGTGCAGGGAGAGAGAAGAATAGGCAGGGACAGTGTCAGTGATATTCTGCTAAACCTTGTGTGCAGGGAGAGAGAAGGATAGGCAGGAACAGTGTCAGTGATATTCTGCTAAACCTTGTGTGCAGGGAGAGAGAAGGATAGGCAGGGGACAGTGTCAGTGATATTTTTGCTAAGCCTCCTGCACAGTATACACCTGAAGCTAGCCCTTATTGCTGTGTTTTCCTGTTGTGTAACACAGGCAGGCATCTGCAGCAGTTATAGCAGGCGTAGTGTGATTCCTGCAAAATATACACCTGAAGCTAGCCCTTATTGCTGTTTTTTCCTGTTGTGTAACACAGGCAGGCATCTGCAGCACTTACAGCAGGCGTAGTGTGCCTCCTGCAAAATATACACCTGAAGCTAGGCCTTATTGCTGTTTTTTCCTGTTGTGTAACACAGGCAGGCATCTGCAGCACTTACAGCGGGCGTAGTGTGCCTCCTGCACATTATACACCTGAAGCTAGCCCTTATTGCTCGTAGTTTTTTTTTCTTTTGTGTTACACTAACAAGCATCTGCAGCACTTACAGCGGGCGTAGTGTGCTTCTTCTTCAACAGGGGCATGCAATTACAATTCTTGATCTAATAATTCACAGCAGGGCCCATTCATGCGCCCACCAAGAGTAACTGTGAGGGCTTACAGTGTTGTAGCACCAGCACCACCACCAAAGGCCCAATTTTTCCTACCACTGTTCAACAATGGCATGTAAATACAATTCCTGATATAATAGTTCACAGCAGGGCGTTCCAGCGCCCACCAAGAGTAACTGTGAGGGCTCACAGTGTTGTGGCAACACCAACATGTAAGGGGCAAATTTCAGCAGAGTATATACGGCAGGCCCCTACTTTCAAACATCCAATTTACAAACGACTCCTACTTGCAAACGGAAGGAGACAACAGGAAGTGAGAGGAAATCTACCACTAGGAAGGGAAATTCTCTCCTGTAAGAGTTAATATTGGAAAAAGGTGTCTCCTCTCTACTAGGGATGAGCTTCGAGTTCGAGTCGAACTCATGTTCGACTCGAACATTGCCTGTTCGTCCGTTCGCCGAACAGCGAACAAATTGGGTTGTTCGCGGCAAATTCGAAAAGTCTATGGGAGAAATCTAAAGTGCTAATTATAAAGGCTTATATGCAAGTTATTGTCATAAAAAGTGTTTGGGGACCCGGGTCCTGCCCCAGGGGACATGTATCAATGCAAATTTTTTTTTTTAAAACGGCCGTTTTTTCGGGAGCAGTGATTTTAATAATGCTTAAAGTGAAACAATAAAAGTGAAATATTCCTTTAAATTTCGTACCTGGGGGGTGTGTATGATATGCATGTGAAGTGGCGCATGTTTCCCGTGCTTAGAACTGTCCCTGCACAAAATGTCATTTTTGAAGGAAAAAAAGTCATTTAAAACTCACTCGCGGCTATTAATGAATTGTCAGCTTTTATCAATACATAGAAAAGTCATTGATAAAAAAAAATAAAAAAAAGCGTGGGGGTCCCCCAGAATTCAATTACCAGGCCCTTCAGATCTGGCATGGATTTTAAGGGGAACTCCACCCCAAATAAAAAAAAAAATGGCGTGGAGTCCCCCTAAAAATCCATACCAGACCCTTTCCGAGCACGCAACCTGGCCGGCCGCAGGGGAAGAGGGGGGGACGAGAGAGCGCCCCCCCCTCCCTCCTGAACCGTACCAGGCCACATGCCCTCAACATGGGGAGGATGTCCCCATGTTGATGGGGACAAGGGCCTCATCCCCACAACCCTTGCCCGGTGGTTGTGGGGGTCTGCGGGCGGGGGGCTTATCGGAATATGGAAGACCCCTTTAACAAAGGGGACCCCCAGATCCCGCCCCCCCTATGTGAATTGGTAAGAGGTACATTGTACCCCTACCATTTCACGAAGAAAGCGTAAAAATATGTAAAAAAACCACACAAACACCTTTTATTAAAAAAAAAAACAAAAAAAAAAAAAACATTCCAGCGGAGAAATCCAGTGTCCCCTTTTAAAGTTCCCCATCAGGTCCGCTCAGCTGATGGGGAACTTCTCTCACTTTGGTAATACATGTATAGACCCGCCCCTTGTCATGTTCCGCATCTGGTCCGCTGAGCGGACCTGATGGGGAACTTTAGAAGGGGCGGGTCTATAGATTTAAAACACTGAGGAGGAAGTTCCCCATCAGGTCCACTCAGGCACAACCAATGACGGACAGCGCTGGACATCGGGATCGCCGCAGGACACTGGATTTCTCCGCTGGAATGTTTTTTTTTTTAAAGGACTTTTTAAAGGTGTTTGTGTGTTTTTTTTTTTTTTACATTTTTTTTATGCTTTCTTCGTGAAATGGTAGGGGTACAATGTACCCCTTACCAATTCACATAGGGGGGGCGGGATCTGGGGGTCCCCTTTGTTAAAGGGGTCTTCCAGATTCCGATAAGCCCCCCGCCCGCAGACCCCCACAACCACCGGGCAAGGGTTGTGGGGATGAGGCCCTTGTCCCCATCAACATGGGCACATCTTCCCCATGTTGAGGGCATGTGGCCTGGTACGGTTCAGGAGGGAGGGGGGGCCGCTCTCTCGTCCCCCCCCCTTTTCCCCTCGGCCGGCCAGGTTGCGTGCTCGGATAAGGGTCTGGTATGGATTTTTGGGGGACTCCACGCCATTTTTTTTAAAATTTGGGGTGGAGTTCCCCTTAAAATCCATGCCAGATCTGAAGGGCCTGGTATGGATATTTGGGGGAACCCCACGTCATTTTTTTAAAAATTTGCGGTGGGGTTCCCCTTAATATCCATTCCAGACCTGAAGGGCCTGGTAATTGAATTCTGGGGGACCCCCACGCTTTTTTTTTTTTTTTATCAATGACTTTTCTATGTATTGATAAAAGCCGACAATTCATTAATAGCCGCGAGTGAGTTTTAAATGACTTTTTTTCCTTCAAAAATGACATTTTTTGCAGGGACAGTTCTAGCACAGGAAACATGTGCCACTTTACATGCATATCATTCACACCCCCCAGGTATGAAATTTAAAGGAATATTTCACTTTTATTTTTTCATTTTAAGCATTATTAAAATCACTGCTCCCGAAAAAACGGCCGGCCGTTTTTAAAACTTCTTTTTGCATTGATACATGTCCCCTGGGGCAGGACCCGGGTCCCCAAACAATTTTTAGGACAATAACTTGCATATAAGCCTTTATAATTAGCACTTTAGATTTCGAACGTTCGAGTCCATTGTATTTAATAGGGTTCTAAAGTTCACGCGAACATTCTGTCTGTTCGCAGCTTCTGGTGCGAACTGAACAGGGGGGTGTTCGGCTCATCCCTGGTCTCTACTGATGCTTTATCACCAATCCTTGTTTCAATAAAAACCCCACTTTTCAAAAACAGTAGTCATTGGGATGGAAAGTGTTCTGAACAGGGGCACAGACAGCAAAACAAATGTTACAGGGGTGATAACCCTTCCCTATGTTTTCCAAAAAGCTTAAAAATATATTTTTTGGCTGGAGCTACACTTAAACAATTGTGACAGCAGGAAGGTAAAGTCACCTGGTTGCATCCAGGGGGGTAGATATATTTCGCCCAGATTCAGGCTTTACGCCGACTTATACAACTAGGTGGAGAGTTGTATAAGGCTAGTGGGCTCATGGATGACTCATACCTCTAGGGAGAGGGCTGGGCGTCGTGCAGACAGGGAGTTGATGAGACCAGCTGAAGCTTGTCAGCTCATTTAGGCCTCTATAAGAACTCCCAGCTTCATTAGATGTTAGCTCATGCCTGGAACCAGACCTGTGTGGACTGTCTAGGGAGAGTGAACCCCTGTGCGGTGAGACAAAGCCTGTGTGGCTATTTGCTTGGACATTTAAAACCAGGGACTTAGGGACTAGGACAGCACTAGGCTGATCCCAGTTGTTAGTTAGGAAACCTGTATGTTTAGTCAGAGGTCAACTTAACCAGGATTTATTTTGGTTATGTTTCTTTTGCTTTGCTGTGTTTTGTCACTGTAAATAGAAAATAAACCGCACCTTTTTGATTTTGAAAACCACAACCTCCGTTTGCTGGGCCTGTTTTGTGTGGGGAGCCCATCCCGGGGGTCACACACACCCGCTGCCGAGCTAACCCCCTCACACAATGTACCTGTTCAAAATTAAAAAACAGATTCTACTTAAGAACAAACCTACTGTCTTATTTGCACCGCCTGTATACTGCTGTTCAGAGTATATAGGGCCTTTTTTATTTCGTGTGCAGGGTTCCCCTTAATATCCATACAAGACCGAAAGGGGCTGGTAATGGGCTGGGGTAGGGGGGGGAGAGGGGGTGATGGGGTAGCTATGCCATTTTTCTCAAAGATTTTCATCCATATTACCGGGACCAGACATTACATTAAAGCCGCAAGCAGTTTTAAATGGCTTTTTTTCCTTTAGAAATGTCATTTTGTGCAGGGACAGTTCTAAACACGGGGAAACACATGCCACTTCACAGGCATACTTTAGACACCCCCCCCCCCCCAAGGTACGATATTTAAAGGAATATTTGACTTTTTTTTTTCACTTTATGCATTAATAAAATGACTGCTCCCGAAAAACGGCCGTTTTTAAAACTTCGTTTTGCATTCATACATGTTCCCTGGGGCAGAACCCGGGTCCCCAAACCCTTTTTAGGACAATAACATGCATATTAGTCATTATAATTAGCACTTTAGATTTTGAACGTTCGTGTCCATTGTATTTAATAGGGTTCTAACGTTCGTGCTAACTTTCCGTCCGTTCAAAGGTTCTGGTGCAAACCGAACGGAGGGGTGTTCGGCTCATCCCTACTGGCCAGTTTTACACTGCTGTATTATCTGTGGTCCCTTAATTCTTCACTAAAAAAGCATAGAAACTAGAGAGCAGCAGTACAGTTTTGAATCAGTGAGAAAAGGGACAGCCGAAGCAAACTATTGGGCAGTTTCTTTCAGTTGGTTAAATGGGCCCATTCCTGCTTGATTAAAATGCATGTGACACTGCTAAAATTACCAGAAAAAAAAGCCCCTTTTTAAGTGAAATCACTCAGATTGGAGTGTGGCTGTATGTAAGTCATACTATTTTTAAAAGAAAAAAAAATGAATTCACAGCTAAACTCATGCTGCCAGTGCACACTTTTGTTGAGACTTTAAGGTATCCCCCCAAATATGTTTGAGCTGAAACTGCAACCTATTTATTTTGTGCCCTTGGTATGTTCTGCTGTTCCCAGTCTTGTTTGGTGCTTGTGGTTCTGCCTTTAGCTAGACACTCACTGCACCATTCTACTGTGAGGTTTAGGTTCACCTTCTACTGTAGAGACAGGGTTAGGTAAGTCCTTGTCCAACATTTCAAAAGACTGGCAAAAACATACATTGAATTCTAGTTCTGTGTCTTATTGAAGAGTTAAAGCATACTTGAAGGCAAAACTTATTTTTTTTAGGTTTGGATAGAGCGGAGAGAGTTTAGAACCCCTGTCAGTTTTATTGCTGTCTGTGCCACCGTTAAGACGATTCACCCTCTCTATTTGTCCTGTTTATCATTATCTTAGAGCCCTGATTCACATTGGTACGTTTTGAAATGCAATTTGACATGTCAAATCACATGTCAAATCGGCAGCAATTGCCAGTAATGGCACCGTCTTAATCGGTGCGACACTACATTTGCGGCGCCGCACCCATTTCAAAAAGTAGTTTCTGTACTACTTTTTGAGATTTCATGGTGCGATTTCCATTGACATCTGTGCAGACACCAACACAGATGTCTCTGAAATCACAGCTGAAATTGGGACTGACATGCAGGAGTGAAATCGTGCAAGTTCAGCTGAACTCGCATGGCTTCATTCCCACAGCTCAGTGTGAACCTGGGCTGAAAGTGAAAGTAAAAGAAAATTAGGACACTAGTTCTGGTGACCAGGAGGTCCCCAAGGATTTCCCGTAATTTGCAGAAATTTCTTTTCACTTCCTGTTTGGCAATGGGACAGGAAGTGAAGGTAAATCTTCACATTGAGACACAGATTGCGAAAAAAAATCTCACAGGGGTTATAACCCTCCCTTACGCTATCTAAAATGAAAATTTTGTCTATAGTTCTACTTTAAGCTGCCTGTGGATTCTACCAAGTCCGCAAGTGGTCATACTGCCCACAAAGACTATGTCTAGGAGTTATATTATTGCATATATTGTACTTTTTGTTATTTTGCACAATAAAGGCGTTTTTATCGTAGTGCGGCTGTCCAAACCTTCCCTCTTCTAATTGCTACATGCTTTGCCTGCACCTGTTGCTTCCACCTTGAGGAGAGTGCCATTTCCACACATCCACCTGGAGCGGTGATCCCTTCCCCTTCTGTTCCTGGATATTGCATATATTGACATTTGAAACAGAAAAAAAAATATTTAAAGGATTTGTTTATTTTCATGTTGCCTTTGAATCAGCATGAGGAGACCCTCTCTACACCGGACGGTAATTTATCTTTTTTTTTGCATTGGTACATGTCCACCACCACAATTCTCACCTTCCTATACCTTTTACGGTAGTTTTCCTATTTGCCCTAAAATGGACATTATTTTCTAGTAGGATTTGCTCTTTATATACAGTATGTATACATTTTTTAGGAGATTCATTGCTAAGTTTGGGTTTGCCAAATTACAAACAGGATTTGCCAAACCATATTATTGAATCAAACCCGGGCAGATTCAATCATTTCTACTAACAACACTGTTCTAAAACTTAACAGAGATATTTCTGCTTGTGTATGGAAGGAGCTCTGAACAGGAGGAATTTGGATGACTATGGTTCAAATTATTCAGATCACTGCAGCATGACAGCCTCCTTTTACTGCTTTCCAAGCCTACCCTATGGTAATATCTCCAAATGGCCTCTTGGCCATGCCTGCCACCTGATATTACTCAAAAGGAAGATAAGGTGTCTCCAACCCCAGAGAAAATTTGCAATCTGTTAAGCAATGCCTGCATATAAGGAGGAAATCCAACACCCCCTTACATACACACTAGGGATGAGCTTCGAGTTCGAGTCAAACCCATGTTCGACTCGAACATCGTCTGTTCGGCGAATTTCAAACATTCGCGCCAAATTCGAGTGGCGCGTCACGGCCCATAATTCACTGCGGCATTGCAGTGCATTGCTGGCTGACGATTGGCCAAGCATGCACTATGACCCGCATGCTTTGGCCAATCACAGCGCTGAAAAAACGGAGAGCCATAAATGGCCAAAGCCAGGGTGGCTTTGGCCAATTATGTCTATGGGGGTTTAGTACACGCCCCACATTATATAAGGCCGCTTAAAGACAGAGAGGGAGAGAGAGAGATAGTGTCATTTAATTTGATAGAGTAGGCAGGTGAGTCAGTTAGCTTCAGTTACAGCGTGAAGAGGATATATATGCATCCTAGGTGTTGTATATATATTTATACACTGTATTCAGTTTAGCTAGATCCATTCCTGTGATTCTCTTCATAATATACTGACAGGCAGGCAGGTGATTGTGCTAGCTGCAGTATTTTCACTTAGTGTACTGTGTCCTTTACACAGCGTGCACCTAAAGCTTACCTGAATACAATTGCTGGTGTTCTCATACAAATACAGGCAGGGAGCTGCAGTATTTTGTTTTAGTGTCCTTTGCACAGTGTTCAGTGCACCTAAAGTTTACCTCAATACAATTGCTGGTGTTCTCATACAAATACAGGCAGGGAGCTGCAGTATTTTGTTTCAGTGTCCTTTGCACAGTGTGCACCTAAAGCTTACCTCAATACAATTGCTGGTGTTCTCATACAAATACAGGCAGGGAGCTGCAGTATTTTGTTTTAGTGTCCTTTGCACAGTGTGCACCTAAAGCTTACCTCAATACAATTGCTGGTGTTGTCATACAAATACAGGCAGGGAGCTGCAGTATTTTGTTTTAGTGTCCTTTGCACAGTGTGCACCTAAATCTTACCTCAATACAATTGCTGGTGTTCTCATACAAATACAGGCAGGGAGCTGCAGTATTTTGTTTTAGTGTCTTTTGCACAGTGTGCACCTAAAGCTTATTTCAATTCAATTGCTGGTGTTCTCATACAAATACAGGCAGGGAGCTGCAGTATTTTGTTTCCGTGCCCTTTGCACAGTGTGCACCTAAAGCTTACCTCAATACAATTACTGGTGTTCTCATACAAATACAGGCAGGGAGCTGCAGTATTTTGATTTAGTGTACTTTGCACTGTGTGCACCTAAAGCTTTCCTCAATACAATTCCTGGTGTTCTCATACAAATACCACAGGCAGGGAGCTGCAGTATTTTCAGTTAGTGTACTGTGTCCTCTGCACAGTGTGCAACTAAAGCAAACTGAAGACAATTGCTGGTGTTCTCATACTAATAATACTACAGGCAGGCAGTTGATTCTGCTAGCACCTAAAGCTTACCTCAATACAATTACTGGTGTTCTCATACAAATACCACAGGCAGGGAGCTGCAGTATTTTCAGTTAGTGTACTGTGTCCTCTGCACAGTGTGCAACTAAAGCAAACTGAAGACAATTGCTGGTGTTCTCATACTAATAATACCACAGGCAGGCAGTTGATTCTGCTAGCTGCAGTATAATCAGTATATATATATATATATATATATATATATATATATGTACATCCCAGCTTTGTGCAGCTACATCTCCCTGCAGGCCATTAGTATGTCTGGAAGGACAACAAGGAGAGGCAGACAGTCACGAGCCAATAAAAGAGGGCAAGCAGGCTATGTGTCTAGAGGCAACAGTGCTGGTCGTGGACACGGTGCATCCTCATCAGCACGTGGCCGTGGGACACGCTTGTCCTTTTTTTCGGCAGCTGGCCATGTTGAGCCGCAACATGCCAAAGACTTGGTAGAGTAGATGACCAAGCCGTCCTCATCCTCCTCATCCTCTCTCAACCAGGCTCAGGGTACTTTGTCTGGGAAAGCAGCTGCCAAAGCGGCCTCTTCCCTCGGCTCAATGGCATCAGTCACTCCTTCCCTAGCCCCACCATGTCCTCCTGAGGAGTCCCCCGAACTGTTTGACCACAGTGTTGGGTACATGCTCCAGGAGGATGCCCAGCGTTTTGAAGGCTCCGATGATGGAACCCAGCTAGAAGAAGGCAGTAATGTGAGCCCAGAGAGAGGGGTTCCCAAGAAGGACAGCAATCTGGCAGTCATGTTCCCCCAGCTGCAGCTTACTGCCAGGTTTGCTAAAGTGATGAGGAGGGAGGGGATGATGAGGTCACGGACTCTACGTGGGTGACCGATAGGAGAGGAGGAGGAGGCACATCTCCAACGAGGCAGGATGCCCTCCAGGGGCCAGCTTAAGGGCAGCACACCGACAGCATCACACCGCAGAGCTCCGCATGTGCAGGCCGCTGCTGTCTCTGCGCTTTTTTCCAAAAGTTCTTTGGTGTGGTCCTTTTTTGAGAAGAGTGCATCAGATCGCAGTGCTGCTATTTGCAACATATGTCTCAGGCGTATCTCGCGTGGCCAAAACATCACCCGCTTGGGCAAGCACACCTAAAAGACCCACACCAAAGAACAAAGCGGACCTCTCCTTGCTCCTCATCAGCTGGGATCTCCAACCCCACTATACCTTCAGTCCTCTCTGAAACCTGCACTGAGAGGAATGAAGGTGTAGAATTAGGTGTGTCACAGCCAAGTACTTGCGGCAATCTGCTATTGGTACACCAACAGCAGATTGTACCAGGCACATTTCCCTGCCCCAGCTGCTGCACCGCCGAAAGAAGTTCGCTCCCAGCCATCCACATGCCCAGCGGTTGAATGCTAGCTTGGCTAAATTGGTAGCACTTCAACTGCTGCCTTTTCAGTTGGTAGACTAGGCCCCCTTCCGTGAGTTTGTGGAATGTGCGGTTCCTCAGTGGCAGGTTCCCAAACGCCACTTTTTCTCACGGAAGGCGATTCCGGCTTTCTACCGGCATGTGGAAGGCAATGTCTTGGCTTCGCTGGATAGTGCGGTCAGCGGTAAAGTGCATATTACCGCTGACTCATGGTCCAGCAGGCATGGACAGGGACGTTACCTATCTTTCACTGCGCATTGGGTGACTCTGCTGGCAGCTGGGAAGGATGCAGGACAAGGTGCAGTAGTGTTGGAGCTTGCTCCGCCACCACGCCACCAAAATGCTACTACTGGTGATTCTGACACACCTCTCTCCTCCACCCCCTCCTCTTCTTCTTCCTCCATGGCCTCTTCCTGTGCTTTGTCCTCAGAACCAGCGGTGCTCCGTAGGCGTTCAAGGGGCTATGCAAGTTCGCAGGCAAAGAGATGCCATGCGGTGCTTGAGCTGGTGTGCTTGGGGGACAGGAGCCACACTGGGGCAGAGATTCTGTCAGCTCTGCAGAGGCAGGCTCAGAGGTGGTTGATGTCACGCCAGGAATGGTGGTTTCCGACAATGGCACCAACCTCCTCTCCTCCCTCCGACAGGGACACCTGATCCATGTGCCCTGTTTGGCTCACGTCCTTAACTTGGTGGTGCAGCGGTTCTTGGGCAGGTACCCCTGGCTTACAGGATGTCCTGAGGCAGGCCAGGAAAGTCTGTGTGCATTTCCGCCGGTCATATAATGCCAGTGCTCGGCTGGCTGACCTGCAAAAGTTATTTAACCTGCCCAAGAACTACCTAATCTGTGACATGCCCACCAGGTGGAACTCAATGTTGGCTATGCTGCAGCGGCTGCACACGCAGCAGAGGGCCATCAATGAGTATCTGTGCCAATATGGCACCAGGACAGGGTCAGGGGAGCTTGTTTTTTTTTTTTTGCCACGCCAGTGGGTCATGATCAGGGATGCATACAATGTCCTGTCACTATTTGAGGAGGCCACGAGGATGGTGAGCAGTGACAGTGCATGCATCAGTGGCACTGTCCCTCTAGTCCACCTGTTGGAACATACCACTGCGTGGAATAATGGACAGGGCACTTGAGGCAGAACAGAGGCAGGAAGAGGAGGACTTCCTTACCTCTCAAGGCCCCCTTTACCCAGACAGTTGTTCCTTCTGTCCCACCCATCGCACAGGAAGAGGAGGAGGAGGAGGAGGATTGTGTCAGCATGGATGAGTAGGCTGGCACTCAGCATCATCAGCAGCAGTCTTTTAGGGATGATTTACAGTCCCAAGAAACCCGTGGACTTTTTTTTGGTCCACAGCCCCAAGGTATGATCGGTTCCAGCAACAATCGCCAGTGTCTGGTTTTACATGGTGCAGGAATACCTAGGGGCAAAATCAGACTTGGACACCTTTCCCACCGAAAATCCTCTAAGTTACTGGGTCTTGAGTAGGGATGAGCTTCGTGTTCGAGTCGAACATACGTTCGACTCGAACATCGGCTGTTCGATCGTTCGACGAAGATCGAATGATTTGGGCCGTTCGCGCCAAATTCGAGTGACGCGAACGGCCCACAATGCACTACGCCATCGCAGTGTCATCCAGGCGCTGTGATTGGCCAAGCATGCACTGTGACCCCGCATGCTTGGCCAATCACAGCGCCGGCAGCGAGGAGAGCAATGATTGGCCACAGGCAGGATGCCTGTGGCCAATTATTGCTGATGGGGTTTAGTACACGCCCCACACTATAAAAGGCCGCCAGCGCGGCGGCCTTGTGTAGTGTGTTCCGGAGCAGGGAAAGAGAAGCATAGGCAGGGACAGTGTCATTTTTTTTCCTTTACTAATCCTGGATTCCTTGTGTTTAGGGACAAATAAGGATAGGTAGGGAGAGTGTCAGTGACAGTGTGCTATTCTGTGCTAATCCTTGTTTGTAGGGACAGAGAGGTACAGTGAGGGAAACTGACAGTGTGCTATTCTGTTCTAAAACTATTTTGCTGAACCATATTTTCAATCCTTGAGTTGAGGGACAGAGAGCTACAGTGAGGGAAAGTGTCAGTGTGCTATTGTGTTCTAAAACTATTTTGGAAGGGAAAGATCAATTAGAGGCAAATTCCTATAGACCGATATCACTCCTGTGCGCTGACACCAAAATCCTGGCTAAAATACTGGCAACAAGGTTAAATAGGATAGTTACAAAACTGGTACATCCTGATCAAACAGGATTCATACCAGGAAGGTCCACTAGCTCTAACATCAGAAGAACATTCCTAAATATCCAGCTGCCAGTAGTAGAAAGAGAGGCAAGAGGCGAGAGCAATCTTGTCCCTGGATGCCACAAAGGCATTTGATAGCCTTGAGTGGCAATATCTGTGGAAGGTGTTAGAAGAGTACAGATTCGGCCCTAAGTTTACTCAATGGGTTAGGTTACTATATGGGAATCCCAGGGCAAAGGTAAGGGTCAACGGTGAGTGCTCAGACTGGTTTAGACTGGCCAGGGGGACAAGACAGGGATGCCCGTTGTCGCCCCTGCTTTTCGCTCTGGCCATAGAACCACTAGCCACTGCAATAAGGGCATCTCCGGGGATAAAAGGATTCAAAAGAAAGCTAGGAGAGGAGAAAGTCGCATTATATGCGGACGACATCCTACTCTTTCTGGGGGATACACAGGCCTCACTGGCGACAGCAATGAATATTATAGGGGAATTTGGGAGATTTTCCGGTCTAACAATAAACTGGGAGAAATCCGCCCTTCTGCCGCTAGAGCCCTTGAAAGGGCAGATAGATCAAGTGAAGGTAGTGCCCCAGATAAGATACCTAGGAATAACCATGACAAAGGATCCTGGGCAATATATAGGGGGAAATCTAGTGCCATTACTGACAAAGATGAAACAAAAATGCAGGTTCTGGAATCGGCTTCCCCTATCTGTAGTAGGAAGGAGCAACCTGATAAAAATGGTGTGGATGCCGCAAATCCTATATATTCTACATAATTCCCCAGTATGGATCCCAAAACTGTGGTTCAGGAAGATAGAAGGGGTTTTCAGGGAATTGATCTGGAAGGGGGGAATAGCGAGAATCTCGCTCCGAGCCTTGCAATATCCAAGGGATAAGGGGGGTCTCGCTCTCCCGAACCCCAGATTCTATTTCTTAGCAGCCCAGCTGCAGCACATGAGGAATAGTAATCAGAGAGGACCCAGGGTAGTCATGAATGACACAAGTCATGACACGGAAGTTGAGGCAGTGGAGGCAGATTCATTTCATTCTAAATGCCCCACAGTCCAATTAATGGTAAAATGTTGGAAAGAGGGGAAGAAGATTCTAGGATATACAGGTTTCTCTGAATTCTCCCCTATCTGGGATAATAGCAACCTACAAGAACTTAAAATCATGGGAAAGGTTGATGAGTGGGACAGATTAGGGATACATCTACTGGAACAACTATTTGCTGTTGGTAGAATAAAAACATTTCAGGAAATAAGAGAGGAGTTCTCGGTTCCAAATAGATCTTTTTATAGATATTTACAAATCAGACATGCGCTGGGTGCACAATTTGGGGATGGGATGCCGGAGTGGAATGGTATGGCCATCTTCCGAAACTTGGTAAACACTGAGGACACTAGAGGAGTAATCTCAACCATTTATGACTCCCTAGAAAGGGCAGATCGAAGCGAGATCATGGCTAATAAAATTAGGGAGAAATGGGAGAAGGATGTTGGCACAATTTCACAAGATCAATGGGAACAAATACTGGGTATAGGCCCCGAATTGTCAATGTCCCCCTCCCAGTATATGTCTCAGTTATATCTGATACATAGGACATACTACACGCCCCAAAGAATGTTCCAATTTGGCAGGAGATCAGACCCAGGATGCCAGAGATGTGGACAGGATAAAGGAGACCTAATACACATGGTCTGGAGATGCCCCAAGCTGTACCAATATTGGAAGCAAATAGTCGAAAAGATCAATAGAACATTTGGAACATTATTACAGCCGGAGGCGAGGCTATGTGTGCTGGGCTTGGTGGAAGAGAGGGTACCCTCAAAGGGCGAGAGTATAGCGATTAGGAGATGCCTGTTTCAGGGAAGGAAACTTATTGCACAGAAATGGCAAGCGGTAAACCCACCTACAGTAACAGAATGGGAGGAGGTAATAAATGACACAATAAGAAAAGAACAATTTATATACACTAAAAGAGGTAACAAAAAGAAATTTAATAATATATGGAATAAATGGATCGATGGGTGGGCACGGTGGATGGGGGGGGGGGGGGGGGTTGGGGAACGGGAATGAGTTGGAGAATGTATAACATAGGTCAAGGCATATTTGTATTGTAACACAGGATTGAAATGGATGTATGTATAAATGTTGTGATAAAGAAATAAAAAAATATTTGATTAAAAAAAAAAACTATTTTGCTGAACCATATTTTCAATCCTTGAGTTGAGGGACAGAGAGCTACAGTGAGGGAAAGTGTCAGTGTGCTATTGTGTTCTAAAACTATTTTGCTGAACCATATTTTCAATCCTTGAGTTGAGGGACAGAGAGCTACAGTGAGTGAAACTGACAGTGTGCTATTCTGTTCTAAATCAATTTTGCTGAACCATATTTTCAATCCTTGAGTTGAGGGACAGAGAGGTACAGTGAGGGAAACTGACAGTGTGCTATTCTGTTCTAAAACTATTTTGCTGAACCATATTTTCAATCCTTGAGTTGAGGGACAGAGAGCTACAGTGAGGGAAAGTGTCAGTGTGCTATTGTGTTCTAAAACTATTTTGCTGAACCATATTTTCAATCCTTGAGTTGAGGGACAGAGAGCTACAGTGAGGGAAAGTGTCAGTGTGCTATTGTGTTCTAAAACTATTTTGCTGAACCATATTTTCAATCCTTGAGTTGAGGGACAGAGAGCTACAGTGAGTGAAACTGACAGTGTGCTATTCTGTTCTAAATCAATTTTGCTGTTCCATATTTTCAATCCTTGAGTTGAGGGACAGAGAGCTACAGTGAGGGAAAGTGTCAGTGTGCTATTGTGTTCTAAAACTATTTTGCTGAACCATATTTTCAATCCTTGAGTTGAGGGACAGAGAGGTACAGTGAGTGAAACTGACAGTGTGCTATTCTGTTCTAAATCAATTTTGCTGTTCCATATTTTCAATCCTTGAGTTGAGGGACAGAGAGGTACAGTGAGGGAAACTGACAGTGTGCTATTCTGTTCTAAAACTATTTTGCTGTTCCATATTTTCAATCCCTGAGTTGAGGGACAGAGAAGGACACTCGTAGAAATTATCAGTGTGCTATTCTGTGCTAAATCTTGTTTGTAGGGAGGGACAGAGTAGGACAGTGAGAGAAAGTGTCAGTGTGCTATTCTGTTCTAAAACTTTTTTGCTGAACCATATTTTCAATCCTTGTGTTTAGGGACAGAGAAGGATAGGCAGGGGACAGTGTCAGTGTCATTGTTGCTAAGCCTCCTGCACAATATACACCTGAAGGTAGCCCTTATTGCTGTTTTTCCCATCTCCCTGCAGGCCATCCATTAAAATGTCTGGAAGGCAACCAAGGAGAGGCAGACAGTCAGGAGGCAAAAAAAGAGGGCAAGCAGGCTCTGTGTCTGGGGGCAACAGTGCTGGTCGTGTACGCGGTGCATTGTCATCAGCACATGGCCATGGGACACGCTTGTCCTTGTTTTCGGCAGCTGGACATGTTGAGCCACATCATGCCGAAGACTTGGTAGAGTGGATGACCAAGCCCACCTCATCCTCCTCATCCTCTCTCACCCAGGCTCAGGGTAGTGGCAAAGCAGCTGCCAAAGCGTCCTCTTCTCTGGTATCATTATCTTCATTAGTCAATCCTTCCCTAGACCCACCATGCCCTCCTCCTGAGGAGTCCCCAGAACTGTTTGAGCACAGTGTTGGGTACATGCTCCAGGAGGATGCCCAGCGTTTGGAAGGATCTGATGATGATACCCAGCTAGAGGAAGGCAGCAGCGTGAGAGCAGAGAGAGGGGATGCTCAAGAAGGACACCAATCTGGCAGTCATGTTCCAGCAGTTGCAGCATACTGCCAGATTGGCTCCAGTGATGAGGAGGGAGGGGATGATGAGGTCACTGACTCCACGTGGGTGCCTAATAGGAGAGAGGAGGAGGAGGAGGATGAGGAGGAGGCACATCTCCAACGAGGCAGGATGCCCTTGAGTGGCCAGCGTATGGGCAGCACACCGACGGAATCACACCGCAGAGCTCCGCCTGTGCAGGGCGCTGCCTCTGCCCGTCATTCAAAAAGTTCTTTGGTGTGGGCCTTTTTTGAGGTGAGTGCATCAGATCGCACAGCTGCTGTTTGCAACATATGTCTCAAGCGTATATCGCGTGGCCAAAACATCAGCCGCTTGGGCACCACATGCTTGATCAGACATATGTTGACCTGCCATGCAGCTCGTTGGCAAGCCTACCTTAAAGACCCACACCAAAGAACAAAGCTGACCTCTTCTTGCACCGCATCAGCTGGGATCTCCAACCCCACTATACCTTCACTCCTCTCTGAAACCTGCTCTGAGAGGAATGAAGGTGTAGAATTAGGTGTGTCACAGGCAAGTACTTGCGGGCACTCTGCTAGCAGTACACCAACGTCCGATTCTAGCAGGCAAATTTCCCTGCCCCAGCTGCTGGACCGTCGAAAGAAGTTCACTCCCAGCCATCCACATGCCCAGCGGTTGAATGCTAGCTTGGCTAAATTGCTAGCGCTTCAACTGCTGCCTTTTCAGTTGGTAGACTCGGCCCCCTTCCGTGAGTTTGTGCAATGTGCGGTTCCTCAGTGGCAGGTTCCCAAACGACACTTTTTCGCACGGAAGGCTATTCCGGCTCTCTACAGGCATCTGGAAGGCAATGTCTTGGCCTCGCTGGACAGGGCGGTCAGCGGTAAGGTGCATATTACCGCTGACTCATGGTCCAGCAGGCATGGACAGGGACGTTACCTTTCTTTCACGGCCCATTGGGTCACTCTTTTGGCAGCTGGGAAGGATGCAGGACAAGGTGCAGTAGTGTTGGAGGTTGTTCCACCCCCACGCCTCCAAAATGCTACTACTGGTTGTGACACACCTCTCTCCTCCACCCCCTCCTCTTCTTCCTCCATGGCCTCTTCCTGTGGTTTGTCCTCGGAACCAGCGGTGCTCCGTAGGCGTTCAAGGGGCTACGCAAGTACGCAGGCAAAAAGATGCCATGCCGTGCTTGCGCTGGTGTGTTTGGGGGACAGGAGCCACACTGGGGCAGAGGTCCTGTCTGCTCTGCAGGGGCAGGCCGAGAGGTGGTTGACGCCACGCCAGCTTAAGCCAGGAATGGTGGTTTGCAACAATGGCACCAACCTCCTCTCCGCCCTCCGACAGAGACAACTGACCCATGTGCCCTGTATGGCTCACGTCCTTAACCTGGTGGTGCAGCGGTTCTTGGGCAGGTACCCGGGCTTACAGGATGTCCTGAGGCAGGCCAGGAAAGTCTGTGTGCATTTCCGCAGATCTTATAATGCCAGTGCTCGCCTGGCTGAGCTTCAAAAGGAGTTGAACCTGCCCAAGAACCGCCTTATATGTGGCATGCCCACCAGGTGGAACTCAACGTTGGCCATGCTGCAGCGGCTGCACACGCAGCAGAGGGCCATCAATGAGTACCTGTGCGACTACGGCACCAGGACAGGGTCAGGGGAGCTCGGGTTTTTTTCACCACGCCAGTGGGGCATGATCAGGGATGCATGCACTGTCCTGGCACCATTTGAGGAGGCCACGAGGATGGTGAGCAGTGACAGTGCATGCATCAGTGACACTGTACCTCTTGTCCACCTGTTGGAGCACACGCTGCGTGGAATAATGGACAGGGCACTTGAGGCAGAACAGAGGCAGGAAGAGGAGGACTTCCTTGCCTCTCAAGGCCCCCTTTACCCAGACAGTGTTCCTTCTGTCCCACCCATCGCACAGGAAGAGGAGGAGGAGGAGGAGGAGGAGGAGGATTGTGTCAGCATGGAGGTGGAGGCTGGCACTCAGCATCATCAGCAGCAGTCTTTTAGGGATGATTTACAGTCCCAAGAAACCAGTGGACTTGTACGTGGCTGGGAGGAGGTGGCTGCGGATCATGTCGTCCTTAGTGACCCAGAGGACTCCGGACTGAATGCCTCAGCTAACCTACGCTGCATGGCCTCCCTGATCCTGCAAAGTCTGCGGAAGGATCCTCGTATTCTTCGGATCAAGGAGAGGGACCATTACTGGCTGGCCACTCTCCTTGATCCACGGTACAAGGGTAAGGTTGCGGACCTTATCGTACCGTCGCAGAGGGAGCAGAGGATGAGACAACTCCGGGAGGCCTTGCAGAAAGGTCTGTGCAACGCGTTCCCAGAGACTGGGAGGTTACAAACTCCTGGTCCTGGACAACGAGTTGCTGAGGCTTCGGGCAGTCAAAGAAGGAGCGGTGGGGAAGGTGGCCGTCTGACCGATGCGTTCAGACAATTCTTTAGTCCGCAGCCCCAAAATATGATCGGTTCCAGCAACCATCGCCAGCGTCTGATATACATGGTGCAGGAATACCTAGGGGCAAGGTCAGACTTGGACACCTTCCCCACCGAAAATCCTCTGGCTTACTGGGTCTTGAGGATGGATCACTGGCCAGAGCTTGCACAGTATGCAATTGAGCTACTGGCCTATCCTGCATCCAGCGTTCTTTCAGAACGCACATTCAGTGCTGCTGGAGGATTTGTCACGGATCACAGGGTGCGCCTGTCCACCGACTCGGTTGATCGACTGACATCAAGATGAACCAGTCTTGGATCACCACCAGCTACCACACACCAGATGCTGATATAACAGACTAATTGATTTTAAAATGTCACATCCCTTCAAGACTGATTCTGATGCTGAGTGCCTGTGCTGTTATGTTGTCTGGCTATCCTCCTCCTCCTCCTCAATGATACGATTAACGATGATAGCTTGGAAGATCATTTTGGTTTATGGGTGACGCCACCAGTGGCTAAGGCCCAATTTTTCAGCCCCTGTTTAACAGGGGCGTGTAATTAAAATTTTTGATGCAATACTTTGCAACAGGCCTCATTGCTGTGCTCCAAGTACAGTATCTGTGAGGGGTTGCAGTGTTGTGCCACCAGTGCCTAAGGCCCAATTTTTCAGCCCCTGTTCAACAGGGGCATGCAATTATAATTATTGATCTAATAATTCACAGCAGGGCCCATTGCTGCGCCCACCAAGAGTAACTGTCAGGCCTTACAGTGTTGTGGCACCAGCAACACCATCACCACCACCACCACCACCAAAGGCCCAGTTTTTCAGCCCCTGTTCAACAGGGGCATGCAATTATAATTATTGATCTAATAATTCACAGCAGGGACCATTGCTGCGCCCACCAAGAGTAACTGTCAGGCCTTACAGTGTTGTGGCACCAGCACCACCATCAAAGGCCCAATTTTTACTACCACTGATCAACAATTATATGTTATTACAATTCCTGATATTATACTTGACAGCAGGGCGTTCCAGCACCCACCAAGAATAACTGTGAGTGCTTTCAGTGTTGTGCCAACACCAACACCTAAGGGGCCAATTTCTGCAGAGTATATACGGAAGGTCCCTACTTTCAAACATCCAACTTACAAACTACTACTACTTGCAAACGGAAGAAGACAACAGGAAGTGAGAGGAAATCTACCCCTTGGAAGGAAAATTCTCTCCTGTAAGAATTAATATGGGAGAAAGGTGTCTCCTCTCTACTGATGCTTTATCACCAATCCTTGTTTCAATACAAACACCACATTTCAAAAACAGTTGTCATTGGGACGCAAAGTGAGGTGAAATGTTCTGAACAGGGGCACAGACAGCAAAAAAAATGTGACAGGGGTGATAACCGTTCCCTATGTTTTCCAAAAAGCTAAAAAAAAGGAATTTGGCATGGAGCTACACTTAAACAATGCAGCTGTTCAAAATTACAAACAGATTCTACATAAGAACAAACCTACAGTCCCTGTCTTGTATGCACCGCCTGTATACGGCTGTTCAGAGTATATAGGGGCTTTTTTATTTTGTGTGCGGGGTTCCCCTTAATATCCATACAAGACCCAAAGGGGCTGGTAATGGGCTGGGGTAGGGGGGGGGGGGGTTGATGGGGTAGCTATGCCATTTTTCCTAAAGATTTTCATCCATATTACCGGGACCAGACATTGCATTAAAGCCACAAGCAGTTTTAAATGGCTTTTTTTCCTTTAGAAATGTTATTTTGTGCAGGGACAGTTCTAAACACGGGAAACACGTGGCACTTCACAGGCATACTTTAGACACCCCCCAGGTACAATATTTAAAGGAATATTTGACTTTTTTTTTTTCACTTTATGCATCATTAAAATGACTGCTCCCGGAAAACGTCCGTTTTTAAAACTTCTTTTTGCATTGATACATGTCCCCTGGTGCAGAACCCGGGTTCCCAAACTCTGTTTCGGACAATAACATGGATAATAGTCGTTATAATTAGCACTTTAGAATCCGAACGTTCGCATCCATTGTATTTAATAGGGTTCTAATGTTCGCGCGAACTTTCGGTCCGTTCGCGGGTTCTGGTGCGAACCGAACCCGGGGGTGTTCGGCTCATCACTAGTCTTGAGGATGGATCACTGGCCAGAGCTTGCACAGTATGCAATTGAGCTACTGGCCTGTCCTGCATCCAGTGTTCTTTCGGAACGCACATTCAGTGCTGCTAGAGGCTTTGTAACCGATCACAGGGTACGCCTGTCCACCGACTCGGTCGATCGACTGACCTTCATAAAAATGAATCAGTCTTGGATCACCACCAGCTACAAAGCACCTGATGCTGATGTAAACGAATATTTTTTTTTGAAATGTCAGATCCCTTCAAGACTGCCTATGCTGATGCTGAGTGACTATCCCGTTATGCTGAGTGACTATCCTCTTCCTCCTCAATGATCATGCTGATAGCTTGTAAGAACATTTTAGGTTCTGGGCACCGCCACCAGTGGCTAAGGCCCAATTTTTCAGCCCCTGTTTAACAGGGGCATGTAATTACAATTTTTGATGCAATACTTTGCAGCAGGGCTCATTCCTGCGCTCCAACTACAGTATCTGTGAGGGGTTGCAGTGTTGTTGCACCAGTGCCTAAGGCCCAATTTGTATGCTCTTGTTCAACAGGGGCATGTAATTACAATTCTTGATCTAATATTTCACAGCTGGGCCCATTCCTGCGCCCACCAAGAGTAACTGTGAGGACTTACAGTGTTGTGGCACCAGCACCACCACCACAAAAGGACCAATGTTTCCTACCACTGTTCAACAATGGCATGTAATTAAAATTCTTGATATAATAGTTCACAGCAGGGCGTTCCAGCGCCCACCAAGAGTAACTGTTAGGGCTTACAGTGTTGTGGCAACACCAACACCTAAGGCCCAAATTTATGCAGAGTATATAAGGCAGGCCCCTACTTTCAAACATCCAACTTACAAACGACTCCTACTTGCAAACAGAAGGGGACAACAGGAAGTGAGAGGAAATCTACCCCTAGGAAGGGAAATTCTCTCCTTTAAGAGTTAATATGGGAAAAAGGTGTCTCCTCTCCACTGATGCTTTATCACCAATCCTTGTTTCACTAAAAACCCAAAATTTTCAAAAAACATTTGTCATTGGTACGGAAGGTGAGGTGAAATGTTCTGAAAGGGTGCAAAGACAGCAAAACATATGTTACAGGGGTGATAACCCTTCACTATGTTTTCCAAAAAGCTTAAAAATAGATTTTTTGGCTGGAGCTACACTTTAAAAATGTACCAGTTCAAAATTACAAACAGATTCTACGTAACAACAAACCTACAGTCTATGTCTTGTTTGCACCGACTTTCGGTCCGTTCGCAGGTTCTGGTGTTCAGCTTATCCCTAATACACACAATGTTTCTTGCGTGTCTCCCACAGAGAACATAATCTTTCAGAGTAAGGTGACCAGACTTTATTGAGGGCAGGGCAGTGGCAGATTATTGGGTATGGTTAAATTGTACAACGGGTGGAAAAGGGTTTAAAGAGGTATGGTTAAATAAAACATGAACCTTCTCCACTCAGGGATCAGAAGTGATGCTAAGTAAACTTAGCCAACTTGCAGCTTCCGGAGACAGTAACTGCAATGAGCCAGAAGAGTTTCAAGACTTCACAGAGCTGCTCTAGTGTGGACAATGCAAAATGTGCACAGTACATACAGCTGTGAAAGTATGCTCACCCTCTAAATCAGCTGCTGAAATAATACTTTTGTGGACACAGATCAGCGTTACAGCACCTGGAGGCAGGGCCGGATTGCTGACAAGGCCACCGAGGCCAGGCCTCGGGCGGCAGTGGCTGCAAGGGCGGCTCCGCGGCAACAGGGGGGTGAAAAAATCCTCCCCCCCACAAGACCCGACATCTCGCCCTGCCCCTCTGGCTGGCCGTTTAGAGTGCAGTGGGGATATATGGTGCCTGTGTGGGCGGCGGGATCTCCCTGGTGCTTGTAGTACTCTCTAGTGTCAATGTATACAGTGGAGAGGAGAGGGGAGGGGCCTCTGACCCGGGCAGGTATCAGTTTCACTTTCACTCTGCTTGAACACTGTTGCTGATGCCCGGGTCAGAGGCCCCTCCCCCCTCTGCTGTATACATTCGGAGATAGAACTACTAGCCCCAGCGAGATCCTCCCTGCCTGTGGACACCATAGAGCTGCCGATCACCGCCTCCCACCTCCACCAGCCAGGTACAGGGGAACCTCTGCAAGGGGGGTCAGCTGTTTGGGGACCCTGATGTAAGTGGGGAGGCTTTCTGGGGACACTAATGTAAGAGGGGGGCCTCTGGGGACACTAATGTAAGAGTAGGGGCTTGCTGGGGACCCTGATATAAGGAGGGGCTCTCTGGGGACACTAATGTAAGAGGGGGGCTCTCTGGGGACACTAATGTAAGAGGGGGGGTGTTGTGGAATTCCTAGGCTGTTTGCAGAGCACACAGCCTATAATTCCTGTGCTCTATAAGCACACACTTTAGATTCATCTTTTTGAAGTAATGCTATCGTTAAGTTTGCTAAAGTCCACTCACCGTTCATTCCCATTCATTCAAGAAAGGCAGCACCACAAAAGCTTATCTTCTTCTCAGGCCATTCCAGCAAAGACTGTTTAGCCAAAGCCTACTAATAGGCTTTTATTAAACTCAAAAGATCTCAAGACAGGAGGTGATTGGTTGTAGCAACTAGTCACCTCCCCCATGGGCGGGGACATCACAGCATGTCCCCTCTACACAGAAGAATGACCATACAAGGACATCCTTTCAAACAGATAAATGTACATTTAAATTGACTAGCAGTGACATTCACCAATGACGGGAACTACACAATAATTATGCCTCAAATGGACCACAACTATTTTATAGTTATGCTACTGTTCCTGTGGACACAGATCTGTGCGCTCAGAGTCATTTAACACCCCCCGCCAGGGGCCGGCCAGTTCCCCCAACGGGGCGCAAAACAACATCTCTAAATGGAGCAAACATCGCTGTTTCCATAGGAAGATTTTCCCGTCATTGGTCTTCCACCAATGTCTGTATGTGCAAATACGCTCAGATGAGCGCATTACAGCAAAACTGACACTGGGGGGACATCTGACAACATACATTAATACATTTCCATAAAAATCTCCACAACAGTCCTCCCTTTTTTGTCATATGCACCCCATGTCCATCGATGAAATTTGATATGCTTCTTATACCCAGAAATGAATCAGTTCTTAGTCCATAAAAAGGAAAACACGGCTTGACATGTAGACTCTGTTCTTCAGGGGCATGACTTATAAAGGAGGACATGACATGGTGAGCTGTAGTAATCGCCGATCCGTCTGTGATCCTCTGTGTCTTGTATGTGGGTCCGGCTTCGGGGCGTCTCATCAAGGAAACTCTGGTCACGCGTCAAATCAGGCAACAGGAGCCTCTCGTCACGACATAGAAAGATGAGAAATAAAAACGACATGAGTATATATATTCCCACTTCCTTTAACCACGATCCGCTGTAAAATAAAAATTAGATGCCCAAAGACTCCCAGACCCTTAAAATAGACTCCCAACCTTCACTTAGCTACAGCTCTGGCTTCAACAATTACATGAAGAACCCTATCCTTAACAGATGAGAATTGTTCAATCGTATCCCAAGCCCGAGCCCCCCCCCACCTTGTACATCCAGGACCCCATGCCCAGACCTGGTCGGGGTTGGTGAACAAATCCCTTCTAGCTGTCCCTGCCATTCTTAATTTCCTGCGCCATCAGATCCTCGCGATCGGCCGCGACCTAAAATGTTGGGACAGCTTCACCATCACGCATGAACCTCTTGCTTTGGGGGAATTACTTTTATAAGCTGCAGATCCGCATAAACACCAAACTAAAGTTCAGACACACTTGTGGGCTGCCTAGATACCTAAACCGACAAGAGGCAGAGCCATTAAAACTAAAACCAATTTTACCCTCTAAAAATACATCGTTAGATTCCATTGACAAGTGTCTGTCTGGAGTCTTCACTAGTTTGTCAAAAACTCCTCATACCCATAATAACATCATAAATGACATGTACCTCTGTCATCGCTGGGGACTAAAACTCCTCATACCCATAATAACATCATAAATGGCATGTACCTCTGTCATCGCTGGGGGACTAAAACTCCTCATACCCATAATAACATCATAAATGGCATGTACCGCTGTCATCGCTGGGGACTAAAACTCGGTGAAGACTCAGAACAGACCATCGGTCCTGTTCGCTTTCTGAGCTAGTCAGGACATACACTTTAAATAATAACTTGGGATGCTTCATCGTTACCCTCGCTAAAATTTACTAAACAACAAAAATATAAATAAACAAAGATACTCCTCATTCTTTGGTGTGGTTGAGCCGCTTCTTGCAGTGGCTGGCGTGGTCTCATCCCTCAAGCTTCTTTACAACGACCCAGTCACCTGGTTGGAAAGAATGTAAACTGATTATTGAGTCGGGTCCAGGAGGGACTCGTGAAAACCTTTTGGTGGACATTTTGAAGTTCATGTCACAACGATCGCACCCACCCCATCAGCCGAGAATATAAGTGACAGCTAATGAGGGGAGTACGACCCTGATTTTGATTGACCTCCAAACAACCCTCATATGACAATAACCCAGACATCGGGACTGTGGTCACTGCATAACCTGTGTGTGGCTTACAATACCTGGAACCATTGCCAAAAGGTTCTTAGCCTCTGGGATGGGAATCTACTTCACCAGACTGCTGCTTGCCGATTCAAATTCTATCAAAGAAAGACAGTCTTGGCACAAACTTGGTTAGAATTACAGAGGTTATTATTAGTTTGACAAAAAAAAAACTGTCACTCTTACATTTATCATCCCCCCCCTTTTCTTCCTCATTACAGACTGAAGGAAGAAATGCGTGGTGCAGGAAAAAAGAAACAATGAAATAGCCTATGATACTTTTACCTCCCTTAGATTTATCCATATGTACAGCTGTCTACATACACCTGTTCTCTGTGTACAAACTCCTTGGACCTGAAAAATACTTATAAGCAAAATCATTACTCTATTCTTCATATTTAACCTGCAAAGAATGGTAAAATAATAATGACATTCCTGTACATTGGTAAATTGTCAATGACATTCTTTCAAAACCCTCTGTAACCCTTACATTTCCCGTTCCTACAAACATACAACAGCCGCGACGCATTGAAGGATCGCCGCGGTAAGTTCGAACATATTCACGTTACTACATACAAACATTCCGATACAAACGTGGGGGAAATACTTCCCAGTTTCCAAAACCACAAATGAAAAAAACAAAAACAGCCAGAATTCTCCCTTCACTCTTTCAGCAATAGGAAAAAATACAATGGGAATATGAGAGCAGCTCGAGAACCTTCCATGGACCAGCCATACAAAGTTCAAACAAACAGGCATGAGACTACACCTCCATCAACACTCATCATTACAGATTTCTGAAGCCGCAGCTCAACTACATCCATTCCAGAGGGATACCCAAAATAGTATCCTTGGACCACCTATGTTAATCTTTTTGGGGTTCAAAGGCCTTTGCCCCAAAACTAGGCTTCGTGCACTGTGTGACCGTCTGACTATGGGAAGCCTCCATTCCTTCCCTTTGCACAGACCTCCTTGTGTCCATTGCGATTCTAATCAGCTTATCGTCTTAAACCTGCATCCAGGTTAAACCGTTGCACCCATTTTCGGAGATCACCGCCCGGTGTCTTCTTATACGGTGAATTGCAGAACTACAACCACTATATGGTCAAGTCCTCCAACTAGAAACCCTAACCGAGGCGTCAACTCTATGGCTTGTTGTCCCAACACTTTTGGAACTACAGCAACAACCACAGATCAACCTCCGAATTAGGCCTCTACCCCTCATAGTGTATGCATACACAAGCGTTTTCCGCTATACACCCATACACTGCGTTGTCAGACTAAACCTCACAGAACACTTACGCCAGTTTACCACCTGCAGAACAATGTGGCTTCTCTCTGTATCTAGATGTTACAATAATGGTGATACCCCCTGTTTGCTCTCTACTCAAAACTGTATTACAGTACAAAACTGGGACAAAATATAAAACACTTTTAAACGCCAAAATGCTTTCCATTTTCCTTCCAGACACAAATCTCATTGCTCACCTTTAAAAACCCCAAGCTCCTCCCACTAACTTTCTGCTGATATATAAATGCTGAAAACAAACTTCCGTTTATGCTCAGCTACTTAAAAAAACCAAACTGGTTTATTTACATATCAATTGTTCAGGAAGAGGGAGGGGGAGGGGAGGCCTTAATCGCCTTGTCTATCAAGACTCCAAAAAAATCTATGGCTACACATTATATATTTCAACCATTTAAAACCTTGTCAAGGAAATGATGGAATAAACCCCCCTTTGCAAATGGGAGGGAATCCCCCCTGACCCACACTTCCTGGAAGTCAAACCATAAGTTGGGACCCAAAATACAAACTCCTGCCAAGAGATGGCTATACAGTACAAGTTCCAAAAAAAAAATGAATTGCTCTCTGGGAAACTCCCAAATATTTAAACATAAAAACACATCATTGTACAAAAACTCTGTTAGTCTTACAATCTATCAAAATTCAGTGTAAAGTGAAGTTTTTCTTAAAACCAAAATCCAATGCAAAAAAAACACCGCTCATATACTGCAAAGTCAGCTGATCCTGCAATAGCTTACATTCACTTAAATGAAAACAGAGAAATCCCCAACCTAACATGTGCATGGAGTTTGCATGTCCTCCCTGTGTCTGTGTTGGCCTCCTCCCACACTCCAACTGCTAGTAGGCCAGCCAGATCCCATCCATAAATAGGCCCCAGCATGTGCGTGTGTCCGCAAGCACGTTGTGGCCCCTCGGGGTAAAACCGCGCTATTTTAGATACCACTCAACTCAAAAGGCGATGCTTAGAAAAACAATTTAAACCAGCAAATTCATTAAACAAAAACCAGTCTCTCAGTATGTCCCCCTGGTGTCTCACTACTCTTCCCAGCAGTGCACAGGTCAAACTGTAAACGCATAAAACAGGACAAAACTGCGCCAATCAACAAATGCCAATACAGCATATTCAGGGGCCGTGTTTGCTAAACTTGAACTTCCTATCTCAAACTGTAAACGTCTCTCAAAATGGCCGACAAGCCAGGACTACAAAATGGTGGATGACCAACCACAGCACCTCATGGACAACAAAAATTGCGCCATTGACGCATGCAATTTTTTCCCGCCAATAACCCGCATGGGACGTCACAATGAACACCACATGGGTTCCCCCACACAAAGACAAACACAAATGGCCTCCAGCAGGTTAAAAAGGCCGCACTACCCAATTCGCACTAAACATCAAAAACTGAGAAATTCTATCAGCAACATAGCTGACGAATGCCACATGGTATAGTGCCCAAAAGAACGGTGTCTGCACCTTCCCTTATAGGATACTCACAGGCTAAAGAAAAACTGTGCCTCAAAATGGCAGACAAACCTGCAAGGCTAACAAAAACCAAGAATGGCGCCATTGCTTTTTCCCGCCAAAACCAGCATCTCTTTAAAAGAAAATCAAAAATGTTTTTCTCCACAAAGACTGACTACACCATTGAAACTTTTCTAAATTATCATCAAAATCCACTGAAAAAGGTGTCAGCTACACTCTACAAGGACCACATGTACACTTACAAACTTAGCCTCCCTTTGGCCAACTAAACAGCACATTCAATAAATGTGAGTTACATGACAATATTAAAAACATATTCATTTCTCTAAGTTCATATACTCTGAGATATTCACCACTTTTCTCTACCTAAAGTTCACACACAGTGGCCTCAGCTTCCATAACAAGCCATTGCAGAGACATACTATTGTCTGCCTTCTAGCAATGCCTGGCCACTTGGATATGCGGCGGGAACTTTCAACTCAAAAACCAAACACTTAATATTTTTACACTTATGGGGACATGTGTCTTTGTCCCCTATAAAGGCAAAAATCACAATCTATTCATTTCTATTTTTCATAGAAATCACAAACACTACACACATACAGTATATTGTTGCTTGTACATCTGCTCAGAGTTTCTTTCCCTCAGGGCGTTTCCGTTCCAGCACCATTGTCCTTCCCTTAGGGCATAGCCCAGCAACACAAAGCCCTTCCCCCATTCAAGCACATGGCAGCCAAGCAATCTACTTACAAACTTCTCAGTGCACTAAATACCACAGCTATACCTTCATTTCATACACAATATACAGTTTATATTTCTCGCTTAGTTACACTCTTACAGCCCACAGTTTCCATCAGATCATCTCTCAGGGCCCTCCCACTACAAAACTCCTGCATGCTATTTACAGAAAGTCACCAACTTTTACCATTGTAACTGAGATGCTTCCTGCCCCTCCCCCACTAAACCTCATGGCTCAAGGACCAGAACAATGCAGCAGCCATTGCTGGCAGCCAACTGCTCAATACATCGCACAAACAATCTAATCACACAGGCACATGCAGGCATACCCACACACAATCAAATTCACAGGCATCCGATCGGATTCACAGACATACACACACGCTGCAAACTTAAAACATTATTTCAAAAAGACAAATTTTTTTTTTTTTTTTTTTTGTTCGTTTCAAAGTACAGCCTCTTTACACATCACATCGCAGGTCCACTCTCCCCCCTCTGCTGATCTGATGCTCAAAGAGGCCGCAATTGGTCCCAACCGTGAGTCGCCATTAACTGTTGTGGAATTCCTAGGCTGTTTGCAGAGCACACAGCCTATAATTCCTGTGCTCTATAAGCACACACTTTAGATTCATCTTTTTGAAGTAATGCTATCGTTAAGTTTGCTAAAGTCCACTCACCGTTCATTCCCATTCATTCAAGAAAGGCAGCACCACAAAAGCTTATCTTCTTCTCAGGCCATTCCAGCAAAGACTGTTTAGCCAAAGCCTACTAATAGGCTTTTATTAAACTCAAAAGATCTCAAGACAGGAGGTGATTGGTTGTAGCAACTAGTCACCTCCCCCATGGGCGGGGACATCACAGCATGTCCCCTCTACACAGAAGAATGACCATACAAGGGCATCCTTTCAAACAGATAAATGTACATTTAAATTGACTAGCAGTGACATTCACCAATGACGGGAACTACACAATAATTATGCCTCAAATGGACCACAACTATTTTATAGTTATGCTACTGTTCCTGTGGACACAGATCTGTGTGCTCAGAGTCATTTAACACCCCCCGCCAGGGGCCGGCCAGTTCCCCCAACGGGGCGCAAAACAACATCTCTAAATGGAGCAAACATCGCTGTTTCCATAGGAAGATTTTCCCGTCATTGGTCTTCCACCAATGTCTGTATGTGCAAATACGCTCAGATGAGCGCATTACAGCAAAACTGACACTGGGGGGACATCTGACAACATACATTAATACATTTCCATAAAAATCTCCACAACAGGGGGCTCTCTGTGGACCCTGATGTAAGGAGGGGCTCTCTGGGGACACTAATGTAAGAGGGGGGCTCTCTTGGGGCCCTGATGTAAGGGGGGGCTATATGGGGACACTAATGTTAGGGGGGCTCTCTGGGGACCCTGGTATAAGGGGGGCTCTCTGGGAACACTTATGTTAGGGGGGCTCTCTGGGGACCCTAGTGTAAGGGGGGCTCTCTGGGGACCCTGATGTAAGGAGGGTCTCTCTGGGGACACTAATGTAAGAGGGGGGGCTCTCTGGGGACCCTGATGTAAGGAGGGGCTCTCTGGGGACCCTGGTGTAAGGGGGGGCTCTCTGGGGACCCTGGTGTAAGGGGGGCTCTCTGGGGACACTAATGTTAAGGGGGCTCTCTGGGGACCCTGGTGTAAGGGGGGGCTCTCTGGGGACACTAATGTTAGGGGGGCTCTCTGGGGACCCTGGTGTAAGGGGGAGGCTCTCTGGGGACCCTGATGTAAGGAGGGTCTCTCTGGGGATCCTGGTGTAAGGGGGGGCTCTCTGGGGACCCTGATGTAAGGAGGGGCTCTCTGGGGACCCTAATGTAAGGAGGGGCTCTCTGTGGATCCTGATGTAAGGAGGGTCTCTCTGGGAATCCTGGTGTAAGGGGGGGGGCTCTCTGGGGATCCTGGTGTAAGGAGGGTCTCTCTGGGGACCCTGATGTAAGGAGGGTCTCTCTGGGGACCCTGGTGTAAGGGGGGCTCTCTGGGGACCCTGGTGTAAGGGGAAGCTCTCTGGGGACCCTGGTGTAAGGAGGGGCTCTCTGGGGACCCTGGTGTAAGGAGGGGCTCTTTGGGGACTTTGATGTAAGGAGGGGCTCTCTGAAAAACCCTGGTGGAAGGGCTCTCTGGGGACCCTGATGTAAGGAGGGGCTCTCTGGGGACCCTGATGTAAGGGGGGGCTCTCTGGGGAACCTGATGTAAGGGGGGCTCTCTGGGGACCCTGATGTAAGGGGAGGCTCTCTGGGGACCCTGATGTAAGGGGAGGCTCTCTGGGGAACCTGATGTAAGGGGAGGCTCTCTGGGGATCCTAATGTAGGGGGAGGCTCTCTAGGGACCCTGATGTAAGTAGGGAGGCTCTCTGGAGACCCTGATGTAAGGGGAGGCTCTCTGGGGACCCTGGTGTAAGGAGGGGCTCTCTGGGGACTCTGATGTAAGGGGGCTCTCTGGGGACCCTGATGTAAGGGGGCTCTCTGGGGACCCTGATGTAAGGAGAGGCTCTTTGGTGACCCTAATATAAGGGGGGCTCTCTGGGGACCCTGATGTAATGAAGGGGGCTCTGAGGACCATAATATAAGTAGGGAGGCTCTCTGGGGACCCTGATGTAAGGGGAAGCTCTCTGGGGATCCTAATGTAGGGGGAGGCTGTCTAGGGACCCTGATGTAAGGGGAGGCTCTCTGTGGACCCTGATGTAAGGGGGGCTCTCTGGGGACCCTGATGTAAGGGGGGCTCCCTGGGGACCCTGATGTAAGGAGGGGCTCTCTGGGGACCCTGATGTAATGAGGGGGGCTCTGGGGACCCTAAATTAAGTAGAGAGGCTCTCTGGGGACCCTAATGTAGGGGGAGGCTCTCTAGGGACCCTGATGTAAGGGGAGACTCTCTGTGGACCCTGATGTAAGGAGGGGCTCTCTGGGGACCCTGATGTAAGGGGGGGCTCTGAGGACCCTAATATAAGTAGAGAGGCTCTCTGGGGACCCTAATGTAGGGGGAGGCTCTCTAGGGACCCTGATGTAAGTAGGGAGGCTCTCTGGGGACCCTGATGTAAGAGGAGGCTCTCTGGGGACCCTGATGTAAGGGGAGGCTCTCTGATGCTCTCTGGGGACCCTGGTGTAAGGGGGAGGCTCTCTGGGGACCCTGATGTAAGGAGGGTCTCTCTGGGGATCCTGGTGTAAGGGGGGGCTCTCTGGGGACCCTGATGTAAGGAGGGGCTCTCTGGGGACCCTAATGTAAGGAGGGGCTCTCTGTGGATCCTGATGTAAGGAGGGTCTCTCTGGGAATCCTGGTGTAAGGGGGGGGCTCTCTGGGGATCCTGGTGTAAGGAGGGTCTCTCTGGGGACCCTGATGTAAGGAGGGTCTCTCTGGGGACCCTGGTGTAAGGGGGGCTCTCTGGGGACCCTGGTGTAAGGGGGAGCTCTCTGGGGACCCTGGTGTAAGGAGGGGCTCTCTGGGGACCCTGGTGTAAGGAGGGGCTCTTTGGGGACTTTGATGTAAGGAGGGGCTCTCTGAAAAACCCTGGTGGAAGGGCTCTCTGGGGACCCTGATGTAAGGAGGGGCTCTCTGGGGACCCTGATGTAAGGGGGGGGCTCTCTGGGGAACTTGATGTAAGGGGGGCTCTCTGGGGACCCTGATGTAAGGGGAGGCTCTCTGGGGACCCTGATGTAAGGGGAGGCTCTCTGGGGAACCTGATGTAAGGGGAGGCTCTCTGGGGATCCTAATGTAGGGGGAGGCTCTCTAGGGACCCTGATGTAAGTAGGGAGGCTCTCTGGAGACCCTGATGTAAGGGGAGGCTCTCTGGGGACCCTGGTGTAAGGAGGGGCTCTCTGGGGACTCTGATGTAAGGGGGCTCTCTGGGGACCCTGATGTAAGGGGGCTCTCTGGGGACCCTGATGTAAGGAGAGGCTCTTTGGTGACCCTAATATAAGGGGGGCTCTCTGGGGACCCTGATGTAATGAAGGGGGCTCTGAGGACCATAATATAAGTAGGGAGGCTCTCTGGGGACCCTGATGTAAGGGGAAGCTCTCTGGGGATCCTAATGTAGGGGGAGGCTGTCTAGGGACCCTGATGTAAGGGGAGGCTCTCTGTGGACCCTGATGTAAGGGGGCTCTCTGGGGACCCTGATGTAAGGGGGCTCCCTGGGGACCCTGATGTAAGGAGGGGCTCTCTGGGGACCCTGATGTAATGAGGGGGGCTCTGGGGACCCTAAATTAAGTAGAGAGGCTCTCTGGGGACCCTAATGTAGGGGGAGGCTCTCTAGGGACCCTGATGTAAGGGGAGACTCTCTGTGGACCCTGATGTAAGGAGGGGCTCTCTGGGGACCCTGATGTAAGGGGGGGCTCTGAGGACCCTAATATAAGTAGAGAGGCTCTCTGGGGACCCTAATGTAGGGGGAGGCTCTCTAGGGACCCTGATGTAAGTAGGGAGGCTCTCTGGGGACCCTGATGTAAGAGGAGGCTCTCTGGGGACCCTGATGTAAGGGGAGGCTCTCTGATGCTCTCTGGGGACCCTGGTGTAAGGGGGAGGCTCTCTGGGGACCCTGATGTAAGGAGGGTCTCTCTGGGGATCCTGGTGTAAGGGGGGGCTCTCTGGGGACCCTGATGTAAGGAGGGGCTCTCTGGGGACCCTAATCAACTTGGAAAGAACATGGCAAAACAAACAGCTTTTTATGCAGAACAGAAAAGAGAGTTTTTTAAAAAATACTGCAATGTATATACTTCACCCAAGGGAATTGTTGTTCCTTTTTTTGTTTTCTTTTTAACTGAAGTTGCACTTTAAATGCTAGCGCTAGCCATAGTAAACTACCACCTACGGTGCCTTGAAGTATTCATACCCCTTGAAATTTTCCCCATTTTGTCATGTTACAACCAAAAACGTAAATGTATTTTATTGGGATTTTATGAGATAGACAAACACAAAGTGGCATATAATTGTGAAGTGGAAGGAAAATGATAAATGGTTTTCCAATGGTTTACAAATAAATATGTGAAAAGTGTGGCATGCATTTGAATTCAGCCCCCTTTACTCTGATACCCCTAACTAAAATCTAGTGAAACCAATTGCCTTCAGAAGTCACCTAATTTGTGAATAGAGTCCACCTGTGTGTAATTTAATCTCAGTATAAATACAGCTGTTCTGTGAAGCCCTCAGAGGTATGTTAGAGAACCTTAGTGAACAAACAGCATCATGAAGGCAAAGGAACACACCGGACAGGTCAGGGATACAGTTGTGGAGAAGTTTAAAGCAGGGTTAGCATATAAAAAAATATTCCAAGCTTTGAACATGTCATGGAGCACTGTTCAATCCATCATCTGAAAATGGAAAAAGTGGCACAACTGCAAACCTACCAAGACATGGCCATTCACCTAAACAGACTGGCAAGGCGAGCATTAATCAGAGAAGCAGCCAAGAGGCCCCATGGTAACTCTGATGGAGCTGCAGAGATCCGCAGCTCAGGTGGGAGAATCTGTCCGCAGGACAACTATTAGTTGCGCACTCCACAAATCTGGCCTTTATGGAAGAGTGGCAAGAAGAAAGCCATTGTTGAAAGAAAGCCATTAGATGTCCCATTTGCAGTTTGCAAGAAACAATGTGAGGGACACAGCAAACATGTGGAAAAGGTGAACTTTTTGTCCTAAAAGCAAAACGCGATGTATGGCGGAAAACTAACACTGCACATCACCATGAACACACCATTCCCACAGTGAAACATGGTGGTGGCAGCATCATGTTGTGGGGATGCTTTTCTTCAGCAGGGACAGGGAAGCTGGTCAGAGTTGATGAGAAGATGGATGGAGCCAAATACAGGGCAATCTTAGAAGAAAACCTGTTAGAGTCTGCAAAAGACTTTAGACTGGGGCGGAGGTTCACCTTCCAGCAGGACAACGACCCTAAACATACAGCCAAAGTCTCCTGACCTACTTTTATTCCTTTTTTGGAATTTTTCTTGTTTTATTTTTGAGAACTTCTATCAACTGTCGGCTGGGCAACAGGTTGGGTACAAGATATCCTCGTAGTCTTCCCTGTCCGACCATCGAGCGTGCTGATCCTCGCCTTGTGTGCGTGAGACTCAGTTCACGACATGCCCCATGACTCCAGGGGTGGCCGGTGGGCTTTCATGCTCCAGGGTCCTCTCAAGATTGAACAGTCCTGCTGTATCTTTCGCGGTGGACCGGGCCGACAGCTACTCAGTACCGCACTGTGATAGTCCTGTCAAAAACACACCAGTGGGTCCCTCAGGGGACGGGTAAGTAGTCTCTCCTGCCTGCAGGGGAGTACATGCTGTGTGTTTCTCTGTGTGGGGGATTTTCCCTGTCTCCCTCTGTTTTTTATTGTCACTCTCTGTCACCATTGCTGGCACTGTGCTGTATGGGGTGCCTGGGGGTCATTCTGTCCTGGGGGGGCTCATGGCTGTTTGCATATCGCTGGGGGCTGTTTTAGTGTGTTTTGGGGCCTGGGCGCTATTTTGCGCCGTGTGTGTGGTGTTTTTTACATTGCTGCGTATGGCGGCCATCTTGCCAAAGATCGCCTCAGCTCATTGCGGCGGCCATTTTCTTAAAGCCGCGCGCGCTTTTCAGCACTATTTGGCCTCTATCGCTGCTGTAACAGCACAAATCTCCTCACAATCTCCTCACAGCTCACTTGCGCTGATACAGCGCGGTGCAGACAGCGGAACTGATCGGTCCTGGTCCGGGTTGGTGAGTCCCCTGGGCGCCCCCTCTTCAGTCAGCACAGCCTGTGGGTGGACTTTTTTTCTGAGGAGTCTCAGAGAGGGGCAGTATTGGAGTCAGTTTCACCAGCTTCCCCATGCATGTCAGACAACAGGCAGTGCGCCAGCACCTGCGGTCTCTATGGACCAGTTGTCGGCAGTCCTGGATTCATTTCTGACCAGGATGGAAGCAGAGTGTGAGCGCATGGGAGCTAAAAAAGAGCCCTCTCCCCACTTTATCTCCACAAGGGGAGTGCGCTGATTCAGATTTGGGCCTAGCTGCTGCGGCTCAGGACCCTAGCTCTGAATATTTTGATGGTTTTGAACAGGACATTCCTTGTGAGGAAGACTCCAGTTCTGAGTCAGTAAATGACAGGGCGCTTGTTAGTGAACTCATTGATGCTGTGAGGGACACTCTCAAGCTGAATGCTGTGGCTGCGGAACCTTAGGCAGAGGCAGTCTCCTTTGGTTCTTTTAAGGCCAAGCCTTCTAAAAAGGTTTTTCCATATGCACCTTTCTTTGACCAGTTCATTGACCAGGTTTGGGTAAAGCCGCAGAAGTTTTTTATGGTCCCGCGGCGTTTGTCCATCAGATACCCCTTTGAAGAAGCCCTACTTAAAAAGTGGGCTTCCCCCCCAGTGGTCGACCCTCTGGTCGCCCGATTAAACAAGGCCACCACTCTCCCGATGGAGGGGACTCCTGCATTTAAGGACCCCACTGACAGGAGGTCAGAAGTGGTGAGTAGAGCCATGTTTGCCTTGTTGGGTTCCGCCTTACGGCCTGTGGTAGCGGCGACCCTTGTGTCTCAGACACTCACGAATGGGCAATTTTTTTTTACCAGACTGTGCAGGAGCACAGACACTCCTCCAGACACTATTGCTTTGGCCCACCAGATGGTGCAGGGCCTGATATATGTGTGCAACGACACTTTGGACGTGGCCCCTTTAATATCCAGGGCCTCTGTTTCTGCGGTGGTGTTGCATCGTCTTATCTGGTTGAAAGGCTGGTCTGCTGACCTAGCCTCTAAGAAGCTCCTGACGGATCTACCCTTTAAAGGTGGTAGACCTTTTGGTGGTGCTCTGGATGACATCATCAAGGATGTCACGGGAGGTAAAAGCACTCTTCTTCCTCAGACTATCAAGGGTAAGGAGGCCCGCCGTAAACCGGGTCCTTCCTTTCCAGCAAAAAGGTTTTTTTTTCGTCAGTCAGAGTCCACGGGTGAGCCCTCCCAGACTGACAACAGTGCGGCTGGTGGACACAAGTGCCCTTGGGTGCGTAAGCCGAACAAAGCGTCTCCCAAGCCCGCCTCCACGTGAAGTCTTGCCCCCGCCCGACTTTGGGGTGGGGGGGCGACTTCGCAGGTTCACGGATCGGTGGACCTTCCGGATCTCCGACCGGTGGGTGTGCGAGGTGGTCACCTCAGGATACAGGATAGAGTTCCATTCCTGGCCCCCAGACAGATTCTTTCCCTAAAATCTCCCTCTCCTTCCTGCCTGTCGGGCAGCCCTCTTAGGGGCTGTACAGGATTTGATCAGGTTCGGAGTGATTGTGCCGGTTCCGTCACAGGAGAGGTTTCAGGGGTTCTACTCGAATATGTTTGTTGTCCCCAAAAAATGACGGGGTTCGGCCAATCCTGGACCTCAAGGCCCTGAATGCCTTTGTGAAGGTGCAAAAATTCTGCATGGAATCCTTTCGCACGGTGATCGCTACACTCCATCAAGGGGATTTTCTGGCGTCCTTGGACATCAAGGCTGCCTACTTGCATGTTCCGATCTGCGCAAGTCATCAGAAGTTTCTGCACTTTGCGATCGGCGAAGTCCACTATCAATTTGTGGCTCTTCCCTTCGGCCTAGCCTCGGCACCAAGGGTGTTCACCAAGGTGCTTGCTCTGGTTCTAGCTTTGCTGAGACAGCGAGGCATTGCTATCGTGGGCTATTTGGACGATCTTCTTCTAATGGCTCAGAATTAGAAGAAAGTGTGACTATCGTCAGCCAGACCCTCAGGGACTTCGGGTGGCTCCTGAACATTCAGAAGTCGGTCCTGGTCCCGACTCAGCGTTTGAATTATCTAGGTCTGATCCTGGACTCCTTGGAGGCGAAGGTATTCCTACCCCTGGAGAAGTTACTGACACTTCAGTCTGCAGTGCGGGTACTGACGTCCCGAAAATGGTTGTCAATCCGGTTTTGCATGAGAGTCCTGGGACTCATGGTGGCCTCGTGCCTCTCCTCGTGGTCGCAGAGACTACCGGATTGCTCCCTCAGGATCCTGTCGGACGGCGCCACGGCGGTGGCATATGCCAACCATCAAGGGGGGACTCGGAGCTCAACTGCGGCTTAAGAGGTCGCCCGCATCCTAAGGTGGGCCAAAAGAAGCGTGCCGGCTCTGTCGGCCCGTCTACATTCCGGGTGTAGACAATTGGCAGGCGGACTATCTGAGTCGCCAGACGCTGGACCAGGGAGAGTGGTCCTTGCACCCGGAGGTCTTTCAACTTCTTTGCCGGCGGTGGGGCACGCCGGATGTGGACCTGATGGCCTCTCGACTCAATCGCAAGGTGTCGAGGTTTGTGGCCAGGTCCAGGGATCCTTGGGCGGATGCCTCGGATCCGTTGATGGCCCCATGGGGTCATTATCACCTGATATATTTTTAGCCTCCACTGCAGCTGCTCCCTCGCCTGCTGCGCAGGGTGGTGACCGAGGGGATTCCGGAGATCCTCATTGCTCCAGATTGGCCTCGGTGTCATTGGTACGCCGATCTGGTACGTCTCGTCGCGAACGTTCCTTGGCGGTTGCCAATAAGGGAGGCCCTTCTGTCTCAAGGTCCTATATTTCATCCTGCTTTACAGTCTCTGGCTTTAACGGTATGGCTATTGAAAGCCAGGTGCTGAGAGATCAAGGTCTCTCGAATCGGTCATTTTGACCATGTTAAGGGCACGGAAGTCTTCCTCCAGAAAGATCTATCACCGTACCTGGAAAGCTTACATCGCCATGTGCGAAGAGCTGGACTGGCGTCCACGGACGTACTCCGTCCCCAGAATCCTGCGGTTCTTGCAGCGTGGCGTGACCCAAAGGCTTGCTTTGAGTACCATTAAGGGTCAGATTTCGGCCTTGGCCGTTTTCTTTCAGTGACTGCTGGCGGGTCATTCCTTGGTTAGCACCTTTGTGCAGGGGGTTCGCCATGTGCTCCCTCCTGTCAAGCCTCCTCTCCCTCCTTGGGATCTGAATTTGGTGCTCTCGGTTCTCCAGGAACCTCCATTTGAAACTATCAGAGATATTCCCCTCTTGACCTTGTCTCAGAAGGTAGCCTTCTTAGTGGCCATTACTTCGGTTAGACGGGTGTCTTAGTTGGCGGCCTTTTCCTGCAAGTCGCCCTATTTGGTCATCCATAAGGATAAGGCGGTGTTGCGTCCGCGACCTTCTTTTTTGCCAAAGGTGGTCTCGGCCTTTCACCTAAATGAGGACATTGTCCTCCCATCCTTGTGTCCTCACCCATCGCATCCCAGAGAGTTTGTGCTTCACACATTGGATGTGGTACGAGCCTTGCGGGTGTACCTGTCCGCTACCGCTTCTATTCGGAAGTCCGACTCACTGTTTGTGACTGTCTCTGGTCCAAAACAGGGCCAATCGGTTTCGTCTGCCACCATTTCTAGGTGGATCAGACAGACCGTCATTCAGGCCTATGCGCTCAAGGGGCGGGCGCCTCCCTTTCCGGTTACGGTGCATTCCACCAGGGCAATTGGTGCTTCCTGGGCTTTCCGACATCAAGCGTTGGTTGCACAAGTGTGCAAGGCGGCGACCTGGTCGTCCGTTCATACCTTTTCTAAGTTTTATAAGGTTGATGTGGCTGCATTTTCGGATGCTTCCTTCGGCCGCAAGGTGTTGCAGGCCACTGTTTGATGTTGCAACTCCTCCGTTGAGGAGCTCTGTCTTGTTTGGAGTGAAGTTTTTGTTTTTTTCCATTTATACTGCTCCCATCCCTTTTGACACTGCTTTGGGACATCCCACGTGTAAAGTGTAAGAGAGGCTGTGTCAGTCCATGGACGATAAGAGAAAATAGGATTTTTGTACTCACCGTAAAATCAGTTTCTCTGACGTCCATGGACTGACACAGCACCCACCCTTCTTTTTAAGGTTTGTACTGCTTTGTTACGAACTGAGGTCTGCTGACTGCAGTGGGAGGGTTATGTCCAGAGGGACCGCCCCCCTGGGCGGGGCTGTTCAGCTCTGGCTTTTTAGAATGTATGTATAACATTTCACATTCTGCCTAGGTCTTCTCCTGCATGCGGGGACATAACCCACGTGTAAAGTGTAAGAGAGGCTGTGTCAGTCCATGGACGTCAGAGAAACGGATTTTACGGTGAGTACGAAAATCCTATTTTTTTATGTTCCCTAGCAGTGACCTGCATTTTACCAGTGCTGAAAAACGCAGGTCACCGCAAATATTGTCAACGAGCCAATAATGAGGAAAGCTACAATGTAGTAGTTAAACCTTAGGCAGTATCTTACCAAAAATGTAATTCCTATTACAGTGGATGCCTAAAATTTTACTTGTATCATATAAAGATGTTGTTCCTTGCATTAAGATAAAAAACCTGTTGTGTGCAGCAGCGCCTCAGCCCCCCCTTATACTTACCTGAGCCCTCCTCATTGGCTGAGTCATTGGCTCCCACTCCTGTCAATCACAGCTAGTGAGTCAATCAGGAGAAAGAGGGGGTGGGCTGAGACACGGCTCTGGGTGTGAATAGACACATAGAGCAGGGGCTCAGGCGCGAGCCTGCTCGGGTACCCCCATAGCAAGCTCCTTGCTCTGGGGGCACTGGGCAGGAGGGAGGAGCCAGGAGCATCAGCAGGGGACCCTAGAAGAGGAGGATTTGGGTTGCTCTGTGCAATACACTGCACAGAGCAGGTAAGTATAACATGTTTGTTTCATTTTTTTAAATTAAGCATTTCATGTCACTTTAAATAAAAAAAATGCCTTATGTACAGTAGCAATTGTATATGCTATTTTATTAAAGAGGAGTTCTCCTTAAAGAATTTATAGGTCCCAGATTTGTTAGAGGCAACTGATCTATCTTAAATCAGTGGTAAAACGACCCAGTAACCTATCGCTTTGTGCAGAAGGGGTGGTTTTCCATATGGATGAAGCTGATATGGATGATACTGATTTGGTATACATTTGTGGAATAAAGATATATAATAAGGGACCATTCACACCTGGCTAGTCTGTGCAGATTAACCTGTAGTACTTTATATTATATGGATTACATTAAGTATCCCATTCATTTAGAATGGTTTTCCAGTACACAGGCCTGCCCTCCCTATGTATAATGTCTACTACAGAGAAACTAAAGTAAGGAGATCTCTGTAAAAGAAGAAAGAGCTAAAAAATGTTCATCCAATTCATCTCTGTTCTCATCATCCCTGAACAGCTTGCACTTATTCTGCAGATGAACAGTTTTCACATCCAGACTTCTATGCTATATGCAGGGCTTTTTTTCCAGCAGAAACGCGGGGGAACGCAGTTCCGGCACCTTTAGCACTGAATGTATGTGATGTCAAGGGGTGCTGGGTTGTGCTACAGTGTCTACTGCTGCTGGGGATCTAGTGTTGCTGGAAGGGATCTATTTTTGCACGGGGGGGGGGTCGATTGTTGCTTGGGAGGTATATTTTTCCTGACGGGCATCTATTGTTGCTGGGGTAGGTCTTATGTTGCTGGGAGAGTCAGTTGTTGCCTGGAGGGATCTACTGTTGAGGAAGAATTCTACTGTAGATGGCTGCTGGATGGATAGTCTATCGATACTGTCTGTAGGGAGAGCTTTTGTTGCTGCTGGGGGTCTGTTGTTGCTAGGGGGGTTTATTTTGTTCTATTGTAGGGTTTCCACCTCATCCCTTTAAACCCTAACACATATTAATTATACAGGTTCTGTGGCCTCAGAACCTGTGTAATTAAAATGTGTTTGGGTTTAAAGGGATGAGGTGGCAACCCTAGTCTATTGTTGCCGGGGATCTATTGTTGCTGGGGGTCTATTATTTTTGGCTGCAGGGGATCTATTTTGCTGCTTTTCTTATCATTAACAAAATAAAGGGGCAGTACTGGGAGTTGGGTAGGGGGTGGGACCAAGGAACGGTGCTTGGAGGTAGGTAGTGGTGAAGATGGGGTAACTCCAAAAGGGAGAGTTCCTGCACCTATTCTCTGAGAAAAAAAGGCCCAGGCTTTTTTGACTGTTGCATTTGCAACAGTCAAGTTACAATGTAAATAAATGCTTCCCTCTGATTCCTATATCGACCTTTGTTCATTTAATTAGGAGAGATACAGCTGATTTGCAAGAACAGATAGAGCCAATGTGCAGGATTGTAGAGTCACTGCAAATACATTGCAAAACAAAAATTACCCTGGCATTCCAGTTTATCACAAATATTACATCAAAAAGTTAAACTATGTAAAATATATTATTATGATTTTGCTGTCAGCTGAAAGTAAATGCAGCATTTCTTTGAAATCTGCTTTATATTATTGATTGAAGCATGCAGAAGAACTGATAGAAGTTCACTATGGGATTACAGAGGTTTCAATTTAAGCTCACTACAGTCAGCAGAGCAGGATCCAAGTTGCCACTCAGCAAATACACAGCGCACCAAGCTGGCTGCGCTCAGGCTAATCAGTCAATTAATCAGTTAATGTTTGAAGCTGCTGTTTGAGGCAAACAAACAAACTTTCTACTTGCCTGAATCGATAATTTTTTTTATTTAGAAATTTAATTGAAGTAAGTTTGTTCTTGGAGTTCGTCTTGCTGATATAAAAAAAACATCACTGATTCAAAAAAGGGCTATAACTTTACAAATATTTAAATCCCCATATTTATATCCCCATATTTCTTCTTTATGGAACATAAAGAAACACAATACCTTCTTTTTTTTTATGAATTACAGGGAATTAGTTACAGAGAATAGTTTTACCATAGTATACAGATCATACTTCTACTGTTAGAAGTATCCTATAGGTACTAAGGGCACCTGTAAAGTCACATATATTGAGATCTGAGTCATCAATAGAGTTGGAATACATTGTTCTTGTATTTTATGCAACAACTACATGAGCCAGTAGATGGCAGTGTTTATGGACTGTGCACTGTCCGTTCCATAGCGCTATCGACAGAATGTATAACAAATAGTACCAATTTGGATGCCTCATTTTTATATAGTGACCAAATCTCAACTATTACACTGAATGTTCTCCCTTAGCACTTTATTTTGTAGAAAAGTCTGACAAACTTTTACAGTTGTAATTCTTTTAGGAAATCTTGTAGCGTTAGTATATCTGACCATAGACTTTAGAGCAGCCTTTCTTAACCAAGGCTCTATGGAAACTCTAGGGTTCCCCAAGAAGTTACTAGACGTTACTTGAGCTTTTAGTAATTGCAATTGATTTCCCACCTGATGGTGCCTTCTCTCAGCATGGGAGCCCGGAAAAGCTACTTTGCTTACTGGATACTAACGGCCACCATTCGATCATCATATTGAAGGTTGTGCTGCTCCTTTGTTCCCTCATGGTGCTTGCCATGCAGGAAGCACCCCTGAATGGCCAAAGCAAACAGTAATGTGCACATGAATACCGGTCACCACTGATACCAACACTGAAGGGACTGTGGTACGTACAATAAGACATCCTTGTCTATTGCTTTATATTAGGTGCTTATCAATTGAGTTGATATACAAGTTAGCGTATTTATCGGCGTATAACACGCACTTTTTTCCCCTTAAAATCAGGGGAAAAATCGTGGGTGCGTGTTATACGCCGATCCCCGCCGATCCCCCGCTGATTGTGAGCGGCTCCTCTCGCAGTCACACCCACCTCCACTGATTGCGAGCGCCGCTGACATACAGAAAGCCAAGTGTACTTCGGCTAGTCTCGCCTCCTCTCGCAGTCCCGCCCCTAACTGTGAGCAGAGCCGAGTCTAGCCGAAGTACACTCGGCTTTCTGTATCTCGGCTCCGCTCATAGTAGTTGATAATCTGCGCCAAATTTAAATCAGGCCAGGGCAAGGCTGCAAATGCAAAGGCACTGGGCAAGGCTACAGATGGACACTGGGCAAGGCTGCAGATGGACACTGGGCAAGGCTGCAAAGGCACTGGGCAAGGCTGCAGATGGACACTGAGCAAGGCTGCAATGATGGACAAGGCTGCAGATGGACACTGATAAGGCTGCATTGATGGGCATTTAAATGTAAGTTTTTTTCCTTACACTTCCCTCCTAAAAGTTTTTTTCCTTATAATTCCCTCCTAAACTTGGGGTGCGTGTTATACGCTGGCGCGTGTTATACGCCAATAAATACGGTATATCCTTATGGTACCTGTTGCCATTTGCTGCGTGCTATTTGTTACCAGTCTTGATACAATATCATCTGCCTGCCGTGATCTATGAAGTTATCTTTATAGTTACCTCAACTGTGACACAGAAATACATATGAGGGATATAAGAGTGTGACTACTGGAGACTCCAAAGCCTGTACTAACAAGTACCCAACCAATTGTGCCCCATGTGTGGTTGACAGTTCTCACAGATAGTCTAATTAGTGTCCTGTCTCCATACTAAAGGATCAAAGACATCAAGTATCACTACTAGCAACATTGCTTATAGAGCAGTGGTTCTCAACTCCAGTCCTCAGGACCCACTAACAGGCCAGATTTTAAGTATTACCTTGGGGAGATGCAGACTAGAATACTTCAATCCCTGAGCAACAAATGATATCACCTGTGATGTATTTCAGTTATCTTGCAAACCTGGCCTGTTAGTGGGCCCTGAGGACAGGAGTTGAGAACCACTGTTATAGAGTGATTCCATGACTGACTTTCATTGGTTCCCCTTTTCCTCCTCCTTCCCTACCTTGGGTTAGCCCATTGTAAATGACCTAATTATTGATTTTTACCAGGGAATATTTCTCTTCCCACCAAGCCTAATTTAATATTCCGATTGGAATAGTGTGCTTGCATGGGCTAATTCAGCACGTCCGGACGAGCACAGTGTCTATGTTGTGTTATTTGTGTGTCCTGTTTTGTGCATAACCCACAGCAAATCACCTTTTTGCCCGGTGTCTCTTTTTTGTTGGGTTTTTTATTACTATTGTACTTTTTCTAATAATCAATTGTTGATACATATTACATTTTGATATAGAAATAAATTCAATACTTTGAATAATTCCAGTTTGATCGTTAATTTTGTTGCCAGTAGTGACCCCTTCTCGCCTGTTTCCTAACAGGGTAACCCCTCCCCCTTTTTGACTAAGGTACTAAGGGCACCTGTAAAGTCACATATATTGAGATCTGAGTCATAAATAGAGTTGGAATACATTGTTCTTGTATTTTATGCAACAACTACATGAGCCAGTAGATGGCAGTGTTTATGGACTGTGCACTGTCCGTTCCATAGCGCTATCTACAGAATGTATAACAAATAGTAAGAAGAACCAATTTGGATGCCTCATTTTTATATAGTGACCAAATCTCAACCATTACACTGAATGTTCTCCGTTAGCACTTTATTTTGTAGAAAAGTCTGACAAACTTTTACAGTTGTAATTCTTTTAGGAAATCTTGTAGCGTTAGTATATCTGACCATTGACTTTAGAGCAGCCTTTCTTAACCAAGACTCTATGGAAACTCTAGGGTTCCCCAAGAAGTTACTAGACGTTACTTGAGCTTTTAGTAATTGCAATTGATTTCCCACCTGATGGTGCCTTTGTAGTTCTGACGCCAATGTCACTTGGCAAAGCTAGTAGAGCCTATCTCAAGCACTCATCCACTTAATGCAAATGATCTTTTTAGCTGTGTGTAATGTCGCGTACACACGTCCGTTTTTAATGTCATTTTTAAAACCAACGTTTTTCTCGTCGTTTTTTTTCTTGTTTCCTCTCAACCCTGTCTTGCGTACACACGATCATGAAAAAAAACGCTCGAGCAAAGCGCAGTGACGTACAACACGTACAACGGCACTATAAAGGGGAAGATCCGTTCGAATGGCGCCACCCTTCATGTTAGTAAAGTTTGTTGAGCGACGATTCGTGCTTTTCAGCCTCGTGCTTTTCAGCCTCGTGCTTTTCAGTCCGTTACAGCGTGACGAATGTGCTATTTCCATTACGAATGCTAGTTTTACCAGAACGAGCGCTTGATTCTGAGCATGCGCGTTTTTTTTCCCCTCGTAAAAGCATACACACTACCGTTTTTCACGTCGTTAAAAAAAAACGACATGAAAAACGACGTGAAAAAATAGAGCATGTTCGAATTTTTTTATCAATAACTCTTTTTATTGAAAGCCACATCGGACACAAATCAAATGCAATAGTTTTACAACCAACAGGATAATCGTTAACACGTCTGGGTATAGGGTCGTAACAGTTCCTGAGCATGTAATCACTGTATCTCTGCTATGTGCTGTATTATCCAATCCTATCTAGTTATCACAACAGGGACATGGTATGTCGTCAACCAAGTTTTCGAGCCAATATAGTTATTATGTACATTAGTGCGAGGATCCCAAAGGGGCTCCCATGAAGAGGATAATATAACAAGAGAAGAAAGAAAAGAAATAGAAGAATGAAAAAAAGGGGGGGGGGGAGGGGGCGAAAAGACAATAGAAGGGTGGGGGGTAGAGGGGGTGTGGGGGGGGGGGTGTCGTCAAGTTATACCTGGTTCCAAGTCACCGCGTTCCTCCCTTCGGTGCCAGAGCTCCCAAACCATGTTATGCGCGTCCAGGCGATCCTGAATTCTTGCGGTCATCCTCTCCATTACTTCTACATCTCTAATCCTGGCATACAGCGCTCCCTCCGGAGGAGGAGGGGAGCTGCGTTTCCAGTTTAGTGCCACTAAGCAGCGGGCTGCCGTAAGGACATGACTAGCTAGCTTCTTATGTGGGCGTGGGGCCTTCAGAGACATCAGTCCTAGTATGAAAAATTTAGGGGTCATGGGGACCTCCGTTTCAAGGAGTCGAATTAGTAGTTGGTGTACAGAAGCCCAGAAGGGGGCTATCAGTGGGCACTCCCAGTAGATATGATATAGAGTCCCCTTCGCCCCCATGCATCGCCAGCAGCGATCTGAGCTGGCCGGGTGAATGGCATGGAGAACATCAGGGGTCATGTACCAGAAGTACATTATTTTGTAAATATTTTCTTTATAGAGCGTACATAGCGATGTCTTGGACGCCTGGGTCCAAATGGCCCGCCATTGGTCCACGGGTATCTCCTCACCCAAAGCCTTTTCCCATTTAATCATATATCTGTGTTTGCCCATTGAATCAAGGGGCCTATCATTCAGTATTTTGTATATATCTGAGATCAGGCCTCTCTGAGCTGAGCCTGCCAGAATTAGGCGCTCAAAAGGGGTAGGTGGGGAGAAATGCAGGTTTGGAGCAAACGTTAGGGCATAGTGGCGGATTTGGAGATACCCGTAGAAAGCTTGTTTAGGGAGGTCATAGTGTGATTGCAAGTCCTCAAAAGAGCGTAGTTTACGGGTGCATGGGTCTATCAAGTTTCCAAAGTGAAAGAGGTCTCTCGTTGTCCAGGGGGAGGACATTTGGTGGGTTAAGCTATCTGGCATGTCGGGGTTACAGGCAAAGGAGGTCAGGAGCGAGCTGTCCGACGACAGTTTGTGTTGTCGTGTTAGTTTACGCCATAGCCTCCGGAGCTGTGCCATCGGGCCTAGCAATCGGGCAGGGTCCACCTCCGCGTTCGCGCTCCATAACAGGCTGTTTGGGTGTGTCGGGGCTAACCATAATTTCTCTATCTCTGTCCATTTATTATAAGAGCGGAGTGTGAACCAGGAAGTTATCGCTCTCAGTTGTGCCGCCTGGTAGTATTTTACCAGGTTAGGGAAGGCCAGGCCCCCGTCAGACCTAGCTGCTTGTAATACTGAACGTGGGATTCTGTGCCTCCCGTAGTTCCATGTAAATTGCAGTAGGTCCGCTTGTAAGTGTTTCAGTTGGCCGTAGGGAACAGGGATAGGTAGGGTCTGGAAGAGGTACAGTAATTTTGGGAGGATCGTCATTTTCACAGACGCGATCCTTCCAAGCAAGGAGATGTGATGTTTTTTCCATTGTTGGAGAAGGGTTCTGATATTGTGGAAAAGAGGAGGGAAATTCTCCCGGTAGAGGGTAGCGAATTGTGGGGTGATATTAATTCCCAGGTACTTTAGGGCGGTGGTTTTCCAGCTATAGGGGAAGTTGGCTTTCAGGTGTGCTACCTCCTCCCCCGGTGTGTTGATTGGGAGGGCCTCTGACTTAGATGTATTAATTTTATAACCCGATAGAACCCCGTATCGATCTAGTTCTGCGTGGAGATTTGGGAGGGAGGTTCTAGGTTGGGTTAATGAGAGAATAATGTCGTCTGCGAACAGGGAGATTTTAAACTCCCTGTCTCGTACCTTTATGCCCTTAATGTCCGGGTTATTACGGATTGTGGCTGCTAGGGGTTCCACACACAGTGCAAATAGCAGGGGTGAAAGCGGACACCCCTGTCTGGTGCCATTTCGCACCGGTAGCGGAGCTGACAGGGCGAAGGGGGTCCTGACCTGGGAGGAAGGGTCTAAGTATAGGTGCTGTATGGCTCTATAGAAGGGTCCCCTAAATCCCACGTGGCGGAGTGTGGCGAACAGGAAGGGCCACCCCAGGCGGTCGAACGCCTTTTCTGCGTCTAAACTCAGCAACAGGGCTTGTGTGCGTTCCCTGTTCGCCACCTCCACCAAGTCTATGATCTTCCTGGTGTTGTCTCCTGCCTGGCGAAGGGGGACGAAGCCCACCTGATCCTTATGGATCAGGGAGGGTAAGACCGTGTTCAGGCGTATAGACAAGAGTTTAGTGAATATTTTTAAGTCCGAGTTAAGCAGGGCAATTGGCCTATAGTTAGCGCAGATGGAGGGGTCCTTCCCGGGCTTGGGGATCACTGTGATAAAGGAGCTCTGCATATCCCTCGGGATCGGGGTGTCATGTAGGAAAGCATTAAAGAGTCTGCCCATGGAGGGGAGCAGGAGTGGGAGGAATTCCTTGTAGTACTCATAAGGAAAGCCATCTGGGCCTGGGGCTTTACAGTTGGGTAGGGATTTGACTGTCTGTTCTATTTCCTCATGTGTTATCGGGGCGTTCAGGGAGTCCAGATCTGTAGAACGGAGTTGCGATATTCCACTACAGTCCAGGTATTGCTGGATACGTTTGGCCGTTTCGGGCTTGGGGGGTTTGCGGGAATATCAGGATTGTTGTACAGGGCCTCGTAGAATTCCGCAAAGGATTGTGCTATGTCCGTGGGGTGGGAAACCAGGGTGCCCGAACCGTTTTGGATCTGATGTGGGGTCGAAGCCTGGGTGCTGTCACTGAGCTTCCGAGCTAGCAGTGTATGGGCTTTGTTACCCTTGTCGTAAAACTTCTGTTTTAGTTTGATTAGGGCTTTCTCAACTCGGCCCAGGGCCAGGTCACCTAAGGTTGCTCTAAGGGAAGTCATTTTTTTTAGGAGAGTCAGAGTGGGGTTGGATTGGAGTTGTTTTTCAAGGGTTCTAAGCTCTTTTTCTGTCTGGGTCTGCAAGGCCTGCGCGTCCCGCTTCATGGCAGAGGAGAGGGCCATACATCTGCCCCTCATCACCGCCTTGTGGGCTTCCCATAGAGTGGATGCGGTTACATCCCCCGTATTGTTTTCTGCCAGATAATGTTGTAGTGTGGAGGACAGTTCCATTTTCGAGGGGAGGTGTTGCAGCAGGAATGTGTTTAGTCGCCAGGTGCATGGTCCTCGCGTCGGGGTGCCTATGTCTAGGGTCAGCACCACCGGGGCGTGATCCGACCACGAGATTGGCAGAATCTGTGCGGTTCGGGCCACGCGTAGGGTGGCATTATTAACAAAGACGTAGTCTATGCGGGAGTGCGTTCGGTGTGGGGCAGAATAGAAAGTGTACTGTCGGTCACCAGGGTGGAGGGCCCGCCAGGCGTCAAAGAGGGCGTACCTTCTGGTTATTTGGCGGAAGAGCCTCGAGTCTCTAAGTGCTCGAGCAGTAGGCGCCCTGGGGCCCAGTCCCTGGCGATCCGCCAGCTCCGAATGGGTTAGGTTAAAGTCCCCCCCCACCACTAATAGTCCATGGTCTGAGCGGAAAAGGCGAGCTAGTGCTCTATTAAGGAATCCCGTCTGCCTGACATTTGGGACATAAACTACGCAGAACGTGATTTCCCTGTCCAGCCACAGGCCCCGGAGGATAAGGAAATGGCCCTGAGGATCACTATAGTGGGACGAGTACTTGAAGGGGGACCCCTGCTTAATCAGGATGGCCACACCCGCTCTCTTGTGGGGCCCTGAGGATAAATAGACCTGTGGGTAATACCTGGAGGCGAACGCGAAGGTGCCCTCCTTGTCAAAGTGGGTTTCCTGTACCATGACAACACTCGCCCCCGACTGCCTAAACTCCCTCAACGCCAGATGTCTCTTACGATTAGAGTTCAGGCCGTGGACATTTAAAGATAATATTTTAGCCATGAGTGTTCGGGTGGGGAGTGTATATACTCATCTGGTGGTGGCGGAGATGGTCCGGACCGGCATGGCTGGGAGCCGGTTTTGCGCTGGAGGAAATCCGGGGGTCCCGGTGGTGGAGCCAGGTGACGACAAAGGAAGGGAGGGGGTTAAGAATAGCTAAGAAAGAGAGAAGAGTAGTTAGTGCAACAAATCTATGTATGAACACAAAAAACAACATTATCAGACCTAAGGGGACCAGCCGGCCCAGGTCCAAAAGGCTTCCCGTGGGCCCCCCCGCCCCCACCTCATGAGGGTGAGCCAGGGGGCCCCAGGGGAACCCAAAGTCCAACATGCAAGACATTGTAAACCCGCTTGCTCTGGTAGTCCAGTATTCCAAAAAAGGAAATAAAAAATAAAAAAAAGGGGGGGGGAGGCAGGGGTAACTCGGACAGTCTCTCTCCAAAGTCTCTTCCGAGACTCGCCCATAGTGTTTATCTGGGTATAGCTAGGGTGCCAAAGGTGGGTCAGTGAACAGCCTGATGCCAGGGATGCTCCACCTGGATGGGCAAAAAAGAAAAAAAAAACGAGGAGAAAGAAAAGGGGGTGAAGGAACGGTCCTTCACGCATGCTATGAGGTAGTGGGGTGACTTGCTCATGATCTTCGCTGGTGTGATCCCCGGCCCCTTTGGGATCTCTCCGGTCCTCTGGAGCGCTTAGGTGGAGGGACCGTCTGCCAGACTGTGGGCGGTGGGGGCGGGGTGGCTATGAGATCCCACTCGGGAAGCTGGGGTACTCTAAGTTCCAGGGTGTTGCAAAAAGGGTCGAGGTCCTCCGGGTATCTCAGGGTCGCCGTCTTGCCCTGACGTTTGGCTGTGAGGCTGAAGGGGAATCCCCATCGGTAAGGAATGTTCTCTTCCTGGAGCATTCGCAGCAGTGGTTGGAGAAGCCGTCTTTTTTGCAAAGTGATCCAGGACAAGTCCGGGAATAGTTGGATGTGGTGGTCTCCTAGGGTTACTTTGCGTGCTAGGCGGGCTTGCCTCATGATATCTTCTTTCAGAGGGTACGATGATAGCCTGCAAATAATATCTCGGGGTCTGGCCGCGGTGCCCTTGGGCCGTAATGCTCGGTGTGCTCTATCCATTTCGATAGTGTGGTTTGGGGCCGCCCCAATAAGGTCATTAAAGAGAGTTTGTAGCGTATTCTGGACATCTTCCGGGCCCTCTGCTTCTGGGACCCCCCGGACACGGATATTGTTCCTGCGCCCCCTGTTGTCCAGGTCCTCTACGTGGCGCTGCATGTCTCGGAGGAGGGTGCGGTGTTCAGACCCCTGAACTTGGGTTCTATGTATTGCAATTTTGGTTTCCTGGATTTCCTCCTCAGCCATCTCCACCCTGTCTGCTAAGTGTTTGAGTCCCGATTGGAGGGCTTGAATCTCCGATCTGCAAGTGGACTTCACTTCCTCGACAAGTTGTCTGAAATCATTCTTAGTCGGCATTGCTTGGAGATATGCCTGCCACGGCGGGGGTATCTGGGGGGGGTACTCCTGTCCCAGTGCCCTGGGGCAGTTGTCCGGCTGATCATGGGGATAGTGGGGGTATAGGCTAGCTCCCCAGAGGGGATTTGGTGAGGTATGATGGGCCCCCTGGTATTCCCACGGGTCACTCCAGTCCGGGCTTTGCGAGGGTGGGAGATTCCTGGCAGGGGACTTCGGGGAGTGAGGAGGGAGAGGGGGGCTTGCTGCCTGGGCATAGGAGAGGGCTGGTGCTGCGTGTGGGCCCTGTAAAAGAGGGGCCCTCGACCTGGATTGCCTCTGTGTCCTGGGTGATAGGGGGTCCGGTACGGTGGTCTCAGTGGGGTTACATGTTAGGGATGGATGGTCCTCTCCCCCTCCAGCATAGGGCTGCGAGCTGGCTGCTGTGTCCGTTAGGCCCGGATCTGAGGCGGTACGGAGCAGCTGCGGGAAGGCCCCAGAGCACTGGGTGTATGGCTGAGGCCTCGTGGGGAGTCCCAAGATGGCCGCCGGGGATGAGGGGCGGCTGGCTGCGGAATGTAGCGTTGGCCCGAGGGGGGGACTCACTGCTCCTTGGACCCGGGGTGGCTCCCTGGTCATCTGCTGTGAGGTGCCTGGGCCCAGGGGATCCCGTTGTTGCTGGGAGGCCGGGATGGAGTTCGGATGGAGGGCTGCGGCCTGCTCCATGGCGCCGGCCGGCGCCATCTTGATCATCCTGCTCGGTGGGAGGTCAGGTTGACTGAAGTAGTCCCGGAGGTCGGACGACGAACCTGGGGGGGGTTGCGAGGACCCCCGAGGCTTCGTAGAGCGGGTCGTTCTGGATCCACCCATTTTGGAGAGGTATGGCACCCTTTTTTTGATCTTTAGCTGCGGGCTGAGAGAGAGCTGCAAAGCTATGCTGCCATTCAGGTCAGGTTCCGGCCACGCCCCCCATTCGAAATTTTTAATGGCCGTTTTTCACGTTGTTAAAAATGCTCTGGAGCCTACACACGATCGGTTTTAATGCCCATTTTTAAAAATGGCATTTTTAACGTCATGAAAAACGATCGTGTGTACGCGGCATCAGGGGGCATTCTTCCCAATGACCATTAATAGTAGAGGGCACTATACTACAGTACTATGAATGTAGTATACGTTCTTTTCACCGACCACCTGTATAAGGATGTTTTTCTCTCTCTGAATGTTGTCTGCAAGAGAGTCCATCTCTCACTGACCACCAATATAAGAGACAACTTCACTGATTATCAATGTAAAGGGACACAATTTGCATAATTGCCATCTCTTTTCTGGTCGTTTTAATAAAATTTCATGATTATTACTGAAAATATTTTGGCATATAGAACAGAGGGTATTAAAATTAAAAAATAATTTGCTCTGGGTGTCCATGCACTATACAATTATATCTAGAACTTACTGATCACACTTTTGTACCTTAAGCAGTAAATATAATCAATTTTGGCAGGAGCCCCGGAAATCTGAAAATAATTTCAAGTGTTCCTCCATAGCTGCTCATACAAAGTAGCAGTTAGAGGGTTGCGGCAAACCATTTAACACTGACAGGTGTGCATACAATGGTCAGCTTTTTTAATTCATGTAAAACTTTTATCCCAAAATGAGAAAACTGTTGTATCTGCTTATAAAGTGTTATGCCCCATACACACGATCGTTTTTCATGCCGTTAAAAATGCCATTTTAAAAAATGGCCATTAAAAATGATCGTGTGTATGCTCCAGAGCATTTTTTAACGACGTGAAAAACGGCCATTAAAAATTTCCAACATGCTCTCTTTTTTCACGTCGTTTTTCATGTCGTTTTTTTTAACAACGTGAAAAACGATAGTGTGTATGCTTTAATGACGAGAAAAAAAACGCGCATGCTCAGAATCAAGTATGAGACGGGAGCGCTCGTTTTGGTAAAGCTAGCGTTGGAAATAGATAAGGCACATTCGTCACGGTTGAATTAATAGCATCGTTTTAATGCTGCGCATTCCGTTCTTCTTTTGAGAATGCTTCAACAATTGCCTTCTTTTGATAATGACATTGAGAGTTATGCCAAACTTGTTTCTAAAGTAATTCCTAATTGTTTTAATGATAGAAAAATATTATTTTCAAGCCACATCTCCCTCATGAATTCATAAATAAATGTAAAGATCATTTTTTTTTGTTTTTGTTCTTTTTGCTGTTTATTTTAGTAATTAAGTTAGCTTCTTACTTTTTTTGGGCCTTTTTGTTTTTGTCCTTAAATAATTTTTGTGTAAAGTTCCCACACCAACCTTCAAAATTTGTCTCATTTTGCCTCAAGGAGGTTTGTGTCCCTTGTTAATAACAATAATATTATTTGAAATGTCCCTGCCTGCTCCCTAGCAAACTCTCTTTTGAACTACAAATCACATAGTCAAGTATTTTAAGCCAAAAAAAAGTATCCTTTATTTAGGAACATAACAAATTAAAGGGGATGGCAGCACTGGAGAGCCTGCTTGCATTTGTGCATCCCTTGGACCCCACAACAACCATCCAAGATGTGAAAACCAAACTAGTGATGGAAAGAAATCAAAAAGGAGCCCAATCTTGGCTTGAACTCCCAGAGGTCAGGAACCGCAGCAGATAAGTCATATATGTCCCCAGTCTGTGGTACTACAGCAGGCATTATTTTTTCCTCTTCCTTGTAGCCTTCTCTGCAGCCTTCTCTGCAGCCTTGGTTGGTTTCTTCCTCGGAGGCTGGGGATCAGGAGGAGAGGTTGTGGCAGGAGGAGTAGTAGGAGGAGGAGGAGGAGGTGGAGGAGTAGGGACAACCTCCGTGATGTCGGTGAACTTGGTGAGTTCACCGAGCAATCCCTTGTTAATTACCTTCAGGAGAAGGGTCTCACTGTAGAGCTTTTGCCGCAGGTCCATTTGGCCTAGCTTATGGGCCAGGACTGCGGCAAAGCCCTCCTCAGCAGAGGGTGCCTCTCTGAGGGCCGCAGTAGCCTCTTTGATGAAGGCTCTTGTTTCCTCCTCCACCTGCCTACCTCTCCTTGGCCCTCATGGTTTCATTATCAGGGGAGGCATCTGGGCTCTTGTGATGGGCCCAGCCTCCTCCTGGGTGCCACTTGGCCCTGCCTCCTCCTGGTCCCCAACATCACCCTCTTCCTGGCTCTGCTCTGGCTGTAAAAAAAGAAAGGGACTTTATTATTTTTTTGCCACCATGAATCACACACATTGTTCACCTCCAGACATTTTTGAATTGAATCTGAAAATTTTGAAAAGTCTCACAGATTCCGCCTCCTGATATTGTTGCCTTGTCCACATCAAAATTGACCACTACTGTATCTTGGTCTTTAAATCCTTTTTTTTTTCGAACATTAAATACCTAACAATACTAACATCAATTAAAATTCATCACTTTTGTAACATATAAATGGAGATATCAATACTTTACCTGGCTCCATATATCCAAATCTGCCTCCTCAAGGGCCTGATCTTGATCCTCAGAGGAAGCCAGAGCAGGGTTGCCAGGAAGGCTGGAGGGCTGGCTGCAAGGAAGGCTGGAGGTTTGGCTACAAGGAAGGCTGGATTGACCTCTGGGGGGAAGGGTGGAGAGAGATTCCCACACTTCCAGCTGGTCATCCAGAAAAGATAGCTTGCTGTAGTACCACAGACTGGGTTTATAAACCTTATCTGCTGCAGCACCTGACCTCTGGGACTTCAGGACCATATTCCTCTGGGTCCTGTATGTCCCCCTGATGGTAGCAATTTTGGTTTTCACATCTTGGAGAGTTGTTGTGGGTAACTGGGTTTGGACAAATGCAAGCAGGCTCTCCAGTGCTGCTGTCCTGGCCGTTTTGTTTTTATTGGACCCACTTTTGGTCTGCCACAGGATAGGGAGTTCGTTCCATTTTTCAATGAACTCCCCCATGAACTCAGGGTTTTTGAATGTATTCATTCTCTCTGTAAAATCAAGAACCCAGAAAAGACATATGTTTCAGGCAACATTCATCAAATCAGCATTTTGGACAGATCTAAAAGCCCCAAATCTCCTCCTCTGCGGAAACCCAAATCCTTAAAATGTTATGTACCTTGGTCAACACGTTTGTTGCGAACTCCCTCTCCCGCCAAATGAACGTATTTTCGACACATGGACCTGCACTTGATATACACTGCGCATGCGTGAAACTCCGCACGCTTTCCCCGCCCCTGACATTCGATATTGTACTTTGCCCGCCCCTTCTCGCTCGTCGTAGTGCTTAGCAAGATGGCGGAGACACAGGTGGCTGAGATTACCTAAGCCTCCTTTCCCAGACGACGCCTCTTACGGGGAAACGCCGCGTAGGGTGGAGCTCAGGACTCTGACGTCACCACGCCCCCAGCTGACTGGCTGCCGCCACAGCGGGGTTTTAGTGCTCTTTTGAAAATTTTGTTTTTTCTCCATATGGATGTCAGTTTACCCGTTTTAAGAATAAAGGGTACTTCGTTTTTTACATGCTGCACCATGAAGTCTTCTTATTTTCTCTTCTAAATTGGTATCCTTTACATCGTATGAGCGTGTCTGCAGTCTCAAGGCAAACCAGGAGTCGGAGTTTCAACGAGTGGAGTGAGGACACAGAGGACTGCATCGCTGACATCTTATTTGGTGTAGTTGCTGAGCCCTTTTGGTCCCTGTAATAGGGACCCACCTGGTCTGGTAAGCCTCCTGTCTATACATTTTGACTGAAGTATATTCCAACTTTTTGCAGATTTGTCATCACGCTGATACATGCTGGCTGGCTCTGCATCATCTATGGACTTTTCCTTTGTTTATCTGTATATGGTTTTATCGCTTCTCCTACTGCCGTGAGAATCAGGCAGTTGAAGCTTATGGACTTTCTTGGTCTGTTTATAAACCCACTCAGTAGGGAATAATTTTTTGTTTAATATTTTTTTATATATACCAAACAATATTAATTTTTTTTGTGTGTTAGTTCATACATATACCACTTTTTGGCACGTTGGTCGCCACTTATACGGTTGCGCATTTATTATTTATTTTAAAATGTTATGTACCTTGGTCAACACGTTCGTTGCGAACTCCCTCTCCCGCCAAATGAACGTATTTCGACACATGGATCTGCACTTGATATACACTGCGCATGCGTGAAACTCTGCACGCTTTCCCCGCCCCTGACATTCGATATTGTACTTTGCCCGCCCCTTCTCGCTCGTCGTAGTGCTTAGCAAGATGGCGGAGACACAGGTGGCTGAGATTACCTCTACAGAGGATGAAATTCCTGAGGAGCCCAAATCCCGATCCAGGAGATATAAGGCATCCAACATGTCATTCGAGGAAATGGTGGAGATGATCGCCATTTTGAAGAGGGAGGATTATGATGCCAAGCATGGGCCGTATAAAAGGCCTAATCTGTTCAAGACAAAAATTATGAGCAAAGTGGTCAAAAGTCTTCACCAAAAATTTGGGGTGTGCAGAACAAAGGAACAGCTCAGAAAACGATGGTCTGATCTGAAGTTGCGGGAGCCCGACCAATACAAACGAATCCAGAAAGTTATACGAAAAAGTAAGTTTTTTTTTGGTATTTTCCCTGCTAGAGATTATTACTTGTATTATGTCGTGTATTTTTGTCTTTGATATAGTACAGTGAAAGATACCATCTTTCAGGTTCGTCCGCAAAGTAAACGGACGTATTAAACCTCTTTCTCCGTACAGTTCATCAAACGATGTTTTTGGATCATCCAGTGTGAACACCCATTTATTTAATTTTATTTGGGGTAGCAAATTTGGTAAACAATTATTTTTGGGGCTCAAATCCAAAGGACAATTTTTATTAAAAAAAAGGATATGCATGGTAATGTTAAGGGAGAGAATGCTCAGCAGCTGATGAAACATCTGAACGCAGTAGTACAAATGTGGACCAAAAGCCCCAAAGTTTGAGGGTGTCACACACAGGTGATCCTGTGTATATACTTTGGGGTGTTACAATGTCTCAAACTTTGGTTAAAAAAGTATATGCTATGTTTTTGGCTATGTATCCAATCATGTGTTCCGGTTGTCACTGGGGGTACATTGAAAAATGGACCACACTTCAAAATAATGTTTCCAAATTATTTGTTCATGGTTTAGTTTTCTCCAAAAAATCTTCGTTACTAATGAAACTATACCTTTTCTTGCAATCTCCATAGGGCTTCAAAAAGCTACGTCAGATGAGCCTCTAAATCCAACACCTTCAACAATACCCCCAGACCCACATGATGGAGAGGAACGTGAGGTTGTGGAAGTGGAAAGTGGCACCTCAACAGGTCAGTGTCAAACCAGACACATGCAGGTTAATAGATGTAGGCCTACATATTCAATACTACATGTTTTTTTTTTAATGTAGGTGCAGTTCTGGCCGAAGACCCCAAAAATTTTACACATCACAGTGCCCAGATCCTGATCCAATACCTGATGGTCTGCTGTCGTGACCTTAAAAAATTAAAGGGAGACTTGATAGAGATCAGGGAAAATACCAAGCGGGTGGAGGAAAGGCTACAAAAGATCATGGCTGTGCTTGGGCGTGTCTAATGTTTTTTAGAAAAATAACGTTGAACTTGCTGTGTTTTGGCAGGTATGTTTTTCATTGAACCTTTTAGGACTAGTACATGTTTATTTTTTCACTATATTTTTAAAGATCTTTTCTTTTTCGTACATCACGGGACACAGAGCGACTTAGTCATTACTAATGGGTTATATAGTTTACCTTCAGGTGCTGGCACTGGCAACTTCCAAACCGGAAGTACCCTCCCCTATATAAGCCCCTCCCATCCGGGAGCACCTCAGTTTTTTGCCAGTGTCTAAGGTGTTGGCCAAAGAGTAACATGTGTTTTCACTGGGCTTGCGTACAGGTTCTTTTGGGCCTTAGTAAGCTGTTCCGGATCCCACCAAAAAAGCTTCATAGCTAAACGGTCGGTACCCGGGCCTTGCAGCAGAAGAGCAAGGTTTTGCCTGTAATGCCTCTCTTAGGAGGGCTGGACCCTGGGATCCAGAGCTCTGGTCATACCCACGACCAAGATGTTGTCTGTGCAGGGTGCTATACAGGTCCAGGGGAGTGGAATCCTTGGGAACCCGGTCCCTGAAGGTTTAATTACAATGCCTGCCGTGATAGGTGAAGTTTGGGCTTCTGTGGACCAAACAGAGTCCTGCGGCGGGGAACAGGTAAGTGGGGGCCCCCAGGAACTTGGTTCTATTGGGGGACCCCCAAGCCTAATTTGTCTTTCTGTCTGTTACCTAACGGTATTCCCGCTAATATCTGTGTATGCCTGTAACTACTGAAAATGTAAAATTTTAATAGTAGTCAAGGAAAAAAAAAAAAAAAAAAGGACCGCGGTACCTGTGTTAAACCACTAGAGGCCGCTGTGGTCCATTTTTCTTGTCATGTGGATCTTTGGTTTCAAAAGATCCAGGCAGTTGGTAAGTTTCTCTGTGGGAATCCACTTCCTCTGCCCTGTTGCTGCGCTCATCCACCGCACAGGCCCTCCGGCAAAAAGGGCCCTGGCTCCTAGTCCCTGTTTGATTTTCGAAAAGGGCGCCAATGGTGCACGGGCGCGCGCGCGGGCTCGTGCACGCACCTCCTATGAAAAAAAAAGGGGCGGGGTGGGTGGATGACGCTCGATGCGCGCCACGGCGCTTCTGCGCATGTGCAGGCGTCCCAGCTTGTATAAAGACACAGTACAAGTGTCAGCTGGATGCAAACAGAGCTAGCAACAAACAGTGGCACACAGAGGCGGTTGATGCAGGCATCCCCATAGAAAGGCACTTTAGTGGACACCAGCTGGTATATAGCAGCAACTGTGTTAGACTATTACCAGCAAAATTGGTGTATGACGACCGGAATACCTCAGCTTTGTGCTTATAGGATATGTCGTCCAGACGCTCTGGAAATAGATCTTCCAAGAAGCTAAAGGGGTCTCCGTCGGGCTCTGAGGATTTTGGGCATGCTGTACTGCGCCAATCTCCCCTGAAATTTCAGAGGTCAGTAGCCGTAGGAACCCCGCAGGAGTACCTGGTACTGCGGCTGTCCCCAGTCCACCTGCTCCTGTATATATAACAGAGGAGGTTTTATCCTCAACTCTGGGAGGATTGGAAGAGAGATTAACAGCATTGATCGCTGCTTCCCTGTCACAGGAAAAGCGCGTCCGATCTCCGTCTCCTCCTGCAGGGTGCCTGTTAGTGGAGAAACAGTCCCAGAGATCGACCTACCTGAAGGGGATCAGGTGAGGTTGATAAAGTTATAGAGGAATCAACAGTGGAAGAACCTTTCTCAGCATCTCAGGCTGAAAGATTATGGGTTCAGTCTCTGACTAACATGGTCCGAGCAGCATTTTAAATGCCTCTGGCGGAACCATCAACCACTACTGTCTCCTCGCTGGGGTCGCTGAAAGCTCCCCAGACTGTCTGTTCCTTCCCAATCCACCCTTTATTGGAAGGGTTTATTTACCAGGATTGGGAGCATCCTGTAAAATATTTACTCCCCCCAAGAGATTTCCAGTGATCTATCCCATGGAGGATAAGTTCATAAAAAAAAAAATGGAGGGTCCCTACAGTGGACACAGCCATCTCTTGTGTAAATAAATCACTGACATGTCCAGTAGATAATGTTCCAATGTTCAAGGACCCAATAGATAAAAAATTGGAGTCTTTACTAAAATCTGCTTTCTCTACAGCAAGCATGGTGACACAACCTGCAGTAGCAGCGATTGGAGTCTGCCAAGCAATGAAAGATCAGTTGAAACAAGTCTTAAGAGACTTACCAGATCAGCAGGCTCTTGCCCTAGCTGACCTACCTAGAGCCTTGTGTTGCGGTGGACGCCATAAAGGATACAATCCAACAGGCATCCCGCTTTACGCTGTCTGTAGACATATGCGTAGGCTTCTATGGCTCAAAAACTGGTCTGCTGAAGCTCCCTGTAAGAAATTGCTGATTAGCTTCCCATTTCATGGAGAACGCTTATCTGGAGATGATCTGGACAAATATATCCAGAAAACTTCTGCCGGTAAAAGTACAATCTTGCCGGTTAAGAACAAGGGTAGAAGTCCTTCTTTTAAGAGGCCTACTTCTCCAGTCCCCGGCACATCGGCTGTGAAACAGTTCCGACGGCCTCCGCGGTCAAATCCAGGGGGCAGAAATCAGGGACAATCACAGGGTAACAAGAAACCCTGGGTCAAGAGAGGTACAAAACCTCCCCCCAAGTCATGAAGGGTTGCCCCCACTCAATCGGGTGAGGGGAAGACTTCAGTTGTTCACAGAGACCTGGCGGGACACCATCAGAGATGGGTGATCTCCGCAGTAAGTCTGGGATACAGGCTGGAGTTAAAAGACATTCCTCCTGCCCATTTTATAAGGTCAAACGTGCCAAGCGATCCCCAGAAGAGTGGATCCCTCCTTCTGGCACTAGAGCAACTATTGCCCCAAGGGTAATCATGAAGGTTCCCTTGGAAGAAAACGGGTTCGGGTTTTACTCGAACCTTGTCACAGTCCCCAAACCAAATGGGGACATGAGGCCCATATTAAATATAAAAGGGCTAAACAAGTTCCTACATATCAGGACTTTTTCGGATGGAGTCGATCCGATCGGTGGCCACCGCCTTACAAGGGCAGGAATGGTTAGCCTCGATCGACATAAGGGATGCTTATTTGCATATTCCCATCTGTCCGGCCCACCAGAAATTTCTACGCTTTGCAGTAGAAGGGCGCCATTTTCAGTTCAGAGCCTTACCTTTCGGTCTGGCCACAGCACCACGAGTGTTCACAAAAATTCTGGCCCTACGATTGGCCAAACTAGGAACACAAGGTGTAACGATAATGGCATATCTAGACGACTTGTTGCTGATAGACCACTCAGTGAAAAAAACTAGAAGTGGTCGTTCACAAGATAATCAAGTATCTGGAATCTCACGGTTGCATTATCAACCGAGACAAGTCAGCCCTAAAACCAGTCAAAAGCCTGGAATACTTGGGGGCTAAGACTGGATTCAAATCAGAGAAAGATTTTCTTACCTCCAGAGAAGGTGTCGTCTTTGAAAGATTTGACCCACTTAGTGGGTACAAAAAAGAAAAACCATCCATACGCCTGTGTATAAGGCTGCTGGGAAAAATGGTGGCTTCATTCGAAGCAGTACCCTACGGTCAATTCCATTCAAGGAACTTGCAGAGGGCCATACTGTCAGCCTGGAACAAAAAAGTTCAGGCTTTAGACTTACCAATGTCCCTGTCCCCTTCCGTTCGCAAGAGCCTCCATTGGTGGTTGGTGCCAGAATCTGGAAAAAGGGAAACCCTTCAGTCCGGTTTCTTGGAAGGTGGTCACTACAGATGCCAGCCTCATAGGCTGGGGGGGCAGTACTGGAGCAATGGTCTCTCTAGGGCAAGTGGTCAGAAGCAGAGAAGGCCCTGCCCACCAATCTCTTAGAGATACGAGCAGCCCGGTATGCCCTAGTAGCATGGACATCCAAACTCCAAGGGCCACCTGTCAGAATTCAATCAGACAATGCCACAGCAGGGGCATATATCAATCACCAGGGTGGCACCAGGAGTCGTGCAGCCCAGAGGGAAGCGAATTGCATCCTGGAATGGGCAGAAAGGTATGTCACAGCCATATCCGCGGTTTTCATCCCAGGAGTGGAAAATTGGAGAGCGGACTTTTTAAGTCGCCAGCAATTATGCCCGGGGAATGGTCTCTTCACCCCGAGGTTTTCCAGGCAATATGCCAGCGGTGGGGAACACCGGATGTAGATCTGCTAGCATCCAGATTCAACGCAAAGGTGGACAGATTTGTGTCTCGCACAAAGGATCCCCTAGCTTGTGGTTCGAATGCCCTAGTGTTCCCTTGGGATCAGTTCAAGCTGATATATGCATTCCCACCGCGATTAATCCGCAGAATCAGGGTAGAAAAGAAACCAGTGATTCTGGTGGCTCCAGCGTGGCCCCGAAGGGCATGGTACGCGAAGATTGTAAAAATGTCAGTGGGAAGTCCTTGGACCCTCCCACATCATCCGGACCTGCTTTCGCAAGGACCGATATACTACCCTTCCTTACCAGCCCTAGGTTTGACGGCCTGGCTATTGAAGCCCACATTCTAAAAAAGAGAGGGCTCTCTAATCCTGTGGTATCTACCATGATCAATGCCAGGAAGCCGGTATCCAGGCAGATCTATTATAGGATCTAGAAGGCGTACATCACGTGGTGTGAGGCCAGGAAATGGCATCCACGTAAGTACGTAATAGGTAGGATTCTGGACTTCCTACAGTGGGCTGTACATAGGAAGCTGGCCTTGAGTACTATCAAGGGTCAGACGGCCTTGTCAATATTTTTTTCAAAGGCCCTTGGCTTTGCATTCATTAGTCAAAGCTTTCATACAAGGAGTGATGCGTATTAGCCCTCCGGTTAGTATTCCCATATGTCCATGGGACTTAAACCTGGTTCTGTCGGTTCTACAGAAACAACCATTTGAACCATTGTGGCACATTTCCTTGGTTCTTTTCACCAGGAAATGGATTTTCTTAGTAGCCATTTGTTCGGCTAAAAGAGTATCGGAATTAGCCGCCTTGTCCTGTAAGGAGCCATATCTGGTTATCCATAAGGACAGAGTAGTATTACGTCCTCATCCAGCCTTCTTCCTAAGGTGGTATCGAGGTTCCATTTGAACCAAGATGTGGTTCTTCCTTCCTTTTTCCCCAAACCTAGTTCGGTAGAGGAAAAGTTATTGCATTCTTTGGATGTAGTAAGAGCAGTTAAAGCTTATCTTAAAGCCACTGCTCAGATTCGTAGAACGGATACTTTGTTTGTTCTGCCGGAAGGCCCCAGAAAGGGTCAGGCAGCATCAAAAATCTACTTTAGCAAAGTGGATTCGACAGGTCATAATACAAGCCTATGGCTTGAAAAGGAGACTGCCTCCGTTCAAAGTTAGGGCGCACTCCACAAGAGCAGTTGGAACTTCATGGGCAGTGCATCACCAAGCCTCCCTGGCTCAAGTCTGTAAGGCCACAACATGGTCCTTAGTACACACGTTTACTAGATTCTACCAGGTAGACGTCAGAAGTCAGGAGGATGTCGCCTTTGGGCGCAGTGTGTTGCAGGCCGCAAAAGAGCCTCATGCCTGATGGCGCCCAGCTTATGTATAGTGTATCCCTCCCCTCATTGGGCATTGCTTTGGGACGTCCCATTAGTAATGACTAAGTCGCTCTGTGTCCCGTGATGTACGAAAAAGAAAAAGGGATTTTTATAACAGCTTACCTGTAAAATCCTTTTCTTGGAGTACATCACGGGACACAGAGCTCCCACCCCTCTTTTTGGGACACTTATTGCTTTGCTACAAAACTGAGGTGCTCCCGGATGGGAGGGGCTTATATAGGGGAGGGTACTTCCGTTTGGAAGTTGCCAGTGCCAGCACCTGAAGGTAAACTATATAACCCATTAGTAATGACTAAGTCGCTCTGTGTCCCGTGATGTACTCCAAGAAAAGGATTTTACAGGTAAGCTGTTATAAAAATCCCTTTTTTTGTATGCATGGCTGTTCATGCGTTTTAACAAGCAAAAAATGTTTGGGACATCTACATTTAAAAGGAATTGTCCAAAACAAAAATAAAAAATTGTATTTTGTTATCAAGAAGTTGTGGCTTCATTATGTAAATGTTGTGCAAAGTGAACTAATCAATGTTTTGTGTTTACACTGACAATGAAGGCTAATTAAGAATGCACAATACACATGGCAATACAAGTGCACTAGGTAAACCTACGAGAAACATAAACCATTATTAAATTAAAACACCAAACCAATCTTTGAGAAAAATAAAGTTTTATTTTTCTAAATTAAAAGGTTAAAAGTCAGCAGGCATTTCAATGGCCCCCCTACCCACAAAATAATCCACATATTTGTCACGGACCTCACGTCCGGTTTGGGGGGCCAAGCCTGGACGGCCAGCTTCCAGGGCTACAAGATGTTCTGCTTTCATTAATGAGGCCTCAGGCCCAGTCAAAGTCAGATAATTTGTGGAATGCACCCGGAGATAATTATGTAGCACACAGCAAGCCATTACAACATGGTTCCATTTGTAAGGGGCAAGGTGGATGGAGGTGAGGAACAGGTGGAAGCGGCTGGCCATGATGCCAAAGGCATTTTCAACCACCCTTCTTGCTCTGGCCAGCCGATAGTTGTACACCCTCCTCTCAGGGGTGAGGGTGCGTTGCGGGAATGGCCTCATCAAATGGGGACCCAGGCCAAACGCCTCATCCGCCACAAACACAAATGGGAGTCCCTCCACATTCTGCTCCGCTGGTGGCAAGGCCAGCTGATCCAAAAGGAGCCGTTCCCCAAACTCCGTCTGTGCAAAAACTCCTCCATCAGACATCCTGCCATTCTTGCCAACGTCCACATAGAGGAATTCGTAGGTGGCCGACACCACTGCCATCATCACGATACTGTGGAACCCCTTATAATTGTAATAAAAGGATCCCGAATGGGGTGGTGGGACGACCCGAACATGTTTGCCGTCGATGGCCCCTCCACAGTTTGGAAAGTTCCATCGTTGAGCAAACTCCGATGCCACATTCTGCCATTCATGTGGCGTAGAAGGGAACTGTGGAATGAAATAAAAAATAAATTAATACTTTGAGACAGAAACATTGAAAGCAGATTTAAGAAATGGCCAACGGCCAACATTGGGAGAAACCGAAAAATTAAAACTTTATTAGTAAGCAACAACAAACCAAACAAAAACCACAAAATAAAATGGGGGGGGGGTTGAAGATGAGTTGGGGAGATCACAAATGAAGGCTGTAGCACTCTGTATGAATTAGTGAAAAATGTAACATTCCCAGACAATCTTTAGGGGCGTTTAGGGTAAATCACTACGATGGAGCATAGATTAAAATACATGGAAATGACTAGGCAAGGTGGGTATGGCCCCAGGATAGCATTCTGGAGAGGTTAGGTAAGGCAAATTTAAATGTAGGCCTACTGAAAAATTTCCCAAAAATAAATTTGCATGTGGAGAAAGGGGACATTCCCTGCAGCTAAGCATCATGGGGATTAGGGACTGCTAATAAACCCCCCCAAAAAAATAATACAAATAAATACATACAATGTGATGTTTGAAATAAGAACACTTACCTTAATATAGTCCTCCTGCAAAACTTGGAGGATGGCAGAACACGTCTCTGGTATAATGATACCCAGAGCCTGGGGGGATATGCCTGTGGAGAACTTTAGGTCCTGCAGGCTTCTCCCAGTCGCCAGGTATCGCAACGTGTCAATGAGCCTCTGCTCAGCACTGATGGCTTCACGCATAACGGTGTCCTGCCTGGTAATGTAGGGGGACACCAAAGCCAACAGATGCTGAAATACGGGGTTAGACATCCGGAGAAAATTCCTGTAGTCATCAGGATTATTCTCCCTGATCTCCCGCAACAAAGGCATATGACAGAACTGGTGCCGCTGGAGCAACCAATTCTTGGTCCATGAACTCCTCCTGACCCTGCTCATGGCATGGAGTCGGGATACAGCATGAACCCCTGCACCAACTACAGCACAAACTCTACGACGAGTACGTAGCCGCAACATGGCTAGATAACGGTCGGCGGCTCAGAACGAACTAGAAGAACGAACGGAAGAACAGCAAGGCCTATGAAGAACAAGCTGAAAAACAGGAACGAACAGACAAGAACGCACTGAATAAACAGATACGAACTGACTACAAGCACTGCAAAACAGATACGAACACACAAGCACAAACTGAACTCCACAAAACGATCTTCAAAGCACGAAGACTGAAAAGCACGAATCGTCTCTCACCAAACTTTTACTAACACGCTGTAACACGGAATTAGCAAAAGCGTCCCAAAGGGTGGCGTCATTAGAACGGAACTTCCCCTTTATAGTGCCGTCGTACGTGGTGTACGTCACTGCGCTTTGCTTTGAACGTTTTTTAAAATGATCGTGTGTACGCAAGACAGGCTTGAGAGGAAACATGAAAAAAAAACGACGTGAAAAACGTCGGGAAAAATAATGGCATGAAAAACGATTGTGTGTACGCCGCATTAGGCTCGATTCACATCTACAGTCAGGTCCATAAATATTGGGACATCGACACAATTCTAATCTTGTTGGCTCTATACACCACCACAATGGATTTGAAATGAAACAAACAAGATGTGCTTTAACTGCAGACTTTCAGCTTTAAATTGAGGATATTTACATCCAAATTAGGTGAACGGTGTAGGAATTACAACAGTTTGTATATGTGCCTCCCACTTTTTAAGGGACCAAATGTAATGGGACAGATTACAATCATAAATCAAACTTTCGCTTTTTAATACTTGGTTGCAAATCCTTTGCAGTCAATTACAGCCTGAAGTCTGGAACACATAGACATCACCAGACACTGGGTTTCATCCCTGGTGATGCTCTGCCAGGCTTCTACTGCAACTGTCTTCAGTTCCTGCTTGTTCTTGGGGCATTTTCCCTTCAGTTTTGTCTTCAGCAAGTGAAATGCATGCTCAATCGTATTCAGGTCAGGTGATTGACTTGACCATTGCATAACATTCCACTTCTTTCCCTTAAAAAACTCTTTGGTTGCTTTCGCAGTATGCTTCATGTCATTGTCCATCTGCACTGTGAAGCGCCGTCCAATGAATTCTGAAGCATTTGGCTGAATATGAGCAGATAATATTACCCGAAACACTTCAGAATTCATCCTGCTGCTTTTGCCAGCAGTCACATAATCAATAAATACAAGAGAACCAGTTCCATTGGCAGCCATACATGCCCACGCCATGACACTACCACCACCATGCTTCACTGATGAGGTGGTATGCTTTGGATCATGAGCAGTTCCTTTCCTTCTCCATACTCTTCTCTTCCCTTCACTATGGTACAAGTTGATCTTGGTCTCATCTGTCCATAGGATGTTGTTACAGAACTGTGAAGGCTTTTTTAGATGTTGTTTGGCAAACTCTAATCTGGCCTTTTGAGGCTCACCAATTGTTTACATCTTGTGGTGAACCCTCTGTATTCACTCTGGTGAAGTCTTCTCTTGATTATTGACTTTGACACAAATGCACCTACCTCCTGGAGAGTGTTCTTGATCTGGCCAACTGTTGTGAAGGGTGTTTTCTTCACCAGGGAAATAATTCTTCGGTCATCCACCACAGTTGTTTTCCGTGGTCTTCCGGGTCTTTTGGTGTTTCTGAGCTCACCGGTGCGTTCTTTCTTTTTAAGGATGTTCCAAACAGTTGATTTGGTAACACCTAATGTTTTTGCTATCTCTCTGATGGGTTTGTTTTGTTTTTTCTCATATTGAGAGTTGACAGCAACAGATTCCAAATGCAAATAGCACACTTGAAATGAACTCTGGACCTTTTATCTGTTCCTGTAAATGGGATAACGAGGGAATAACACACACCTGGCCATGGAACAGCTGAGCAGCCAATTGTCCCATTACTTTTGGTCCCTTAAAAAGTGGGAGGCACATATACAAACTGTTGTAATTCCTACACCGTTCACCTGATTTGGATGTACATACCTTCAAATTAAAGCTGAAAGTCTACAGTTAAAGCACATCTTGTTAGTTTCATTTCAAATCCATTGTGGTGATGTATAGAGCCAAAAAGATTATAATTGTGTCGATGTCCCAATATTTATGGACCTGACTGTAAGCATGTTGCTTTTGAGCATTTCTGCAGTGCTTTTTACGGTTCTTGACGCGTTTTTACAGCCATTTTGTCGCTATTTATGTTTTTTTTTCTTGCACTGTATATAGTTGGTTGCTAAGGAGGGGACCGGGAAGCCGGTCACCACATCCATAACCAATGAGTCATCAGGCTTGACCAATGAGTCAGCGGGCTTCCCTGCTGAATGTAAAAAAAAAAAAAAAGAATTGCCGGCTAAAAAAAATCATTAAAAAAAAAAGCGTGGGGCCCCCCCAGGTCCATACCAGGCCCTTGGGTCTAGTATGGATTCCCCCAAAATTGATACCAGATCCTTATCAGAGCATGCAGCCCGGCATGTCAGGAAAGGGAGAGGATGAGCGAGCCCCCCTCCTGAACCATACCAGGCCGCATGCCCTCAACATGGGGGGGTGGGATCTCTGCGCCCCCCACCCCAAAGCACCTTGCCCCTCTTCCTGACAACCCTTGTCCAGTGGTTGTCGGGGTCTGTGGGAAGGGGACTTAACGGAATCTGGAATCCCCCATTAACAAGGGGGCCCCCGGATCCCAGCCTTCCCCTATGTGAATAAGTATGGGGTACATTGACTTCCGGCTGGATGTGATCGAGGCAGGACATGTTCCTCCACAGGTCCGTTACTCCTAATCATTCTCCGTGGTATTGAAGTAATTGTTTCGCCTTTAAACTTTACCACCGGACAGGGGAGTGTGTCCTAAAGTTAGCGATGCCTTCATTGGCCTCTAAGAAGTCCACTAAGGTGAACACGGACCAGCGACAGACCCGCTCCATTAAGGACATGGCTAATGGCCCCACCCCCGCCATCTTGCCTTCCTCGCCGAAGGACCAGCGTGCCAAATCAGCAGCTGCAAAGATGGCACAGGCTAAGGTTGCAGAGGGGTTTGATCCAGCGCTTGATCAGGCTCCTGTAGTGGACACTGAGGCAATAACCCGGGCCAACCTTGGAGGCAATCAGTGCTAGCAAAGCAGAGCTCATGGGGCGCATAGACCACCTTTCATCTGAGTGCAACCTGATCAGGCACGATTTGGATAAGACCTGGGGCCGCCTGACCACAGTGGAGATGCAGATCTCTGACATAGAAGACACGTCTCATGATCATGGTGCCCAGCTAGCTGAACTCAGAGACCAAGTCAGGGCTTTACAACACAAAGCCAAAGTTGCTGAGGACCGCCAAAGGAGAAACAACATCCGGGTGGTGGGGCTCCCGGAGGGGGCTGAAGGAGACAGGCCTGCTCAATTTGCTGCGCACCTCTTCAAACAACTGCTGTCCTTGCAAGATATGCCTCCTACCTACCTGGTTGAACAAGCTCACAGGGTCCCTACTGGCAGCAGACCCCCGGGTGCTTTTCCTCTGCCTTTCCTGGTTTGCTTTCTGAACTACCGCGATCGAGACATGATCCTGACCCAGGCCAGGAAACTTCAGGAGCTGCGCCATGAAAATACACTGGTAATGCTCTTTCCAGATTTCTCGGCGGCTACACAACAGAAACGCCGATCGTTCAATGAGGTCCGAAGCCGCCTGAGGGAGAAGGAGGTCAAGTATAGCATGCTGTACCCTAGAAAGCTCAGGGTTCAACACAAAGGGTCGGTGAAATTCTTTGAGCACCCAGAGGAAGCCTGTGAATTGATGGATAATGAATTCTAATGCCCAACCTACAGACCTGCAACTGGAGTTGGTATGTTTTTTGTATGGTTTCTCCTGTACCCTGACCTTGCTCTTCAAGCTTCAGGGTTCTCACTTCTGACAGTTTTTCAGACATGTACTGTATGTGTTGGGGGGGCTGTTTCTCCTAATCCCTGAAAGACAGTGACCTGAGGGTTGTTATTTTCTGTGTCACATTCTCTGTTGTACTTTAAAGGGAGGCGGGGGGGGGGGGCCGTGGAAGCGTCAAGGGCTGTGGATTAGCTCCCATGCTCCAGTTTTTTCATTGTGCTTACCTTACTTGGTTATGCAGACTTTTACGCTTCTGAGGAGACGGCTCCTACCCCCTGCACCGCAAGACTATGGTTATCTCCTTTTCTTTTTCTTTTCTTTTTCTGTTTTACACTTTACCTGAGTTTAACATACATCCAGCTCTTTTCATTATCACATGTTGCTCCACTATTCCCTGTTTGGAGCATGTGGAGGTGATATGGAACTATCAACGGAACTGCCGAACGTTCGATTGCTGCGGCGGGATTTAACCGCAATTGTTTTGTTTTTTTGTTCAGGGAATAAGCTATATGCCGAACTGGGTTTGTTTGTTTCTGGTATAAAAGCAAGGGAGGGTTTTTCTAGAGTCACAGCTCGACCTAGGGGTTCATGTATTGATTTTGTTTTCCTAACAGGTATGGTATATGTTGTATCTGGGGATAAGTCCCTTCTACGGATGGTATTCTGGTTTATGTTTGACAGTAACAATTGTAATGGCGGATGATATTAAGATTGTGTCTTGGAATGTTCGGGGCCTTAACCAAAAACTTAAGATGGCCTCAATATTCAAATATCTTAAACAGTCCCGACCACATATCATATTCCTGCAGGAGACACACCTGGATGGCAGTAGAGTCCTTTCTTTGCGTAAACCATGGATTCAAAGGGCCGTGCATTCAACCTACTCCACGTTTGCTAGAGGGGTTTCTATTTTAATTAGTAGAACTATACCCTGCACGATCCATCAGGTGCTCTCGGACCCAGGAGGCAGGTATGTGGCGGTAGTTATGGATGTATGTCATAAATAATCATGGTGGTAAATGTCTATGTGCCCCCCCTTTTCAGGTTAAGGTACTATATGACCTATTGGCTAAAATTGCACCATATGCTCATCTCCCTGTGGTTCTGTTGGGGGATTTCAATGCTGTTCTTGATGCAGCGTTGGACTCTTCCAACCCAGGTACGGGGGGATCCACTGATCTGAATGGCTGGATGTCTGTGGCGGGTCTTACGGAGCTGTGGCGCTGGAAACATCCAGCTGACAGATACTTCTCACATGTGTCAACGGCCCACAGGTCCTCTGCCAGGATTGATCTAGCCTTTGGGAATAATCTATTGCTACCTTATGTGAAAGATGTAACATATCCGGCTGGAGGCCTGACCGACCACAACCCCCTTGCTGTTACTCTGACATTTGTGTCGGGAGCAAGGGGGGGAGGTTGGCGACTCTCACCCGGATGGTTGCAAAATGAGCAAGTCTCTGTCCAGCTGGAGGAGGCCATGCAATCATATTGGTCTTCCAATGCTGATACAGCAGACCCTCAAATTGTATGGGATTCCTTTAAGGCAGAGACGCGAGGGGAATATATTTCAGCCATCAAAACAGCGTGGATACAGGATGGTGAGGAGACTGCGTTTCTACAGCAGTGGGAATGGGAGAGCACGAAGGCTCATGCGGACTCCCCTACGGGAGCCTCGTATGAGGCTTTGATGGAGGTGAGACGTTCTCTATCCATACAGTTCACGGGTCAAACTCATGCAGAGATGGCGAAAAGGGCTCAGACAGTCTTTATGGAGGGAGATAAGATTAGAAAACTCTTGGCCATGCTGGTTGCTGATTATCACCCTCTTACCAGCATTCCAGTTATTAGAGACCGGGGGGGGGGGGGGAGTTTGGTTAGTGAACCCGGGTGTATCATGCAGGAGTTTGTCAGGTTTTACTCCTCTCTCTACTCCCCCATCCCTTCTTATGACCTCTCAGCCTTGGACTCCCTTTTAGGTGACCTGCCAATACCAAGACTATCGGAAGATGACATGAATATCTTAGATGTTAAAATTACGACTAAGGAAATTCAAAAGGCGATATTTGCATTCCCCCCGAATAAAGCCCCTGGTCCGGATGGCCTCCCTGCTTATTTCTATAAGGCTAATGTTGAAGTATTGGCCCCTAGAATTTATTTGCTTTTGGAATATTGCCATGAACATGACACCCTGCCAGACTCTATGCTGGAGGCCTATATGTTTTTTTTATTAAAACCAGGGAAGGACCCGAAGGACTGTGAATCATACCGGCCAATAGCTTTGTTAAACATGGACTTAAAAATGTTGACAAAGATATTGGCCCTTAGACTAGCTACTGTACTCCCCTCTATTGTCAACATCGATCAAACAGGTTTTATGCCGGGTAAGTCGACTGACACAAATTTAAGGAGACTATTCACCCATTTACAAATTCAACCAAAGACTGTCAACACTAGAGTAGTGGTCTCTATAGATTTTGAAACAGCCTTTGACTCTGTGGATTGGCTGTATATGTTTAGGGTCTTGGAGATCATGGGGTTTGGTCCACAGTTCAGGAAATGGGTATCCATGCTCTATAGATGCCCAAGAGCAGCAGTTCGGCTGGGATCCTCCACCTCTGACTTCTTTGAGGTGGGTAGGGGAACTCGGCAGGGATGTCCATTATCCCCTTTTTTGTTTGCTCTTGCCCTGGATCCCCTGGCGGTCACATTTACGTCCTCCAAAGACATAAGATCCATCCGGGTGTGTACAGTAGATGAGTCCCTGGCGTTGTACGTGGATGATATGCTACTATTCCTTGATGACCCGGAAGACTCCTAGGGATCATTGATCACTTTGCCACTTTCTCAGGGTTAAGAGTAAATTGGGGTAAATCTTCTATTTTGCCAATAGATGCTGAGGCCAGGGTAAAGGCTGATCCGAACCTACCACTGCAGTGGGTTACGTCCATCTAATACCTGGGAGTCCAGATTACAGAGAATGTTCAGGACTACATGCCCCTTAATTTACTGCCATTGATACCGTTATTGAAACAAAAGGTTCAGACGTGGACTAAACTCCCATCGTCCCTAATAGGTAGAATCAGTTTATTAAAGATGGAGTTTCTCCCTGTCATTCTGTACTTCCTGAGGCAAGCGCCTGTCTGGGTTCCGAAATCATACTTTCGGAAACTCAACAGCATCATTTCATCTTTTATCTGGGCTCCCAAGTCCCCAAGAATAGGTCTCAAGGTACTGCAGGAACCTGGGGATCAAGGGGGCTTGGCACTGCCTGACTGGCAAAAATATTATCTAGCGAGGCAAATGGTCTTTGCTCGTAGGTGGTTGATAGCTGTACCCCTACCCATTCACCAAAAAAAAGTAGTGCAGTGTGAAAAAATACAGTAGACAGTTTTTGACAAGTCTTTTATTAAAAATATCTTCTTTCCCGCTTTTTTCTTCGGCATCCTCCATCTTCTCCAGCATCTTCCTCCTCCGGGCTTCTCCTGCTTCTTCTTCCACTCTTCTTCTTTCTCCTGTCTTCTTTGTCCGGTGTTCTTCTTCCTCTGCCGCCGACAACCCTCCTCCGTTGCTGCGTCCCGCTCATCTGTCTTCACCGATTTCAAGCATTTCTTAGATAACAATGGGGACGTGGTCATCAAATTATGTCATCCGGAGGCCCCGCCCCTTGTAATGTCACAATCCGGGGCATGATGGGTCTGTGATGTCACAAGGGGGCTGGGCCTCCAGATGACGTAATCCGATGGCCACGACCCCATCGTTATCTAAGAAATTCTTGTCTTCTGCGCGGACAGATCAGCGGGACACAGCATCAGAGGAGGGTCGTCGACGTCAGAGGAAGAAGAACACAGGAGAAAGAAGAAGAGCAGAAGAAGAAGCAGGAGAAGCCTGGAGGAAGAAGAAAATGTCCCTTTAAGACGGATGAGCGGAAGTGACGTTTTGACGTCGCTTCCGCCCTGCAGTGATATGGAGACGGGTGGGGGCCATCTTCCCCTCACTCCTCTCCATACACAGCAAGGGAGAGGATCGGATCGCCTCTGCCGCTGCCGACGGCTCTGGTAAGCGGCATAGGGCACAGAAGAACAGCGGGAGGGGGGCCCTCTCCCGCCCCCAATAAAAGTGATTTTGCAGCGTATCCGCCGCAAAGACCACTTTTATCTTGTAGCGGACCGCCCGCTGAAGAAGAGAATACCAGGATTATGGTAGCTATCTGCTACCATAACAACGGTATTCCTCTTCAAACAGAGGACGTATAACGATGATGGGCGGTCCGTAAGTGGTTAAAGTAAAGAATAGCAAAAAATGCTCTGCTCATGAAGGGGGTAAAGAGTGGTTAAGTACCTTAAAGTGGAGCTGCAGCCCCCTCCAAAAATTAAAAGTCAGCAGCTACAAATACTATAGCTGCTGACTTTTAATATTAGGACACTTACCTGTCCAGGGAGCCCACGATGTCGGAACCCAAGCCGATCATTTATCGGGGCTGCCACCGCCATTCCTTGTAAGGGAAACCAGCAGTGAAGCCTTTCGGCTTCACAGCCGGTTCCCTACTATGCATGCGCCCCAAGTAAGCTGCACTTTCTGAATGGCCCGGCGAAGGGGGAAGAAGGAGGGGGCAGAGCTTCCTGCGACGAGGTCCAGGACGAGGTCTCCCAGAAGTGGTGCCAAGTGCCTGTCAAAAAACAGGTGCCCACTTCCACCCAACCCTCTCCCTGAAAGGTGCCAAATGTGTTGGATATTCTTGATGACATTTACATTGACTGCACATCAAATGCTCACGTAAGTGAACGCAATGTCATTCAAACTTTTTGCAGTGTCAAAAATTAAAAAGCGTGCTAATTTGTGCCTATTGTATAACTGATTTATTCTTATATTAATGTTATGCTAACAGTTTTTTTTCCCACTACATGTGTGGCATCAAGAGTTAAATAAAGCTCTCCTAAAGTAAAATGCCTATGTTAACTTTAAGTTTTACTATTCTGCTACATTACATAAAAGTTGCACTAATGCAATAACATTTTAATCATTAGACTTTGTTGATTATATTTTGGGATAAATATAAGGGGGTTCCCAAACTACGTAAATTTTGCAATTGGAAAAGTTACACAAAATGCATTTTTTCTAACTTTTACTATTGATTATACAACGGAGCATGGGGGAGCTCATGTCCATAATGGGGGTGGTAGTGACACAGCCCCAAATGATCCACAATGGCTCAAAAGTAATATAATCCAGAAATATTTAGACAGAATAAAGGTGGATAAAGCACCTGGACCAGATGGCATCCACCCACGGATCCTAAAATAATTGAGCTCTGTAATTTCAAAGCCATTGTATCAAATTTTTAGGGACTCATTAATGACAGGAACAGTACCACTGGATTGGCGCAGGGCCAATGTGGTGCCTATATTTAAAAAGGGAACAAAGTCTTTACCAAGTAACTATAGACCTGTTAGTTTAACTTCTATAGTTGGGAAGATACTGGAGAGATTATTAAAAGACCACATAGATGAGTTCTTGCTGGAAAAAAATATTTTAAGCAACAGACAGCATGGATTCATGAAAGACAGAAGTTGTCAGACAAACCTGATTTCTTTTTATGAAGAGGTAAGTAAAAGCTTAGGTGGCGGTGGATGTGGTATACTTGGATTTTGCAAAAGCGTTCGATACAGATCCCCACACACGGCTCATGTGTAAGGTAAAAGCTAAAAGACAGAATTCAGAGAGTGGTGGTTAATGATTCTTACTCTGAATGGTCTAAGGTTATCAGTGGTGTACCCCAAGGTTCAGTGTTGGGACCCTTACTTTTTAATATCTTTATAAATGATATTGGGTCTGGGATCAAAAGTAACATTTCTGTCTTTGCAGATGACACCAAGCTATGCAGTGGAATAACGTCCTTACAGGATGTCTCCAATTTACAAGCCAACCTCAATGCACTGTCTAATTGGGGAACTATGTGGCAGATGAGGTTTAATGTTGATAAATGTAAAGTTATGCACTTGGGGGCTAAGAATAGGCATGCATCATACATACTAGGGGGAGTACAACTGGAGGACTAGGCTTGTGCAATTCGTTTCGTAACAAATTGAAATTCGTCCGAATTTAGCAACTTTCGGACATTCGGAAGCATTCGAATTTCCGAACAAAGCAATTACGAATAAGACCGAATCCGAAATAAATTATACCGCAAATAGCGAATGCCCGAATGTCTTCGGCATAATTCGTTATGAAAAAGTTACGAATGTACGAATCCATACGAAGCACAATAACACTCACTCTGCTCTGCTCTCTGCTTCTCCCACACCGTGCTGAACTCCCTCTCAAAATGGTGTACAGGGGCGGAGGCTATAGCCGCATGTAAAAAACGAAAGTAAAATACGAGATTTCGAATCCATTCGAAACACAATAACACTCACTCTGCTCTGCTCTCTGCTTCTCCCTCACCGTGCTGAACCCTCTCAAAATGGTGTACAGGGGCGGAGCCTATAGCCGCATGTTAAAAACGAAAGTAAAATACGAGATTTCGAATCGTTACAAATAACCGCAATGTATTTAGAAAAGTACAAATCCATTCGAAGCACATTAGGCATAATAGGCAGCGTCGTTGTGAGAGAGACACGGAAAATTACGAATCAACGAACCCAAAAAAAGTTACGAAAGTAGGAGTTGTGTCCAGAATCAACGAAAAACAACGTACTCTACCGAAAGTACGAACCCAAAAAAAGTTACGAAAGTAGGAGTTGTGTCCAGAATCAACGAAAAACAACGTACTCTACCGAAAGTACGAATTATAAAGCAACAAAAAATTCAACGAAAAATGTCGCTTGCAAAAATACGAATGAGTCCGAACACGAAAAATCCCGTCTAGCAAAATTACGAATGATTACGAATCAACAGGACCGGAAAGAAACGAACCGAAACGGAACGAATTTTTCCGTTGTGCACAAGTCTATGGAGGACTCCATAGTGGAGAAGGATCTGGGGGTTTAGGTGGATCACAAGCTCAATAATAACATGCAATGCCAAGCTGCGGTTTCCAAAGCGAGCAAAGTCCTTTCTAGTATTAAGAGAGGTATGGACTCCAGAGAGAGATATAATTTTGCCCCTGTACAAATCATTAGTAAGACCTCATCTGGAATATGCAGTTCAGTTTTGGGCATCAGTTCTCAAAAAGGATATTGGGAAACTGGAGAAAGTGCAGAGAAGGGCAACCAAACTGATAAGAGGCATGGAGGAGCTCAGCTATGAGGAAAGATTAGAGGAACTGAATTTATTCACTCTTAAAAAGAGGAGATTAAGGGGGGTATGATCAACATATACAAATATATAGGGGGTCCATATAGTGAACTGGGTGTTGAGTTATTCACTTTACGGTCATCACAAAGGACAAGGGGGCACTCTTTACGTCTAGCGGAAAAGAGATTCCATCCCCAAATATGGAAAGGTTTCTTCACAGTAATGCCGCGTACACACAACCGTTTTTAATGACGAGAAAAATGCAATTTTTTAAAATGGTCATTAAAAATGATCGTGTGTGGGCTTCAGAGCATTTTTCACAACGTGAAAAATGGCCATGAAAAAATTGGAACATGCTCTAATTTTTCTCGTCGTTTTTCAGGTCGTCGTTTTTCTCGTCATGAAAAACGGGCGTGTATAGGCTTTAACGACGTGAAAAAAAATGCGCATGCTCAGAATCAAGTATGAGACGGGAGCGCTCGTTCTGGTAAAACTAGCGTTCGTAATGGAGATAGCACATTCATCACGCTGTAACGGACTGAAAAGCACGAGGCTGAAAAGCACGAATCATCTCTCAACAAACTTTACTAACACGAGGATTAGCAAAAGCAGCCCAAAGGGTGGCGCCATCCAAATGGAACTTCCCCTTTATAGTGCCGTCGTACATGTTGTACGTCACCGCGCTTTACTCGAGCATTTTCCACGATAGTGTGTAGGCAAGGCAGGCTTGAGAAGAATCACGTCGAGAAAAACTCAGTTTTTTTCAATGAAATTAAAAACGGTCGTGTGTACGCGGCATAAGAGCTGTGAATATGTGGAATAGACTCCCTCCAGAGGTGGTTCTGGCCAGCTCAGTAGATTGCTTTAAAAAAGGCCTGGATTCTTTCCTAAATGTACATGTAGTGGGGTCCTCAATTTAAGGGAAGTGTTTGAGAGGTAGTTAGCTCTAACACCCTAATTTGTCAGGGTTTTTACAACCATTTCTATCCACAGGGAAAGTATCGGTGTGTAGTTCCCTGTAGCCTACAGGTGGCGCTGCCATAGTAGGCTAGGGTTGAACCGCTGATACAGTACTGTGCCTTGTGTGTCCCCTCTCAGCAGCCATACGGTGGGTGTATTCTACCTGCTAGGCATGCTGGGAGAGGATATAAAAGGGGCAGATGCTGCCTGTTCGGGGTTCTCTCTGTCAGCGGGGTCCTACCCCAGGTGTTGTTCCTGTCCGCCCCGGGCACCTTTGGCCCGGGGGCGGGTTGTCGTTGGTTCGGTTGCCGGGAGTCCTACTCACAGGGAGTGTTCCGGTTCCATTCTGGGCACCTTTAGTCCCAGGGTGAGGTACTATCGTGTTGTTCCTGTCCGCCCTGGGCATGTAAGCCCAGGAACTGCAGTGGAGGCCTGGGGCCCAGCACCTTCGGCTGGGGTCCGTCAGGGATCGAGGAATCACAGGGTGCCGCCTTGCGAGAGGACCCGTATCTAGGATGAGGAGGCCCGGGAAGGAATTCTTCGAAGACCCAGTTCAGTGTCATGGTGACGGTAGGGGCCCGGGAATCAGTTTTCACCAGGTCTGTGGCAGAGACCAACCTCACAGTCTGTGGCAGAGACTAGTTAACTTTGCTCGATAAGCTGAGCAAATATCCGTAACGTTTGTGCCTGGACCTCACCCACACCTTGTGCTGTTCTGTTCTTGCTCCAACCTTTCTTCTATCAGAGACTGTGTTATTGCTAAGAGAAAATAAACTCTGAAGCCTCGTACACACGGCCGAGAATCTCGACGGTTTTCTTGTCAAGCTTGACGAGATTCTTGTCAAGCTTTCCTTGCATACACACTGTCAATCCAAAATCTCGTCGGCCTAAAAGCGCAGTGACGTACAACATGTACGACGGCAGTATAAAGGGGAAGTTCAATTCTCATGGCGCCACCCCTTGGGCTGCTTTTGCTAATCTCGTGTTGCCGCGTGTTAGTAAAAGTTTGGGAAGAGACAATTCGTGCTTTTCAGACTTCGTGCTTTCAGATCGTTTTCTGCTGTTCAGTTGGTGCTTGTGGGTTCGTGTCTTTCAGGGTGTGTAGTCAGGTTGTATCTGTTTTTCAGTGCGTTCTTGTCCACTCGTTTTCTGATTTTCAGGTCGTTCTTCATAGGCCTTGCTGTACTTCAGTGCGTTCTGTTTAGTTCGTTCTGATCAGACGACCGTTTTCTAGCCATGTTGCGGATACGTTCTCATCGTAGAGATTGTGTTGTGCACCGTCTTTGTGTTTCTGTTGGTCTTCTTGTCTTGGATCAAGACGAGTCCATGAACAGGGTGAGGAGGAGTTCATGGACCAAGAATTGGTTGCTCCAGCGGGACCAATTCTCTCACATGCCTTTGCTGCGGGAGATCGTGGAGAATAATCCTGAGGACTACAGGAATTTTCTTCGGATGTCTGACCCCGTTTTTCAGCATCTGTTGGCTTTGGTGTCCCCCTATATCACCAGGCAGGACACCGTTATGCGGGAAGCCATCAGTGCTGAGCAGAGGCTCATCGCCACCTTACGCTACCTGGCGACAGGGAGAAGTCTGCAGGACCTGACGTTCACGACAGGCATCTCCCCCCATGCTCTGGGCGTCATAATCCCAGAGACCTGTTCTGCCATCATCCAAATCCTGCAGGATGACTAAATGAGGGTAAGTTTACTCATTTAATATCACATTCTATGTATTTCATGTATGATAATGTATTGTATTTCTTTCATCCTTCTCTTATTACCATGATTGTAATATGCTGTGAAAGTTCCCTTTGTCCCCATGCATGCTGTTTTTTTTAAAGTCCCTTTTTGGCCTACATGCATATTTCCCTTCACTTACCTCTCCAGCATGCTCTCCTGGGCCAAAACTCATCTAGCCTAGTCTGTTAACAATGTATTTTGTCAGCTCCATTGTAGTGCTCCCCCACCCCCCTCAAATGGTTTCTAAAGTCTACATTTTCCAGAATTAGATTTTTGGGGGGGTCCCAAACTCATCTAGCCCCCCCAAAAGAAAAACAATGAGCCATCAGAGGGGGATGAGCAATGTGATAAGTATTATTTTAAATTAAAAATATAAAGAAAAATTAACTACTTCCCACCCGGCCACTGTACATATACGGCCGGGTGGGTGCTCTCTCCTTCTGAGTGGACGTACCGGAACGTCCCTCAGAAGGAGGGGGATCGCGTGCGCGTGCCCGAGGACCCGGTGTGCATGCCCGGTGGCCGCGATTGCCACCGGGCACCCGCGATTGCCCGGGAAACGAGCAGGAAAGTGGATCTGTGTGTGTAAACACACAGATCCACGTCCTGTGAGGGAGAGGGGACCGATGATGTGTCCCTTGTACATAGGGACAACCATCGGTCACCTCCCCCAGTCAGTCCCCTCCCCCCACAGTTAGAACACATTGAGGGAACATATTTAACCCCTTCCCGCCCCCTAGTGGTTAACCCCTTCCCTGCCAGTCACATTTATACAGTAATCAATGCATTTTTATAGCAGGGATCGCTGTATAAATGTGAATGGTACCAAAAATGTGTAAAAAGTGTCCGATGTGTCCGCCACAATATCGCAGTCACAATAAAAATCGCAGATCGCCAACATTACTAATAAAAAAATAAAAAAAAATAAAAAATGCTATAAATCTATCCCCTATTTTGTAGACGCTATAACTTTTGCGCAAACCAATCAATACGCGCTTATTGCGATTTTTTTTTATACCAAAAATATGTAGAAGAATACGTATCGGCCTTAACCTGAGGAAAATTTTGGTTAAACAAAATTTTATACTGATGTTGGCCAAGAATGTTTTTGTCTAATCTGCTTGCAATGTTATTTGCATAAGTACTAATATTTATATTTCTTGTTTGATTCCCCAGCTTCCTTCCACGCCACAGGAATGGCAGACTGTGGCATTGGAGTTTGCCAGGCGGTGAGGCTTCCCCAACTGCGGTGGAGCCATTGACGGGAAGCACGTCTGCATCGTGCCACCACCCCGTTCGGGCTCCTTTTTTTTACAACTACAAGGGGTTTCATAGCATTGTGCTGATGGCAGTGGTGTCAGCACAGTATGAATTCCTCTATGTGGATGTGGGGAAGAATGGCCATATGTTGGATGGGGGAGCCTTTGCCCAGACGGAGTTTGCTCTTCGTCTACAGAGTGATGACCTTGCATTGCCACCGGATGCAGGGAATGTGGAAGGACTCCCCTTTGTCTTTTTGGCTGATGAAGCCTTTGGTCTGGGTCCGCATCTCATGAGGCCTTTCCCCCAGAGGACCGTCACCCCGGAGAGGATGGTCTTCAACTACCGGCTGGCCAGAGCCCGAAGAGTTGTGGAGAATGCTTTCGGGATAATGGCCAGACGGTTCCGCCTATTTTTAACAAGTATTCACATGGTGAAGTACAAACTGAACTATATAGTATTTTGTTGCTGTGTTCTCCACAATTTTTTGCGCAAGCAATCTCCAACTTCTATGGCCACAGTTGGGCCCGAGGCCGGACTTGCAGCAGACAATGCTGTGCTGGGCCTCGAACATGTCCATGCTGGCTTGCCCCCCCAAAGTGCCCGTGCAATCTGGCAGAACTATGTGGACTATTTCATGGGTAGGGGGGCCATTCCAATGCCAGCCAATCTTTGATCTTTTTTACTATTTCCACAAAAAATAAATAAATAATCTGAACCTTAATTTTGTATATTTTCTTTGTTTTTATTTTAGCTGTCTGTTAGTTTTCCAAAGTCTACTTGTAGTGCCAAGTGTATTTTCCTTAGTAAAGACCAAACATTTCACTGGTAACAACAAAACTAAACACAAACAAGGTTATAGTGGATTTGAAAAATAGAAGACACACTTTTTTGGTATTTCCATGTTTTTTACTCTGTGCACAATCACAATTGGTCTTTAGAACATTTTTGGTGTGTCTACTTTTTTTAAACACATATTTTTGGTTTGACCTAAACTGGAAAATTTTTGTGGTTATGAAATTACAAAAATTCTCCTAAACATACCTCAAAATACAACAATGCAAACCTCTAGGCCAGGGATATGCATTTAGCGGACCTCCAGCTGTTGCCAAACTACAAGTCCCATGAGGCATAGCGAGACTCTGACAGCAGCAAGCATGACACCCAGAGGCAGAGGCATGATGGGACTTGTAGTTTTGCAACAGCTGGAGGTCCGCTAATTGCATATCCATGCTCTAGGCAAGATCTCAGACCTTCGATTTTTCCAAAAAGGGCTATCTGCCCTTCCTAAGATGGAGTGTTGTCACCCCTGAACAAGACAAAATTTGAAGATGCACACAATTTTTTGGAGGGCAAAATAGGTTATTTTATTCCTCATCCCTATTGTCAACATGTGCTATCCGCCATCATGGGGGATCAATCGACATGTTTTGGGGGGGCAACCCCTTCTTCCTTGTGAGGAAGGGGTTGCACCCACAAAACACGTTCATGGAGATCCCGTGATGGCAGATAGCACATATTGACCCACTGTGTGCATCTTCAAATTTTGTCTTTTAGTAAAAGTGCTAAAAAAGTGACAAAAAAACTTATGTATTCTCCATAGCATTCATCCTTTTCCTCATCAAGTCCAGTTGAGTACTACAATCTATTATTTGTTGGATGATTCTTTGGGCACTATCACTGGAGAATCGGGGAATTTCATCAACACGTTCATCTCCTAAAAAAATAAAAAATCTGCATGCCTACATCTCTTACCTGAAGCTGTGGTGACAGATACTGACCTGTTGTAGTGACAAGTTCCACCACCTCATCCACTTCTCCTTCCTACACTTCTCCTTCCTCCACCTCTCCTTTATCCACTTCTACTTCCTCCACATCCTCAGGTTGGGCTTGTTGGGGAGGTTGGGGTTCTTTAACAGGGGTCGTCAACCCCCAGTCCCCGGCCCACTACCGGGCCGTGGCCCTTCTGCAGTCGGCCGTGGGTGCGGGTGGCCCTCAAGAGACATGCTGGGCTGCCGGCATGAGAGCGCTGGGTGGATTGAAGAAGCGAGCGGGCAAGCAGAGATATCATCTCTCTCCGCCCCCTGCATCACTGCTCTTCCACCCTTAAAGCCAGTGCTCTGTCTCAGTGTCGGAGGGAGCAGAGAGATGACATCATCTCACACTGCCCGCCCCGCATCGGCGCTCTTCTGCGGCTCCTGTGAGAACTTCCTGAGATTCCTTGTTCAGCGGCGCAGATTGCCTGCCCCCCGGACAGCTAATCAGGAATGGCAGAAGGGTGGAGCCAGAGAGTGACAGCCGAAGGAGTCCCAAACCCTCCGTCTGCCAGGTGAGACCGGCTGCAGCAAGATGAGGGAGACACCCTTCTACATCCAGAGAGGCGATCCCACAGAGATGTGACATCATCAGTGACAGGTGAGCTGTGTGTGGGAGTACAGGTGAGGTGTGCTGGGACTTGTAGTTCACCCCCTCAGCTGTCTGCCTGATATACCACAAGGGGCGCTCCACTCACTCCGCATCTGGTGACAGGCAATGTGGCAGGTGTCATGGCAAGTGACATTCCACATTTGGTGACAGGCAACGTGGCAGGTGGCAAGTGACATTCCACATCTGGTGACAGGCAACGTGGCAGGTGGCAAGTGACATTCCACATCTGGTCACAGGTGGCAATCCACATCTTGTGGCAGGTGATGTGGCAAGTGACATTCCACATCTTGTGGCAGTAAGCGTGGCAGGTGATGTGGCAAGTGACATTCCGCATCTGGTGACAGGCAACGTGGCAAGTGACAATCTACATCTTGTGGCAGTAAGCGTGGCAGGTGATGTGGCAAGTGACTATCCACATCTGGTAGCAGGCGACAGTGGCAAGTGACACGCTCAGGGCTCCCACTGATTCTACATTATGGTGAGTTGAACTATTTCATTTATTACTACAATGTAATAATAGAAATAATGCGCATCAATCACCCTGACACCATATTAAGCATGGTGCCATGATGATTGAAGCGCTAACACCAGCCATTGCCCGCAAAAAATCATAACCCCCCCCCCCCCCCCTGGTCCTTGGCACAATTTTCTTCCACGCAGCCGGTCCCCGGTGCCAAAAAGGTTGGGGACCACTGATCTAGACAACTATGTCAGAACATTTATGGAATCTAAACAGACATTTAAAAAAAAACAAAAAAAACATGGATATTGCCAAATCATCGTATGTAGTGTGCAAACGATGTGTCTGTATCGACCGATTACTGTGGCCACTAAATGTTTCAAAGTGTCATTTTAGAATGTACAAGAGTAAAAATTAACAACATGGAGCAACATGCAAGTTGTGAAATACAACAATAGGGACACAGGAGAAGTACTTACTTTTTTTTAGCATTCTGTTAATGCTCCTTAACTGCTCCGGCTCCCTCAGTTTGAGGTCAGACCACCACTTTCTGAGCTGCTCCTTTGATCTTTTCACACCAAAATTCTTCTTTAGACTTTTCACTACTTGCTTCATAATTTTTTCCTTCCTTAGATTAGGGTGGGAATACGGCCCATGCTTTGCATCATAATCAGAATTGTTCAATATGGCCACCATCTCCGCCATCTCCTCAAAGGACATATTAGATGCCTTGTAACGTCTCCTTGTTCGTGACGTTTCCCGCTCCGGGCTTGTCTCCTCGTTAGAAATATCTGAATTCACAGACACCTGCTGTGACTCCGCCATGTCGCCTGCGCGCAGAAAGAGAAGGGGCGGGGAAACATCGAGAAAGAACGTCATGGGCGGGCGACGTGTGTCACGCATGCGTAGTGTATATAAAGCATACACACATGTGACGTACCTACGTTCTGTGTGCGGAGGAGGGAGTTAAGAGTGCCGAACATTAGACCGAAGGTAAGATTTTAACTTGGTACATCAGTGGCCTATACTGCATAGAGATTGAACAGGCATATATGGGCATAAAGATTACTCGAGTTTAGAGTGTGATTGACATTTGTATTTTTTGTCTGGTGTTTTGTCTTGCAGAAACAATGAATGCTTTTCTAGAAAAATATTTTCTGGCCGAGTTTATAGATCGGTTAAGGGAGGTTCCCGCTCTGTGGGAGACCAAAAACCTGATCCACAAAAAAAGGTAAGGAAAGCAGCGCTGGAGAGCCTGCTCCCATTAACCACTTAAGCCCCGGACCATTTGGTAGCTAGAGGACCAGAGGTGAATTCAGAATTTTGCACTGCGCTGCTTTAACTGTAAATTGTGCGGACATGCAATGTTGTACCCAAACGAAATTTGCGTCCTTTTCTTCCCACAAATAGAGCTTTCTTTTAATGGTATTTGATTGCCTCTGCGATTTTTATTTTTTGCGATATAAACGGAAAAAGACCGAAAATTTTGAAAAAAAATGATATTTTCTACTTTTTGTTATAAGAAAAATCGAATAAACTCAATTGTAGTCATACATTTAGGCCAAAATGTATTCAGCCACATGTTTTTAGTAAAAAAAATGTCAATAAGCGTATATTTATTGGTTTGCGCAAAAGTTATAGAGTTTACAAACTAGGGTACATTTTCTGAAATTTACACAGCTTTAAATTTATGACTGCCTATCTCATTTCTTGAGGTGCTAAAATGACAGGGCAGTACAAAACCCCCCCAAATGACCCCATTTTGGAAAGTAGACACCCCAAGGAAATTTCTGAGAGGCATGTTGAGCCCATTGAATTTTTTATTTTTTTGTCCCAAGTGATTGAATAATGACTAAAAAAAAAAAAAATTACAAAAAGTTGTCACTAAATGATATATTGCTCACACATGCCATGGTTATATGTGGAATTTCACCCCAAAATACATTTTGCTGCTTCTCCTGAGTACGGGGATACCACATGTGTGGGACTTTTTGGGAGCCTAGCCGCGTACAGGACCCCGGAAACCAAGCACCGCCTTCAGGATTTCTAAGGGCGCAAATTTTTGATTTCACTCCTCACTACCTATCACAGTTTCGAAGGCCATAAAATGCCAAAATAGCACAAAACCCCCCCAAATGACCCCATTTTAGAAAGTAGACACCCCAAGGAAATTGCTGAGAGGCCTGTTGAGCCCATTGAATATAATTTTTTTTGTCCCAAGTGATTGAATAATGACAAAAAAAAAAATAAAAATTACAAAAAGTTGTCACTAAATGATATATTGCTCACACATGCCATGGTTATATGTGGAATTACACCCCAAAATACATTTTTCTGCTTCTCCTGAGTACGGGGATACCACATGTGTGGGACTTTTTAGGAGCCTAGCCGCGTACGGGACCCCGAAAACCAAGCACCGCCTTCAGGATTTCTAGGCACAAATTTTTGATTTCACTCCTCACTACCTATCACAGTTTCGAAGGCCATAAAATGCCAAAATCGCACAAAACCCCCCCAAATGACCCCATTTTGGAATATAGACACCCCAAGCTATTTGCTGAGAGGAATGGCGAGTATTTTACAGCTCTCATTTGTTTTTGAAAATGAAGAAAGAAAATATATATATATATATATATTTTTTTTCAATTTTCAAAACTTTGTGACAAAAAGCGAGATCTGAAAAATACTCACAATACCTCTCAGCAAATAGCTTGGGGTGTCTACTTTCCAAAATGGGGTCATTTGGGGGGGTTTTGTGCTATCTGGGCATTTCATGGCCTCCGAAACTGTGATAGGCAGTGAGAAGTGAAATCAAACATTTACACCCTTAGAAAGCCTGAAGGCGGTGCTTGGTTTTTGGGGTCCCGTACATGGCTAGGCTCCCAAAAAGTCTCACACATGTGGTATCCCCGTACTCAGGAGAAGCAACAGAATGTATTTTGGGGTGTAATTCCACATATGCCCATGGCATGTTTGAGCAATATATCATTTAGTGACAACTTTGTGCAAAAAAAAAAAAAGAAAAATTGTCGTTTTCCGCAACTTGTGTCAACATATAAAATATTCCATGGACTCGACATGCCTCTCAGTATATAGCTTGGGGTGTCTACTTTCCAAAATGGGGTCATTTGGGGGGGGGTTTGAACTGTTCTGGCATTTTATACACAACATTAGGAAGCTTACATCCACTCTTCTAACCACTTGAAGACAAAGCCCTTTTTGACACATTTTGTTTACATGAAAACATTTTTTTTTTTGCAAGAAAATTATGTTGAACCCCCAAACATTGTATATATATTTTTAAAGCAAAGGCCCTACAGATTAAAATGGTGGGTGTTGCATTTTTTTTTTCTACACAGTATTTGCGCAGCGATTTTTCAAACGCATTTTTTGGGTTAAAAAATACACTTTTTTTAATTTTAATGCACTAAAACACACTATATTGCCCAAATGTTTGATGAAATAAAAAAGATGATCTTAGGCTGAGTACATAGATACCAAACACGACATGCTTTAAAATTTCGCACAAACGCGCATTGGCGACAAACTACATACATTTTGAAAAGCCTTTAAAAGCCTTTACAGGTTACCCCAGTAGATTTACAGAGGAGGTCTACTGCTAAAATGATTGCCCTCGATCTGACCTTCGCGGTGATACCTCACATGCATGGTGCAATTGCTGTTTACATATGACGCCAGACCAACGCTTGCGTTCGCTATTGGGCAAGAGCAGGGCAGGACAGGGGTGCTTTTTTTTTTTTTTTTTTTTTTATTATTAATTTTGCTTTTTTATTTTGTTTTTAAATTGTTCCTTCCAAGTATTTTTTTTTTTATCATTTTTATTGTTATCTCAGGGAATGTAAATATCCCCTATGATAGCAATAGGTAGTGACAGGTACTCTTTTTTTGAAAAAACTGGGGTCTTCTAGACCCTAGATTTTTCCTCTGCCCTCAAAGCATCTGACCACACCAAGATCGGTGTGATAAAATGCTTTCCCAATTTCCCAATGGCGCTTTTTATATCCGGGGGGGGCATTCCCTCCCACTGCTTGTAAAAGCAGTCCAGAGGCTAATTAGCCACTAGGATTGCTTTTACATGAAAGCCGGCCGCAGGCTGAAAAGAATGATACCAAGATGATACCTAAACCCGCAGGCATCATTCTGGTATAAACATTCAAAGTCCAGCAACATACCAGTACGTTGCTGGTCCTTGTTGGACATGTATTGTAATCTTTTTATTTCATGCAGCCAGTTGGCTGAACGAAAAAAGAGATTGATCGGTGGGTATGCCCACCATTAGAATACCGCCCTTCATCCACCCACTTCCAATGATGGGCATACACGCACCATTTATATATGCCGAAGCATGGGGGCATCCTCCCGCAAAAAAGTTATGCCGCACACACATGGTCGGACTTTTCCACGGGCAAGCCTCCGTCGGAATTTCGACCGTATGTACGCGGCATTAGGAGCAAAATCGCTCCTCCGCCCCTGCTGCCCCAATGCTTCGGCATATTTGCTTTTTTTTTTTAACTGTGGTGGTGAAATCACCTCCTACAGCACTGGAGTCGCAGGGATCAGGCCTGTCTCTGCGAACGCTGCAGTTATGTGTGTTTTTGTTTTGTAAGTGACAGTGATCGATCGATACTGCACTTGGGTGGCCTGGGCTGGACGGAGGGGCAAAACGCAGGTGCCAGCAGGTATCTGGGCTGATCCCGCTAACACTGCGTTTTTGGGAACCCTAAACTGCTGGGGACGCTAGTATAGATCTGATCAGATCAGATATTGATCTGTTCAGATACTATACCACTAAGGGGGGTGTATGCTTCACGCGTGGGTGTTAGCGTTACTGGCACTAACCTGACGCTGCCTGGGGTGTGACTCAGACCCTCTCTGACACTAAAACCTAATTGATATCACCCGCCGGGCGATCAGGGGGTTAAACCTTTATTGGGTTATATACACGGCGGGCGCCCTGACACTATAAAAAGCAAACTAACTAACCAGCGTCACCCGTAACACTTATATGGTGATCACTGGTGAAAGGGTTAACTAGGGGCAATCAGGGGGTTAAAACCTTTATTAGATAATATATGGGGGTACCTGACGCTATAAAAACCTGCGGCGAACCTAAAAAAAATTACCAGCTACCGATCTGCATCACCGACACTAAGACAGCGTTTAGAAAAACGATTGCTTAGCGACAGTGGTGATGGGGGTGAAAGGGTTACCTGGGGGGCGATCAAGGGGGTTAAACCTTTATTAGATAATATATTGGGGTACCTGACGCTATAAAAACATGCGGCGAACCTAAAAAAAAATACTGGCTACGATCTGCATCACCGACACTAAGACAGCGTTTAGAAAAACAATTGCTTAGCGACAGTGGTGATAGGGGGTGGAAGGGTTACCTGGGGGGCGATCAAGGGGGTTAAACCTTTATTAGATAATATATTGGGGTACCTGACGCTATAAAAACCTGCGACGAACCTAAAAAAAATTACCGGCTACCGATCTGCATCACAGACACTAAGACAGCGTTTAGAAAAACGATCGCTTAGTGACAGTGGTGATAGGGGGTGAAAGGGTTACCTGGGGGGCGATCAAGGGGGTTAAACCTTTATTAGATAATATATTGGGGTACCTGACGCTATAAAAACATGCGGCGAACCTAAAAAAAATTACTGGCTACGATCTGCATCACCGACACTAAGACAGCGTTTAGAAAAACAATTGCTTAGCGACAGAGGTGATAGGGGGTGAAAGGGTTACCTGGGGGGCGATCAAGGGGGTTAAACCTTTATTAGATAATATATTGGGGTACCTGACGCTATAAAAACCTGCGGCGAACCTAAAAAAAATTACCGGCTACCGATCTGCATCACAGACACTAAGACAGCGTTTAGAAAAACGATCGCTTAGTGATAGTGGTGATAGGGGGTGAAAGGGTTACCTGGGGGGTGATCAAGGGGGTTAAACCTTTATTAGATAATATATTGGGATACCTGACGCTATAAAAACCTGCGGCGAACCTAAAAAAAATTACTGGCTGCCGATCGGCATCACTGACGCTAAGACAGCGATCAGAAAAATGATCGCTAAGCGACAGTGGTGATAGGGGGTGAAAGGGTTATCTGGGGGGTGATCAGGGGGTTAAACCTTTATTAGGGGGGTTTAGGGGGCTACACTGGACCTAAGACTAAACTTTGGTGACACTTTTACAGTCACAAATGTCACTGATTGCAGTGATCACTAAATAAATGGTCACTGCAATCAGTGACACTGTGACTGGGGGCTGGGGGGGTGATCTGGGGGGTGATCTGGGGTGTCTGGGGGGGCCTGGGGGGGGCGATTTATGTCCCTATGTGTCCTGGTGTCAGTGTAGTGTTGTGTGCACTGACCTGATATCTTCTCTTGTACGGCGCTCGGTATATGTGAGCGCCGCACCAGAGATGACATCACTTCCTCCTGCTCCCTCTGTCTGACACAGACAGAGGGGGCATTTCCATTCGCCGGGAGCGATCGCGAGGGGGTGGCCAGAAACGAATGGCTGCCCCCTCATCCCGGAACGCTCCCGGACACTTAGCCACCGCTCACTGTATAGAAGGGGGGTCCGATTGGACCCCCCAACTGTACAAAGGCAATCACGTACACTCTACGTGATTGTGCCTGTCGGTGCCATTCTGCCGACGTATATATACAGTGAGCGGTCGTTAAGTGGTTAATGCACACCAGGATGCCCAACGCAACCATTAAGCAGCTGGATACAAAAATTGGGACCTTGAGAGGCACATATAGGACTATGCGCAATCGGGTCCTGGCTCCTCAGAGGTCAGGAGCAGCAGCAGGGAAGGTATATGTCCCACATTTGTGGTACTACGACAGGTTGGCCTTTCTGAATGACCACATTACACCGAGGGAATCACTTTCCAGCCTTCCCTCCAGCCTTCCCTCCAGCCTTCCCTCCAGCCAAGATGATCCTTCTCAGGATCAGGAGGAGCCTTCCATCCTGGATGAAGACCCAGATCTGTCCGTCTGGAGCCAGGTATAGTCTTTCAAAACATTTATTGTGAAAACATTTATGCTGGAAAATAGATGTTAAGATGGGATCAAATTTAGTCAATCAAGAAAAAGTGTTTGACAAGCAATAGACAGTAGTGGGCAAAAAAGTTTGGGAGATGAATGCAAAATGATGGGGGCATAATGAGAGTACTAAAAAATATTTGAAATTCTATTTGCAACAGTCAGGAGCTGAACATTGTGGGGGTTCTTTACTAAAAGAAAATCCACATTGCACTACAAGTGCAAACTACAAGTGCAAAGTGCACTTAAAATTGCACTGAAAGTGCCCTTGGAAGTGCAGTCGCTGTAAATCTGAGGGGTAGATCTGAAATGAGGGGAAGCTCTGCTGATTTTATTATCCAATCATGTGCAAGCTAAATTTTAGATTTTTATTTTCCTTGCATGTCCCCCTCAGATCTACAGCGACTGCACTTCCAAGTACACTTTCAATGCAATTTCAAGTGCACTTGTAGTTTGCACTTGTAGTGCAAAGTGGATTTGCCTTTAGTAAATAACCCCCTGTGTGTGATTGATGAAAACAAACTCTAAATATGTCCCTTTTTTTACACAGGAGGAGGTCAGCCAGGATGAGAGGCAGGAAAATGTCAGGCAGGAGGAGGCTGGGGTTAGTGGCAGAGAGGAGGTGGCTGGTCCAAGTGGCAGAGAGGAGGTGGCTGGTCCAAGTGGCAGTACAAAGTGTCAGGTGCTTCCCATCCGCATGCCACCAAGAAGGGCCAGGAGGGATAGGTCTGTGAGTCAGGCAGCACTGGCCCTGATTAAAGAGGCACATGCCACCCTCCAGCAGCCACCAACCCCTGATGAGGGCTATGCGGCATTGGTCGGCATGAAAATGGCCCAGATGCCAACAGAACAATGGCTACTATGTGAGCCCCTGCTCATTTCCCTCTTAAATAAGGGGTTGATGGGGAGACTCACTGGCACCACTGTCATTTGTGACCACAGCCATCCTCCTCCTCCTTCTTCTTTTCAACCTCCTCCTTCTTCTTCTTCTCCTCCCCCTCCACCTCCTTCTTCTCAACCTCCTCCTTCTTCTTCTCCTCCACCTCCACCTCCTTTTTCACAACCTCCTTCTTCTTCTTCTTCTCCTCCATCTCCTTCTTCTCCACCTCCACCTCCTTCTTCTCAACCTCCTCTTTCTTCTCCACCTCCACCTCCTTCTTCTCAACCTCCTCCTTCTTCTCCACCTCCACCTCCTTCTTCTCCACCTCCACCTCCACCTCCTCCTCCTCCTGACATGAGTACACCTCCAGAGGCACAGCCTCCAGCCAGGCAGACAATGAAGGCTGCAGAGAAGTTGTAGTTCCACAGACTTGGGACATGTATCTAACCTGCTGCTGTTCCTGACCTCTGGGAGTCCAAGACCAGATTGGGCTCACTAATGTTTGTGCTTCCCAAGGTCCCAATTTTTGTGTCCACACACAGTTGCACAAATTGCAGCAGGCTCTCCAGCGCTGTCTTCTAGTTTGTTTATTCTTATTTTCTCTACCAGAATAAATGGCATTTATTTTTACAGTTAATACTTGCCTATGTGTTTTTATTAAAGCTAAATATTTAGCTGGTGAGTAGGCAGGTAATTTTCTAAAATTCTAAAGCTAGATTTTAAATGGGACAGATAACACCAAAAAATCTCCTTGAAGGTCAAAAAATAGAAGATAATTATTTTTTAATTGTGTTAAATTTACACAGGATACAAAAAAAAATGGATATCACTAGAAATTAAATAAGATTTTAAAATGCATATCTGAATAAATGTTTACAAAATAAAAAAAAATAAAAAAATATGAGATCTTGCTCGAGAAAATAAAATAACATATTCATAAGATCTGCATTCAGAAATGTGGCAAAAAGTTAGTCAGAACTCTGTGTGAATATCTGCAGCCAAAAACGATCATTATTGTTCATTATTATACCATTCTAAAGAAGATTTTAATGTGCAGCATTTAACCACTTAACGACCGCCCACTGTAAATATACGTCAGCAGAATGGCACCGACAGGCAGAATCACGTATATGTACGTGATTGCCTTTGTATAGTTGGGGGGTCCGATCGGACCCCCCTTCTTTACAGTGGGTGGTCGTTTTACCTTCGGGAGCGATCCGGCATGAGGGGACGGCCGTTCGATTCCGGCCACCCCCTCTCGATCGCTCCCGGCGAATGAGAGAGCTTCCCCTGCCTGCCAGGAAGGAGGAAGTGATGTCATCTCTCCTGGGGCGCTCACATATACCGAGCGCCGTACAGGAGAAGATGCCAGGTTAGTACACACAACACTACACTGACACCAGGACACATAGGCACATAAATCGCCCCCCCAGACACCCCCAGATCACCCCCCAGCCCCCCCAGCCCCCAGTCACAGTGTCACTGATTGCAGTGACCATTTATTTAGTGATCACTGCAATCAGTGACATTTGTGACTGTAAAAGTGTCACTACATTTAGTTTTAGGTCCAGTGTAGCCCCCTAACCCCCCCCTAATAAAGGTTTAACCCCCTGATCACCCCCCAGATAACCCTTTCACCCCCTAGCACCGCCGTCACTAAGCAATCATTTTTCTGATCGATGTCTTAGCGTCGGTGATGCTGATCGGTAGCCAGTAATTTTTTTTAGGCTCGCCGCAGGTTTTTATAGCGTCGGGTACCCCCATATATTACCTAATGAAGGTTTAACCCCCTTGATCGCCCCCCAGGTAACCCTTTCACCCCCTATCACCACTGTCACTAAGTTATAATTTTTCTGATCGATGTCTTAGCGTCGGCGATGCTGATCGGTAGCCAGTAATTTTTTTTAGGTTCGCCGCAGGTTTTTATAGCGTCGGGTACCCCCATATATTACCTAATGAAGGTTTAACCCCCTTGATCGCCCCCCAGGTAACCCTTTCACCCCCTATCACCACTGTCACTAAGTTATAATTTTTCTGATCGATGTCTTAGCGTCGGCGATGCTGATCGGTAGCCAGTAATTTTTTTTAGGTTCGCCGCAGGTTTTTATAGCGTCGGGTACCCCCATATATTACCTAATAAAGGTTTAACCCCCTTGATCGCCCCCCCAGGTAACCCTTTTACCCCCTATCACCACTGTCACTAAGCGATAATTTTTCTGATCGATGTCTTAGCGTCGGCGATGCTGATCGGTAGCCAGTAATTTTTTTTAGGTTCGCCGCAGGTTTTTATAGCGTCGGGTACCCCCATATATTACCTAATAAAGGTGTAACCCCCTTGATCACCCCCCAGGTAACCCTTTCACCCCCTAGCACCGCCATCACTATGCGATCATTTTTCTGATCGATGTCTTAGCGTCGGTGATGCTGATCGGTAGCCAGTAATTTTTTTTAGGTTCGCCGCAGGTTTTTATAGCGTCAGGTACCTCCATATATTATCTAATAAAGGTTTAACCCCCTGATCGCCCCCCCAGGTAACCCTTTCACCCCCTATCACCACTGTCGCTAAGCAATCATTTTTATGATCGTTGTCTTAGTGTCGGTGATGCCGATAGGTAGCCAGTAATTTTTTTTTAGGTTCGCCGTCAGGTTTTTATATAGCGTCAGGTACCCCCATATATTACCTAATAAAGGTTTTAACCCCCTAATTGCCCCTAGTTAACCCTTTCACCAGTGATCATCATATAAGTGTTACGGGTGACGCTGGTTAGTTAGTTTGCTTTTTATAGTGTCAGGGCACCCGCCGTATATAACCCAATAAAGGTTTAACCCCCTGATCGCCCGGCGGGTGATATCAGTTAGGTTTTAGCGTCAGAGAGGGTCTGCGTCACACCCCAGGCAGCGTCAGGTTAGTGCCAGTAGCGCTAACACCCACACGTGAAGCATACACCCCCCTTAGTGGTATAGTATCTGAACAGATCAATATCTGATCTGATCAGATCTATACTAGCGTCCCCAGCAGTTTAGGGTTCCCAAAAACGCACTGTTAGTGGGATCAGCCCAGATACCTGCTAGCACCTGCGTTTTGCCCCTCCGTCCAGCCCAGGCCACCGAAGTGCAGTATCGATCGATCACTGTCACTTGCAAAACACAACACACATAACTGCAGCGTTCGCAGAGACAGGCCTGATCCCTGCGACTCCAGTGCTGTAGGAGGTGATTTCACCACCACAGTTAAAAAAAAAAAGCATATATGCCGAAGCATTGGGGCAGCAGGAGCGGAGGAGCGATTTTGCTCCTAATGCCGCGTATATACGGTCGAAATTCCGACGGAGGCTTGCCCGTGGAAAAGTCTGACCATGTGTACGCGGCATAACTTTTGCGAGAAGATGCCCCCATGCTTCGGCATATATAAATGGTGCATGTATGCCCATCATTAGAAGTGGGTGGATGAAGGGCGGTATTCTAATGGTGGGCATACCCACCGATCAATCTTTTTTTTTCGTTCAGCCAACAGGCTGCATGAAAAAAAAGATTACAATACATGTCCAACAAGGACCAGCAACGTACTGGTATGTTGCTGGACTTTGAATGTTTATACCAGAATGATGCCTGCGGGTTTAGGTATCATCTTGGTATCATTCTTTTCAGCCAGCGGCCGGCTTTCATGTAAAAGCAATCCTAGTGGCTAATTAGCCTCTGGACTGCTTTTACAAGCAGTGGGAGGGAATGTCCCCCCCCGGATATAAAAAGCGCCATTGGGAAATTGGGAAAGCATTTTATCACACCGATCTTGGTGTGGTCAGATGCTTTGAGGGCAGAGGAAATATCTAGGGTCCAATAGACCCCAGTTTTTTCAAAAAAGAGTACCTGTCATTACCTATTGCTATCATAGGGGATATTTACATTCCCTGAGATAACAATAAAAGTGATAAAAATAAATAAATATGGAAGCAACAGTTTAAAAAAAAAAAAAAAAAGCAAAATTAATAATAAAAAAAAAAAGCACCCCTGTCCTGCCCTGCTCTTGCCCAATGGCGAACGCAAGTGTCGGTCTGGCGTCATATGTAAACAGCAATTGCACCATGCATGTGAGGTATCACCGCGAAGGTCAGATCAAGGGCAGTAATTTTAGCAGTAGACCTCCTCTGTAAATCTAACGGGGTAACCTGTAAATGCTTTTAAAGGCTTTTAAAAATGTATGTAGTTTGTCGCCAATGCGCGTTTGTGCGAAATTTTAAAGCATGTCGTGTTTGGTATCTATGTACTCGGCCTAAGATCATCTTTTTTATTTCATCAAACATTTGGGCAATATAGTGTGTTTTAGTGCATTAAAATTAAAAAAAGTGTATTTTTTCCCAAAAAATGCGTTTGAAAAATCGCTGCGCAAATACTGTGTAGAAAAAAAAAATACAACACCCACCATTTTATTCTGTAGGGCCTTTGCTTTAAAAATATATATAATGTTTGGGGGTTCAACATAATTTTCTTGCAAAAAAAAATATGTTTTCATGTAAACAAAAAGTGTCAAAAAGGGCTTTGTCTTCAAGTGGTTAGAAGAGTGGATGTAAGCTTCCTAATGTTGTGTATAAAATGCCAGAACAGTTCAAAACCCCCCCAAATGACCCCATTTTGGAAAGTAGACACCCCAAGCTATATACTGAGAGGCATGTCGAGTCCATGGAATATTTTATATGTTGACACAAGTTGCGGAAAAAATACAATTTTTTTTTTTTTTTTGCACAAAGTTGTCACTAAATGATATATTGCTCAAACATGCCATGGGCATATGTGGAATTACACCCCAAAATACATTCTGTTGCTTCTCCTGAGTACGGGGATACCACATGTGTGAGACTTTTTGGGAGCCTAGCCGCGTACGGGACCCCAAAAACCAAGCACCGCCTTCAGGCTTTCTAAGGGTGTCAATTTTTGATTTCACTTCTCACTGCCTATCACAGTTTCGGAGGCCATGGAATGCCCAGATGGCACAAAACCCCCCCAAATGACCCCATTTTGGAAAGTAGACACCCCAAGCTATTTGCTGAGAGGTATTGTGAGTATTTTGCAGATCTCGCTTTTTGTCACAAAGTTTTGAAAATTGAAAAAAAAAAGAAAAAAAAAAAAATGTTCTTTCTTCATTTTCAAAAACAAATGAGAGCTGTAAAATACTCACCATGCCTCTCAGCAAACAGCTTGGGGTGTCTACTTTCCAAAATGGGGTCATTTGGGGGGGTTTTGTGCTATTTTGGCATTTTATGGCCTTCAAAACTGTGATAGGTAGTGAGGAGTGAAATCAAAAATTTGCGCCCTTAGAAATCCTGGAGGCAGTGCTTGGTTTCCAGGGTCCCGTACGTGGCTAGGCTCCTAAAAAGTCCCACACATGTGGTATCCCCGTACTCAGGAGAAGCAGCAGAATGTATTTTGGGGTGCAATTCCACATATAACCATGGCATGTGTGAGCAATATATCATTTAGTGACAACTTTTTGTAATTTTTATTTTTTTTTTGTCATTATTCAATCACTTGGGACAAAAAAAAAATATTCAATGGGCTCAACAGGCCTCTCAGCAATTTCCTTGGGGTGTCTACTTTCTAAAATGGGGTAATTTGGGGGGGTTTTGTGCTATTTTGGCATTTTATGGCCTTCGAAACTGTGATAGGTAGTGAGGAGTGAAATCAAAAATTTGCGCCCTTAGAAATCCAGAAGGCGGTGCTTGGTTTCCGGGGTCCCGTACGTGGCTAGGCTCCTAAAAAGTCCCACACATGTGGTATCCCCGTACTCAGGAGAAGCAGAAGAATGTATTTTGGGGTGCAATTCCACATATAACCATGGCATGTGTGAGCAATATATCATTTAGTGACAACTTTTTGTAATTTTTTTTTTTTTTTGTCATTATTCAATCACTTGGGACAAAAAAAAAAAATATTCAATGGGCTCAACATGCCTCTCAGCAATTTCCTTGGGGTGTCTACTTTCTAAAATGGGGTCATTTGGGGGGGTTTTGTACTGCCCTGTCATTTTAGCACCTCAAGAAATGAGATAGGCAGCCATAAATTAAAAGCTGTGTAAATTCCAGAAAATGTACCCTAGTTTGTAAACGCTATAACTTTTGCGCAAACCGATAAATATACGCTTATTGACATTTTTTTTACTAAAGACATGTGGCTGAATACATTTTGGCCTAAATGTATGACTAAAATTGAGTTTATTCGATTTTTCTTATAACAAAAAGTAGAAAATATCATTTTTTTTCAACATTTTCTGTCTTTTTCCGTTTATATCGCAAAAAAAAAAAATCGCAGAGGCAATCAAATACCATTAAAAGAAAGCTCTATTTGTGGGAAGAAAAGGACGCAAATTTCGTTTGGATACAACATTGCATGTCCGCACAATTTACAGTTAAAGCAGCGCAGTGCAAAATTCTGAATTCACCTCTGGTCCTTTAGCTACCAAATGGCCCGGGGCTTAAGTGGTTAAACGATGCAAAAATGGTTAACGCGTGGCGAATGTGCTATCTCCATTACGAACGCTAGTTTTAAAGGAAGGTGCGCTCCCGTCTCATACTTGAGTCTGACCATGCGCGGTTTTTGAAGACTCGGAAAAGCATACACACGAACGGTTTTCTCGTCCAAAAACAGTCTGACGAGAATCACGCCGAGAAAAAATTAGATTCCGACGAGAAAAAAGAACGCAGGTCGTCTTTTTTCTTGTCGGGATTTTGGCCAGTTTTCTCGACGAGAAAGCATACACACGAACGGTCGTGTGTACGCGGCTTGAGTTGGAGTTTCAGCTTGTGTGGACATTCACTTTAATAGGAAGTCAAGGACTTGTCTCTAGTTAACATAGAGGTGAGAATCAGGCTCTGGAGGTTTTCATGTTCTGACCGTAGAAAGACCCAACAACAACACCGCTCAACCTCTTTGCACAGGAGGATACGGGCTGTTAGTGCGGTGTGCCTCTCTCTTCCTGCGAGGAGCCAAAGTTAATGCAGGTAAAGAAAGGGGTCTGTGCGCTACATACATAATATAACTGGGTACTAACATTTATAGGTAAAGTTGATCCGTGGAAAATCCGATTGCCTCTCGGGGGATCAGGAAGGAATTTTTTCCCCTACTGTAGCAAATTGGATCATGCTCTGCTGGGGTTTTTCGCCTTCTTCTGGATCAACTGTGTGGGTAAAGAATTGGGTATGTGGGATTGTATGATATATTTTTTTTATGGTTGAACTGGATAGACTTGTGTCTTTTTTCAACCTGACCAACTATGTAACTATGATTCCCAATAAAAAGAAAGGGAACACAAATATCTATATCCAAATTTACTATCAAATTCCCTGTCTATTCCAAAAAAATGTATAATGCAATAGGGTAGACCAGTGTTTCTCAACTCCAGTCCTCAAGGTGCCCCAACAGGTCATGTTTTCAGGCTCTCCATTGTTTTGCACAGGTTATTTGATCAGTTTAACTGCTTTAGTAATTCCCACAGCTGTTTCATCTGAGGGAAATCCTGAAAACATGACCTGTTGGGGCGCCTTGAGGACTGGAGTTGAGAAACACTGGGGTAGACAACAAACCCTAAAACATTTATATACTGTAAGACATCACCAAAAACAAAAAAACTCTGGAAATTTAAAGGGTTTTGAAGAGAAAAAGGCCTGGGGATTTAGGTAGTTAAAGAAAATCACTGGTAAAAAGTGTACATTTTTAGCTGCACTCCAACTTAGCATAGGCTTCACATATTTGTATTTTTTTAGGGCATAAAGCCTCCAGAGATACATGGTCCAGGTATGCAAGGTATGCCCTATACATTCATTATGTATTAATAATTAATAACAAACAACATACTTTTAGCAAATCGAATAAAATGTGAAACATTTCACATTCTGCTCTGCATTCCGTAGAAAATATTGATTGCCCTATTGATCCAAAAAAGAAGTAGGTCAAGTAAAATATTTAAATTGGAACCGTTGCTTTTTATTGGTAGAATATCAGCTAAATATTAACTGTTAAAGGAAACTTCAGATGAAATGTGTAGGCTGCCATTACTGAACTCATTCTAAAAATACTATCTTGCTGGTTTTAGTATGCTCCCTGAAAAAAAGTTAGAAGCAAGAAAAGTCAGAATGAAAATAGGACACGTGATCTGCAAACCTGTTTTAGGTTAGTGGCTAAATATTTGAAGTGCAATTCCAAGGAACAAGTGAAAGCTTTTAGCCCTGGTTCACACTGGTGCGTTTTGACATGCAATTTGGCATGTCAAATTGCATGTCAAAAAGCCGGTATTTGCCAAAAATTGCCGGCAATGGCACCGTCCGTAGTTTCTGTACTACTTTTTGCGATTTCGGCCGCGATTTACATTGACATCTGTGTCAGATGTCTTTGTAATCGCGGCTGAAATCGGGACTGCCAGCGGGAGTGAAATCATGCGAGTTCAGCTGAACTCGCACGGCTTCACTCCCGCAGCCCAGTGTGAACCTGGGCTTAGTGATGTTATTTAAAAAACTGAGAAAAGAAAAAAAAAAGAAAAAGGGCACTTCTTTCTGGACTGTCATGGTGTGAGGTTGACTCTGTCAATAATACAGTGTACTGTTTGACAGCGGACATTATTAGGTCTTTTACGGATCTCATATACTCAGGGACCTCTACCCCAGTCCCAGTATATCTCTTCTGGTTGATCCACCGGCTTCTCGATCTTTGGAATAATTTCTCCCTAACGGGATGAACACCTGTTCCTTATAAATGTCCTTCTCAAACCTGCATTAATTGTATATTCTGATACCCACTTCTTGTTTGACTGGCAACCCCATTGACAGAACCCAGCGTGCTGTTTATATTTTCAATGCTTTTAAAAAATTGCATCCAATGAAATATTCATCATTCTTCTACTACATTTATAATACATGAACTAATTGTCCTTCTCTACACACCCCTAAAGAAGGTTACCCCGAAACGTGTCGGGTGTAAAGAACGTTTTCATGTATTTACCTATATGGTGAAAATCTTTGGAACTGTATATTTTAATTTAATATTTCATTTTTTAATAAATATGTATAATTGTGAATAAAAACGATTTTTTACTTCAATATCCCGTATATTTGGAATTAATACTATCAGTGCCTTAAAAGTCCACCCAGGGGAACCCCCTTTTTTCTTTTCTCATATATACTGGATGTGGCATAAGCATACATTTGCCATTCACCTTTTCTTATCTAAAAAACTCAACAATTAAAGTCAGAAAGTTCACTCAATTTCCTTAATGTGAGTTCTGAGAAATCTCCTGAAGAAAAAGCATGCATAGAATTTGCATAGCCATTTAGCCAGTGAGTGTGCGTGTGCATTTATTCTGTGTGAAAGGGGAAAACAAAACATGTAAATAAGCTATATTCTGTTCTGCTTTAATGTGTATAATTGATTTTATGCATAAAAAAAAAAAAATTCATAAGAAATATTGAGATTGAGAAAAAAACTGGTTTGGTCATTGGATTAAACTAAGTATCATAGAAACTTTGCTATAATACTTTGCTTCATCTAGTTTAAAAATACAGTATTTTTTGTTTAAAATCAATTATTTTCACTCAAACAGCACAGGCTATAGCAAATGTACATTTATTGTTTTGCCCTGTTCGCACAGAAAGAAGGTACATGCCCTTTCACTGGGCAAAAGGCTATGAAAATGATTTAACCACTTCAGCCCCGGAGGATTTGGCTGCCCAATGACCGGGCCATTTTTTGCGATTCGGCACTGCGTCGCTTTAACTGACAATTGCGCGGTCGTGCGTAGTGGCTCCAAAACAAAATTGATGTCCTTTCTTTTTCCACAAATAGAGCTTTCTTTTGGTGGTATTTGATCACCTCTGCATTTTTTTTTTGCGCTATAAACAAAAATAGCGCGACAATTATGAAAAAAAAAGCTATATTTTTTACTTTTTGCTATAATAAATATCCCCAAAAATATTCCTCAGTTTAGGCTGATACGTATTCTTCTACATATTTTTGGTAAAAAAAATCGCAATAAGCGTTTATTGATTGGTTTGCGCAAAAGTTATAGCGTCTACAAAATAGGGGATAGTTTTATGGCATTTTTATTAATAATTTTTTATTTACTAGTAATGGCGGCGATCAGCAATTTTTATCATGCCTGCGATATTATGGCGGACACATCGGACACTTTTGACACTATTTTGGGACCATTCATATTTATACAGCGATCTGTGCTATAAAAATGCACTGATTACTGTATAAATGTGACTGGCAGGGAAGGGGTTAACCACTAGGGGGCGAGGAAGGGGTTAAGTGTGTCCTAGGGAGTGATTCTAACTGTGTGGGGGCAGGGCTTACTGTGACACCACACTGATCGCTGCTCCTGATTACAGGGAGTAGACGATCAGTGTCCTGTCACTCCAACACTACTGCACCTTGTCCTGCATCCTTCCCAGCTGACAGCAGAGTCACCCAATGCACCATGAAAGATAGGTAACGTCCCTGTCCATGCCTGCTGGACCATGAGTCAGTGGTAATATGCACCTTACCGCTGACCGCCCTGTCCAGCGAGGCCAAGACATTGCCTTCCACATGACGGTAGAGAGCGGGAATCGCCTTCCGTGAGAAAAAGTGGCGTTTGGGAACCTGCCACTAAAGAACCGCACATTCCACAAACTCACGGAAGGGGGCAGAGTCTACCAACTTAAAAATCAGCAATTGAAGTGCTATCAATTTAGCCAAGCTAGCATTCAACCGCCGGGCATGTGGATGGCTGGGAGCAAACTTCTTTCGGCGGTGCAGCAGATGGGGCAGTGAAATTTGTATGGTACAATCTGATGTCGGTGTACCGATAGCAGATTGCCCGCAAGTACTTGGCTGTGACACACCTAATTCTACACCTTCATTCCTCTCAGTGCAGGTTTCAGAGAGGACTGAAGGTATAGTGGGGTTGGAGATCACAGCTGATGAGAAGCAAGGAGAGGTCCGCTTTGTTCTTTGGTGCGGGTCTTTTAGGTATGCTTGCCAACGAACTGCATGGCAGGTCGACATATGTCTGGTCAAGCATGTGGTGCCCAAGTGGGTGATGTTTTGGCCACGCGAGATACGCTTGAGACATACAGTATGTTGCAAATAGCAGCGGTGCAATCTGATGCACTCGTCTCAAAAAAGGCCCACACCAAAGAACTTTTGGAATAACACACAGAGACAGCAGCGGCCTGCACATGTGGAGCTCTGCGTTGTGTGATGCAGTTGGTGTGGTGCCCTTAAGCTGGCCCCTGGAGGGCATCCTGCCTCGTTGGAGATGTGCCTCCTCCTCCTCTCTCCTATTAGGCACCCATGTAGAGTCCGTGACCTCACCATCCCCTCCCTCCTCATCACTGTAGCAAACCTGGCAGTATGCTGCAGCTGGGGGAACATGACTGCCAGATTGCTGTCCTTCTTGGGCATCCCCTCTCTCTGGGCTCACATTACTGCCTTCCTCTAGCTGGGTACCATCATCAGAGCCTTCAAAACGCTGTGCATCCTCTTGCAGCATGTACCCAACACTGTGGTCAAACAGTTCGGGGGACTCCTCAGGAGGACATGGTGGGGCTAGGGAAGGAGTGACTGATGCCATTGAGCCATGGGAAGAGGCCACTTTGGCAGCTGCTTTGCCAGACAAAGTACCCTGAGCCTGAGTGAGAGAGTATGAGGAGGATGAGGACGGCTTGGTCATCCTCTATACCAAGTCTTCAGCATGTGTTGTTCCTCAACACGGCAAGCTGCCGAAAAAAAGGACACGGCTGATAAGGATGCACCATGTCCATGACCAGCACTGTTGCATCTAGACACAGAGCCTGCTTGCCCTCTTTTATTGGCTCGTGACTGTCTGCCTCTCCTTGTTGTCCTTCCAGACATACTAATGGCCTGCAGTGAGATGTAGCTGCACAAAGCTGAGATGTATATATATACTGATTATACTGCAGCTAGCAGAATCAACTGCCTGCCTTGTCTTCAGGTAGCTTTAGGTGCACACTGTGCAAAGGACACAGTACACTAACTGAAAATACTGCAGTTCCCTGCCTGTGGTATTAGAGTAGAACACCAGCAATTGTATTCAGGTAGCTTTAGGTGCACACTGTGCAAAGGACACGGTACACTAACTGAAAATACTGCAGCTCCCTGCCTGTGGTATTAGTATGAGAAAACCAGCAATTGTATTCAGGTAGCTTTAGGTGCACACTGTGCAGAGGACACAGTACACTAACTGAAAATACTGAAGCTCCCTACCTGTGGTATTAGTATGAGAGCACCAGCAATTGTCTTCAGGTAGCTTTAGGTGCACACTGTGCAAAGGACACAGTACACTAACTGAAAATACTGCAGCTACCACAATCACCTGCCTGCCTGTCGGTATATTAGGAAGAGAATAACAGGAACGGATCTAGCTAAACTGAATACAGTGTGTATATATATATATATATATATATATATATATATATATATATATATATATATATATACACACACACACACACACACAACACCTGGGATGCATATATATCCTCTACACACTGTAACTGCAGCTAACTGACTCGCCTGCCTGCTCTATCTAACTCAAATGAAATGACACTGTCTCTCTCTCTCTCTCTGTCTATCTTTCACCGCCGCCGCAACACACTACACAAGGCCGCCACGCAGGCGGCCTTATATAGTGTGGGGTGTGTACTAAACCCCCTGAGACATAACTGGCCAAAGCCACCCTGGCTTTGGCCAATTATGGCTTTCCGTTCTTACTGCGCTGTGATTGGCCAAAGCATGCGGGTCATAGTGCATGCTTGGCCAATCATCAGCCAGCAATGCACTGCGATGCCGCAGTGAATTATGGGCCATGACGCACCACTCGAATTTGTCGCAAACGGCCCATAATGTTCGAAATTTGGCGAACGGTCGAACAGCCGATGTTCATGTCGAACATGAGTTCAACTCGAACTCAAAGCTCATCCCTACCTGTCACTAGGCAGAACAGGGAAATGCCTTGTTTACACAGGCATCCCCCTGTTCTGCCTCTCTGTGACCCGATTTATGGACACCGGCGGACATCGAGTCCGTGGGCCCCACGGGAACGGTCACTGGGTGTGCCTGCCGCACGCATTCTTAAAAGGGGACATACAGGTACGCCCATTTGCATCCCACTGCCGCCTTGCTAACACCCTACCCCCTGTAATCCTCATCACACCTGGCACCCCACTGCTGCCTTGCTAACACGATACCTCCTGTCATCCTCATCTTCATCACACCTGGCACCCCACTGCTGCCTTGCTAACACCCTTCCTCCAGTCATCCTCATTCTCCCTATAACCCACTGACAGTTTCCAAACACCTGCATTAACAAAGTAGCTTATTCCAATGTTGAGAGGACAAGGGTCTCTTTCCCACAAATGTGTGGGAAAGATGTCTCGTTCCCATAAAAATGAATCAGTCTTGGATCACCACCAGCTACCAAGCACCTGATGCTGATGTAACCAAATATTTTTTTTTGAAATGTCAGATCCCTTCAAGACTGCCTATGCTGATGCTGAGTGACTATCCTGTTATGCTGATTGACTATCCTCTTCCTCCTCAATGATCATGCTGATAGCTTGTAAGAACATTTTTGGTTCTGGACGCCGCCACCCGTGGCTAAGGCCCAATTTTTCAGCCCCTGTTTAACAGGGGCGTGTAATTACACTTTTTGATTCAGTACTTTGCAGCAGGGCTCATTCCTGTGCTCCAACTAGAGTATCTGTTAGGAGTTGCAGTGTTGTGGCACCAGCACCAGTGCCTAAGGTCCAATTTTTAAGCCCCTTTTACAATTTTTGATGCAATACTTTGCAGCAGGGCTCATTCCTGCACTCCAACTATAGTATCTGTGAGGGGTTTCAGTGTTGTGGGACCAGTGCCTAAGGCCCAATTTTTATGCCCCTGTTCAACAGGGACAAGTAATTACAATTCTTGATCTAATATTTCACAGCAGGGCCCATTCCTGCGCCCACCAAGAGTAACTGTGAGGGCTTACAGTGTTGTGGCAACACCACCACCACCAAAGGCCCAATTTTTCTGCCCCTGTTCAACAGGTACATGTAATTATAATTCTTGATATAATATTTCACAGCTGGGCCCGTTCCATCGCCCACCAAGAGTAACTGTGAGGATTTACAGTGTTGTGGCACCAGCACCACCACCACCAAAGGCCCAATTTTTCTACCACTGTTCAACAATGGCATGTTATTACAATTCTTCATATAATAGTTCACAGCAGGGCGTTCCAGTGCCCACCAAGAGTGGTTTACAGTGTTTCAAATTTCTGCAGAGTATATACGGCAGGCCCCTACTTTCAAACATCCAACTTACAAACGACTCCTTCTTGCAAACGGAAGGAGACAACAGGAAGTGAGAGGAAATCTACCCCTAGGAAGGGAAATTCTCTCCTGTAAGAGTTAATATGGGAAAACGTGTCTCCTCTCCACTGATGCTTTATCACCAATCCTTGTTTTACTAAAAACCCAAAATTTTCAAAAAACATTTGTCATTGGGACAGAAAGTGAGGTGAAATCTTCAGAAGAGGTGCACAGACAGCAAAACAAATGTTACAGGGGTGATAACCCTTCCCTATGTTTTCCAAAAAGCTTAAAAATAGATTTTTTTGGAAAACAGCTGGAGCTACGATAGCTGGAGCTACATTTTAAAATTGTACCAGTTCAAAATTACAAACAGATTCTACTTAACAACAAACCTACAGTCCCTGTCTTGTTTGCACCGCCTGTATACTGCTGTTCATAGTATATAGGGCCTGGGGGCCCCACGCCTTTCCTTTTTTTTATTTGGGTGCAGGGTTCCCCTTATAATGCATACAAGACCTAAAGGGGCTGGTAATGGGCTGGGGGGGAGGGGAGTGCCCATGCCGTTTTTCTCAATGATTTTCATCCATATTGCCGGGACCAGACACTACATTAAAGCCGCAAGCAATTTTAAATTACTTTTTTTCTTTAGAAATGTCATTTTGTGCAGGAACAGTTCTAAACACGGGAAACACGTGCCACTTCACAGGCATACTTTAGCCACCCTCCAGGTACGATATTTAAAGGAATATTTCACCTTTTTTTTTTAATCTTAAGCATCATTAACCACTTAACGACCGCTCACTGTATATATACGTTGGCAGAATGGCACGGACAGGCACAATCCCGTACCTGTACGTGCCTGCCTTCGTATGGGTGGGGGGTCCGATCGGACCCCCCTCCGGTACAGTGAGCGGCAGGGATCGCTTCAGGAGAGATCTGTGATGAGGGGGCCGCCATTCGATTCTGGCCACCCCCTCGCGATCGCTCCCGGCGAATCAAATGCTTCCTCTGCCTGTGTAGTGTTTACACAGGCAGGAGGAAGTGATGTCAACTCTCATGCGGCGCTCACATATACCGAGCGCCGCATGAGAGAAGACACAGAGGTTAGTGCACATAACAGCACACTGACACCACACACATAGGCACATGATCGCCCCCCCCAGGCCCCCCCAGATCACCCCCCAGTCACAGTGTCACTGATTGCAGTGACCATTTATTTACTGATCACTGCAATCTGTGACATTTGTGACTGTAAAAGTGTCAGGGCAGAGTGTTTTAGGTCCAGTGTAGCCCCCTAACCCCCCCAATAAAGGTTTAACCCCTTGATCGCCTCCCAGGTAACCCTTTCACCCCCTAGCACCGCTGTCACTAAGCAATCGTTTTTTTGATCGCTGTCTTAGTGTCGGTGATGCCGATAGGTAGCCAGTTATTTTTTTTAGGTTCGCCGCAGGTTTTTATAGCGCCGGGTACCCCCATATATTACCTAATAAAAGTTTAACCCCTTGATCGCACCCCCCAGCTAACCCTTTCAGCCCCTTTTGCCAGTGTCACTAAGCGATCGTTTTTCTGATCGCTGTCTTAGTGTCGGTGATGCCGATAGGTAGCCAGTTATTTTTTTTAGGTTCGCCGCAGGTTTTTATAGCGTCAGGTACCCCCATATATTACCTAATAAAGGTTTAACCCCTTGATCGCCCCCCAAGTAACCCTTTCACCCCCTTTTGCCAGTGTCACTAAGCAATCGTTTTTCTGATCGCTGTATTAGTTATGCTGGTGGCCGACAGGTAGCCAGTTATTTTTTTTAGGATCGCCGCAGGTTTTTATAGCGTCAGGTACCCCCATATATTATCTAATAAAGGTTTTAACCCCCTAATTGCCCCTAGTTAACCCTTTCACCAATGATCACCAGTGATCACCGTATAAGTGTTACTGGTGACACTGGTTAGCCAGTTAGTTATTTTGTTATTTAGGTCCCCCGTCAGGTTTTTATATAGCGTCAGGTACCCCCATATATTACCTAATAAAGGTTTAACCCCCTGATTGCCCCTAGTTAACCCTTTCACCAGTGATCACCATATAAGTGTTACGGGTGACGCTGGTTAGTTAGTTTGCTTTTTATAGTGTCAGGGCACCCGCCGTATATAACCCAATAAAGGTTTAACCCCCTGATCGCCCGGCGGGTGATATCAATTAGGTTTTAGCATCAGAGAGGGTGTGCGTCGCCCCAGGCAGCGTCAGGTTAGTGCCAGTAACGCTAACACCCACACGTGGAGCATACACCTCCCTTAGTGGTATAGTATCTAAACAGATCAATATCTGATCAGATCTATACTAGCGTCCCCAGCAGTTTAGGGTTCCCAAAAACGCAGTGTTAGCGGGATCAGCCCAGATACCTGCTAGCACCTGCGTTTTGCCCCTCCGTCCAGCCCAGGCCACCCAAGCAGTATCGATCGATCACTGACACTTACAAAACACAACACACATAACTGCAGCGTTCGCAGAGACAGGCTTGATCCCTGCGACTCCAGTGCTGTAGGAGGTGATTTCACCACCACAGTTAAAAAAAAAAAAAAGAGCATATATGCCGAAGCATGGGGACAGCAGGGGCGGAGGAGCGATTTTGCTCCCAATGCCGCGTACAAACGGTCAAAATTCCGACGGAGGCATGCCCGTGGAAAAGTCCGAACATGTGTGTGCGGCATAACTTTTGCGGGAGGATGCCCCCATGCTTTTGCATATATAAATGGTGCATGTATGCCCATCATTAGAAGTGGGTGAATGAAGGGAGGTATTCTAATGGTGGGCATACCCACCGATCAATCTCTTTTTTTTGTTCAGCCAACAGACTGCATGAAAAAAAAGATTACAATACATACGTACTGGTATGTTGCTGGACTTTGGTTATACCAGATTGATGCCTGCGGGTTTAGGTATCATCTTGGTATCATTCTTTTCAGCCAGCGGCCGACTTTCATGTAAAAGCAATCCTAGCGGCTAATTAGCCTCTGGACTGCTTTTACAAGCAGTGGGAGGGAATGCCCCCCCCCGGATATAAAAAGCGCCATTGGGAAATTGGGAAAGCATTTTATCACACCGATCTTGGTGTGGTCAGATGCTTTGAGGGCAGAGGAAAGATCTAGGGTCCAATAGACCCCAGTTTTTTTTTTAAAAGAGTACATGTCACTACCTATTGCTATCATAGGGGATATTTACATTCCCTGAGATAACAATAAAAATGATTAAAAAAAATATGGAAAGAACAGTTTAAAAATAAAATAAAAAAGCAAAAAAAAAAAAGCACCCCTGTCCCGCCCTGCTCTTGCGCAATGGCAAACGCAAGCGTCGGTCTGGCGTCATATGTAAACAGCAATTGCATCATGCATGTGAGGTATCACCGCGAAGGTCAGATCGAGGGCAGTCATTTTAGCAGTAGACCTCCTCTGTAAATCTAACGTGGTACCCTGTAAAGGCTTTTAAAGGCTTTCAAAAATGTATGTAGTTTGTCGTCACTGCGCGTTTGTGCGAAATTTTAAAGCATGTCGTGTTTGGTATCTATGTACTCGGCCTAAAATCATCTTTTTTATTTCATCAAACATTTGGGCAATATAGTGTGTTTTAGTGCATTAAAATTAAAAAAAGTGTATTTTTTTCCCAAAAAATGTGTTTGAAAAATCGCTGCGCAAATACTGTGTGGAAAAAAATGCAACACCCACCATTTTAATCTGTAGGGCCTTTGCTTTAAAAAAATATATAATGTTTTGGGGTTCAACATAATTTTCTTGCAAAAGAAAAAATATGTTTTCATGTAAACAAAAAGTGTCAGAAAGGGCTTTGTCTTCAAGTGGTTAGAAGAGTGGATGTAAGCTTCCTAATGTTGTGTATAAAATGCTAGGACAGTTCAAAACCCCCCCAAATGACCCGATTTTGGAAAGCAGACACCCCAAGCTATATACTGAGAGGCATGTTGAGTCCATGAAATATTTTATATGTTGACACAAGTTGCAGAAAAAAGACAATTTATTTTTTATTTATTTATTTTTTGCACAAAGTTGTCACTAAATGATATATTGCTCAAACATGCCATGGGCATATGTGGAATTACACCCCAAAATACATTCTGTTGTTTCTCCTGAGTACGGGGATACCACATGTGTGAGACTTTTTGGGAGCCTAGCCGCGTACGGGACCCCAAAAACCAAGCACCGCCTTCAGGCTTTCTAAGGGTATAAATTTTTGATTTCACTCCTCACTGCCTATCACAGTTTCGGAGGCCATGGAATGCCCAGATGGCACAAAACCCCCCCAAATGACCCCATTTTGGAAAGTAGACACCCAAAGCTATTTGCTGAGAGGTATGGTGAGTATTTTGCAGATCTCGCTTTTTGTCACAAAGTTTTGAAAATTAAAAAAAAAAAAATTATTTTATTTCTTCATTTTCAAAAACAAATGAGAGCTGTGAAATACTCACCATGCCTCTCAGCAAATAGCTTGGGGTGTCTACTTTCCAAAATGGGGTCATTTGGGAGGGTTTTGTGCTATTTTGTCATTTTATGGCCTTCGAAACTGTGATAGGTAGTGAGGAGTGAAATCAAAAATTTGTGCCCTTAGAAATCCTTAAGGCGGTGCTTGGTTTTCGGGGTCCCGTACACGGCTAGGCTCCTAAAAAGTCCCACACATGTGGTATCCCCGTACTCAGGAGAAGCAACAAAATGTATTTTGGGGTGCAATTCCACATATAACCATGGCATGTGTGAGCAATATATCATTTAGTGACAACTTTTTGTAATGTTTTATTTTTTTGGCATTATTCAATCACTTGGGACAAAAAAAAAAATATTCAATGGGCTCAACATGCCTCTCAGCAATTTCCTTGGGGTGTCTACTTCCCAAAATGGGGTCATTTGGGGGGGGGTTTGTACTGCCCTGCCATTTTAGCACCTCAAGAAATTAGATAGGCAGTCATAAATTAAAAGCTGTGTAAATTCCAGAAAATGTACCCTAGTTTGTAGACGCTATAACTTTTGCGCAAACCAATAAATATACGCTTATTGACATTTTTCTTACTAAAGACGTGGCTGAATACATTTTGGCCTAAATGTATGACAAAAATTGAGTTTATTCGATTTTTCTTATAACAAAAATTAGAAAATATATAATTTTTTTTTTAAAAAATTCAGTCTTTTTCCGTTTATATCGCGAAAAAAAAATCACAGAGGCAATCAAATACCATTAAAAGAAAGCTCTATTTGTGGGAAGAAAAGGACGCAAATTTTGTTTGGGTACAACATTGCATGTCCGCACAATTTCCAGTTAAAGCAGCGCAGTGCCAAATTGTGAAATCACCTCTGGTCATTATGGTCCGTATTGGTCCGGGGCTTAAGTGGTTAAAATTACTGCTCCCGAAAAAACGTCCGTTTTTAAAACCTTTGTTTTTGCATTGATACATGTCCCCTGGGGCAGGACCCGGGTCCCCAAACCCTTTTTAGGACAATAACTTGCATATTAGCCTTTAAAATTAGCACTTTTGATTCCGAACGTTCGAGTCCCATAGACTTTAACGGGGTTCTAAAGTTCGCGCAAACTTTCGGTCCGTTCGCAGTTTATGGTGCGAACCGAACCGGGGGGGGGGGTGTTCGGCTCATCCCTACTCACAACAGTAAAATCAGTCTGTATATGCAGTACAGCATGCTTGCTATACCCCTTAGTGTGGGACCTAAGGGTTAATCCTTTGCATTGTGTAAAAAGGCTGTTCAATGATTAGCTCCTTCTTCTACTTTTCAAAAAATAACCAGATATTTACAGAGCCTTTTGAGTCAGGCTTTTTTTCTTGGGAGGGTGTATGTGATCAGCACAGGGCCAATCAACACTGTTCAGACAGAGGGTCAGGGGTCCTGCACTCTCATAAGACAATTGTGGGAGAAATGAAAACTCCTCCTACAAGCTTTCCATAGACATTCATACAAGTCACATGACTGCTATTATACCGCTCATGAAAAAAGTATTTATCAGTTTATAATTACTAAAATAATTGCATTTCCATGTTCTGTGTACTGTGGGAGACCATATATAGTGAATGCAGGGTCCTGGGTTTGGTAACACTTAAAGCAGGTGGATTATTAGACCCTAGCAGGAGGCTGTTCCCCAACAAAAGATTGGCAGCCAAGGTTGTTGCCCAGAATATCATGAGCAAAACGTCGAAAAGGCTGAGCAGTAACATATTCATTAACAAAGCCAAAGATAGGACAGGAGGCATTCTAGCAAGATCAGGTCACACAGGTGGTCAAATCCAGGGAGTCCAGCAAGTCTGGCATAATAGGCAATGTAGGTAGCAGTCACTAGATCTAAGCAAGAATCAGGAATGAAAACATACTGAGACAATAGTACACGGAGCAGGATAGCAAGCACTAGGACCGATACATGGATACAGGATATCAGAAACACACACCCTAGGTAAATGATATAACAGGGGACTGGAACATACTATACATAATTGTGTACTTTTAAAGGAGACCGTTTAAAAGAGTAAACAGGAGACATGTCCTTAGCCACGCCAGTGCATGAACAGCCCACCTGAACAGATAACTGGGGAGGTGCACCTGCACGAGTAGATGGGCATGCAGTAGGACCCAGGGAGTACTGAAGGATTGACACAGTAAAAAGAGAGTTCCTTGACTATTGTATAACATATGTATTATGACCTGCATACCACATTCTACCCCATAACCTTACTTATACCTAATACATGAGACCACACATTCAGTTTGGAGTAAAACATGGCCGTAGCAGCCTCATTAATTTAAACGTTACACCAGTTATCAAAAACATCAACCATCAAACATAATCTGAACCCCATGTTCTCCTAACATTGCCTCCTAGCGTTGGTCTTTGCAGGAACCTCTAATTACCATAATAATAATAATAATCATAACAATAACAACCCACCTGACACTGCAGTACCTTCAACTGGTCATAGGCCTCAAGCCGACTAGCTGCTCAAAGACGACCACTGACCGCAGTGCCCCCATTATCAAACTATTCCAGCTAAACCACTGTTAGCTGGAATACACCCTCAGAACCCATACCACCGATAGGTCCTGACCACTTGCTTTTTGAGGTATCTTCAAGACCAAACACCCGCCACTGCCACTACAGTTCGTTCACCTGTAAAATAAAAGAAACAAAACAGAACAGCCAAAAACCCAACAATCTATCATCAGGGAGGGTGGGTGGGAAATTTCCCCCGCGCTGTGTTGCCTTAGGAGGCAGGGATTAACTTTTTGTTCAGACTTGTCCCCTCACCCATTTACACGTGTCTCCTCTCCACTGATGCTTTATCACCAATCCTTGTTTCACTAAAAAAACCAAATTTTCAAAAAACATTTGTCATTGGGACAGAAAGTGAGGTGAAATCTTCTGAAGAAGTGCACAGACAGCAAAACAAATGTTACAGGGGTGTCCCCTCCCCCCTTTACACTTCTTAGCCAATCACTCTTACTTTTACATCTCCATACCCTGTTCACTCAGTCATGCCAGCCCTCCGCCTATTGCATTCTTTCTTTTTGCTCCGGGCTTTTCTGACACGCATTAAAAATGAGGCCTATACACAATTCTCAGCACTGGTTTCCATTGAAGAATAACTGCACGCTCACTATAAATCCTGTAATTCACTTTGATTCATTCAATTCTTTGCAGAGGGAGCTATTCCCTCCACAGTGAACAGCTCCTAACCGTCTGCTGCTCTGTTTACATCTTACCAGCCAAAGAGAATATAAAACACAGCTTTAAATGACTGCAGGCCATGCTTTTGAAATCTAAATTATTGGCATTAAAAATAACAGCTCCTACTGTTTTTTTTTTTTCAGGGAATGCAGGAACAAGTAGGGAGTATGTAGTGAATAAGACGATTTATAGTAAAAGTGAAACTAACTAGCCCTAATGCCGCATACACACAATCAGAAATTCCGACATGAAAACCGTGGATTTTTTTCAGACGGAATGTTGGCTCAAACTTGTGTTGCATACACACAGTCCAGCAAATGTTGTCGGAAATTCCGACCTTCAAGAACGCGGTGACGTACAAGACGTACGACGAGCCGAGATCAATAAAGTTCAATAGGCAGTTAGGCTCTTCTGCTTGATTCTGAGCATGCATGTTTTTTTGTGCGTCGGAATTGCATACAGACGATCGGAATTTCCAACAAGAGCTTTTCCTCACTCGCGTCTGACAGACGTGAGTAGAGGAGAGCTGATCGGTAATTGATTGATTATCAGAGCAGCCCCCCTGAGGATGCCAACCCAGGACCACCAGGAATGCCCACCACTGATGACCACTGGGTATGCCATCCATGGCCACCAGGGATGCCAATCAGTGCCCACATATAATGCCAATCAGTGCCCACCAGCAATGCCTGCCAGTGTCTACATATCAGTGATGCCCATCAGTGCCACCCATTAGTGTCTGTCCAGTGCCACTCATCAGTGTCCATCCGTGCCGCCTATCAGTGCCACCCATAAGTACCCATCAGTGCAGCCTTTCAATGCCCATCAGTGTCGCCTATCAGTGCCCATCAGTGCCACCTATGAGTGCCTATCAGTGCTGCATATCAGTGCCCATCATCAGAGCGCATTAGTGCCACCTCATCAGTGCCCATAAGTGCCACCTTATCACTGCCCGTCAGTGCAGCCTCATCAGTGCCCATCGGTGAAGGAGAAAACGTACTTATTTACAAAATTTTATAACAGAAGTCCCCCCCGCCCCGGCGCCCCTGCACTGAGAACTGAGTGATCGAACATTGCCGATGGCTTGGTTCTCACAGCTCCCAGAGCAGAGAGCTGCTGACTATCAATCAGCATCTCTCCGCTCTGCTCCCCCTCACTCACTGGAGCGCTGAGCTGTGGAGGGGCGGGAAGCAGCCATCTCAGCCTCTCAGTGGCTTGCTGAGAGGCTGAGACGGGTGTCAGTCCAGGCACCTGGTGGATCCAGACTTCCATTGTCAGGATGACGTGGTGCCTGGACTGATTTCTGTGACGTCAGCAGAAAGCGGACTTCAATCCGCTCTCTGCTGAAAGAGGGGCACAGGAGTGCAAAACGAACTGCACTGCTGTGACCCATAGGAAAAGCCCAGCCAAATGAGCTCCTTTAACCACTTAACGACCACTCACTGTATATATACGTCGGCAGAATGGCACCGACAGGCACAATCACGTAGAGCATACGTGATTGCCTTTGTATAGTTGGGGGGTCCAATCGGACCCCCCTCCTATACAGTGAGCGGTGGCTAAGTGTCCGGGAGCGTTCCGGGATGAGGGGGCAGCCATTCGTTTCCGGCCACCCCCTCGCGATCGCTCCCGGCGAATGGAAATGCCCCCTCTGTCTGTGTCAGACAGAGGGAGCAGGAGGAAGTGATGTCATCTCTGGTGCGGCGCTCACATATACCGAGCGCCGTACAAGAGAAGACATCAGGTCAGTGCACACAACACTACACTGACACCAGGACACATAGGGACATAAATCGCCCCCCAGGCCCCCCCAGACACCCCAGATCACCCCCCAGATCACCCCCCCAGCCCCCAGTCACAGTGTCACTGATTGCAGTGACCATTTATTTAGTGATCACTGCAATCAGTGACATTTGTGACTGTAAAAGTGTCACCAAAGTTTAGTCTTAGGTCCAGTGTAGCCCCATAACCCCCCCAATAAAGGTTTAACCCCCTGATCACCCCCCAGATAACCCTTTCACCCCCTATCACCACTGTCGCTAAGCTATCATTTTTCTGATCGCTGTCTTAGCGTCAGTGATGCCGATCGGCAGCCAGTAATTTTTTTTAGGTTCGCCGCATGTTTTTATAGCGTCAGGTACCCCAATATATTATCTAATAAAGGTTTAACCCCCTTGATCACCCCCCAGGTAACCCTTTCACCCCCTATCACCACTGTCACTAAGCGATCGTTTTTCTAAATGCTGTCTTAGTGTCTGTGATGCAGATCGGTAGCTGGTAATTTTTTTTAGGTTTGCGGCAGGTTTTTATAATGTCAGGTACCCCAATATATTATCTAATAAAGGTTTAACCCCCTTGATCGCCCCCCAGGTAACCCTTTCACCCCCATCACCACTGTCGATAAGCGATCGTTTTTCTAAACGCTGTCTTAGTGTCGGTGATGCAGATCGGTAGCTGGTAATTTTTTTTAGGTTCGCCGCAGGTTTTTATAGCGTCAGGTACCCCCATATATTATCTAATAAAGGTTTTAACCCCCTGATTGCCCCTAGTTAACCCTTTCACCAGTGATCACCATATAAGTGTTACGGGTGACGCTGGTTAGTTAGTTTGCTTTTTATAGTGTCAGGGCACCCGCCGTATATAACCCAATAAAGGTTTAACCCCCTGATCGCCCGGCGGGTGATATCAATTAGGTTTTAGCGTCAGAGAGGGTCTGCGTTACACCCCAGGCAGCGTCAGGTTAGTGCCAGTAACGCTAACACCCACGCGTGAAGCATACACCCCCTTTGTGGTATAGTATCTGAACAGATCAATATCTGATCTGATCAGATCTATACTAGCGTCCCCAGCAGTTTAGGGTTCCCAAAAACGCAGTGTTAGCGGGATCAGCCCAGATACCTGCTGGCACCTGCGTTTTGCCCCTCCGTCCAGCCCAGGCCACCCAAGTGCAGTATCGATCGATCACTGTCACTTACAAAACAAAAAGACACATAACTGCAGCGTTCGCAGAGACAGGCCTGATCCCTGCGACTCCAGTGCTGTAGGAGGTGATTACACCACCACAGTTAAAAGAAAAAAGCAAATATGCCGAAGCATTGGGGCAGCAGGGGCGGAGGAGCGATTTTGCTCCTAATGCCGCGTACATACGGTCGAAATTCCGACGGAGGCTTGCCTTTGGAAAAGTCCGACCATGTGTGTGCGGCATAACTTTTTTGCGGGAGGATGCCCCCATGCTTCGGCATATATAAATGGTGCGTGTATGCCCATCATTGGAAGTGGGTGGATGAAGGGCGGTATTCTAATGGTGGGCATACCCACCGATCAATCTCTTTTTTCGTTCAGCCAACTGGCTGCATGAAGAAAAAAGATTACAATACATGTCCAACAAGGACCAGCAACGTACTGGTATGTTGCTGGACTTTGAATGTTTATACCAGAATGATGCCTGCGGGTTTAGGTATCATCTTGGTATCATTCTTTTCAGCCAGCGGCCGGCTTTCATGTAAAAGCAATCCTAGCGGCTAATTAGCCTCTGGACTGCTTTTACAAGCAGTGGGAGGGAATCCCCCCCCGGATATAAAAAGCGCCATTGGGAAATTGGGAAAGCATTTTATTACACCAATCTTGGTGTGGTCAGATGCTTTGAGGGCAGAGGAAAAATCTAGGGTCTAGAAGACCCCAGTTTTTTCAAAAAAAGAGTACCTGTCACTACCTATTGCTATCATAGGGGATATTTACATTCCCTGAGATAACAATAAAAATGATAAAAAAAAAAATACTTGGAAGGAACAATTTAAAAATAAAATAAAAAAGAAAAATTAATAATAAAAAAAAAAGAAAAAAAAAAAAAGTACCCCTGTCCTGCCCTGCTCTTGCCCAATGGCGAACGCAAGCGTCGGTCTGGCGTCATATGTAAACAGCAATTGCACCATGCATGTGAGGTATCACCGCAAAGGTCAGATCGAGGGCAGTCATTTTAGCAGTAGACCTCCTCTGTAAATCTACTGGGGTAACCTGTAAAGGCTTTTAAAGGCTTTTAAAAATGTATGTAGTTTGTCGCCAATGCGCGTTTGTGCGAAATTTTAAAGCATGTCGTGTTTGGTATCTATGTACTCGGCCTAAGATCATCTTTTTTATTTCATCAAACATTTGGGCAATATAGTGTGTTTTAGTTCATTAAAATTAAAAAAGTGTATTTTTTAACCCAAAAAATGCGTTCGAAAAATCGCTGCGCAAATACTGTGTAGAAAAAAAAAATGCAACACCCACCATTTTAATCTGTAGGGCCTTTGCTTTAAATATATATATAATGTTTGGGGGTTCAACATAATTTTCTTGCAAAAAAAAAAATGTTTTCATGTAAACAAAAAGTGTCAAAAAGGGCTTTGTCTTCAAGTGGTTAGAAGAGTGGATGTAAGCTTCCTAATGTTGTGTATAAAATGCCAGAACAGTTCAAAACCCCCCCAAATGACCCCATTTTGGAAAGTAGACACCCCAAGCTATATACTGAGAGGCATGTCGAGTCCATGGAATATTTTATATGTTGATACAAGTTGCGGAAAAACGACAATTTTTTTTTTTTTATTTTTTTTTTTTGCACAAAGTTGTCACTAAATGATATATTGCTCAAACATGCCATGGGCATATGTGGAATTACACCCCAAAATACATTCTGTTGCTTCTCCTGAGTACGGGGATACCACATGTGTGAGACTTTTTGGGAGCCTAGCCACGTACGGGACCCCAAAAACCAAGCACTGCCTTCAGGCTTTCTAAGGGTGTAAATTTTTGATTTCACTTCTCACTGCCTATCACAGTTTCGGAGGCCATGGAATGCCCAGATAGCACAAAACCCCCCCAAATGACCCCATTTTGGAAAGTAGACACCCCAAGCTATTTGCTGAGAGGTATTGTGAGTATTTTGCAGATCTCGCTTTTTGTCACAAAGTTTTGAAAATTGAAAAAAAAAATATATATATATATATTTTCTTTCTTCATTTTCAAAAACAAATGAGAGCTGTAAAATACTTGCCATTCCTCTCAGCAAATAGCTTGGGGTGTCTATATTCCAAAATGAGGTCATTTGGGGGGGGTTTGTGCGATTTTGGCATTTTATGGCCTTCGAAACTGTGATAGGTAGTGAGGAGTGAAATCAAAAATTTGTGCCTAGAAATCCTGAAGGTGGTGCTTGGTTTTCGGGGTCCCGTACGCGGCTAGGCTCCTAAAAAGTCCCACACATGTGGTATCCCCGTACTCAGGAGAAGCAGAAAAATGTATTTTGGGGTGTAATTCCACATATAACCATGGCATGTGTGAGCAATATATCATTTAGTGACAACTTTTTGTAATTTTTTTTTTTTTGTCATTATTCAATCACTTGGGACAAAAAAAAAATATTCAATGGGCTCAACAGGCCTCTCAGCACTTTCCTTGGGGTGTCTACTTTCTAAAATGGGGTCATTTGGGGGGGGGTTTGTGCTATTTTGGCATTTTATGGCCTTCGAAACTGTGATAGGTAGTGAGGAGTGAAATCAAAAATTTGTGCCTAGAAATCCTGAAGGCGGTGCTTGGTTTTCGGGGTCCCGTACGCGGCTAGGCTCCTAAAAAGTCCCACACATGTGGTATCCCCGTACTCAGGAGAAGCAGAAAAATGTATTTTGGGGTGTAATTCCACATATAACCATGGCATGTGTGAGCAATATATCATTTAGTGACAACTTTTTGTAATTTTTTTTTTTTTGTCATTATTCAATCACTTGGGACAAAAAAAAAATATTCAATGGGCTCAACAGGCCTCTCAGCACTTTCCTTGGGGTGTCTACTTTCTAAAATGGGGTCATTTGGGGGGGGGTTTGTGCTATTTTGGCATTTTATGGCCTTCGAAACTGTGATAGGTAGTGAGGAGTGAAATCAAAAATTTGTGCCCTTAGAAATCCTTAAGGCGGTGCTTGGTTTCCGGGGTCCCGTACGCGGCTAGGCTCCCAAAAAGTCCCACACATGTGGTATCCCCGTACTCAGGAGAAGCAGCAAAATGTATTTGGGGGTGAAATTCCACATATAACCATGGCATGTGTGAGCAATATATCATTTAGTGACAACTTTTTGTAATTTTTTTATTTTTTTTATTTTAGTCATTATTCAATCACTTGGAACAAAAAAAAAAAAATTCAATGGGCTCAACATGCCTCTCAGCAATTTCCTTGGGGTGTCTACTTTCCAAAATGGGGTCATTTGGGGGGGTTTTGTACTGTCCTGTCATTTTAGCACCTCAAGAAATGAGATAGGCAGTCATGATTTTAAAGCTGTGTAAATTTCAGAAAATGTACCCTAGTTTGTAAACTCTATAACTTTTGCGCAAACCAATAAATATACGCTTATTGACATTTTTTTTACTAAAAACATGTGGCTGAATACATTTTGGCCTAAATGTATGACTACAATTGAGTTTATTCGATTTTTCTTATAACAAAAAGTAGAAAATATCATTTTTTTTCGAAATTTTCGGTCTTTTTCCGTTTATATCGCAAAAAATAAAAATCGCAGAGGCAATCAAATACCATTAAAAGAAAGCTCTATTTGTGGGAAGAAAAGGACGCAAATTTCGTTTGGGTACAACATTGCATGTCCGCACAATTTACAGTTAAAGCAGCGCAGTGCAAAATTCTGAATTCACCTCTGGTCCTTTAGCTACCAAATGGTCCGGGGCTTAAGTGGTTAACGTGTTTTTCTACAGGCATTAATGTATAACACACACATAATGGAAGCAAAAAAAAAATTACCCTTTTTTTAGCAACACAGTGCACCACAACGAACGATATGTGTGTGTCATTTGTTGAACTCTATTATACAGTGAAAATATTATAAAAATTGATAATGAGATAAACTGAAACATTAAAAAGATGAAATGAAAGAATAGGAGGAAAATGTATGGAGACAGACAAAGTAAGGAAAGAGCAGCACACCAAAACACGGGATATCACAATTTAGGAATCAGCAGGGAGAGGTATCTAAGCACCTATTAAAGAAGAGCTTCTAAGAAAAATCCTGTAATAAGGAATACCATGAAACTGTAACTGAATAAGTCATATTTTAGTACACTGTATTCTAATCATGCACAAATAGAAATAACTGTTTCAACTCTTTGAGTCTATTCATTTCTTAAAACATAGTATTCACAAATGTAACACAAGTACTGCACAACGTCGGTGTGAGCAACAGTAAAAAATAATCAGGCTTCAGCTCACTCCCTCACCAATCAGACAAATCTCTCTAATGAGTTTTACCCGCTTAAGGGCTTAATTGTAGAGGAGAGTGTGACTCAAACCATTGGGTTTATATGCGTTATGAGGATTAGATAAAGTTAAAAGCAGCTGGGTCCCTGGAAGCATGATCACATCACTTACACAGTGCTATCTAGCTTCCAGGCAGGAAAGACCATACATCTTTACCACAATATATAGAGTATGTATGTGTAGCGGGGGTCCTAAATTTAGGGGTGATTCGAGTGGTAGTTGGCTCGAATCTTTAAATTTGCTGGACTCTGCCTTGCTGCTGTTTTACCTGGTGTGCAGTTCCCCTAAGAAGTATGGGTGGCGCTGTCACTTGTACTCGGAGTTGAACCACAGGTGATGAGGCAGCGATTTGGTGTCCTCTCTCGGCAGCGGTACAGTGGGTGTGGTCTACCTGCTGTGCATGCCGGGAGAGGGTACAAAAGGGGAGGACGCCATTGGAGAGGGAGCAATTCCCGGGGCCCATACCCGGAGGGAGAACCTACGGTCCAAGTTCAAGTGCATGGCTTTCCAGGCTATGGGGCCACGTGTGCTTCAGTCCCAGGCACCTTTAGTCCTGGGACTGCGACTTCAGCCCTGGGCCCAGCACCTTTAGCTGGAGCCCACTTCGGGAGGAGGAATCCCAGGGTGCCGCCTTGCGAGGGGACCCGTTTCTAGAAGAGGAGGCTGGGGGAGGACCGTTCTGAAGGACTGGTGAGAGATCACAGTGAAGGAAGGGGCCCAGTAACTCTCTGGAGGGATGTCATCCATCCGAAAATAGGGATCTAAACAACGGGACCATTAGGAGGTTTGGGACACTATAGATTCTGTAGCAGAGGATCTCCTGAACGCATCCATTAGGGAATCTAATAGACTGTTTGAGTTACACGCCGGCTGCTAGTGCCTTTGGGTGAATATCCGGGTGAGCTATACCCACTCGGGATCGCGTGGCGAAGAAACAAGAGTGCCTGAATTGATCTGTCTTCCTAACACCTTTCTCTTCTCCTCAACTTTGTGGATGTTCATGCATAAAGAAAGAAATAAACTCTATGTTGGAGTTGACACTGGTGTGGACCTTGGAGTTACTTGGGGTATAGAGACTTTGTCCTTACATTCTAGGGACGGAAACCAACTTTGAGGGGAACCCTGCTGCAAGACCCGTAAGTGAAAACAAGTGTGCTTAACCTCTGCAAACCAGGGGGTACGGGCATGGTAGGGACTGTGTGCCTTTTTCTCCTGTGAGTGAGCCAAAGACAGTGGAGAAAGAGGGCCAGTTGCTACACGTGGGGGCTCATCCGGGATTTTGTAGTGTATACCCCCCGGAAAAAGTTGGACTTTATTCCCCTGTGAGGCTCCGTGGAGGTCGGCCATGTTTATTTGAAATTCAACCTGCGCCACAAGTAAGAGAAAGGAAGACTCAGGCCTGGCAATTTCTGGCTGCGTGGTTCGTGGGCGTGTCGCAAGTCTGGAAAAGCCCCTGAAGTAAGTGCAGCAAAGGAAAAAGAAAGGGGAGGAGCCCCACTAAGTGTGAGCTCCTCGTGGTGCGTTTGGCGCCAAAAGGGACATTATCTGTTGGACTATTGACGAAGCAACATAAATATACAAAAAGGTGTAGCGCTGGCAAACAAAACTGCATATAACTATACAGTGAATTAATTAATGAGAAAAAGTATCAAAAAACATAAATGAATACTACAAATAAACACTTTATAGTTCATATGTGTCTGTGAAAAAATATATATATCTGTGAAAAAATATATGTGAAATCTTCTCCTCTATTAAAGATGATAAAGAGTTCTACAGAGTGCAGGTATCCGATGTGAACCATGGGGATAATGCTCCAATACTTAGTAAAGATCCCGCCACCAAGGTAAAGAGTGAAGGCTTACCAGACAGCCTGCGACCGCCCTTCTCAGGGGGGTCAAAACAGGCTCAGTAGAGTGATGTTTACATAATGGAAAGCAGGATGATTCAGCAGGGACGCTTCATCCACAGTGGGAGAGTCTCCAGAGACGTTGATTGGACACCTGGCCAAAACAGGAAGTAGACACACTCTTTCCAGATCAGAGTGGATGTTCCTCAGTAAATGGGGTAAGATCTTTTAGATTTTTCACAGTAGGAGGTGTCATAGCTGACTGCAAGGTGTTTTGAGCAATGTTAAAGTGAGCATGTCAACATACCATAACGAAGCAACATGTCCGCTCCTTCGTGGAAACCTGCTTCACCGGGATCTTGTACTCTTTTGTCCGGTCCAACCATGGATGTGACCTCTATTGCTGCCTCTTTGACTGAGACGGGAATCCGGCTTAAGCCCAAGGGCTGCTTTTCCCTTTATGCATGCAGAGATGCACAGGCCTTGGGCATGATCTGTGTAAAGTGTCAGGGACTGATTGTGCATCTTTGGCCTTTTCGGGAGATGTACCCGCTGTGGGGAATTCCTGTTCAAGGTAGAGCAGCCAACAGAGAAGCCAAAGGTCTACCGAGTGAATTGGATCTCAGGTGCTGTTACTCCTGAGGAGGAGGTGTGTCCTATCACTGCAATTCCCAAGCGCAGTCCCGCAGAGGTGGTGCCTGTAAAGACTGAAGCTCCGGCCATTGAGGAATTCGAGGCGGAGGACCCAGCGGATGCTGCATCAGTCACAGCCCTCCCGTCCGCCTGCCAAAAGGAAGGTAGGACTCGTAAAGGCTTCCTGCGGCCGCGGTGGAGGCCCACCCCAGTGCCCGCCTGACTCGGATCGTCCCGCCGGAGGAGTTTCTGAACGATCCATGATGGTTAAAGATTGAGGTTGGCCGGGGAAATGAACAAAGGTCAGTGTCCGTTCTATTGGGGACGCTTGGGTACCTGACCCAAGGGAACTGTTGAAAGATGATTCTGTGTCCATGAGACTTTGCCTGCCAGCAGAGATGTGGGACTCTTCGGACATAGATTCTTCCTCTGATATGGGAGATAATGCAGAGATTGAAGAACTGTTTGTCACTAAGGGATGGGACAAGATTTCACTAACTTCTCCCCGTAGTGTAAAGGGATTGCCCATGGACTCAGGGGATACTACACCCCAGGTGGAAGCCCCTGTTTGTGCTGGAGAAGTTGTCCCCGTACCTGCGTTACAAGCTCCGGTGTCTCCCGTGCCTGCTGTACCAGAGGCCCGTTCACCATTAAGGCCTCCTATGCCACAGTTGGAGCCTGTGCACCCTAGGAGATCTCCGGATGCCATCGTTCTGCCGGGAGCTGGAGATCAGGCAACCATGCCGCTTTTGGCCCGACTGCAACGGCTCTTGAACCAGAAGGTTGCCACGGACTATGGATGGGAGGACCCATACGTCCCAAAGAACTTGTTATTTGAAATCGAAGCCTCCCGAGAACGATGGTACAGTGACTTTATCTGGAATCGTCTGGAGGTAAAGAAAGGCCACAGGTACCTTTCATGTTCGGCCGTAATGATTGGAAGATACAAGGGCTGCCGGAAAGATTGGACTCTTGGTCGCCAAATACATGCGGATCGGGTCATGATCTGCAGTAAGGACAAAGATGATGTGACTTTTTCTTTTTTTCTTTTTCTTTTTTTTTTATTCTTTATTTCTGTAACTTTTTTTTCTTTCCATACCCCATAGACAATAACAATAACATAATATTGCCCATCTCATAAAACATATTACATATTATACATCAGTAATATTTTCCTGATCCACATATGAAACAAAATATTAATTGTCTATTTCTCTACTTACTCTTCCCTCCCTCCCATTCTTTTACCCTAACCCCTTACACCCTGGAAACAATAACAAAAAAAATATATATATAAAAAAATATATATATTGTGAGGGGGCTAGCTCGGCAGCGGGTATGTGTGACCCCCGGGATGGGCTCCCCACCCAAAAACAGGCCCAGCAGACGGAGGTTGTGGTTTTCAAAATCAAAAAGGTGCGGTTTATTTTCTATTTACAGTGACAAAAACACAGCAAGGCAAAAAAAACAAACACAAAATAAATCCTGGTCAACTTGACCTCTGACTAAACTTACAGGTTTCCTAACTAACGACTGGGATCAGCCTAGTGCTGTCCTAGTCCCTGGTTTTAAATGTCCAAGCAAAATATAGCCACACAGGCTTTCTCTCACCGCACAGGGGTTCACTCTCCCTAGACAGTCCACACAGGTCTGCTTCCAGGCATGAGCTAACATCTAATGAAGCTGGGAATTCTTATAGAGGCCTAAATGAGCTGACAAGCTTCAGCTGGCCTCATCAACTCCCTGTCTGTACGACGCCCAGCCCTCTCCCTAGAGGTATGAGTCATCCATGAGCCCACTAGTCTCAGCTGGGCTTATACAACTCTCCACCTAGCTGTATAAATCGGCGTAAAGCCTGAATCTGGGCGAAATATATCTACCCCCCTGGATGCAACCAGGTGACTTTACCTTCCTGCTGTCACATACCCCCCCCTCTTGTTTTAACCTCGGGGTTGGAACACCAGCAATCAGGCATTCATGTACTCGAGACAAAGCATCCACATTCCCCATTTGAACGCCAGGGCGATGCTTTACTGTGAAGTTGAATTCCTGGAGGGCCAGGAACCACCTATTCACTCTTCTATTTGTTTCCTTGTTTTGAGCCATCCACTTTAACGGAGCGTGATCCGTAACCATGTCAAAGTGCCTACCTAGCAGGTAGTACCGAAGGGAATCTAGAGCCCACTTCACCGCTAAACACTCCTTTTCAACGGTGGCGTAATTTACCTCATGGGACTTCAACTTCCTGCTGAGGTAAATGACTGGGTGCTCTTCCCCGTTCCAGACCTGGGACAATACTGCTCCTAACCCCACATCTGACGCATCACTTTGTACGACAAAGTCTTTAGAGAAGTCGGGTGAGTACAACACTGGCTGGCTACATAAGGCTTGTTTCAAGAATTGGAATGCTGCCTCAGCCTCGGGGGTCCATTTAATCATGACCGACCCTTTCCCCTTCGTCAGGTTGGTTAGGGGCACAGCCTTAGAAGCAAAGTGGGGAATGAATCGCCGATAATACCCAGCGATTCCCAGAAAGGCTCGTACCTGCTTCTTGCTGTTGGGACGTGGCCAACTCTGGATGGCCTCGACTTTGTTGAGTTGGGGTTTTATTACTCCCCTCCCAATGGTGTACCCAAGATATTTGGCCTCCTCCTGCCCAATGGTACACTTCTTGGGGTTAGCCGTAAACCCTGCTTCCCGAACAGAGTCCAGGACTGCTTGCACTTTTGGCAGATGTGAGGCCCAATCTGTGCTATGGACAATTACGTCATCCAGGTAAGCCGCAGCATACTTCCGATGGGGCCTCAGCATCTGGTCCATTTTCCGCTGGAATGTGGCCGGCGCATTCTGTAACCCGAACGGCATTCTTTTATATTGGAACGCCCCGTCTGGGGTTACAAATGCGGTTTTCTCTTTGGCTGACTTGGCCAGGGGGATTTGCCAATACCCTTTTGTGAGGTCAAGAGTCGTCATGTATCGGGCTGTTCCCAGCCGGTCGATCAACTCATCTATACGTGGCATGGGGTAGGTGTCAAATTTTGTAACTTTGTTCAACTGACGAAAATCGTTACAAAATCGCCAGCTCCCATCCGGTTTAGGCACCAACACAATGGGACTAGACCAATCACTTTGGGACTCCTCTATCACCCCTAAGTTCAGCATTTTCTGTACTTCCTCCCGTATTGCCTCCCGTCGGGCCTCTGGGATCCGATAGGGTTTTAACTTCACCCTTTCACCGGGCGGGGTAATAATGTCATGCTCTACCCCAGATGTTTGTCCCGGCAGCTCAGAGAATACCTCCTTGTTGCGAAGCACAAACTCCTTAACCTCCTGTTGTTGGGGTTGTGACAAGGTGGCTGCGATTCCAACCTCAGGAATCACGCAACCAGTTTGAGCTGGTGACCAAGTGTCTGCGACTAGGGACTCTCTATCCCTCCAGGCTTTCAACAGATTAACGTGATAGATCTGTTCGGGCTTTCGCCTTCCTGGTTGTCTGACCTTGTAATTCACTTCGCTCACTTTTTCCATTATCTCGTAGGGGCCTTGCCATTTGGCAAGGAATTTACTTTCAACCGTAGGGACAAGTACCAATATCCTATCCCCCGGGGAAAAGGTACGGGTCTTGGCTCCACGGTTGTACACTCTCTGCTGTGCCAACTGCGCTTGGGCCAAATGTTCCTTCACGATGGGCATTACCTGTGCAATTCGATCTTGCATCAGGGCGACATGCTCAATCACACTCCTGTGGGGAGAACTCTCACTTTCCCAAGTTTCCTTGGCAATATCCAACAGCCCTCTTGGGTGTCTCCCATACAGTAACTCAAAGGGGGAGAATCCCGTAGAGGATTGGGGCACCTCCCTAATAGCAAACATCAAATAAGGAAGTAGACAGTCCCAATCCTTTCCATCCCTATCCACCACTTTCTTCAACATTTGTTTTAGGGTTTTGTTGAATCTTTCAACCAGCCCATCGGTTTGGGGGTGATACACAGATGTACGTAATTGCGTCACTTTGAACAATTTACACAGCTCCTTCATAACCCGGGACATAAAGGGTGTACCTTGGTCCGTAAGCAGTTCTTTACAAATACCCACCCGGCTAAAAACAAGAGATAGCTCTTTGGCTATGGTTTTGGCCGAGGTATTTCTGAGAGGGATCGCTTCTGGATAACGGGTGGCATAGTCCATTATAACCAATATGTACTGGTGCCCCCTAGCGGACTTGATTATAGGACCTACCAAATCCATTGCGATTCTCTCAAACGGGACCTCAATGATGGGTAGAGGGACCAGCGGGCTACGGAAGTGTGGCATCGGGGCCGACCTCTGACACACAGGGCAGGAGGAACAATAATTTTCTATGTCCTTCATCACCCCAGGCCAATAGAATCTCTGTAATACCCTCTCTCGGGTTTTCTCTGTCCCCAGATGACCTCCAAGAATGTGCCCATGGGCCAACTCCAACACCAACTTCCTGTAAGGTTTGGGCACCACCAGCTGCTCAACGGTTTCTTCTGCCCTTTTTGCCACCCGATACAGTAGGTCCTTCTCTACGCTGAAGTATGGGTAAGTGCAGGTATTATCTGGGTTCACTAACTCGCCATCTATTTTCACTACGTTTTCCCGTGCCTTTATTAGGGCGGGGTCTTTCAACTGTTCTGTGGCAAAGTTTTCCCTGTGAACCTCAAGATCAGAAAACTCCACAGACGGTAGGTTTTCGTCTGAGGAGGTGGGCTCCTCTCCAGTTTCTTGAGTCTCCCCTGCCAATACTGACAAGGGAAATTCGGGAGAGTCCTCACCACTCTCAGAGGAGTTCTGGCTATCATATTCCTGGTACATAGGGGCACCAGTGGGGGGCTCATGATCATCCCACAGTTCCCAGAACTTCGGAAAATCCCTTCCCACAATGGCGTCATGCGGTAACTGAGACACTAAGCCCACTGGATGAGAAAGGGTACCTTTGGGGGTCTCGAAACACACTGTAGTCACTGGATACTCTCGGGTGTCCCCATGCACACAAATAACGGCTACCTTGCTATTCCCAGAGACCTCTGTTTTAACTAACTCAGCCTTTATCAGGGTCACAAGGCTACCTGAATCCAGCAATACCACAACATTTCTACCATTAATACACATTTTGCATAAATGTTTCTCAGTTCCCCGAATGGCAGTGCATGCGACTGTCGCACACAGCGACTGACGTCTGCCCGTCAGAAAGTCACACTGCATGGGTTCCTCCACAACCGGGCAATTTGCTGCAATATGTCCCGCTTGCCGGCAGCGGTAGCAAATGATCCTTCTTGCCGCCTCTTGAGCCGCTGATTTCCCAGGCTGTTCTCGCCAAACTTGGGGTAGAGCTCCCACCCTCTCACTCTCTCCACCCTCACCCCTTGGAATCCTCTTATCCGCCCCTGGGGATGGTCTGGTCTTAGGGTGGAAAGTCCGAGTGTCTCTGGAAGAGGCCGTCAGGTTCTCTGTAGCCAAGTATTTCTCCACACGATCCACAAGACCATCGGCCGTCTCTGGGTCTCCATGGCTTACCCACTTTTGGACGGCAGTAGGAAGAGCTCTCAAAAACCGATCCATTACAACACGTTCCACAATCTTTGGTGCGGACAAAGTCTCTGGCTGTAGCCACTTTCTGCTCAGGTGAATGAGATCATACATTTGAGACCTGGGGGGTTTTCCAAGCTGGAAAGTCCAGTTATGCACACGCTGAGCCCGGACAGCCAGGGTGACACCCAGCCTTGCCAATATTTCAGCTTTTAGCATCACATAGTCTTTTGCTTGGTCAGGCTCTAGGTCATAGTAAGCTTTCTGCGATTCACCCGTTAACAGAGGAGCCACCAGTCCAGCCCACTGCTCCTCAGGCCACTTTTCTCTTTCAGCGGTCCTTTCAAATGTGGTCAAAAATACCTCTGGATCATCCTCTCCAGTCATTTTTGTCAATAAACGACTCACCCCAAAGGACGCGGTATTAGTGGGACGGCTTTCCTCACCGGTCTGCGGACGTTGCTGCATTACTGCTTCCATCTGTTGTTGTAGTCTCTGCTCTTGCTTCTGCAACAGGTCTATGAAGCGGGCCTCAGATTGCTGTTGGGCTTGTTGCTGAGCCTCCAGACTCTGTTGTAAAGTTGCAAGGCTCTGTTGATGAGCTTGCTGCTGGGCTGCAAGGCTCCTTTGCAAACCTGCATTTGTCTGCTGTTGATTGGCATTTGCTAGAGCCAGCTGTTTCAGTATCTCCTCCATGCTGGCTTAAAAAAAAACTGCCACTGGTTCTCCACCAACTGTGAGGGGGCTAGCTCGGCAGCGGGTATGTGTGACCCCCGGGATGGGCTCCCCACCCAAAAACAGGCCCAGCAGACGGAGGTTGTGGTTTTCAAAATCAAAAAGGTGCGGTTTATTTTCTATTTACAGTGACAAAAACACAGCAAGGCAAAAAAAACAAACACAAAATAAATCCTGGTCAACTTGACCTCTGACTAAACTTACAGGTTTCCTAACTAACGACTGGGATCAGCCTAGTGCTGTCCTAGTCCCTGGTTTTAAATGTCCAAGCAAAATATAGCCACACAGGCTTTCTCTCACCGCACAGGGGTTCACTCTCCCTAGACAGTCCACACAGGTCTGCTTCCAGGCATGAGCTAACATCTAATGAAGCTGGGAATTCTTATAGAGGCCTAAATGAGCTGACAAGCTTCAGCTGGCCTCATCAACTCCCTGTCTGTACGACGCCCAGCCCTCTCCCTAGAGGTATGAGTCATCCATGAGCCCACTAGTCTCAGCTGGGCTTATACAACTCTCCACCTAGCTGTATAAATCGGCGTAAAGCCTGAATCTGGGCGAAATATATCTACCCCCCTGGATGCAACCAGGTGACTTTACCTTCCTGCTGTCACAATATATATAAATACATTCTCTCTCTCTAAATCCCTCCCACTCTCTCTCCGACCGCCGGACATGATTAACCTCTCCCCTAGGGGGCTTCAGAGCCCCAGTCTCTATCTTCTCTCAATAATTTTTTACCCTCTTCCGACTTTACAAATTCTTCCCATGGTGCCCATATCTCATTAATTTGTTCCGTTCTTCCTACTGTGCTGGGCCATAGATTTTCCATTATCCACACTCATCTTATTTTTTCCAGCCACATAGAAATAGGGGGTGTTCGTGTTTCTTTCCAGCATAGAGATATGCAGCTTTTGGCTGCATTCACCATGTGGCATATTATTGAGTTCTTATACCTTTTTATTGGGATTTGAGAGCTCTGTAACAAAAAGAAGGCTGGGTCATCCGGAACTTGATATTCCGTAAACATTTGCGTTATTCTCTGCACCTCAAGCCAGAATCGTCTAATCACTGGACACTGCCAGAAGATATGAAAGATGGTCCCCCGTTCACCACAGTTCCTCCAACATCTATCTGATTCTTCTGGAAAATAATTATTTAGAACTGCTGGTGTATAGTACCATCGCATTACCAATTTGTAATTAGATTCCTGTGTCTTGGTAAATCTAGAACTACTCAGGGCCAGCTGTTCTATTTTCTTACTCTGTGTTGATGAAAAGCTTTGATTCATGTCCCTCTCCCATTTGCTCAGACTTTTTATTTTATACTCCTCTGGAGGAGTTACCAGAAGAGCGTATATTTTAGATATAGCATGGGAGATCGGTTCCTTTTCTTCGCAGTATATCTCAAACTTTGTACATGATCTACAATATTTCTCCATTGGGCCAAGGGATACTAAAAAGTGTCTCACTTGTCGTGCCTGCCAAGCTGTCATTTCAAATTGGCCACCTTGTTGAGTCATGTTTTGTATTGTTGCTCAGTTCTCAAGATTCGTAAAGTGTGACACTTGACATAATCCTCTATCTCTAAGTCCCTGAAAGCTTCTTGCCTCCAGCCCTGGTGGAAACACTGGGTTCCCAGGACTGGTGTCAAGGGTGACTGTTCTGTAGTAATACTATGGTTTCGACTTATCTTATATCCCATTTGAAGTGTAGGCCCTATTATAGGATTCTTTTTCAGTTGGGAAGGTAGAGATGCATAACACCAAATGGCTCTGTCCAAAGGAATAATACTTATCTGTTGTTCGATTCTGGTCCATAGTTTATATTTTGAGTGCCTACACCAATCGATGATCCTGCCTAGTTGTGCTGCCTGATAATACTTGTACATATCTGGGGCTGCAATTCCACCCCGCTCCTTCGGTATTGTTAGTAATCTTCTATTAATTCTAGGTCGTCTGCAGGCCCAGATAAATTTTGTTAACTCTGTCCCTATCTGATTAAAATAAGACCTAGGGATATATATAGGTAGCCCCTGAAACAGATATAGGAACCTAGGAACTATATTCATCTTTAAGATATTGCACCTCCCAAACCAGGAGTGCATACCCTTATTCCATTTCTTTAGCAATATTCTGACCGACACTAGTAATGGTCGAAAATTCAAATCAAAGATTTTCGTTAAATTTGATGGGATCTTTGTCCCCAGATAATTCAGTGCCGTTGTTGTCCATCTAAATTTAAAATTCTGTTGGAGAACTCTGCTTAGGTGTCCCTGCATCGCCACTCCCATAGCCTCCGATTTACCATAATTTATCCTGAAGTCAGACAGAACTCCATACTGTTCTACTTCCTTCAGTAGGTTAGGCAATGGTATTTGCGGAGAGGCTAATGAGAATAGTAAGTCATCAGCGTATGCCGAAACCTTATACTCTTCTCTTCCTATTCTTATTCCTACAATGTCTGTGTTCTGTCTGATCTTATTCAGGAAAGGTTCTAATGTTAGTGCAAATAGGAGTGGTGACAAGGGACACCCCTGACGGGTCCCATTTGATATCGAAAATATTTTAGAGTATACTCCATTTACCTTTACCATTGCTTGTGGTTTTGAGTATAGCTCAGATATCCACTGCAGCATCCGACCCCCTAGCCCCATGTGTCTCAGTACTCCAAGCATGAATTTCCAATTTACCCTGTCAAAGGCTTTTTCCGCATCCGTATTTATGAATACGCTAGGGTTTTTTAATTGGTTTGCTTGTTGAATTAGATTTAGCACTTTAATAGTACTATCTCTTGCTTCACGTTTGGGAATGAATCCCACTTGATCTAGATGTACTAACTGAGACACATGGGGTTGTAGTCGAGTGGCTAGAGTCTTCGTAAATATCTTTAAGTCTGTATTTAATAATGATATCGGACGGTAGCTACTACAGCATGTCGGATCTTTACCTTCCTTTGGTAGGATTGTAATGTGTGCTCTTAATGTGTCTGGTGTAAAGGTAGTTTCCTGACCAATAGCATTAAATAGTTTAGTCATGTGTGGACTTAATAGGGGAAAAAAACTTTTAAAATATTGTATCGAGAAACCATCTGGTCCGGGAGCCTTCCCATGTTTTATCATTTGTATTGCTGTAAATATTTCCTCAGACGTGATGGGTGCTTCTAACTTACTTCGAATCGGAGATGGTAGTCGGGCTAATTGTGCGGAGGCTAGATATTCATCTAGAGACAAGTGGGGCGAAGAAGGATGTACTAAGTTATACAGTGAGGAGTAATACTCCCCAAATTCCTGCGCGATATCTTTCGGGATTGAGATTTTTTGATCCCTTTTTCCTTTAATATACGGTATGTATAATCGTGTTTGTTGTTCTTTCAATTTTTTTGCTAGTAATTTGCCGCACTTGTCTCCAGATTCATATGTGGCCCGTCTCCCTCTTTGTAATACCGCCTTTGCTTTATATCGTAGAATATCTGATATCTGTCGTCTTAAATGTGCTAACTCATTTCCTACAATAAAACAAAGAATTCGCCCTTTGGGACTTTAAATGAAGTGTGTAACGTTTCCGCCAGTAAATATAAACAGTAGTAAATACAGTATATAGTTTATTCAAGTAAAATTGTTTACATGCATGGATAACACCAACAGTTGCCAATTAAAATAAAATGAACAGGGAATATTGGTACATGGATGTAGTAACAGTCAGAGTACACGGGCATCATACTACCCGACTAGTTTCGCGAGATCCAGCTCGCTCTTCAGGGGTGGATGCGTGTAACAATGTACCTAAGATGAAAAAATATATATGTGACAATATGGCACAGTATTAGTTATAAAGGCACATGGTGGGAGGGGGTGTGTAGATCCCCATACTCACCACTGAGCTTGACCATGGCTACAGATGTGCGGCCCCAAGACCGCGGCAGCAAGTGCCTCACCAGGGAGCTGAGGGGGCGGAGTACAGATGGGACCCCACCAGGAGCCAAACGGAGAGCAGGCATGGATGGATGTAGTGATGTATCCATAAAGACCTCGTTAGTCCATAAAAAGTATAGGCTGTGAACATAAGTATGTTTGTCAGGCATCTAAAGTAGAGTAAATAAGTATTGGCATAAGAATATGTATGCATGAATGAAAAGCCTGGGCCAAAGGTGGTAGGGACATGGAGGTAGTTGGAAACTTAGTATGGCAGAGGGATACTGATAGTGGCGAGATAGAAAAAAAGAGGAAAGAGAGAAAAGAGAAGTGAACTGCAATTCTGTGTATGTGTGTGTAGTGATGTATCCCTAGACTCATCGTTAGTCCATAAAGGGTATAAACTATAAACATGAATATGTTTGTCAGGCGTCTGAAGTAGTAAAGTAAAGTCAATAAGTATTGACATATGGGTGTAACACATATATATATATATATATATATATACACATATATATACACATATATATACACATGTATATATATATCTCAATAAGAAGCCTGGGTCAAGGATGGTAGAGACCTGAAGATGATGGAAAAACATAAGATAGCAAAGGGGTGATAGCAATTAACAAGATGAAAAAGAGATGAACTTGGATTGTATGAAGGAATCTGTGATAGCCAAAAACAGACATAAAAATAAGAATGAAGAGTGGGCCGCACATCTGTAGCCATGGTCAAGCTCAGTGGTGAGTATGGGGATCTACACACCCCCTCCCACCATGTGCCTTTATAACTAATACTGTGCCATATTGTCACATATATATTTTTTCATCTTAGGTACATTGTTACACGCATCCACCCCTGAAGAGCGAGCTGGATCTCGCGAAACTAGTCGGGTAGTATGATGCCCGTGTACTCTGACTGTTACTACATCCATGTACCAATATTCCCTGTTCATTTTATTTTAATTGGCAACTGTTGGTGTTATCCATGCATGTAAACAATTTTACTTGAATAAACTATATACTGTATTTACTACTGTTTATATTTACTGGCGGAAACGTTACACACTTCATTTAAAGTCCCAAAGGGCGAATTCTTTGTTTTATTACATGTTACAGGGATGGAAGTGTGTCACTGGGGACACCAGACCCTTCTCCTTCTTTTTTTCTATATTGAACCCGGGTGGAAGACACCCATCAGCCCAAACCTGGTCTGCTGTCACCCCCGCCAGTATTTACATGCATAAATAATCATATTTTGATATACTAGCTACTTATTCTCCAACACAATTTTTATCCCAGTATTGTTGTATACCCTGGCTCCTTGTGCGATTTCATTGGTTGGCGTTAGCGTCTCTGTCTCGCATTGGGAGCTGCGATGTGCATAAAGGGAGGCTTTTCTGAGTCTCCTGCTGTCCCCATTTGCTTTTGGGCGGATGGGGACACCTACACATCGGCGCCATGTTCAGGCGCCAGAGGCGTGGCGTCTGCGTTCTCGCAGATGTCGGCGCAGCTGGACGCACTACACCATCTGATGGCATGAGGGGGCGTCCGCAATTGCGCACCTCTCTATGACAGTGGGCGCCTCCTGCACTCACATGTCAGCCATCCACACATGGTGCTGGGGGCGGAGCCTCCTGGGTTCTTCCGGGGTTAAATTGGAGGTCAGGCATGGTTTGGATTTCATTTCATTCCTCACTGAAGACACACACAGCTGTGGAGATTGCTTGCTGTGTCTCATTACCTTCTACACTTGGGATATTCACTATACTCAGGTACTTACTATATTCACTTTGTCACTCACTATATTTAGGCACACTTGCATTTCTTACACACAGTTTATCTCTTGAGAACTCCCTTTTTCATTCTTATTTTTGTGTCTGTTTTTGGCTATCACAGATTCCTTCATACAATCCAAGTTCATCTCTTTTTCATCTTGTTAATTGCTATCACCCCTTTGCTATCTTATGTTTTTCCATCATCTTCAGGTCTCTACCATCCTTGACCCAGGCTTCTTATTGAGATATATATATACATGTGTATATATATGTGTATATATATGTGTATATATATATATATATATATATATATATATATATGTGTTACACCCATATGTCAATACTTATTGACTTTACTTTACTACTTCAGACGCCTGACAAACATATTCATGTTTATAGTTTATACTCTTTATGGACTAACGATGAGTCTAGGGATACATCACTACACACACATACACAGAATTGCAGTTCACTTCTCTTTTCTCTCTTTCCTCTTTTTTTCTATCTCGCCACTATCAGTATCCCTCTGCCATACTAAGTTTCCAACTACCTCCATGTCCCTACCACCTTTGGCCCAGGCTTTTCATTCATGCATACATATTCTTATGCCAATACTTATTTACTCTACTTTAGATGCCTGACAAACATACTTATGTTCACAGCCTATACTTTTTATGGACTAACGAGGTCTTTATGGATACATCACTACATCCATCCATGCCTGCTCTCCGTTTGGCTCCTGGTGGGGTCCCATCTGTACTCCGCCCCCTCAGCTCCCTGGTGAGGCACTTGCTGCCGCGGTCTTGGGGCCGCACATCTGTAGCCATGGTCAAGCTCAGTGGTGAGTATGGGGATCTACACACCCCCTCCCACCATGTGCCTTTATAACTAATACTGTGCCATATTGTCACATATATATTTTTTCATCTTAGGTACATTGTTACACGCATCCACCCCTGAAGAGCGAGCTGGATCTCGCGAAACTAGTCGGGTAGTATGATGCCCGTGTACTCTGACTGTTACTACATCCATGTACCAATATTCCCTGTTCATTTTATTTTAATTGGCAACTGTTGGTGTTATCCATGCATGTAAACAATTTTACTTGAATAAACTATATACTGTATTTACTACTGTTTATATTTACTGGCGGAAACGTTACACACTTCATTTAAAGTCCCAAAGGGCGAATTCTTTGTTTTATTACATGTTACAGGGATGGAAGTGTGTCACTGGGGACACCAGACCCTTCTCCTTCTTTTTTTCTAACTCATTTCCTACGCCCTTTTCTAATGTTTCTTTATGTAATATCTCCAATTCTTGCATTTTTCCCAATAATTCATTTAATTCCTTTTCTCTGGCCTTTTTTACTCGAGAGCCATGTTTAATTAGGATCCCCCTTATAACTGTTCTATGCGCCTCCCATACAATTCCAGGGTCGCTTTCTGCACTGTCGTTTATTTTGAAATACCATGTAATTTCTTTACTCAGGTCTGCTAAGATTTCTGGTGATTGTAATAGGCTCTCATTCAGTCTCCAACTCCATTCCACCGGATGGACAGCCCCTGATAATGAAATTTCTATTATGACTGGAGCATGATCTGACCAAGTTATACTACCAATTGATATATCCTGCACACAGGAGAGTAATTGCTGTGGTATCAAAAAAAGATCTATCCTTGAATATACTTGGTGTGGATTAGAAAAATATGTGTAGTCCCTCTAATCTGTGTGCAGGATACGCCAAACATCTATCAGTTGATTTTCATGAAATTTCTGAAGAATGTGTTTCCTTGCCCCGCTAGATACAGAGGAGGAACCTCCAGAGGTATCAATTCTTGGGTCTAAGGGTACATTGAGATCCCCCCCTAGAATTATTTTCCCTTCTTTAAATTTCATCAGTTTTAATAGCATTTTCCCGATAAAGTTTTCTTGATTAACATTTGGAGTATAAATGGTAGCTAAAGTTACCTTTTATATTCCCAATAAATCCCTTCAGGAATAAATACCTCCCTCCTGGATCTGCGTATTTATCCAGCAAGGACCATGCTATTCGATTGGATATTAAAATAGCCACTCCCTTAGTTTTGGCCACTTTATTACATGCCAAATATACATTAGGGAAGTATCTATTTTGGAGGAGAGGAAATTTTCCTTCTTTAAAATGAGTTTCCTGTATCATTCCAATATCTGTTTTAGTCTGTCTCAAATCATGGTGTAGCATCCTTCGTTTCTCCGGGATATTCAAACCCTTTGTATTTATAGAGGTCACTTTAAGTCCTCCCATCTTCTATTGTCCAGCGGTCAGAGATAAGATAGAGAGAGAAAACAAGAGAGGGAAAAAAGGAAAAAAAACACAAAAAAAAAACCCGGGGTTTAGACACCGGTACCTACTTGGATTACCTATTTATCCGTAGATACCGAATATAGGGGGTTTGTCCAGCAGCGGCCGCAATGGCAGAGCAGCGGTCCCCATCCCCATGACTGTTTTTTGCTTAAAGTGGAGCTCCACCCTAAATAGCAACTTTTGCTATTTGGAACCCTCCCCCCCCCTCCGGTGTCACAATTGACACCTTTCAGGGGGGAGGGGGGTGAAGATACCTGTCTAAGACAGGTATTTTCACCCACATCCGGGAGTCCTCTCTCCGGGAATCTGCGGGAGTTACGTCACTTCCCGCAGACTTCCCTTGGTGTTCTGGGAGACACTCGGCTCCCAGAACACAGGAGCACCAATCAGAACGGCGCAGCGCGACTCGCGCATGCGCCGTAGGGAACCGGGCATGAAGCCGCAGGGCTTCACTTCCTGGTTCCCTCAGCGAGGATGGCGGAGGGAGCAGCAGAGCGACGAGCGGTCGCTCGTCCTCTGCTGCGGACGTCGCTCGACTCCAGGACAGGTAAGTGTCCAAATATTAAAAGCCAGCAGCTGCTGTAGCTGTAGCTGCTGGCTTTTAATATTTTTTTTTCCGGCGGAGCTCCGCTTTAAGTTATGTCAAGAAAGCACAGATACCAAAGTAAGAGAGGGGATTTCTGAAAATGAGTAAACTTAACACAAATAATTCATAATTCCACCCCTTCTCCCTCCCCCTCCTCCCTCCCCCACCTCCCTGCAACCAACCAATGATTTCAGAAATTTTCAAACTTCAAATTTCAATTCCACATTAATACATTCTATATCCTCCCACCTCTCCCCACCTCTCCCCCCCCATCCCCACCTAACCCGTCCCGAGCAATATAACCACATTACCATATCACATACTATAAACATATTCCCCCCGCCCCCCACACCACCTCAATCCCCCCCACCCCCCCTACCCTCCATCCTCTCCATCTATATGTCCCCTGCCACACCGGAGTACTAATATTTATGTGAATCCCTATCCCTATATCCCTGTGTTTTATTGAGAAATCATTCTCAATTTATTGAATTATATTTACCCGTGCTCATAAGATTTAAATAAAAATTGTGTTTATATTGTAGATCCTATTCTGTGTTTATATTTGTGTTTTTCTCAACTGTTCTATTATTATCTGTGTCTCTTCTACTCACCCCTATTCCCTCCGCCCCTCCCCTCCTTAAACAGGTAACTAATTCTCTTATGTGTTCCCTGTGTTTTGTGTAATTTAAGTGATAACAGTAAATTTTACTGAGTGTCCGTATGTCCCACTGTAGTGACCCCCCTTTGTCCCTATACCAAAGCCCAAAAAAAAAAAACGGAAGAAAAAGTTCCGGGGGGGGGGGGGGGAGAAAGATGAGGCTGCAAAAAAGGATCATAACGAAGAGAAAAAGGAAAGGAGAGAGAAATGAGAGAGAGCCTGCAGAAAGAAGGGGGAGGGGCCAAAAAAAAAGGGAAATCCTTCAAAACAAAAAAAAAAAAAAAAGGTTTTCTTTTTCCCTTTTTCCCCTTTTCCCTCTTTTCTTGGCTTTCCCGTTGCTTCATACTGATTGAACCATTTCCATATACCATCTCGGTCTACCAAATTCATTGCCCAGTTCTAATGCCTGTAGGTTCCTTTCTTATTGATGCCCTATTTCCTCCTCCTCGTTGTCTCCACTTAAAAGGTTGTAACCAGTCTGGTATATCACATTGTTCTATCCCCAAAAATAAAAAAGCATCTGGTAAGTCCGAGGGGTCGTTCACGGAAAATAATTGAGTCTCTTTTTGAATCGTCAGGGAGATGGGGTACCCCCAGCGATAAGAGGCGCCTGATGATCTGATTTTCTCAAGGAGTGGTCGTAATATAGCTCTCCGCTGGAGGTTAGCCCTTGAAAGGTCTGGGAGTATTTTTACTGTGAAACCCTCATATGTTATTTGTCCCATATCCCATGCTTTACGTGCAATGCACTCTTTGTGGGCATAACGGTGTAACCTTCCTATCACGTCTCTAGGTCTTGCTGGGTCTATAGATTGGGGTCCCCATGCTCTATGTAGCCTGTCAAATTCAATTTTCTTCAAGCTTTCTGTTACGCCTAATTGTTGGCATATGGATATTACTACCGTCTGTATTTTATCATCCCACACTTCTTCAGGGATCCCTCTGAATCTTAAATTATTCCTCCGGCTGCGGTCTTCGGATTCCTCCAATCTTAACTGGATCATAGAGACCTGTTTTCTCTGTGATAATTGCTCCTTTTCCAATTTCGTAATACGATCGTCCAATTTGCTCACCATTATCCCCTCTCCTGTTACCTTTTCTTTCAGTGTTTGTATCTCAGCTCGTATCAACTGCATCTCCTGTCTATGCCCATCCTCATATTGAGCCATCATTGTCTCCAGATCTTTCCGTGTAGGCAGTGCTTTCAGTATCTTTTTTAACTTCGGATCTATCATCCCAAAAGATGTCCCAAAGGATGTCCCTTCCTCCTGATCTGACATTGTTATTCTCTGGCTTTGGCTCTGGCTCTGGTTCTGGCTCTGATTCTGACTCTCCATCTCATTTGGAATCGGGGGTAGGCTCAAGCGGGGGGCTGCCTTTGGTATTTCCAGACACAGGTTGCCACGGGTTTCCACTACTGCTGCCCGTGCTGCTGCTGTTGCTGCTCTTGTCTGGGTAAAAAAGTCCTTAATGACCGGTTGTAGAGGCAATGTCAGTATTGTATATGGATTATTTTTATTCTCTCCCCCCTTCCTCCTCCTGTTGTTCATCCCCTTCTATATTAATTTATTTATCCAGGTGCAGTGCTATAGCTCATATAAGGTCATATGATCTCCTATTCTACGCCCCGCACTCATGCAATCATGCAATCAGGATCAGTATTCAAAGTTCAAAGTTCAGTAATATGCACAGATATTGCTCAGTATGTAGACATCCTGCAGGAATCTATATTTTCATACCTTAGACGCAGCTCCTTCCCCACTCCGGGAGCCTGAAAGTCCTCCGAGAGTCCTCCGAGAATCCCACAAGCCTATTAGCCAATATCTCAGCTGCAATCCTGCAGCTCCACGCAGAGCCTTCCGACCAATTTCCTCCGTCTTCCTCCACCTACACGTGTCAAACCGGGTCAGACCGCCGAGGAATAGATAGAGGCATAGGCATATGCAGATGTAGATATAGATATGGATGTGGATATGTGATAGATATGGGATAGGTGAGTAGTTATGCAATTATATGGAAATCTACATCAGTCCATAGCTGCCGCTCTTCCCCGGCTTTCCCCAGCTCTCACCAGACATCAACGCTGCTGCCGCTCAGAAGCAACCTCCTCCACCACTACTGCAGTGCCGAACCACAGCTCCAACGCTAGACCGGCACAATCCAGCCGCAAAACTCCGCAGAGCAAGGTAAGGGTTGATCGGGCAGATCCGGCAAACCGGGCAGATCAAGACATCAGGACATCCGCGGTAATCCGCGGTGATCAAGTCTCAGCTTCAGCTTCAATTCTCGGCTTTCCTTTACACGCTACAGCCAAAGGGATCGCACCATGCTCCGGGCACCTGTCTCCTCACTCCGCCATTCCCGCCGCTGCTAGGCCACGCCCCCCGAGGGGAAATCTGGATGTGACTTTTTCAATTGAGACTTTGGATAAGGACTGGAAGTCTCTGACTCTCCCTGATCCACGCTTTTACCTCTGAGGTGGTACTTGTTTTATTTTTATTGTTACCGCTTCAGGGACAAATGCCTTGAACTGCTGTGTTGACTCTATTCCCGGCGATTTTTACTTTTTGAAGGACTTTGTTTTTTTGTTGTTCCCTTCCCTTTTGAAGGAAAAAAAAAACAACTTTTGGGGTAGAGTTAATCAGGGCCAAGCTGGAAGCCGCCAAGATCAACAAGGGGATCCTTGTAATGTAGCGCGTTAGTGCGCACTTAGGCTAAAAAGGAAAAATATATGTGTGCTGCCACTAGGTGGTAGTTGTCTGCAAAAACTTTTAAAGCACTTATTCAATACTGCTATTCAAAAATACACTAGGCTTAGTGTGTGTTATTTAAATGAAACAAATTATCTCTTCTAGGAGAGGTGGTTTGATTCATGGATTCATGTACATACAGTAATGATAGAATGTTATTTGTTTGTATGATATGTGTTTCTTTCCCATGCAGGAGACCATCAAGCAACTCACTGGAGATTGGGCGGGATCTAGTTGCGATGGGATGGTGGGAGGGAATGTCATTTTTGTGAAAATGTTTTGGTCTCTCTTCTTTTGCTGAAATTTACTTCTTTAATTCAGGCATTTTTTTTGTACATAGTTCTATTGGTAAGTTTGTGTTTGCTCAGGATTGAGTGTGCAAATTTGTCTCCAGACACTGGGGACAGTGTCTCTTTAAGAAAGGGGAGTGTGTAGCGGGGGTCCTAAATTTAGGGATTACTATGCTAAATTTAGGGGTGATTCGAGTGGTAGTTGGATTGAATCTTTCAATTTGCTGGACTCTGCCTTGCTGCTGTTTTACCTGGTGTGCAGTTCCCCTAAGAAGTATGGGTGGCGCTGTCACTTGTACTCGGAGTTGAACCACAGGTGATGAGGCAGCGATTTGGTGTCCTCTCTCGGCAGCGGTACAGTGGGTGTGGTCTACCTGCTGTGCATGCCGGGAGAGGGTACAAAAGGGGAGGACGCCATTGGAGAGGGAGCAATTCCCGGGGCCCATACCCGGAGGGAGAACCTACGGTCCAAGTTCAAGTGCATGGCTTTCCAGGCTATGGGGCCACATGCGCTTCAGTCCCAGGCACCTTTAGTCCTGGGACTGCGACTTCAGCCCTGGGCCCAGCACCTTTAGCTGGAGCCCACTTCGGGAGGAGGAATCCCAGGCTGCCGCCTTGCGAGGGGACCCGTTTCTAGAAGAGGGGGCTGGGGGAGGACCGTTCCGAAGGACTGTTGTGGGATCACAGTGAAGTAAGGGGCCCAGTAACTCTCTGGAGGGATTTCATCCATCCAAAAACAGGGATCTAAACTACTGGACCATTAGGAGGTTTGCAACACTGTAGATTCTGTGGCAGAGGATCTCCTGAACGCACCCATTAGGGAATCTAATAGACTGTTCGAGTGAAACGCCGGCTGCTAGTGCCTTTGGGTGACTATCCGGGTGAGCTATACCTACTCGGGATCGAGTGGCGAAGAAACAAGAGTGCCTGAATTGATCTGTCTTCCTAACACCTTTCTCTTCTCCTCAACTTTGTAGATGTTCATGCATAAAGAAAGAAATAAACTCTATGTTGGAGTTGACACTGGCGTGGACCTTGTAGTTACTTGGGGTATAGAGACTTTGTCCTTACATTCTAGGGACGGAAACCAACTTTGAGGGGAACCCTGCTGCAAGACCCGTAAGTGAAAACAAGTGTGCTTAACCTCTGCAAACCAGGGGGTATGGGCATGGTGGGGACTGTGTGCCTTTTTCTCCTGTGAGTGAGCCAAAGACAGTGGAGAAAGAGGGCCGCTTGCTACATTATATATATATATATATATATATATATATATATGTGTGTATAGTGCATGACTAATGTTGTAATGGTGCAAGGACTCCCTCAAAATGAATCCTTCTCTACCAATCATAAGCATAGAGTAACATATCTACCCGTATTTTCTGTAATATAGAGTAGTATTCAGAACATTTTATTTTAAACAGGAAAAATAATGGGTAATATCCCATAATATAATTTAATCCCTTAGATATAAGGGTAACTTAAAAGTAAAAAAATAAACTTTCCTCTTGCTAAGAGCAGAACGATGGTCTCCTCCCCTCTTGGGGCGATAAATCCTTTCAATAATACGTTAGATGCATGGCATTGGACAAAATGTCAAAGAAAGGAAAAGGTACCCCGGGGGCTTTGTATTGCAGCACAAAATAATAATAATAATAAGTGGTATCAAAAACATCTTAATTATTTAAATAGACATGTCACAAGGAACATGTCTGTTGTGTTTAAAACATAAGCACCAAGAAATACAGTATAGACATATACATAATAACACAGCAGTTCGGGGCAATTGTACAACAGTATAACATAATATTATTGCATTGTAATCAAATAATCAAAATGAGAACCCCGACGCGTTTCAACATTTTCAATAGCAGTCTCTTCAGGGGGTGTACTGTAGATGCTCTAAAAGAGAATACAATGTATAGGTGAAATTGTACATATGACAAAAAAGCACTCTAAGCAATGAAACATCTACCATAATAGTAATATTTATGTTGGTTAGTATATTTACCCATTATTGGCTGGGGGAAGAAAGACTTCCCATGTGTAGGCTTTGTGAACCGACCAAGGACCCTGTGGCTGTAGCCGATGCCTCCGATGGCCCACATAGAAGCGGGAGGGGGCAAGAGGGAAAATGCCCGGCTGGAGGTGAGAGAACCGTCTCAAGGCCCACGAGAGGTCGCACTGATGCCCCCCGCATGATGGCGAGGGCGGGGAAGCGGGGGAAAGGACCCATGGATAGGGGCAGAAGTCAAGAAACCGAAGCCAAACCGGGCACACAAAGCTTAAAAAATATATGTAATGGTCGAGGGGGTTACCACAAGGATTCATACATTAGTAACTACATTGATAAATTAAATATGTAAAAATAGTGAGCACATGATGAGGTGCAAAAACTGAAAGTGAAACTAATAAGTGCATGAAAAGAGGGTGGTGAATGGGATAGACCTAGAGAATGAAGTGGAAGTTAAAAGGTGAAAAGCAGGGAAAGAGTGATGGGGAAAGGAAAGGAGGAAGTAGAGTGATGAGTGAGAAGGATGGGGTGAGAGTGTAGTGAAAGGAAATGGAAGGATTGAAATGGAATAAAGAAATATAAAAAAAATGATGTTGTGAAAATGGAAGTGAGAAATATATATGAGAAAAATATGTGATGAAATAAAAAAATAAAAATAAATGAATAAAATGGGATAGAATAGTTGGAATGTGATGTGCAAGATCAAATAAAAAACTATAATGTAGTAGATGAAATGACAGGGAGAAAAAAAAAAGAAAGGAAAACAGGAATGAGAGTGAAAGAAAATGTGTGTAATGTGTCGTGTATGGTGTATGTGAGATGGTGAAGTGTGAGTGTGATGAAGAAATAGAAAGGAAAAAGGGAAATTTGCATGACAGTGTGATGAACATACTGTATGCGAGAATGAAAGTGAGGATGGGGGACGGTGAATGGATGGAAACATGTAGTGATGATGTGTAGTGGTGTAGTAGCAGAATAGTGGAGTGAAAGGATAGTGTGTGGAGGGGACAGGACAAAGTTGCCTACAAAAATCGCATGTGAATGGTAAGGTATGAGGGGTGATGTGAAGGAAATGAAAAATACCTGGACTAAGGGTTAGGGAGATGGTTCCTCAAAGGGGGAAAGAGGTGAGGGGTTTCCTAGATAGGGCATGTGGCGGTGGGACCCTGTGCGACCTTAAAGAGTGTTGGTTTATGCCAGATTTTGTAGGGAAAGACATGCTGATTGCACAGCTGTGTGATTGGCTATTTAGTTCTGACCTGACTATAGCTCAGGGCCCCACCCAACAGACAGGAAGTCTGTGCATGGGAGTCAGGCAGACTCCCATCCCTCTGAGAGGAGTCAGAGGCTATCTATGCTGCATGGGTGCAGCCAAAGTGTGCGTGTCTGCAAGAGGCAGATGTTATTGATGTTTGAGCAGCAAAGCGCTGACCAGGAGTAAGCGAGGAGTGAGCTTATCTCTAGGAAACTCTGTTCTGAGGAGCAGACTTTAGGCCTAGGCTAAAGGCCTGAGACTGCCGGATGGCAAAGAATGAAAGCCAGGAGGCTAAAGTTTTGAGTATGCAAGATACAGTAATGGTGGAACCCCCCTGTGAGGGCTACTGATGTATTTGTGAACTTTTTGTGCTTTTAAATAAAAGTGGGCTACCATGCCCTTAAAACGAGTTCCTGACTGGCTTGAATCACTGGAAAAACGCATCTACTACGAGAGCTAACTACCCCTAATCTTACATATGGTGGAGGTATTGCTTTGGGCAGTTTTGGAAGAGTTCCAGATCCTTGCATACCAAAAACAGTGAGTAAAAAGAAACTGTGTGTTTTGCAGCAATGCTGTGATGGGCAGCCAGGCGAACTGCATTGCACAGGAGTTCAATTGATGGACTGTGTTGAATACAGGTGGTGTACCTGTGGAAGTGAGCTCAGCGTGTCATGAGAAGATGTATCCACTTAAGAAGGTCCAGTGAGTGGATGGTTCAAGCGGAATCGCAAAGAGTGAAGTCTGCATGTGAAAGTGTGCTGTTTGCAAGTCTTGGAGACAGTACCTCAAATTTTCCTGTGTTAAAAGGAACTGTCTTAAAAACAGTTGTTGGCCTGACTGCAGAGATGGCGCGGTCAAAACGCAAAAAGGAAGCAATGTTTGCTGAGATGAGAGACAGAGCGGGTGTTGTTCCTAGCAACACTGGTGCAAGGAGTGCACAGGTGACTGCAAGTAGTGATGAGCCGAACACCCCCGGGTTCGGTTCGCACCAGAACCCGCGAACGGACCGAAAGTTCGTACGAACATTAGAACCCTATTAAATACAATGGATGCGAACGTTCGAATTCTAAAGTGCTAATTATAACAACTATTATGCATGTTATTGTCCTAAAAAGGGTTTGGGAACCCGGGTTCTGCACCAGGGGACATGTATCAATGCAAAAAGAAGTTTTAAAAACGGTCGTTTTTCGGGAGCAGTCATTTTAATGATGCATAAAGTGAAAAAAAAAAAGTCAAATATTCCTTTAAATATCGTACCTGGGGGGTGTCTAAAGTATGCCTGTGAAGTGCCACGTGTTTCCCGTGTTTAGAACTGTCCCTGCACAAAATGACACTTCTAAAGGAAAAAAAAGCCATTTAAAACTGCTTGCGGCTTTAATGTAATGTCTGGTCCCGGTAATATGGATGAAAATCTTTAAGAAAAATGGCATAGCTACCCCATGACCCCCCCCCCTACCCCAGCCCATTACCAGCCCCTTTGGGTCTTGTATGGATATTAAGGGGAACCCCGCACATAAAATAAAAAAGGCCCTATATACTCTGAACAGCCGTATACAGGCGGTGCATACAAGACAGGGACTGTAGGTTTGTTCTTATGTAGAATGTGTTTGTAATTTTGAACAGGTACATTGTTGAAGTGTAGCTCCAGCCCAAAAATCTATTTTTAAACTTTTTGGAAAACATAGGTAAGGGTTATCACCCCTGTAACATTTGTTTTGCTGTCTGTGCCCCTGTTCAGAACATTTCACCTCACTTTCCGTCCCAATGACAACTGTTTTTGAAATGTGGTGTTTTTCTTGAAACAAGGATTGCTGATAAAGCATCAGTACAGAGGAGACACCTTTCTCCCATATTTATTCTTACAGGAGAGAATTTTCCTTCCTAGTGGTAGATTTCCTCTCACTTCCTGTTGTCTTCTTGCGTTTGCAAGTAGGAGTCGTTTGTAAGTTGGATGTTTGAAAGTAGGGACCTGCCGTATATACTCTGCAGAAATAGGCCCCTTAGTTGTTGGTGTTGGCACAACACTGTAAGCACTCACAGTTACTCTTGGTTGGTGCTGGAACGCCCTGCTGTCAACTATTATATCAGGAATTTTAATTACATATAATTGTTGAACAGTGGTAGTAAAAATTGGGCCTTTGATGGTGGTGCTGGTGCCACAACACTGTAAGCCCTGACAGTTACTCTTGGTGGGTGCAGCAATGGGCCCTGCAGTGAATTATTAGATCAAGAATTGTAATTGCATGCCCCTGTTGAACAGGGGCTGAAAAATTGGGCCTTAGGCACTGGTGGCACAACACTACAACCCCTCACAGATACTGTACTTGGAGCACAGCAATGAGCCCTGTTGCAAAGTATTGCTTCAAAAATTGTAATGACACGCCCCTTTTAAACAGGGGCTGAAAAATTGGGCCTTAGGCACTGGTGCCACAACACTCCAACCCCTCACAGATACTGTACTTGGAGCACAGCAATGAGCCCTATGGCAAATTATTGCTAAAAAAATTGTAATTACACGCCCCTGTAAAACAGGGGCTGAAAAATTGGGCCTTAGCCACTGGTGGCGGCACCCATAAACAAAAATGATCTTCCAAGCTATCATCATCAATCGTATCATTGAGGACTCGGAGGAGGAGGATAGCCAGTCAACATAACAGCACAGGCACTCAGCATCAGCATCAGTCTTGAAGGGATGTGACATGTTAAAATCAATTAGTCTGTTATATCAGCATCAGGTGTGTGGTAGCTGGTGGTGATCCAAGACTGGTTCATCTTGATGAAAGTCAGTCGATCAACCGAGTCGGTGGACAGGCGCACCCTGTGATCCGTGACAAATCCTCCAGCAGCACTGAATGTGCGTTCCGAAAGAACGCTGGATGCAGGACAGGCCAGTAGCTCAATTGCATACTGTGCAAGCTCTGGCCAGTGATCCATCCTCAAGACCCAGTAAGCCAGAGGATTTTCGGTGGGGAAGGTGTCCAAGTCTGACCTTGCCCCTAGATATTCCTGCACCATGTTTATCAGACGCTGGCGATGGTTGCTGGAACCGATCATACTTTGGGGCTGCGGACTAAAGAATTGTCTGAACGCATCGGTCAGACGGCCACCTTCCCCACCGCTCCTTCTTTGACTGGCCGAAGCCTCAGCAACTCGTTGTCCAGGACCAGGAGTTTGTAACCTCCCAGTCTCTGGGAACGCGTTGCACAGACCTTTCTGCAAGGCCTCCCGGAGTTGTCTCATCCTCTGCTCCCTCTGCGACGGTAACATAAGGTCCGCAACCTTACCCTTGTACCGTGGATCAAGGAGAGTGGCCAGCCAGTAATGGTCCCTCTCCTTGATCCGAAGAATACGAGGATCCTTCCGCAGACTTTGCAGGATCAGGGAGGCCATGCAGCGTAGGTTTGCTGAGGCATTCGCTCCGGAGTCCTCTGGGTCACTAAGGACGACATGATCCACAGCCACCTCCTCCCAGCCACGTACAAGTCCACTGGTTTCTTGGGACTGTAAATCATCCCTAAAAGACTGCTGCTGATGATGCTGAGTGCCAGCCTCCACCTCCATGCTGACACAATCCTCCTCCTCCTCCTCCTCCTCCTCCTCTTCCTGTGCGATGGGTGGGACAGAAGGAACACTGTCTGGGTAAAGGGGGCCTTGAGAGGCAAGGAAGTCCTCCTCTTCCTGCCTCTGTTCTGCCTCAAGTGCCCTGTCCATTATTCTTCGCAGCGTGTGCTCCAACAGGTGGACAAGAGGTACAGTGTCACTGATGCATGCACTGTCACTGCTCACCATCCTCGTGGCCTCCTCAAATGGTGCCAGGACAGTGCATGCATCCCTGATCATGCCCCACTGGCGTGGAGAAAAAAAACCAAGCTCCCCTGACCCTGTCCTGGTGCCGTAGTTGCACAGGTACTCATTGATGGCCCTCTGCTGCGTCTGCAGCCGCTGCAGCATGGCCAACGTTGAGTTCCACCTGGTGGGCATGTCACATATAAGGCGGTTCTTGGGCAGGTTCAACTCCTTTTGCAGCTCAGCCAGGCGAGCACTGGCATTATAAGATCTGCGGAAATGCACACAGACTTTCCTGGCCTGCCTCAGGACATCCTGTAAGCCCGGGTACCTGCCCAAGAACCGCTGCACCACCAGGTTAAGGACGTGAGCCACACAGGGCACATGGGTCAGTTGTCCCTGTCGGAGGGCGGAGAGGAGGTTGGTGCCATTGTCGCAAACCACCATTCCTGGCTTAAGCTGGCGTGGCGTCAACCACCTCTCGGCCTGGCCCTGCAGAGCAGACAGGACCTCTGCCCCAGTGTGGCTTCTGTCCCCCAAACACACCAGCGCAAGCACGGCATGGCATCTTTTTGCCTGCGTACTTGCGTAGCCCCGTGAACGGCTACGGAGCACCGCTGGTTCATAGGACAAACCACAGGAAGAGGCCATGGAGGAAGAAGAAGAGGAGGGGGTGGAGGAGAGAGGTGTGTCACAACCAGTAGTAGCATTTTGGAGGCGTGGCGGTGGAACAACCTCCAACACTACTGCACCTTGTCCTGCATCCTTCCCAGCTGCCAAAAGAGTGACCCAATGGGCCGTGAAAGAAAGGTAACGTCCCTGTCCATGCCTGCTGGACCATGAGTCAGCGGTAATATGCACCTTACCGCTGACCGCCCTGTCCAGCGAGGCCAAGACATTGCCTTCCACATGCCGGTAGAGAGCCGGAATAGCCTTCCGTGAGAAAAAGTGGCGTTTGGGAACCTGCCACTGAGGAACCGCACATTGCACAAACTCACGGAAGGGGGCCGAGTCTACCAACTGAAAAGGCAGCAGTTGAAGCGCTAGCAATTTAGCCAAGCTAGCATTCAACCGCTGGGCATGTGGATGGCTGGGAGTGAACTTCTTTCGACGGTCCAGCAGCTGGGGCAGGGAAATTTGCCTGCTAGAATCGGACGTCGGTGTACTGCTAGCAGAGTGGCCGCAAGTACTTGGCTGTGACACACCTAATTCTACACCTTCATTCCTCTCAGTGCATGTTTCAGAGAGGACTGAAGTTATAGTGGGGTTGGAGATCCCAGCTGATGCGGTGCAAGGAGAGGTCCGCTTTGTTCTTTGGTGTGGGTCTTTGAGGTAGGCTTGCCAACGAGCTGCATGGCAGGTCAACATATGTCTGGTCAGGCATGTGGTACCCAAGCGGCTGATGTTTTGGCCACGCGATATACGCTTGAGACATATGTTGCAAACAGCAGCTGTGCGATCTGATGCACTAGCCTCAAAAAAGGCCCACACCAAGGAACTTTTTGAATGACGGGCAGAGGCAGCACCCTGCACAGGCGGAGCTCTGCGGTGTGATTCCGTCAGTGTACTGCCCTTACGCTGGCCACCAAAGGGCATCCTGCCTCGTTGGAGATGTGCCTCCTCCTCATCCTCCTCCTCCTCCTCTCTCCTATTAGGCACCCACGTGGAGTCAGTGACCTCATCATCCCCTCCCTCCTCATCACTGGAGCCAATCTGGCAGTATGCTGCAGCTGCTGGAACATGACTGCCAGATTGGTGTCCTTCTTGAGCATCCCCTCTGTCTGCTCTCACGCTACTGCCTTCCTCTAGCTGGGTTTCATCATCAGACCCTTCGAAACGCTGGGCATCCTCCTGGAGCATGTACCCAACACTGTGCTCAAACAGTTCGGGGGACTCCTCAGGAGGAGGACATGGTGGGTCTAGGGAAGGAGTGACTGATGATGAGTCTGACATTGATACCAGGGAAGAGGACGCTTTGGCAGCTGCTTTGCCAGTACCCTGAGCCTGGGTGAGAGAGGATGAGGAGGAGGAGGAGGGCTTGGTCATCCACTCTACCAAGTCTTCGGCATGATGTGGCTCAACATGTCCAGCTGCCGAAAAGAAGGACAAGCGTGTCCCATGGCCATGTGCTGATGACAATGCACCGCGTCCACGACCAGCACTGTTGCCCCCAGACACAGAGCCTGCTTGCCCTCTTTTATTGCCTCCTGACTGTCTGCCTCTCCTTGTTTGCCTTCCAGACATTCTAATAGATGGCCTGCAGGGAGATGGGAAAAAAGCAATAAGGGCTACCTTCAGGTGTCCTTCTCTGTCCCTTTACTTAAGGATTTCTAAATATGGTTGAGGATGATTGCTTTTGCACAGAATAGCACAACGACAATTTCCCTGACTGTCCAAAAAACAAGGATTTCAAAGATGGTTGATGAGGAATGCTTTAGCACACTATAGCACAAGGAGAATTCCCCTCACTTTCCTTCTTTGTCCCTAGAAACAAGGACTCGCACAGTGAAAGAAACTGACACTCTCCCTACCTAGAGTTTTCTGTCCCTAGAAAAAATGTTTTTTTAAAGCACACTATAGCACAAGGAGAATTCCCCTCACTTTCCTTCTTTGTCCCTAGAAACAAGGACTCGCACAGTGAAAGAAACTGACACTCTCCCTACCTAGAGTTTTCTGTCCCTAGAAATTTTTTTTTTTTAAAGCACACTATAGCACAAGGAGAATTCCCCTCACTTTCCTTCTTTTTTCCTAGAAACAAGGACTCGCACAGTGAAAGAAACTGACACTCTCCCTACCTAGAGTTTTCTGTCCCTAGAAATTTTTTTTTTTCAAAGCACACTATAGCACAAGGAGAATTACCCTCACTTTCCTTCTTTTTTCCTAGAAACAAGGACTCGCACAGTGAAAGAAACTGACACTCTCCCTACCTAGAGTTTTCTGTCCCTAGAATTTTTTTTTTTTTAAAGCACACTATAGCACAAGGAGAATTCCCCTCACTTTCCTTCTTTTTTCCTAGAAACAAGGACTCGCACAGTGAAAGAAACTGACACTCTCCCTACCTAGAGTTTTCTGTCCCTAGAAATTTTTGTTTTTTAAAGCACACTATAGCACAAGGAGAATTCCCCTCACTTTCCTTCTTTTTTCCTAGAAACAAGGACTCGCACAGTGAAAGAAACTGACACTCTCCCTACCTATCCTTCTCTTTCCCTAAACTAAAGGAATCCAGGTTAAGCAAGAAAGAAATAAATGTCACTGTCCCTGCCTATGCTTGTCTTTCCCTGCTCCGGAACACACTACACTAGGCCGCCGTGCTGGCGGCCTTTTATAGTGTGGGGCGTGTACTAAACACCCTCAGCAATAATTGGCCACAGGCATCCTGCCTGTGGCCAATCATTGCTCTCCTCGCTGCCGGCGCTGTGATTGGCCAAGCATGCGGGGTCACAGTGCATGCTTGGCCAATCACAGCGCCTGGATGACACTGCGATGGCGTAGTGCATTGTGGGCCGTTCGCGTCACTCGAATTTGGCGCGAACGGCCCAAATCGTTCGATCTTCGTCGAACGATCGAACAGCCGATGTTCGAGTCGAACGTATGTTCGACTCGAACACGAAGCTCATCCCTAACTGCAAGTATGGAGAGTTCACCAGAGTCTGAGTCTGCAGTGGATTGGTGCAGGCGACACTTGTCTGCACTGAACCAAGTTAAAGGGGAAGTGCATGCTGTTGCCCCTGGCAATGCTGGTGCAAGATGGCCAGCTATCAATGTGCAAAGTGCTAAGAACCCAGTGCGCTGTTTGCGGTGCAGTGAGTGGGGGCATAAAGTTTCCAAGTGCCCTTTTGTCCCAGGCTCCAGTAAAGCAAAGGTATGAGAAGCCTGCTCTGAGTGTAAAGAGTGAGCAGATGGGTGCGGTTGCCTGTGGCAACAAAGCAGGCATCCGTACAGCTGACTTCATCCGGCCTATGTTGCTTTCTGAATGTGTTGAGGACTTTTTGGATGAGTTTGCGATGATTGCTTCCTACAGAAGATGGCCCAAAAGTCGCTGGGTTGAGTTGGTGCAACCTTTTCTGATGGAGGAGTACCAGGAGGTGTACCGTGGGATGTATAGTAACCGAGATGACTACGACAATTTTCTAGGAGCAATCCAGTCTAGAGAGCGCTGGAAAAGATCAGCGGGGAGAATATGGTCTACCATAGCAACCGGAGAAAGTATGTTTTCAGAAAGGAGGAGCTACAGAGAGGAGGTATACCACCATCCTCATAGAGATACCAGTGAAAGTCTGCATGTTGGGAGAGTGCCGTCTCCCTTAGCAACAGGAGAAAGTCGCCAAGTACCATGCCTGGAATGTGGTCAGCTGGGGCACGGGATTTTTTCTTGTCCAAGCTTGTGGAGTACAACTGCTGATCTTGTTGCTGGGCTTAATGCTTTGCCTGCAATCCCAGAGAAGAGGGTATTGTATCCAGCATCCTGCAAGGGGTATGGCCAGGTGTGTGGGTCTGCTGTTACCCCTGGCAACAGGAAATTTATTTTGCCTGCAGGCGATGTTGGAAAATCCAAGAAGGATGCAATGTTACCCTGTGTCCATGAGGGGGCGTCTGCTTGTGAGAGCACAGCAAAGAAGGGAAACGCCCTCAATTGAAGCCTTCAACCCCTGCTAAAGAGAATGGTAAGACTGTTCCTGTTAAAATCATGGGAAAGACTGACTGTGTGGTTGCTCACACTGAAGTGGAAGTGACCCCAGAGGGGAGATCCACTGTTGGTGCAGAAAAGGACTTGTCTCGCTGCAGTGCCCTGTCCATTAGGGAGGCAAGTGTAAAAACTGAAAATGATAGTATGAAATTTATTGAGAAGTATGATCATACTGGTTTTGAGTTGTGTAATGCTTATAATGTGATGCTTAATATGCTAGGTGTGACCAAATCAGTTGGTATGACCTGCTCCCTAGTGACAGGTGCTGCAGAGTTGCCAAGGGAAACCGCCAAGGAGCCTGCATTGGTGAGGCAAGTGGTTTCCCAGGACAACTGTGAAGCCACCCTAGTGAGTGAGTGAGTGAGTGGGCAACTTGTATAGCGCTGCAATTGCGAACTAAATCGCCTCAAGGCGCTTTGCATCCAGTGTCATTGAGATCGTTAGAAGAGATGGGTCTTTAGTATTTTCCGGAAGGCCCGATGGTTTTCTTCCATGCGGATATTCGTGGGTAGCGCATTCCATAGCCTTGGTCCTTGGACAGCAAACCTTCGTTCTCCCTTGGCTTTGTAGCGGGTCTTGGGGATGTGGAGGAGGTTTTGGTTAGTTGATCGAAGGATCTCGAGTAGTGGTGTAGTGTTTTATTTTCTTGCATAAATATTCAGGAGCGTTTCCTTGTGCGCATTTGTGGGTGAGGCAGAGGGTCTTGAATGTGATCCGATCCTTTACGGCTAGCCAATGGAGGCTTTTCAGGGACGGTGCGATTGATTCCCAGGGTTTTTTCCCTGTTACCAGTCTGGCCGCTGTGTTTTGGACGACTTGTAGACGTGCAACTTGGTATTTGGGTAGTCCTAGGTAAAGTGAGTTAGCGTAGTCAAGCCGTGAATTGATAATGGTTCCGACTACTACTGCTCTGTCTTTTTCCGGGATGAACGGGATGAGTCTTCGTAGCAGGCGGAGAAGGTGGTGGGATCCACTGACTACTGATCCTATTTGTGCGTCCATAGTCATGTCTGAGTCAAAGATAACTCCCAGGCTTTTAACTTTGGTGCCTGGGGTTATGTTTTGTCCCAGGATGGTGGGCGGCGTCCATGTGGTCCTGGCGTTTTTCTTTCGGTTAGCGTGGAAAATGAGCAGTTCTGTTTTGGATCCATTAAGCTTGAGGGAGCTCTCTGTCATCCAATTGTTGATCAATGTAAGGCATTTTTCCAGTCCGTAATATTGATCTTTTTTGTTGTTGATGCGAAAGTATAGTTGAGTGTCATCTGCATAGGAGTGATAACGCATGTCCTGTTCACTGATGATTTTGAGGAGTGGCCGAAGGTAGATGTTGAAGAGTACCGGTGACAGGGGTGATCCTTGAGGTACTCCGCATGTATTTGTGCGTGGTGCCGAGGTAAAGGCTCCCAGTTTCACTGTCTGGGATCGGTTTTCTAAGAAGGATGCGAAACCATGGTAGGTCCGTGTCTGCAACTCCTGCTACTTCGGTGAGACGCGTAAGTAGGATTTTGTGATCTACTGTGTCAAAGGCTGCACTGAGGTCCAGCAGCACCAGGAGACATGATTCTCCGTCATCTGCTGCTTCTAGTACGTCGTCCCATATTTTGAGAAGTGCCGTTTCCGTCCCATGGCCTGGGCGGAACCCCGATTGAAGTGGGTCCAGGAGATTGTGGGTATCCAAATGAAGTTGTAGCTGTTGTGTTACAACTTTCTCGATAATCTTGGAGATGGTGGTCAGGCTTGTTACCGGTCTTCTAAAATTTGGGTCATTCGGGTCGAGGTTGGGTTTCTTTAATAGGGGTTTGATTATTCCTTGTTTAAGGGAAGTCGGCACAATACCTTCTTTGAACGATTGGTTGATGAAGTGTGTTATGTGGGGTGCCAAGATGTCGGTACATTCTTTCAGCAGTTTTGCCGGAATGATGTCGTTCGGTGAAGTGATATCTCGGAGGCTTCTGATGATGTTTTTTGTAGTGTCGATTGTAATTGGGACCAGAGTAAATTTCTTTGATTGCAGAATATTTATCTGGTTCTTTTCTTCCTTTGGCTGTGTGGGGTTGTTTGATTTTTCCTGCTGAATTATTTTCCTAATGTTATCAATTTTGTCGATAAAAAAATTGGATAGTTCATTGCAGAATTCCTGTGTTTCGTTTGCTGAAGACTCCAAACAGGTGGGATTCATGGTCTGAGCTACTAGTTTGAAGAGTTCGCGGGGGCGGTTTAGGGCTTTTGCGATGGTGTTAGCGAAATGGTCTCTTTTTGCTTTGAAGATTGCTTTATGATATTTCCTAGTGAGTGCTTTGTAGATTGTGTAGTTCTCCTTTGTTGCATTTCTTCTCCATGCTCCTTCTGCTCTTCTGCGTTCTTGTTTCAGTAAAGTAAGAGCGTCATTGAACCAGCCTGCATTGTTTTTGCGGATGAGTGCTCTGCGTCTTGGAGCAACCGTATCTGCTGTCTGTAGCAAAGCATTGTTCAGGAAGTTGAGTGTTTCTTCTGTTGAGTGGTTTTGGTTTAGCATTTCCATATTGTTCAATAGCGTGGTTTTGAAAAGCTCAGAGTATAGTTTCTTCTGTGATCTTGTCCAGTGTGTTGTTGCTGATTGTATTGATTTTTGGAGGGCCGTGTTGGTCGTTATAGTAAACTTGATGGCATGGTGGTCTGTCCATGGTAGAGGCTGGTTGTCCAGTGTGTTGATGTCCATATCTTGTTTAAAGATTAGGTCAAGAGTGTGACCTGATACATGAGTAGGAGTATTTATCAATTGTTGCAAGCCTAGTTTTTCTAGTTGGTCGATGCAGGCAGTGGCGATAGGGTCTTCGGGGGAGTTGGCCCAAAGGTTGAAGTCTCCAAGTAGCAGCAGATTTTTGGTTTTCATGGTGTATGTTGAGAAAAATTCATTTAAATGTGTGAGGAGGTGTGTCTTGGGTCCCGGTGGTCTGTAGCAGAGCAGTATGTGGATGGTATCCTGGGGTGTAGTTTGTAGTTGCAGAGTGAGTGTTTCCATGAAAGGCAATGAGTTCTGTAGAGTTGGTTTGATGAACGTAAGGTGGTCTTTGTAAATTACTGCTAGGCCTCCTCCTCTTTGTCCTGTTCTATGCTCAGTTAGGATGCGGTAGTTCTCCGGCACCAGTTCTGCTAGGATGGTATTGCAGTCGGTTGTTAGCCAGCTTTCCGTGATGAAGAGGCAGTCTATGTTGTGTTGGGTTATGAAATCATGGATTTCCTGTCTGTGTTTGACTGCAGATCTGGTGTTGATTAGGGCACTTGATAGCTGTTGTAGATGCCATGGTGCTCTGTTTTTTCCTGTTGATAGTCGACTGATTCTTACGATTCGTTCTTTTTGTAATTTTTTTTGGATGGGTGTTGATAGTGTTGTGGCGAAGTTCTTTAGGCTTTGGATGGTGTCGGCTGAGTATATAATGTTAACCATGTTGAAAAAGTGCTGATAATGATGAGGCGATGAGATGATGTTGGAGCAAAAGAATGCCTTTGGAGAAGAATGGTGGTGTGCTGAGTGGCACGCAGGGTGCCATGCGTTATGACACAAGTCAATTTGATAGAGCTTATAAAACTGCTAGGGTTATGAATGCTGATGATGAAGATATTGCTGATGATACATGTACTTATGGTGATGTGTTCACTAGTAATGAGGTAGGGGTGGTCACTGAGCAGGATATGCGATTCCCCTTAGCAACAGTATATAAGGCTGCAGGTGTCCTTAGAAACCTCCAGGGAGCTCTGTGTGTTGGAGCCAGAGGTTACCTGGGACAACTGTGGTGCCCCTCTGATGGATAAGAGGGTACTTGACCTTGGTGATGAGAAAAATTGTAAAACTCAAATGTTTGAAATTACTTGTAGTGATAATGGGTTACTGCGGTCTGTCATTGCTGACAGTAAATGTCCTCATGGGTTTAATGAAGCGCCACCTGAGCAAAGTGGTGAAGTTATGTTATTGCAGCCTGCTGTGTTTAAAAATGTTGAGCGTCAGGTTGATGGGGTAATGGATAGCGATTTGGAAGGGCTCAGTGTTGCTGAAAGTGAAAGGATGAGTGTGACACATGTGATTTGCAGTGCTCAGGGGGAGTCGCAAGCTTTGTCAGTTGCCTCTGAGGTAGAGGTCTCTTTAAGTGTCTCGGCCTCTCACGCCTTAGCAAATGAGCCCCTCCACATCGTTGATAAAGGAAAAGTTCTGTGCTTAGATGCGGCATGTCTAGAAATAACTGAGATGTTGTGGGAATTGGTGAAAATCTTCCCAATGTACACCTGCATGTGTCCACAGCAGAGGGGCGACATGGTACTGCATAGTACCAATCGGTGGACGCAGGTGGTACATGCGTTGTTAAGCAATGTTGATGAAAATTGGTTGCTGCACTGTTGGTTACTTTTGTGGAAAGTTGTCTCACAGTTCTCTTTGAGAGTGCTTCCAGTGGCATTTATGTGCGGAAGGCTCTCAGGGGAATTGCTAGAGGAATTAGAAATAATAGACATAGTGGAAGTCTCTCCGTATGCTGGTGTGATGGGGTGCATTCCTGCTGGTGCGGTCCGAGGTGCGGCTGAGCCGTGGTTGGTACATGGTGCGTGTACTGTCTCACCCGCTAGACCTCATGTAAAGGAAGGGCCCAGAACGGACGTGGCAGTAGTGGGAATTCGATCCATCACTCGCAGAGAGGTGCAGTTTGAGGTACCCGGAGACACTTTGACAGGAAATAACAGTGATGGTAACTGCAATGGAAAAGTGTATGAGAAGCACTGTGGAGCACTGTCAGATAACTCTGAGCTATTGATTGAGGTACCAATGGACACAGAAATAGTTAACGAGATTGGTGTGGAAAAATGTGGCGAAAAATGTGCGTTGGTAGGACAATTGCTATTGGAGTTTTGGACAACAGGGGGCGATGTGAAACTGCGGGACTGTCCCATAATGAGTAACTGCTTGCCTGTAGGTGGTCCCTCCGTAGACACTGTCGTAGCAAAGAAGGGGACAAGAGGTCCCCAATGATAATATTGAGGTTAAACAGAAGGATATGGTGTTGATCCTAGATGGTTTGGTTGCCAATAGTAACCACACAGGGGTTAGTGAACCTGAGAAACAAATGTTGTTGATTAATGTTGCGTCAGGTAGGGAGAGTGGCCAGTCCCTGACAGAGTTCATGAAAGGGCGTCCCCAACAATCCCGGGAGAGTAGGTCTGTGGGAGAAAAAAAGAAGGATCCTGAGGCCAGAAGGTAGAAGGGATAGAGAGATTAGTGGGAGCCCACGGTTCAGGAAGAAGTGCTGGTGGAAATACACTCATAAGAAGATGTGGGTGGAGTGCCCCTTTAGAGAAAAGGTTGGGCAGATTAGGACTCCTGCTGCTGATAGTTGGCACAGAGGCGCCAAGGTGAAGTGCTGGTGGAAACATACCTGGAAAAAGAAATGGGCCTATGCAGACAATGGCTGGCACAGAGGTGTCCCATTTATGGTGATGGGTTTATGTGTTCCTCCCTCCGGTTCGAAAAAGAGGGGGAGGACATGTGGTGGTGGGACCCTGTGCGACCTTAAAGAGTGTTGGTTTACGCCAGATTTTGTAGAGAAAGACATGCTGATTGCACAGCTGTGTGTTCGGCTATTTAGTTCTGACCTGACTGTAGCTCAGGGCCCCACCCAACAGACAGGAAGTCTGTGCATGGGAGTCAGGTGGACTCCCATCCCTCTGAGAGGAGTCAGAGGCTATCTATGCTGCATGGGTGCAGCCAAAATGTGCGTGTCTGCAAGAGGCAGATGTTATTGATGTTTGAGCAGCAAAGCGCTGACCAGGATTAAGCGAGGAGTGAGCTTATCTCTAGGAAACTCTAGCCTAGGCCTAAAGTCTGCTCCTCAGAACAAAGGCCTGAGACAGCCGGATGGCAAAGAATGAAAGCCAGGAGGCTAAAGTGTTGAGTATGCAAGATACAGTAATGGTGGAACCCCCCTGCGAGGGCTACTGATGTATTTGTGAACTTTTTGTGCTTTTAAATAAAAGTGGGCTACCATGCCCTTAAATAGAGTTCCTGACTGGCTTGAATCACTGGAAAAACGCATCTACCACGAGAGCTAACAACCCCTAATCTTACAGGCCCCACAAAAGGGGTTCCAATCGATGTATGGTCAAAGGTGCCTAGAACTCGAAGGATCTATTGGATATATGAAAGTAAATGCAATGAGAAAGTACTAAAGAACAGAGCTCAGGTGAAAGGCCATATATAAAATAGTGCATTACCTACTTTCAACCAGATACCGTTTAACCACTTAACGACCGCTCACTGTATATATACGTTGGCAGAATGGCACCGACAGGCACAATCACGTAGAGCATACGTGATTGCCTTTGTACAGTTGGGGGGTCCGATCGGACCCCCCTCCTATACAGTGAGCGGTGGCTAAGTGTCCGGGAGCGTTCCGGGATGAGGGGGCAGCCATTCGTTTCTGGCCACCCCCTCGCGATCGCTCCCGGCGAATGGAAATGCCCCCTCTGTCTGTGTCAGACAGAGGGAGCAGGAGGAAGTGATGTCATCTCTGGTGCGGCGCTCACATATACCGAGCGCCGTACAAGAGAAGATATCAGGTCAGTGCACACAACACTACACTGACACCAGGACACATAGGGACATAAATCGCCCCCCAGGCCCCCCAGATCACCCCAGATCACCCCCCAGATCACCCCCCCAGCCCCCAGTCACAGTGTCACTGATTGCAGTGACCATTTATTTAGTGATCACTGCAATCAGTGACATTTGTGACTGTAAAAGTGTCACCAAAGTTTAGTCTTAGGTCCAGTGTAGCCCCCTAACCCCCCTAATAAAGGTTTAACCCCCTGATCACCCCCCAGATAACCCTTTCACCGCCTATCACCACTGTCGCTTAGCGATCATTTTTCTGATCGCTGTCTTAGCGTCAGTGATGCCGATCGGCAGCCAGTAATTTTTTTTAGGTTCGCCGCAGGTTTTTATAGCGTCAGGTACCCCAATATATTATCTAATAAAGGTTTAACCCCCTTGATCGCCCCCAGGTAACCCTTTCACCCCCTATCACCACTGTCGCTAAGCAATTGTTTTTCTAAACGCTGTCTTAGTGTCGGTGATGCAGATCGTAGCCAGTAATTTTTTTTAGGTTCGCCGCAGGTTTTTATAGCGTCAGGTACCCCAATATATTATCTAATAAAGGTTTAACCCCCTTGATCGCCCCCAGGTAACCCTTTCACCCCCTATCACCACTGTCGCTAAGCAATTGTTTTTCTAAACGCTGTCTTAGTGTCGGTGATGCAGATCGTAGCCAGTAATTTTTTTTAGGTTCGCCGCAGGTTTTTATAGCGTCAGGTACCCCAATATATTATCTAATAAAGGTTTAACCCACTTGATCACCCCCCAGGTAACCCTTTCACCCCCTATCACCACTGTCACTAAGCAATCGTTTTTCTAAACGCTGTCTTAGTGTCTGTGATGCAGATCGGTAGCCGGTAATTTTTTTTAGGTTCGCCGCAGGTTTTTATAGCGTCAGGTACCCCAATATATTATCTAATAAAGGTTTAACCCCCTTGATCGCCCACAAGGTAACCCTTTCACCCCCTATCACCACTGTCGCTAAGCAATTGTTTTTCTAAACGCTGTCTTAGTGTCGGTGATGCAGATCGTAGCCAGTAAATTTTTTTAGGTTCGCCGCATGTTTTTATAGCGTCAGGTACCCCAATATATTATCTAATAAAGGTTTAACCCCCTTGATCGCCCCCCCAGGTAACCCTTTCACCCCCATCACCACTGTCGCTAAGCAATCGTTTTTCTAAACGCTGTCTTAGTGTCGGTGATGCAGATCGGTAGCTGGTAATTTTTTTTAGGTTCGCCGCAGGTTTTTATAGCGTCAGGTACCCCCATATATTATCTAATAAAGGTTTTAACCCCCTGATTGCCCCTAGTTAACCCTTTCACCAGTGATCACCATATAAGTGTTACGGGTGACGCTGGTTAGTTAGTTTGCTTTTTATAGTGTCAGGGCACCCGCCGTGTATATAACCCAATAAAGGTTTAACCCCCTGATCGCCCGGCGGGTGATATCAATTAGGTTTTAGCGTCAGAGAGGGTCTGAGTCACACCCCAGGCAGCGTCAGGTTAGTGCCAGTAACGCTAACACCCACGCGTGAAGCATACACCCCCCTTAGTGGTATAGTATCTGAACAGATCAATATCTGATCTGATCAGATCTATACTAGCGTCCCCAGCAGTTTAGGGTTCCCAAAAACGCAGTGTTAGCGGGATCAGCCCAGATACCTGCTAGCACCTGCGTTTTGCCCCTCCGTCCAGCCCAGGCCACCTAAGTGCAGTATCGATCGATCACTGTCACTTACAAAACAAAAACACACATAACTGCAGCATTCGCAGAGACAGGCCTGATCCCTGCGACTCTAGTGCTGTAGGAGGTGATTTCACCACCACAGTTAAAAAAAAAAGCAAATATGCCGAAGCATTGGGGCAGCAGGGGCGGAGGAGCGATTTTGCTCCTAATGCCGCGTACATACGGTCGAAATTCCGACGGAGGCTTGCCCGTGGAAAAGTCCGACCATGTGTGTGCGGCATAACTTTTTTACGGGAGGATGCCCCCATGCTTCGGCATATATAAATGGTGCGTATATGCCCATCATTGGAAGTGGGTGGATGAAGGGCGGTATTCTAATGGTGGGCATACCCACCGATCAATCTCTTTTTTCGTTCAGCCAACTGGCTGCATGAAATAAAAAGATTACAATACATGTCCAACAAGGACCAGCAACGTACTGGTATGTTGCTGGACTTTGAATGTTTATACCAGAATGATGCCTGCGGGTTTAGGTATCATCTTGGTATCATTCTTTTCAGCCTGCGGCCGGCTTTCATGTAAAAGCAATCCTAGCGGCTAATTAGCATCTGGACTGCTTTTACAAGCAGTGGGAGGGAATGCCCCCCCCGGATATAAAAAGCGCCATTGGGAAATTGGGAAAGCATTTTATCACACCGATCTTGGTGTGGTCAGATGCTTTGAGGGCAGAGGAAAAATCTAGGGTCTAGAAGACCCCATTTTTTTCAAAAAAAGAGTACCTGTCACTACCTATTGCTATCATAGGGGATATTTACATTCCCTGAGATAACAATAAAAATGATAAAAAAAAAAAATACTTGGAAGGAACAATTTAAAAATAAAATAAAAAAGCAAAATTAATAATAAAAAAAAAAGAAAAAAAAAAAGCACCCCTGTCCTGCTCTTGCCCAATGGCGAACGCAAGCGCCGGTCTGGCGTCATATGTAAACAGCAATTGCACCATGCATGTGAGGTATCACCGCGAAGGTCAGATAGAGGGCAATCATTTTAGCAGTAGACCTCCTCTGTAAATCTACTGGGGTAACCTGTAAAGGCTTTTAAAGGCTTTTAAAAATGTACGTAGTTTGTCGCCAATGCGCGTTTGTGCGAAATTTTAAAGCATGTCGTGTTTGGTATCTATGTACTCGGCCTAAGATCATCTTTTTTATTTCATCAAACATTTGGGCAATATAGTGTGTTTTAGTGCATTAAAATTAAAAAAAGTGTATTTTTTAACCCAAAAAATGCGTTTGAAAAATCGCTGCGCAAATACTGTGTAGAAAAAAAAATGCAACACCCACCATTTTAATCTGTAGGGCCGTTGCTTTAAAAATATATATAATGTTTGGGGGTTCAACATAATTTTCTTGCAAAAAAAAAAAATGTTTTCATGTAAACAAAAAGTGTCAAAAAGGGCTTTGTCTTCAAGTGGTTAGAAGAGTGGATGTAAGCTTCCTAATGTTGTGTATAAAATGCCAGAACAGTTCAAAACCCCCCCAAATGACCCTATTTTGGAAAGTAGACACCCCAAGCTATATACTGAGAGGCATGTCGAGTCCATGGAATATTTTATATGTTGACACAAGTTGCGGAAAAACGACAATTTTTTTTTTTTTTTTTTGCACAAAGTTGTCACTAAATGATATATTGCTCAAACATGCCATGGGCATATGTGGAATTACACCCCAAAATACATTCTGTTGCTTCTCCTGAGTACGGGGATACCACATGTGTGAGACTTTTTGGGAGCCTAGCCACGTACGGGACCCCAAAAACCAAGCACCGCCTTCAGGCTTTCTAAGGGTGTAAATTTTTGATTTCACTTCTCACTGCCTATCACAGTTTCGGAGGCCATGGAATGCCCAGATAGCACAAAAACCCCCCAAATGTCCCCATTTTGGAAAGTAGACACCCCAAGCTATTTGCTGAGAGGTATTGTGAGTATTTTGCAGATCTCGCTTTTTGTCACAAAGTTTTGAAAATTGAAAAAAAAAAAAATATATATATATATATATTTTTTCTTTCTTCATTTTCAAAAACAAATGAGAGCTGTAAAATACTCGCCATTCCTCTCAGCAAATAGCTTGGGGTGTCTATATTCCAAAATGGGGTCATTTGGGGGGGTTTTGTGCGATTTTGGCATTTTATGGCCTTCGAAACTGTGATAGGTAGTGAGGAGTGAAATCAAAAATTTGTGCCTAGAAATCCTGAAGGCGGTGCTTGGTTTTCGGGGTCCCGTACGCGGCTAGGCTCCTAAAAAGTCCCACACATGTGGTATCCCCGTACTCAGGAGAAGCAGAAAAATGTATTTTGGGGTGTAATTCCACATATAACCATGGCATGTGTGAGCAATATATCATTTAGTGACAACTTTTTGTAATTTTTTTTTTTTTTTTTTTGTCATTATTCAATCACTTGGGACAAAAAAAAATATATTCAATGGGCTCAACAGGCCTCTCAGCAATTTCCTTGGGGTGTCTACTTTCTAAAATGGGGTCATTTGGGGGGGTTTTGTACTGCCCTGTCATTTTAGCACCTCAAGAAATGAGATAGGCAGTCATAAATTTAAAGCTGTGTAAATTTCAGAAAATGTACCCTAGTTTGTAAACTCTATAACTTTTGCGCAAACCAATAAATATACGCTTATTGACATTTTTTTTACTAAAAACATGTGGCTGAATACATTTTGGCCTAAATGTATGACTACAATTGAGTTTATTCGATTTTTCTTATAACAAAAAGTAGAAAATATCATTTTTTTTCAAAATTTTCGGTCTTTTTCCGTTTATATCGCAAAAAATAAAAATCGCAGAGGCAATCAAATACCATTAAAAGAAAGCTCTATTTGTGGGAAGAAAAGGACGCAAATTTCGTTTGGGTACAACATTGCATGTCCGCACAATTTACAGTTAAAGCAGCGCAGTGCTAAATTCTGAATTCACCTCTGGTCCTCTAGCTACCAAATGGTCCGGGGCTTAAGTGGTTAAGGTCTGTCCATGCTTGTCTGGGCTCAAAGGAGGATCTCAATGAAACCATCAATTTATCTGTGTAGCAAATTGGGCGTGCCTGGTGGGTTCCGAATCACGTGGCTCCATGTGCCCCCTACATAGGGTTCCCCTCCCCCCCACACCAGCCCTAGGGGGGACAGGGGGCCGCCTAAACGGCCCGTGTGCGGCCTCCCCGGTGTTCCGAAAGGAAAGCCCCGACACTGTCGTCACTTCTGCCGCCAAACCGGCGTGACATCACGGTGTGCCGCGCACGACTGTGCGCATCCGCGGAAAACAGGGGCACCCGGACATATCGCGGGATGCCGAAGGCAGGTGTGAGCTCCCTCAAGCGGCCCAATGGAAGAAGGCCGCTGTGGAGCGTGTGTAGGGACAAAGGAGATAACCCCAATGATCCCCCCGCCTACTGTGGGGCCCGGAGAGTGGGGGAATCCCATAAAACAGCACGCCAACACTCACCAGTGGGCCACGGTGCACGGCACAGATTGACAGGGCCTGATGGGAACAAATGCAACACAAGAATAGATGAGTAGGAAAGGTTGGGCAAAATGTCTAGCCACATTAGTATTTTTGCAGGTAATAATGTTGGACAAATGTCCTTGTATGCGATCACACAAGCGTCTCATGGTCCTCCGAACATACTGTTTATTACAAGAAACACAAGTGATAACGTAAATGTCAAACTCGATCAGACAATTTATGAATTGTCTAATAGGAAAAGGGCCCATTAGTCACATTAGCACTTAAAACAACCGTGTGTGGGTTTCCTATATACTGTATGCACTAGCACATCTAGTAGCACTACATCTGTAGACCTCCATGGTGCTTAGCCACGTACTATTATGTTTGTTGGAAGTGAATATGCTAATTGAAAGTAGATTACCTATAGTGAGCGCTCTTTTAGCTACAAACTTGGTGCCCTGCATTAATATGGTTCTGTATCTAAATGTCACTAAACTCTAAACTATAGCTGGAAGAGAAAACCACTGATTTATTCATACATTTTGTCCTGGAAAAGTTATTGGATGAGTGTTTAGTAGAGTCACTCCTAGAGATATCTCTGGCCTACTTTCAGGTCCTACTCACTTCTGCACTGTTATAGCCTCGTTCACGGAATCTCATTTCCATCAAGTCAGCTTCCTTATTAAAATCTGCTGGGTAACAACTGGTTGCATGCAAAAGAGAGTTCATAGAGGAGGGTTTATGATACGCATGATGCAATGTTAGTTACATAATCAGTCCGAGCATTGAAAAGAATAGAGGAACAGCATAATGTGTTTTGGGGTGAAATTCTAACTATGCCCATGTAGCGATACCTTCAACTAAGAGGGCCGCAGATTTAGTTTGGGCCCTGAAGACAGCTCCGCCAACCCTCGGCAATTTACTCGACCCCTACTGGCACAGTTAGTCTAGGGTAATATGTGTATATCTTATGCTCTATGATTAAATTCAAACACCAAGGCAGTGATAGAAGAATAACAAATTTACTTTCTATGGCAATAAAAATCAACAGTGATAACAGATCATAAGAATCTATCTGCAGAGCCCTGCAGCAATAGTCACACTATAACTATTAAGATATGGCGCACACGCGCCACGTGTAACAGTACTTCACTATGCGCCCTATGGCGCAGCAACTAAATAAACTACCTAGATGGCCAGGTCTGACCATATAACTCAGTCTCTAGGGGGGGTAAAATTCTTTGCATGCAAGTCTTTAAACGGTGGTGCACATTTCAGGAACACATTTGTAATCCAAGGGGGGGTAAGAATACTAACACACTACACTCCACTAGAGATCCGTTTTGACTCAGTTCTGCTATGGATCTCAAGTGCGGGAAAAGAACAAAAATAGGAACTGGTGGGCCACGGCAGTCTGTAGGCCTAACAATGGTATACAGTTTTTGTGGATTGAGCATGTGCTCGCTCACCCCTCCGGACGCGATCCCAGTCCGGGAACTTCCACCTGCTGTGTCTCCTCACACAGCTCTGCAGCAGTCTGGTCTCCGGCTCAGCAGCGGTTGAAGAAAACCGAGTCAGATGCCACCCAGGCTCGCGATGGGGTGGAAGGCTCTTTGGGTAACAGCGCAAGGCCCCAAGCTTCAGGCCTTGCACCACAGCGGATCCGCACAGGAAGGGAAGATGTCTCCCTTGAAGTCTCGTGTCCCAAAGAGGCCAAGCCCAGCCTCCCCTCCTCCTTTTATAACCCCTCCCATGAGTCTCTGGGGTGGAAACATTGCTGAAAGGGGTTCTGGGTAAGGTAGTCCTGGGAGTCTTAAAGGGGACCCCGCTACACACTCCCCCCACTTAAACTCTTTGGTCCCCAAAGACAATTCTAGCATACATTGCGTACAACCCTAGACAACATTACATATGATGTTGGCATAGGGAATTCCCACCAAAACAAAGGGGTTGAATTTCCTTGCCCACAGGTCACACTATCATGAGTGGCCTGCCTAACTGTGCCAGAGAGTGAGTGGGGGTTGCCCTCCACCAAATGAACAGTGGAGGGATTCGGATTCTCTACACTCCTCCTGGCAGTGACCACAGAATCTTCTGAGCTCCTCCCCATTTGTGGGCAAGTCAACTTTTTGGGAGGCCTTATGACTCTTCGAGCCCTTTGCTCTCTTGGGGCTTCTGGCTCTGGCGCCACAGGCTCTCCTTCCGTAGCAGGCTCGGGCAACACGGCAGGCTCTGTAACATCTGCTTCAGGAGCCGAGGGATACATAGAGTCTCTAGGGTCCTCTTCAGAGTAAGTATCACAAGCATCTTCCCAGTAATCTGATGAGGGACTAGATTGGATGAACTCCGTGGCTTCTGCATTCAGTTGTCTATCTATAGTGTCTTCAGTGGTTGGAAGATCTATAGCAGAAGTTCCTGGAGTTGGAGAAGGCCACAGCCAGTCAAGTTCTCTTCCTTCATCTCCACTGAGTTCAGAGGCCTCTCCATCTTCAGCCCGAGAGGTCTGGGACCAGGTGTTTGGCCTGGGGGTGTCCAGAATGGAGACTGGTTCAGGGGAGTCCCTCACTGGAGGTATCCTGACCGCTTCAGCAAGTGGGAGCAGGTGGTTTCGATGCCACGTCTTCAGTGGTCCTACCTTTCCTTCTGGCTTCAACTTGTAGACAGGTAGGCCCGGCAGCTTCCTACAGATGACATAGTTTTCAGATCTCCATCTGTCTGCAAGTTTGTGTTTTCCAGGGACCCCCAGATTGCGTAGCAGTACTCGGTCCCCGGGCTGCAGGTCTTGCACCCGGACCTTCAAGTCGAAGTTTCTTTTGTTTCGAGCTCCCGTTTGATCTGAGGCCGCGTGAGCTTGTTCATAGGCTACTTTCAGGCTGTGTCTGAGCCTGTCCACATATCCTTTGTGGGATGTGGCTGAGGAATGGTCTAAAGAGGTGCCAAAGGCCAGGTCCACAGGTAACCTTGCTTCTCTCCCAAACATGAGTCGATATGGGGAGTAGCCTGTAGCATCACTGGTGGTGCAGTTGTAAGCGTGTACTATAGCTGCTATGTGTTTGCTCCAATGTTGTTTCTTCTCACTATCCAGAGTTCCCAACATGTTGAGCAGAGTATGGTTAAACCTCTCCGGCTGAGCATCTCCCTGTGGGTGATAAGGTGTGGTTCGGGTTTTCTTGATTCCTAACTAATCCAGTAGTTTCCGAATCAGCCGACTCTCAAAGTCCCTTCCTTGATCTGAATGGAGTCGCTGTGGCAGCCCATAATGGACAAAATACTTCTCCATAAGTACCTTGGCTACTTTGGAAGCCTTCTGGTCTTTGGTTGGGAAAGCTTGCTCATACCGGGTGAAATGATCGGTTATCACCAGAACATTTCCTAGTCCACTCAGGTCGGGTTCGAGGCAGAGGAAATCAATGCATACCAGATCCATTGGGCCTTGACTTTGTAGATGGCCCATTGGGGCAGCTTGATGGGGTAAAGTCTTCCTCTGGATGCAGCGTGCACATGAATGGCAGTACTCTTCCACTTCTGCCCTCATGCAGGGCCAATAGAACCGACTTCTGACGAGTTGAAAGGTCCTTTCCGCCCCTAGGTGGCCGCGATTGTCATGTAGGGCCATCAGAACAGTATCTCGATGTTTTTCCGGAAGAAACAATTGCCATTTATTATCCAGGTCATCAGAGGGGCCCCTTCGGTAGACCACTCCCTGATGCACCTGTAACCTGTCCCACTCTTTCCTCAACAGGCGATCTTCTTTTGAGGAGTGACGCAGGAGTCTGTTTGGATCCTGATTCTCCAGGGCTTCCAGAACCAATCTCCCCATGGGGTCTTCTAATTGGTCGCAACTTAGTTCCTTCTTGGACAACTTTGGCAGATGGTCTTCCTCCAGTTGAGTTTCTCCACAGTATTGTTTGGGGACTCCTACCAGGGTAACTCCTATCTCCTCCGCCCTTGAGCCTCCTCTGGCTTGTAATTCAGCACCTTGACAAAGGGCCCGCACCCCGTCAGGTGCCACTTGAGTCCAGTCTTCTATGTCACTGGTGGGGGCATGAGATCTCCTGGACAAAGCGTCTGCATCTCGATTTCCAGCCCCTGGCCTGTACTTTAGGCTGCAATTGAATCCAGACAGTGCGGCCAGCCACCTATGTCCAGTAGCGTCCAGCTTTGCTGTGGTGAAAAGGTAGGTAAGGGGGTTGTTGTCGGTCTTCACAGTGAACTCCGCCCCATACAGGTAGTCTTTAAGCTTGTCTACTACCGCCCACTTAAGGGCCAGGAACTCCAGCTTGTGAGTGGGGTAGTTTTTCTCAGAGGGGGTCAGGCTCCTGCTCACATAGGCAACAGGCCGCAGTTGTCCTTCGTGTTCTTGGTATAGTACTCCTCCCAGACCGTCATGACTAGCATCTACATGTAGTTCATAGGGTTTGGTTGGGTCTGCGTAGGCCAAGACTGGGGCAGTGGTCAGGCTCTTCTTCAATGCATGGAAGGCCTCTTCACACTTCTGGTTCCACTGATCTCCAACTGACTCTCCCGGCTTCCTGGGCCCTGAGTCGTCCTCTTCCCCCTCGGTCTTGAGTAGTTCATTCAATGGTCTAGCAATTCGGGCGAATCCTTCCACAAACCTCCTGTAATAGGAGCAGAACCCTAAGAAGGATCTGAGTTCTGTTACTGTGGTGGGTCGTGGCCAGGAGGTAACTGCCTCCAATTTCTCAGGGTCTGTGGCCACCCCTTCTTCAGACACTATGTGCCCCAGATAGTTCACAGAAGACTGATAGAACCGACACTTCTCAGGCGAAAGCTTGAGTCCCTCCTCACTGAGTCTTCTCAACACTTTTTCCAGCCTCTCCCCGTGTTCTTCCAGGGTTCTCCCAAAGACAATGACGTTGTCCAGGTATACAAGGACTTCAATAAGGTTCATGTCTCCTACAGTCTTCTCCATGAGACGTTGGAAGGTAGCAGGAGCTCCAGACATTCCCTGAGGCATCCGATCAAACTCAAAGAACCCCACTGGGGTTATGAAGGCTGTCTTCTCCTTGTCTTCTGGATGCATAGGGATCTGATAGTATCCACTCTTGAGATCCATAACACTGAACCGCTTACCCTCCCCCCCCGTGCGTGCCCCCCCCCATGTGATGGTGATGGTGGGGGGAGGGGGCGGAATTGAAGGACCCGGCCTTGGGGAGGCAAAGGGAGTAAATCCGGGCCCGGTAACAATGAAAAAATATATATACCAGTAATACTATGACCCAGGAATGCAATAATTTGGAGCATTGTTCTACAACCTGGAATTGTTTGTGCGATGATGTGACTCAAGCAGCCCATAAAGTATGCCCTTTTCTTCCCTTCCACCCATGGTATATTGTTAGATTCCCCCATCAACACAGTCAGCCGCCAGAAGTAATTAAATAATTTAGACAGGCTGGTTGTAATTAAGTCAATCAATGAATCAACTTGGGTACAAACCGCCTGCCCATAGATGGATGGAATCTTGGTGGGTCCCTGCTGAACCAGCCAAGATTTGTCAGGCTTCAAATGATTAAATGTGATTTTAGTTGTTTGTTTACATGATCAAAAGTTGCCCAAGTAGCATACAATAAAAATAAGATCTTTCTTACATTATTTAATTCTTTATACACTAATTGAATAAGTTTTCTTTATATTATCTGGAAATCTATTTAAAGCAACAGAATACAAGGAAATTCTGAAAAATAGGAAGTAAAGCAAATAAGGTATTAAAATTGTCATGGTAGAAGAATAATTCACATACCATATTTATATAACTGAAATGCTAATACAAGCTCTTTCATGAATGAAGGATTAAAAACAAGGATTACAAAAGACCTACAATGTACTATTTTAATACATTAATCACTTACACAAACAGGAACTTTTTTAAATATTTTTTCTTGTAATGGGTTGTTTAAATGATAATTGTATAATGTGCACAGTATGGTGCCCTAGTAGCCATAGGTAGCAGTGTTTTTGTACCCAGATATAGGTAACTATAACAGTTTAGGTAGCAGTGTATATTCAGTGGAACTATGCGGTTTGCATTTAGACATATGTGCTAAAATGTAAATCAGTTTTATAATTTGAACAAAAGCTTTCAGTTAAAGTGGAGTTCCACCCTAAAAAAAAAATAAAAAAAAAATACACCAAAATGCTAAAAAAAAAAAAAATGTTTTACTTACCAGAATTTGCGGTTGCTAGGCGGATCTTCCTAATCTGCCTCTTCCTAGTCCGTGGCTGGTCTTCATCCTCGCATTGTCTTCTGGGGAATGGGGCGCGCTGCCTTCTGGGAACTGTGTGTATCCCAGAGAGCAGCCGCCCATTCATTCAGCGCCGTGAGACTCGCGCATGTGCAGTAGGAAACGGGCAGTGAAGCTGCAAGGCTCCACTGCCGGTTTCCCTTAGTGAGGATGGCGGCCCTGGGACCTGCCACGATCGAGGGATCGGCCTCAGGGGGCCGACATCGCGGGCAGGACAGGTAAGTATCCTTATTAAAAGTCAGCAGCTACAGTGTTTGCAGCTGCTAACTTTTTAAAAAAAATCGCGGGTGGAACCCCGCTTTAAAAGATATCTCTACTATTAGTACAGTTATACTTTTATTCGTGTCTTTTGAACACTTCTTCACCCCCAAAAGGTTTTATACTAACCTGTCCTCTCTCCTGCCAGATGCCTCATTTGTGACATCTGGCAAGAGATTAAATTAAAGTGATATTAAGCCATAATTAAAGAATTTTCAGCAGCAGATTTCATCACTTACTGAGAATACAGCTTCTTTATCTTTTAATCCGTCCTAGATTCCAAGTTTTCCTTTTCAGGGTGTCTTCTTTTTCTTGAATCATTCTTTTGGAGCCATATTTACATGCAGGGACTATAGTTGTGTCTCCCTACACTGTGTGCATCAATATAAACAGACAGCCCTATAGCCTAGGATGGAAGTGCATTCCCCTTCCCCTCTCCCTTCTCCAAACTAACAATGTGGCACCTGACTGCATTGCTCACTGTTAACTCTTTTCCATGCAGACCAGAAGTTTAGAGAAGCAACACTGGGCGAGGAGGAGCCAATAGACTGCAAGTGCTTGGGTAATAATTTTGACACATTTTAACATAGTTTACTGCAGAATAATTATTGTGCTCAATGTGTTAGGCTACAAAATGCTGATTACTGCTTTAAATATTGTTATCATTTAATTATTATTGTTTATTGCAGGCAGCATGACATGGAGTAAAAATCTGGCATGAGAAAGGACAGGTGAATACAGGACTGTGGAGAATTGCTGGGGAATGATGGGTGTTAGTTAAAGGATAGGTATACTTAAAGCGGGGTTCCACCCGCGATTCTTTTTTTTTTTTAAATCAGCAGCTACAAACACTGTAGCTGCTGACTTTTAATAAGGACACTTACCTGTCCTAGGCGCCTGCGATGTCGCCCGCCTGAGGCCGATCCCTCGATCTTGGCAGGTCCCTTGACTGTCACCCGTCGCCCATCAGTGACTGTCACCCGTCGCCCATCAGTGACTGTCGCCCATCAGTGACTGTGGCCCGTCGCCCATCGCCCATCACTTGTCAGTGATCGTCACCCATCAGTGACCATCGACATCCGTGACCCATCAGTGACCATTGCCTGTCACCCATCAGTGACCATCGCCCATCACCCATCAGTGACCATCGCCCGTCACACCGTCATCCACTATCAGTGAACGTCACCTGCCACCCATAGCACAGCCCATCAGTCACCATCGCCTGCCACCCGCCACACAGCCACCAGCGTCATGTCCAAAAGAGTATATACCAGTGAGGAGGCGTTCCAGATCCTCTCCATGTCTGATGAGAACAGCGGGGAGTTCTCATCAGATTCCAATGCCACTTCTGATTCCGGATCAAATTTTGCATTTGAACCAATCGAGAGTAGTGGATCAGCAAATGATTCTGAGGAAGAATGGGTCCCCCTAAAAGGGCACGGCGCTCTGGAAACCAGACAGCCACCAGCAACCAGGATTATATTCCCAGGCCCAGTACCAGCGCTGTCGCCAGCAATAGGCCCCGGGAACACTTATCTGTAATCTATCATGTACTATTTCTCCAGTCTATGATTGACTGCTGAAGCATGCCCCCAGTCTCCAACAACCCCTGCATCATGTCCATAGTCTCTGACAGTCTCTTGGAGCATCTCTGTAGTCTCTGACAGTCTCTTGGAGCATGTCTGCAGTCTCTGACCATCTCCTGTATTATGTCTATTATATCATGTCTAGAAAAAACAAAGGAGAAAGGAGGGCGCACCAACCTAGTGCATTACCACTTAAACGTTTTATTTAAATTATAAAAAAGCAGTAATCCTACTCACAAACAAAGCTTAAATGAAAGCTTATCGGACAAATCAGCTGGAATTTCTTGGCACCTGCCGACTGGACTCAATGACAGAGAGGGTAGGACAATACCTCAAACATCTGGATAGCTGACGCGTTTCTGGGGCGCACCCCTTTTACTCAGAGCCTAGATGGTACATGATCATGGTATTGTCCTACCCTCTGTCATTGAGTCCAGTCGGCAGGTGCCAAGAAATTCCAGCTGATTTGTCCGATAAGCTTTCATTTAAGCTTTGTTTGTGAGTAGGATTACTGCTTTTTTATAATTTAAATAAAACGTTTAAGTGGTAATGCACTAGGTTGGTGTGCCCTCCTTTCTCCTTTGTTTTTTCTAGCCATATGAACACCCATTGTTCTGAGGAGGGCTGCAAGACTTTAGACTTTGCCTTTAAACGGAATTACACTACCCGTGTTTTGACGATACACCGAGAGCGCAGGAGATTTTTTGTCTATTATATCATGTCCCCAGTCTCTGACCACCTATTGTATCATGTCTGTAGTCTCTGACCATATCCTGTAGTTTTATCAAGGTATTCCTATCATTGTTGTGTTTATTTCATCACATATTTAGATTTTTCTATCCTTTTTGGTGACACACATCCTTTTTTTTTATCACTTCGCCTATTTTTTCTCCTTTTTGTCATTAGCGCATTTTTTACCCATATATTAACCGCTTGCCGACCGCCTCCTGCAGATATACGTCAACAGAATGGCACGGCTGTGCAAAGTAACGTACCTGTACGTCACTTTGAATTTGCTGCCATGAGCACGCATGACTGCCGCAAGCTCCGCGATCGTGTCACGGAGCTGAAGAATGGGGGGAGATGCCAGTGTAAACACAGCATCTCACCGTTCTGCCTAGTGACAGGACACTGATCGTCTGCTCCCTTTCGGGAGCAGGGATCAGTGTCGTGTCACTACTAGCCCATCCCCCAGACAGTTAAAATCACTCCCTAGGACACACTTAACCCCTTCAGCGCCCCCTACTGGTTAACCCCTTCACTGCTAGTGTCACTTACACAGTAATCAGTGCATTTTTATAGCACTGATCGCTGTATAAATGACAATGGTCCCAAAATGGCATCAAAAGTGTCCGATGTGACTGCAATAATGTCGCAGTCATGATAAAAATCGCTGATCGCCGCTATTACTAGTAAAAAAAATATATTAATAAAAATGCCATAAAACTATCCCCTATTTTGTAGACGCTATAACTTTTGCGCAAACCAATCAATAAACATTAATGCGATATTTAAAAAGAAAAAAAAAATGTAGAAAAATACGTATCGACCTAAACTGAGGGAAAAAAAAAGTTTGTTTTTTTTTATACATTTTTGGCGGATATTTATTAAAAGTAAAAAGTAAAAAATATTGTTTTTTTTTTTTTTTTTTTTTAATTGTCACTCTATTTTTGTTTATAGCGCAAAAAGTAAAAACCACAAAGGTGATCAAATACCACCAAAAGAAATTTGTGGGAAAAAAAGGACGTCAATTTCGTTTGGGTACAACAGCGCATGACCGCGCAATTCTCAGTTAAATCGACGCAGTGCCGAATCGCAAAAAGTGCTCTGGTCAGGAAGGGGGTAAATTCCTGAAGTGGTTAATTAACACTATTATGTTTCCAGGTGTGTGGCGTTTTCCCCTTCCTCTGGTTGCATTTACATTGACCACCAGGATGCCAGATCTGTGAACACACTACGTTGTTACCATCTCCCCGCCCCTGAGGAAAAGGAGTTGACTTCTGGAAACGCCCGGGGGAGACCCTCTATATCAGTGATGCCGAACCTTGGCAAGTTTTGCAGTCTACACTGCAGAGTGCATGAGCATCATGGGAAATGTAGTTTCAAAACATCTGGTGTGCCAACGTTCGCCATCACTGCTCTATATGTTACCATATATATTGCTACACATAAGCTTGCCTCCTTTATCCAACAAGAGTTGACCAGCATTTGGCACTACTTGTAAGTTGCAGATATTGACATATACTCATACGTATATGGCTCTCCTCCTGCTTTTTCCCCTTCCCCCTACCACCCCTTTTTAATATCTTTTTTTTTTATTTTTATTATCATTATTCATTGATCCATTTTTATCACCAGATACCTACCTGTGCCTCTCCTGAGGAAGCGAGAATTATGGTACCTCACAAAACGCATAGAGATCAGTCATGCAGCAGCTCCAGATCGATTGGAGTATCTGTATGGTGCCTTCAGGTCCCGCATATCAAATTTTTCCATATGAACGCTATGCAGCATCATTCATGTTCATCATCTATGTCTTCTTTATCATTGCGGTACATACTGTATATACTCGAGTATAAGCTGACCCGAATATAAGCCGAGGCACCTAATTTTACCACGAAAAACTGGGAAAACGTATTGACTCGAGTATAAGCCTAGGGTGTCCATCTGCGTGCCTCACTTTGCATCACTGTGACCATGTGCATGTGCATGCTTTACTGTGCCCATGCCTCACTGTTTCCATGACTACACTGACGTTTCACATGGGAGTCTATGGAAGGGGTGCCCAGCTTTGAAAAATCGTTTCTCCCCGGCCGTAGGTCCTCCAGACAAAACTTTGCACACATGTAGAGAAGAAATGGGGCTACATGTGTGCCAAGTTCAGGGGACCTACGACGGCCAGTACCGGGTCCCCATATATCCGGGAGATCAGGCGCAAAAAGGTGACTCAAGTATAAGCCGAGAGGGCATTTTCAGCACAAAAAAATGTGCTGAAAAACTTGGCTTATACTCGAGTATATACGGTATGTTTTTAAATGTATGTTAATGCATTTTTCATATTTTTATATCTACTGTAGACATGATACAAGAGATGATCAGAGACTCTGAAAATTATACAGGAGATGGTCAGAGACTGCAGACATACTACAGGATATGTACAACACAGAAAAAAACATTTTGCCCATGGGACTTTTAAAGAGTCACACTAAAGCAGTCTCTTTAAGTTAGGCTCAGACAAAGCAATCAAAGCATATTTTATATGTACAAGGAAGCACGGGTTTTGTTTAACCACAGCTATTAAGCGCCCTTACACTGCTAGGCACTTGACCACGCCCACAATTTGCAGTGACATGCAGGTCTTTTTACTCCTCCAGTGTCCCTCATTCTGAAGTTCAAAAGTTGTGAGGTATGGATACATCATCCACCTTTCTGTTTTATCCCTATTATTGCACTCACCAACTCATGCTAATTCTACACCCACATGCTGATAAAACCTCCAGGACGCTGGGGCATGTCCGTTCACATAAATTGCACTCCCACATTACCTCTCCCCACCTTCTACCTTTCCTAAACTCTAGTGACATATCCCCAAACTTTGGGCCTTCATCATTTTAACTGTGCCCAACACTCCCGTCACCCTACATCCTCTGGCAGCAGCCACAAATCTTCCTTCTTCCTTCTTTTTTCTTCTTTTTTTTTCTTTTTTCTTTTTTTTTCTTCTTTCTTTTTTTCTCTTTTCTTTTTTTCTTCTTTTTTCTTTTTTCTTTTCCTACTTGCCTTCATGAATCCGACTCTGCTTCTCCTACTTCTCTCTCCCATGGTGGTCTTCTCTGGATTCACTCCCCCAGACCCAGTGGCTGGAAGGGAGTGGGAATACTCCTATCCTCACGCAGCACCTATCACATACTTCACCAACCTCCCTCTCTGACTCTCTCCTCTTTTGAAGTACATTGTATTTCTCCTGTTTCTCTAAGAGAATGAAGAGACAGCATGGATTCATGAAAGACAGAAGTTGTCAAACAAATCTGATTTCTTTTTATGAGGAGGTAAGTAAAACCTTAGACAGAGGGGTGGATGTAGGATACTTGGATATTGCAAAAGTGTTTGATACCGTTCCCCACCATTTGGGTCATTGGTGAGAGAACAAGCTGCTCAATCTTTATCTATTCACTACCATTAGTATAGAACACCATGCACACACAGCTCTACCCAAGAACACTTTACTGCATTGGTGGAACACTGTGCTCAGATGCCTTAGGCCTTCACCACTCGGAACCTATTGTTTCATCTACGGCCAAATGGATTACAGTTAATGAGCTCCAACTAGCTAGCGAAGAATAACAGATCTGCAACGTGGAACTCTATTGCCATTATTTATAGGAAGCTTTTATATATACAAAACACCTGCGGGAGATTAATTCTCTCATTAGAATAGCATAGGCTGTCTTGATTACATCTATTTAAGTGTGGCCACATATGTAGTTAACTGAAACATCCACTAGGAGGTGACTTTGAATCTGAATATAGTGTACACTTGTGTATATAGCATTATCCATTGTTTAACTATTGTTTTGTCTTCGGAAGGCATCTGTTTGCTGAGTTTGTGCTGTTATCCCACCTCAGTGGATCTATTCCTTCCTTTTGTGAAATAACTTTTCCAATTTGGGTTCAAGTCAAATATTTCAGAACCTTATACTACTGAGTTTTTTTGATTCTTGCTTTATAGTGTTAACAGGATGTCTGAACCCAGATCGGTTGGAAGGTTCACTTAGTCATGGCTGTGCAGATGAGCAGGTAATTCTTAGCAGTCCCCAAGCGGGGCGTGCTACAGATCTATTAATGGCTAAAACTAATGGACACTATTCTGTACTCCTACTCCTGGACCTCTCTGCTGCCTTTGACACAGTGGACCATCCCCTCCTCCTCAAAATCTCCACCTTTTTGGTCCTAGTGACTATACTCTTCACTGGTTCTCATCCTACCTATCCCCCCACAACTTCAGTGTCACTTACAATTCTATTTCCTCTACTCCTCTTCCTTTCTCTGTCTGGGTTCCCCAAGGTTCTGTTCTTGGACCTCTCCTATTCTCAATCTGCACCTCCTCCCTGGGTCAGTTGATTGCATTCCATGGCTTTCAATACCATTTCTATGCCAATGACATCCAAAAATATCCCTTTACCCCTAAGCTCACTCCATCAGTTTACTCACGCATCACTAATTTACTAACAGACATATCAGCCTGGATGTCACACCACTTCCTCAAACTTAATCTGTCCAAAACTGAGCTCATTATATTTCCTCACCCTCGTGCCTCTTCCCCTGATTTCTCTTTCAAAATCAACAGCTCAACTATCAACACGTCCCCCCACGCCATGGTTCTTGGTGTATTCCTGGACTCTGAACTATCCTTTTGGCCCCACATCCATTCACTGTCCAAAGCTTGTCACCTCAACCTCTGGAACATCTTCAAGATATGCCCCTTCCTAACCAACGACACCACAAAGCTTTTAATTCACTCCCTGGTCATCTCCTGCCTTGGCTACTGCAACTCCCTTTTAATTGGCTTACCCTTACATAGGCTATCCCCCCTTCAGTCCATCATGAATGCTGCTGCCAGGCTCATCCACCGTACAAACTGCTCAGTGTCTGCTACCCCTCTCTACCAATCCCTCCACTGGCTTCTGCTTACCCAACTAACTAAATTCAAGATACTAACAACGTCTTACAAAGCCATCCACAACTCTACCCTTAGCTACATCACTAACCTAGTCTCAAAATACCAACCAAATAGTTCTCATTGTTCCTTTCAAGACCTCCTGCTCTCTAGCTCCCTTGTCATCTCATCCCCTATTTGCCCCTGGGACTTCTCCAGAGCCTCTCTCATCCTCTGGAACTCCCTACCCCAGTCTGTATGACTTTCCCCTACTCTGTCCACTTTCCCTTCAAAGAGGCCCATCTGGCCCCCACCTAAAAACTGTACATTTATTTTCTCCAACAGCCCACCCACCACAGTTATTACCTTTTGTATCTCTTGTTTCTCCCTCTTAGATTGTAAGCTCTAATGAACAGGCTCTCTGATTCCTACTGTATTAAACTGTATTGCAATTGTACAGTCTGCCCTTATGTTGTAAAGCATTGTGTAAACTGCAGTGCTATATAAATACTGTATAATTATAATAATAATAAAAAAGGGTAAAATCCCTTCCCTTCCCCACCAAGATACACAGCATTTTGCTACCTACCGGACATTCGGTAAGGATTTACATCTACTTTAGAAGACCAGCCAGTGCCTACAGTTCCTGCACTAATCTCCCCCTATGTTCTTGAGAATAATCAGCAATACTTCCCATGCTTTCCCTATTACAGCTAATGCACGTTGTCAATATGGCTGACTTGACCTTACCTTTTTTAAAATGAGGGTGGCTGGCTTATTCAAACCCCCCCCCCCTTTTTTGGCCCTTCTAAGCCAGGGAGTATCATCCCTACAGCATGTGCTTTGTAACATCCTTTCTCTGTCTGTTGTTTTATCACCAATCAAATTTAAGCTCCTAAGGCATTTATGAGTCTAATAATGGTGGTGAGAAATTTCATAGTACTGACTGGATAGAAAAATTACGCACAGAGTTCCCTGTATACATTCAAAATTTAATTTCTAATTTTCACTAGAGACTATCTCTAAAACCATTCTGAAAAAATCGGACACTGCAAATAACAACACAAGGGCTTGTAATTCAATGTATGCGTTGGTCATTTATAAAAGCTCAACATTGTAATTTCAAAATATTTAAAAATGCAACAGCATCAGTGATATATTTTCTCAGCTCATGAAAGGTAAATAGGAAATACCAAATAACCCTCCTTATTTACTATCAGCATTATGCTCATTAACAGTACACCAGAAAACACCATTTATTTTTGTTAGCATTTCATGGTAATGTTGTAATATTGCCTTTAAGCATAGTCATAATTTTTGAGCCCTGATAGATCTCCCCATAGGGAGAATGTGTTTTGCTCACGAAACGCATTGGCTCTGTTTTGCTACAAATCAATTTTACAATGAAATTACCTTGGACTTCTGGATGTTTGGTGCTCTCATTGGCGTGTATGCATGTTGGTTCTCAACTCTGGATCCTTTCCCTTTTACCAGAGGGTAGTTCCCATTTTGTGCTGCTGAACTTTATGCAGTATGCCTAGCAGTGGCGGCTGGTGCTCAATCAATATTCTGAGGGGATCTCTAGACTGGTCCATGTAGACCAGTCTGTATTTATCCCAGCACGGTCCACGGCACTGAATGTCAGGAGGCTTTTCCTGAATATTCAGCTCCCAATAGAGAACCCAGGAAATAGAGCAATTCTTTCCCTCGACGCTGCCAGGGGATTTGACAGCGTGGAGTGGAACTATCTGTGGGCAGTGTTGGCTAGATTTGGCCTAGGGGAGGGGTTCCCATCCTGGATTAAACTCTTATATGCAGCACCAATGGCGAGAATTAGAATAAATGACATGTTATCAGAGGCCTTTCCATTGTTCCGGGGCACTAGACAGGGGTGCCCATTGTCACCCTGCTCTTTGCCCTCGTGTTGGAACCTTTGGCAGCTAGGATCAGAGAATCACCAGATATTGTAGGCTTTAGACGGAGCCATGGAGAAGATAAACTTTCGCTATACGCTGACGATGCCTTACTGTACTTGGGGGGGGGGGATACGGATGGATCCCTGACTCAGTAGTGTATTTAGGTTTTGTGCTCCCCTAGGCCTGACTAAACTCGCGCACCCCCTAATTTTAATATGACCCATCCCTTTCTGTCAAGGCCACACCCCTTGCTGTTTAAGACCCGCCCTGAAATTATCGAGTGGAGACACTAGTTCTGAGGGCCTGGGGGGGGCAATGAATTCCCTTAATTTGCATAGATTTCCTCTACCTTCCTGTTTGGCTATGGGGCAGGAAGTGAAGGGAAATCTCTGCAATGGGACAGGGATGGTAAAAAACAAACTGACAGAGGCTATAACCCTCCCTTACTCTATCCAAAATGAAAAAACAAAAAGTGTTGCCCATAGTTGTACTTTAAGAACAAATTTCCGATAATTTTATGGAGAGGACTAAGAAGAAATAACCATGCCGATGGTGCCGCAGGAAATATATAGCACAGTGAGGAAGGTTTGTGGTCCAGGATGATAGGACAGTCAAAATTAGAAGCAGTGCCCCCTCCCCCAGTTGCGGAATGCCGGCCGCCCGCATACCAGAAGCAGTGTGGCCACTTTATGGGGGCGCTAGACTAATTTGCCTCTCAGCCCAGTCCGCCCCATAAGACTGACGCTATACTAACAGTGTAGCGCAAGCCGGCGGGGACTCTTTCCATGCTGCCCCCCTGCAAAGTGCTGCCCTAGGCCTGGGCCTTGTTGGTCTAGGCCAGGATACAGCGTTGCCCTGACTGCTGCTATGCGAATCATCGAGTTGTTTGAGAAGTTTTCTGGTTTTGCCATTAATTGGCATAAATCAGTGTTCCTCCCGCTGGATGATCTCGCCTCCCCTCTGCGCTGCCAGACCGTGTGTCCCAGATACACGTGGTAGAGTCCTTTTAAATACTTAGGAATTGTCATGACAAAAGACCCCATGGACTATATATCCCTTAATCTAAAGCCTTTACTACAGAAATTTAAAACTATGTGTGCTGCCTGGTGTAAATTGTCGCTGTCAGTCACTGGGAGAGCTAACTTAACTAAGATGATCTGGGCCACGCAGCTGTTATATATCCAGCACAATGCCCCGGTGTGGATACCAAAGTACTGGTTTCATCGTGTTGATTCTCAATTTAGAGCTTTAGCCTGGAAAAATAAGGTAGCCAGGATAAAACTTACCACCCTACAGTACCCTAAAGATCAAGGAGGAATGGCTGTTCCTCATGCTCAGACATATTTCTATGCTGCACAGATACAACATTTCACGGGTTGGAATCAGCCCACTGCATCAGATCCCTCTAAATCTTTACTCCTAAGCCCTAATACGACGTACTCTGCACTGTCTCATATGGAGATGGGTTTTCCTGTGGCCCCTTCACTATGCCCTAACAGTTTGCCTTTTTAAAAAAACTTTGGAGTAGTATCAAACGGAGACTAGCTTCCTGCCTAGCACGCCAATTTGGCGGAACAGGTTCTACACCGAGCCAGCTAAACTCAGTGGGCACACACGGTGGCGGCAGGGATTAAATATTTGTCCAAAATTTTTGATGAGACGGGCCTGAAATCTTACACGAAACTGAGAGAGGAGTTCCCATTATTAGGCGATTTCCACTATCAGTATATCCGGCTGAGCCACGCTGTTCGGTCCCAGAGCAATTGCTCATCCCTGCACCTGGTAGACTCAACCTTCTTGGAATCTGTATTTGATGAAACTGAAAAAGGGAGGTATCATCTCTAAAACCTATATGCAACTGTAGGCTCATATACAGGCACCTGATATTCTGCCCTGCAGGGAGAAATGGGAAAGGATATTGGTCCCATTGAAGGGGAGCAATGGGAACAAATATTGAATGCTGGACCCCTGGTGTCAGTGGCACAAAAACGGTTGCAACTATTTATACTACATAGAGTGTATAGGACTCCGGTACAGCTGCACCAATGGGAAAGTTGAGACACACCCATATGTCCTAAGTGCCAGGTCCATCCAGGAGATCTCCTGCACATGTTGTGGAAGTGTCCCAAACTTGTGAGATATTGGAACAAAGTGGTCGTGATAATCAATTCTATCTTTCAGGTTCAGCTGCCCATAGATCCACTGGTGTGCTTGCTTGAAGTTCTAGATGAGGATTTGTATTCCTCCTCATACATACATTGCTCCTATTAGATTACTTTATTTGGCAAGGAAGCTAGTAGCGAGGTATTGACTTTCTGCCCGGACTCCGACGAGCAAACAGTGGATCCAGGCGGTTAACGACATTCTTATACGGGAAAAAATACATATTCACATAGAAAATCACCACAGAAATTCGAGAAAATATGGCAATGTTGGTTGGGCGCTCCTGAAGTAGCTCCTCCACAACTGGTCCTTCACAGGCTGCTACAATGTTGATAGTTCAAAGGCGAGGAATGTTAAAAAATGCATGCCCTGGTTGACACATTGGGGAGTGACGTAATAGACTAGTGAGTGACCTTGGTGGTAAGGAGTTTATGGGTGTTGGGACATGTACCATGAGAAAAGATTTGATGGCTGGTTTATGTTTTGTTTTTTATTTTTCAAAAAAATGTTTGTTTTGTTTGTTTTTTTCAAAAAAAATAATTTGTTCTTGTATTTTATTTCTCCTTTTTGAAGCTACTACAAAAGGCAAGATGGAAGTTGTACTGTGCACTTATGTCAGTTATGGTATTGAGCTTGCATAAGTATTCCCTGTATTTGTTCAACTGCTAAGGCTGTTTCTACAGCCTGTCTGTATACATTTTTGTTTTACATGTGCCCTCTTGCTTTTTGTTCAATAAACACCTTTTTGATTAAAAAAAATATATATATATCTGGGGGGGGGGCGCAAACCCCCCCTGCTCGGGGTATCGGCGGGATAGCAGCGATCAGAGGCCTCCTTACTTTAGGAGGCAGATGACAAGGATCTCGCTCTGGGGCCGTTTCTTCTCCTCCCGTCCTAACAGGAAGTTAGCTAATCAGGTCTTAGGACTCGCTTTATGATTGGCTGGGAGGAGAATCAGGAAGACAATAGCAAATATTAATTCTCTATTGTCACACAACTGGGTGGGTTCTGCACCCCGAACCCACCCTTTTTGAAGCCAATTAGAGCCTCAGGCTCTAACCACGTGCTTCAAAAAAAAAAAAACACTGCAATCCATGCCTCTTGCACCCTGCATGTAGATTAGGGTCCGGGTGCATGAATTAGGGGGGTGGTGCCCCTTCTGCCTGTATGGATGGGCCGCCACTGATGCCTAGTGACAATTTCACTGAACCCTTGAAAATATGAATTTAGCACTCTGTTCAAGTGTTAGAACCAGTGTGCAGGCAGTCAGGCCAAAGCCTAATAGCATGCAGCTTCTCCAAAAGAGCAAGCTACTGTTTGGAACCCCTATCCAAATTCTACCAGAGTACTCCAGTTCCTGCTGGATCGCCCTTTGTTTTTGGGCCCTGGATCTCTACAGCTGTCCCTCTTTGTTACCATAGCCACCCTGGGCTTCTCTGATAGGTTCACTGTTTATGATGATAAGCACAAGTAGTTGAGTTCTGAACTGAAGCAGTGACGGGTAGTGTTGGGTGAACGGTTTGCCCCTATAGCGGTGTATCGTTTCCTACCCATAGACTACAGTTCCCAGCACGCTTTGCGGCACCCAGGGTGCAGTTCCCCGTGCAAGGACTGCTGGGGTGGACTTTAAAAGAGGGAGGAGGGGCCTCTCTCTTTCTCTTTGGACGCCACCCTCCCTGCAAAAGGATCCCTGCACTTACCTGCTGCGCGTGCAAGGCCTGAAGCCTGGGCCTTGCATTTGTTTCAGAGAGCCTTCCGCTCCACCGAGAAGCCTGCGGAGCGTCCGATCCACCTGAGGTGCCACCATCTTCTGGAGGACCGAAGACCCGGCGCATCGTGGGCACTGTGAAGTGACTCACAGTAGTGGAGGTACCGGACAGGAGTCGGTCCGGTCTGGTGAGAGAGCGCCAGCTCAGAATCGCATCTAATTAACTTTGTTGCCTACTAACTTTGCCTAGGCCCATCAGTGATTGCAGTTATATTCTAGAGAGACTGTCTGTTGAACTGAGTTTGTTTCTCCAGCTTTACCAAGTTAGTGATCTTCACTACCCCTTTGGATTACAGTTTGTTCTTTATGTGCACCACCGAGAGTTGCTAGCGAAGATTCTTCACAAACTATTACCCCAAGTTATAGTCAGGCCTGACTGGGTAGTATAGGACATTGCTGGGCGCCATTTTTTTTGCTCACGAGGGAGGATAGCTGCAGCGGGGTTATTATATTGTCATTGCATTACTGAATGTTATACCCTTTTAATGTGTACACCTATATTGCAGGGATCTGCATGAGATATTGTATACAAATCACCTTTTATACTTTTGCTAATAGTAAAAAGTTATAGTTAAGTAATTTGGTTGTCAGTGTCAATTACTGTGCTGGGATACAAAGGGGTTGTACCATATAACAGTATAGATATAGTACAGTTATACCATCCTCCCCCTTTCCTAACTGTGCCACGAGAGGTTAGAGCCGATTGCCAGGGGTTGACAGCGGTGCATTACAAGGCCCAAAACAAACAAGCAGCCCTCTTAAACTGAGGGTATCGCTATACCCCATTCGGGGAACACCCGAATTTGCAGGGTGTTAAAGCCACTGAATTTTAAAGTACATATCAAATGAAGGATCAACTGATGCTGCTAAGGTTAAAGGTCAGGGATGAGCCGAACACCCCCCTGTTCGGTTCGCACCAGAATCTGCGAACAGACAAAATGTTCATGTGAACTTTAGAACCCTATTAAATACAATGGACTCGAACGTTCGAAATCTAAAGTGCTAATTATAAAGGCTAATATGCAAGTTATTGTCCTAAAAAGTGTTTGGGGACCCGGGTCCTGCCCCAGGGGACATGTATCAATGCAAAAGAAAGTTTTAAAAACGGACGTTTTTTCGGAAGCAGTGATTTTAATAATGCTTAAAATGAAAAATGAAAAGTGAAATATTCCTTTAAATTTCGTACCTGGGGGGTGTGTATGATATGCATGTAAAGTGGCGCATGTTTCCCGTGCTTAGAACTGTCCCTGCAAAAAATGTCATTTTTGAAAGAAAAAAAGTCATTTAAAACTCACAGGCTATTAATGAATTGTCGGCTCCCGGCAATACATACAAAAGTCATTGATAAAAAAAAAAAAAAGCGTGGGGGTTCCCCAGAATTCAATTACCAGGCCCTTCAGGTCTGGAATGGATATTAAGGGGAACCCCGCCGCAAATAAAAAAAAAATGACGTGGGGTTCCCCCAAATATCCATACCAGGCCCTTCAGATCTGGCATGGATTTTAAGGGGAACTCCATCCCAAATAAATAAAAAAATGGCGTGGAGTCCCCCTAAAAATCCATACCAGACCCCTTATCCGAGCACGCAACCTGGCCGGCCGCAGGGGAAGAGGGGGGGACGAGACAGCGGCCCCCCCTCCCTCCTGAACCATACCAGGCCACATGCCCTCAACATGGGGAGGATGTCCCCATGTTGATGGGGGACAAGGGCCTCATCCCCACAACCCTTGCCCGGTGGTTGTGGGGGTCTGCGGGCGGGGGGCTTATCGGAATCTGGAAGACCCCTTTAACAAAGGGGACCCCCAGATCCCGCCCCCCCTATGTGAATTGGTAAGGGGTACATTGTACCCCTACCATTTCACGAAGAAAGCGTAATTTTTTTTAAAAATCCAGTGTCCCGCGGCGATCCCGATGTCCAGCGCTGTCCTTCATTGGTTGTGCCTGAGCGGACCTGATGGGGAACTTCCTCCTCAGTGTTTTAAATGTATAGACCCGCCCCTTCTAAAGTTCCCCATCAGGTCCGCTCAGCGGACCAGATGCGGAACATGACAAGGGGCGGGTCTATACATGTATTACCAAAGTGAGAGAAGTTCCCCATCAGGTCCGCCCCCTCAGGATGTCGGACCCGCCTACGTCATTGGCCTGAGCGGGGAAACTTCCTTCACTGTGTAAATTTAAATTACACAGTGAAGGAAGTTCCCCGCTCAGGCCAATGACGTAGGCGGGTCCGACATACCGAGGGGGCGGACCTGATGGGGAACGTCTCTCACTTTGGTAATACATGTATAGACCCGCCCCTTGTCATGTTCCGCATCTGGTCCGTCTCTCACTTTGGTAATACATGTATAGACCCGCCCCTTGTCATGTTCCGCTGAGCGGACCTGATGGGGAACTTTAGAAGGGGCGGGTCTATACATTTAAAACACTGAGGAGGAAGTTCCCCATCAGGTCCGCTCTGGCACAACCAATGACGGACAGCGCTGGACATCGGGATAGCCGGGGACACTGGATTTCACCGCTGGAATGTTTTTTTTTTAATAAAGGACTTTTTCAAGGTGTTTGTGTGGTTTTTTTTTAAACATTTTTTTACGCTTTCTTCGTGAAATGGTAGGGGTACAATGTACCCCTTACCAATTCACATAGGGGGGGGCCGGGATCTAGGGGTCCCCTTTGTTAAAGGGGTCTTCCAGATTTCGATAAGCCCCCTGCCCGCAGACCCCCACAACCACCGGGCAAGGGTTGTGGGGATGAGGCCCTTGTCCCCATCAACATGGGGACATCCTCCCCATGTTGAGGGCATGTGGCCTGGTACGGTTCAGGAGGGAGGGGGGCCGCTCTCTCATCCCCCCCCTCTTCCCCTGCGGCCGGCCAGGTTGCGTGCTCGGATAAGGGTCTGGTATGGATTTTTAGGGGGACTCCACGCCATTTTTTAAAAAAATTTGGGGTGGAGTTCCCCTTAAAATCCATGCCAGATCTGAAGGGCCTGGTATGGATATTTGGGGGAACCCCTTGCCATTTTTTTTACATTTGCGGTGGGGTTCCCCTTAATATCCATTCCAGACCTGAAGGGCCTGGTAATAGAATTCTGGGGAACCCCCACGCTTTTTTTTTTTTTTTTTAATCAATGACTTTTGTATGTATTGCCGGGAGCCGACAATTCATTAATAGCCGCGAGTGAGTTTTAAATGACTTTTTTTCCTTCAAAAATGACATTTTTTGCAGGGACAGTTCTAAGCACAGGAAACATGCGCCACTTTACATGCATATCATACACACCCCCCAGGTACGAAATTTAAAGGAATATTTCACTTTTATTTTTTCATTTTAAGCATTATTAAAATCACTGCTCCCGAAAAAACGGCCGTTTTTAAAACTTCTTTTTGCATTGATACATGTCCCCTGGGGCAGGACCCGGGTCCCCAAACACTTTTTAGGACAATAACTTGCACATAACCCTTTATAATTAGCACTTTAGATTTCTCCCATAGACTTTTCGAATTTGCCGCGACCACCCCAATTTGTTCGCTGTTCGGCGAACAGGCAATGTTCGAGTCGAACATGAGTTTGACTCAAACTCGAAGCTCATCCCTATTAACCACTTGACAACTGGGCACTTAAACCCCCTTCCTAACCAGACGAATTTTCAGCTTTCGGTGCTCTCACATTTTGAATGACAATTACTCAGTCATGCAACACTGTACCCATATGAAATTTTCGTCCTTTTTTTCACACAAATAGAGCTTTCTTTTGGTGGTATTTGATTGCCTCTGGGTTTGTTTTTTTTTGTGCTATAAATGAAAAAAGACCGAAAATTTTGTAAAAAAATGAATTTTTCTTAATTTCTATTATAAAATTTTGCAAATAAGTAATTTTTCTTCATAAATTTGGGCAAAAATGTATACTGCTACATATCTTTGGTAAAAATAACCGAAATTAGTGGATATTATTTAGTCTGTGTGAAAGTTATAGGGTCTACAAGCTATGGTGCCAATCACTGAAAATGTATCAATTTGATTACACCTGATGTACTGACAGCCTATCTCATTTCTTGAGACCCTAACAAGCCAGAAAAGAACAATTACCCCCCAAATGACCCCTTTTTGGAAAGTAGACATTCCAAGGTAGTTAGTAAGAGGCATAGTTAGTTTTTTGGGGTTGTCATTTTTTCTCACAATTCTTTGTAAAATGAAGATTTTTTTTATTTTTATTTTTTTTCACACCAAATTGTCATTATAACAGGTTATTTCTCTCACATGGCATGTACATTCCACAAATAACACCACAAAATATATTCTGCTACTCCTCCTGAGTATGGCGGTACCACATGTGTGAGACTTTTATACAGCCTGCCCACATACAGAGGCCCAACATTGAAGTAGCCCCTTCAGGCGTTCTAGGAGCATAAATTACACATCTAATCTCTCAACCACCTATTTCAATTTTGAAGGCCCTGGAGCACCAGGACAATGGAAACGCCAACAAAGTGACCCCATTTTGGAAAGCAAACACCCCAACGTATAATCTATGAGGCATTATGAGTCTTTTGAACTGTTCATTTTTTTCCAGAAGTTTTTGGAAAATGTGGAAAAAAAATGAAAACGCATTTTTTTTACACAAAGTTGTCCATTTATAAGATATTTCCAACACATAGCATGTACATAGCAAAAATTACACCCCAAAATATATTCTCCTACTCCTCCTGAGTATGGCGGTACCACATATGTGAGACTTTTACACAGCCTGGCCACATACAGAGGCCCAACATTGAAGTAGCAACTTCAGGCGTTCTAGGAGCATAAATTACACATCTAATCTCTCAAACACCTATTACACTTTTGAAGGCCCTGGAGCACCAGGACAATGGAAATGCCAACAAAGTGACCCCATTTTGGAAAGCAAACACCCCAACGTATAATCTATGAGGCATTATGAGTCTTTTGAACTGTTCATTTTTTTCCAGAAGTTTTTGGAAAATGTGGAAAAAAAATAAAAACACATTTTTTTTACACAAAGTTGTCCATTTATAAGATATTTCCAACACATAGCATGTACATAGCAAAAATGACACCCCATAATATATTCTCTTACTCCTCCTGAGTATGGCGATACCACATGTGTGAGACTTTTACACAGCCTGGCCACAAAGAGGCCCAATATCCAGGAAGCACCATCAGGTGACCTAGGGACATAAATTACGCATCTAATATCCTTACAATCTATCACATTTTTGAAGGCCCTTCATATCTCTAGCATATAGCATGTACATACCAAGAATTACACCCTGAACTACATTCTGCTGAGTAAATGGTAAACAAAAGATTACCTGTGGTTTTAGTAGTGCAATTGTCCACAGAAGGAGAGCCCTGATCCAGGCAGCAGGCAGGGACGTGGTCAGCGTCAGTGAATGTAATTGTCCAGGCAGCAGGCAGGAATATTGTCCATAGTCAGTACAGGCAGAGATACTGTCCATATACAGTCCAAGGTCAGTGCAAGTAGAGACATTGCCAGCAGTGCCAAAATATTGGTCCTGGTAGTAAGCAGGAACATGGTCCAAGTAGCAGGCCAGGAAAGAATGGGGACAGGGGTAGAGGCTTCTCCCACCCAAATCTCTTTGAAGCCTCCGAGTCTCCAGACCCTAATCCGGGAATGAGAAAACTAAAAAATTAGTTTTCTTCATCCAGAAAAACAATTCTGGAGCCCCTCACATATGTGAGACCCCTGTGTCCCCATTAGCATAGCAGGGTAAAAGATCAATCCAAGAGGCAGGCAAAAAACGTGGTCAAACAGTCCAGGGGCAGTTCCAGAGCAGGCAGAGGTAGGTACAGTTTAGGGTTAGGAAGAAGCGTGGTCGTATAACAAGCCAGGGTCAGTTCCAGAGCAGGCAGAGGTAGGTACAGTTTAGGGTTAGGCAGAAGCGTGGTCGTATAACAGGCCAGGGTCAGTTCCAGGGCAGGCAGAGGTAGGTACAGTTTAGCGTTAGGCAGAGGCGTGGTCGTTTAGCAGGTCAGGGTCAGTTCCGGAGAAGGCAGCGGTATGTACAGTGGCATAAGGGGTGTGGCGGTAAATGACCATTAGGTTTACCATACTTTCCTAATAATATAGAAAAGTATGGTAACGACGGAAACATCGACCAAAACAAAGGCCTGGTTGGGAAGGACAATCGGGACAATAATACACAGTGTCTCTTCTAGTTCCTTCTTTGGAGCACACCCGGCATCTCTTCTGACGTTTTCGGCCTGTTTCATGGGGGGGGGAGTTTATCAGGAAAGTGGCGTTCATGGAGTCTGCTCACTGAATCTGAGCGAATGCTTTCTGGTGGGTCTTCAGTAGGGTTGTCCCGATACCACTTTTTTAAGACCGAGTACAAGTACCGATACTTTTTTTCAAGTACTCGCCGATACCGAATACCGATACTTTTTTTTATGTGTCAGTATTTTTTTCTTTTTTTTTTTTACTATTTTTTTTTTTTTTACTATTTTTTGCCATGTTTTTTTACAATGCTTTGTTGGGGTGGGTGGGGGGGGGATGATCTCAGTGTATTTTTATTTTTATTTTTTACAATTTATTTTTTATTATTTATTGCAATTTATTTTTTGATTTCTAGCCCTGTTGGGGGGCTTTGGTGAGATATCAGGGGTCTTAACAGACCTCTGACATCTCCCCTTTGAGACAGAGAAAGGGACTAAGGAAACAGATTCCCCAGTCCCTTTCTCAGCTGCACTGAAAATGAATGGAGAGGAAACAACGGCTCCTCTCCATTCATAAACTGAAGCATCGTAAACACAGGTTACGATGTTTCAGTTATATGAATGGACAGAGTCAGTCACTGACTCTGTACATTCGGAAAAGGTAGAAGCCGGGTTTAGCGGCTCCTACCTCCGCTCTCCATCCTGACAGAGGGAAGCGGAGGAGGATATGGAGAGTGGCACAGAGCTGAGGACAGCAGCAGCGAGGAGGGGGGGACACGGAGCGCGGGGGGGGGGGGGAGAGCAGAAAGATGAAGGACATCAGCAGCATGGAGGGGGGGGGACACGGAGCGCACGGGGGAGAGCGGAATAACGGAAGACATCAGCAGCATGGAGGGGGGGGGACACGGAGCGCACGGAGGAGAGCAGCACGGATGGGGGAACTGGAGGAGGATACAGGGACAGTCAGCGGTGATCGGTGCGGCTTTGGGGGGAGTTACAAGCACCGATCACCGCTGTATAGATTTCACTAAAACAGCTGAAAAGAAGGGGGGGGGTCGGGAGAAGCTGTCGGGCTGCATTGAAATCTATACAGCGGTGATCGGTGCTTGTAACTCCCCCCGCCGCACCGATCATCACTGACTGCCCAAGTATCGGGTGAAGCATCGGAGCATTTTCCCCGAGTACAAGTACTCGGGAAATGCCTGGTATCGGTACCGATACCGATACTAGTATCGGTATCGGGACATCCCTAGTCTTCAGGGTACAAAAGGGCTTCGATAATTTCTTCTTGGTACTGAAAATAAGATAAGGGGGTCCTTGTAGATTTACGGTAAATGACATAAGTATTGTAAAGGGCCATACTGAAAAGATATATGGAGACCTTTTTATACCAATAGCGGCTTTTTCTTGTGGGAAGATAGGGTTCAATCATCTGATCATTAAAATCGACTCCCCCCATGAACAAATTATAATCATGAACACATGATGGTTTTTGGATAGGGCCGTTTCTTTTGGGGATTTCCACGTAGGTGTCGTTATGTATCGTTGAGAGCATGTGGACATTTCTTTTGTCCCTCCACCTGATAGCCAATAGCTCTTCATTCCGCAAAGACGCCGTCTCCCCTTTTCGTAGTCTTTCAGTAATGAGTCTTTGCGGGAAACCCTTCCTGTTGGCTCGCACTGTACCACACGCTGGAGTGCCCTTCCGGTAAAGGTTGCGGAAGAGGGGGATGCTGGTATAGTAATTATCCACATAAAGGTGGTAACCCTTTTCAAGGAGTGGATATATAAGCTTCCCTTCATACACCAGGAAGGCGTAAATGTAGCCAGTGACCCGGTCACATAGCTTGTAGATTTTAACCCCATATCGGGTCCTTTTGCTTGGAATAAACTGCTTGATGCCAAGCCTGCCTGTGAAGTGGACCAATGACTCATCCACGGATATATTTTGGTCGGGGATATATAACTGGGGGAATTTCTCAGAGAAAAAATTTAGAAGTGGCCGAATTTTAAATAATTTGTCATGTGATGGGTCATTTTGGGGAGGGCACTGGGTATTGTCATTGTAATGGAGAAAGCGCATTATCATGAGGTATCTGGATCTTGACATAATGGATGAAAAGACTGGCATGTGCTGGATGGGTTTGGAGGACCAATAGGAGTATACTTCATTTTTTTTTGAGAGCCCCATGTTGAACGTTAGGCCTAAAAATAATTTAAATTCCTCCACTGTCAATTCTCTCCACACATAGGGACGGGCATAACTTGAATCAGGGTTGTTAGTTATGAATTGTTGTGCAAAGAGGTTGCACTGGGTCACGATGGAGGATAATAGGTCTTGGGTAAAAATTAAATAAAAAAATCAATAGGGGCAAAATTCTCTGTGTTCACCTGAACACCTGGCTGGGCGGTGAAAGGGGGGATGTTTGCTGCTCCTGAATTGGGGGGAAGCCACAGAGGGTTTTCAAGGGCATAGGGAAGGCTGGCATGGGTCCTAACCCTTTGGGGCTGAGATGACACCCCGCTAGTTCTTGGCCTTTGCTGTAGTGGTACTTCATTTCTTGTGGATGGCACTGTGCTACTGGTGGATGGCACTGAGCTGCTGGTTGATGCCACAGCGCTACTTGTGGTAGCCTGCTGATCCATGTCAGAACGCCTTCGTTTCCTGGGCACACTTTCCTCTTCCTCTGAATCTGTAGAAGACCCACTGCTTATAACAGGTTCATATTCTGAACCAGAATCAGACTCAGAGAGCTCGTCGCTGCTCTCGTCAGTCAAGCAAAGCTGTTGGTATGCCTCCTCAGCGGAAAACATTTTTTTCGCCATACTGGTGACTGTGGGCTGTGGTGACAAACTGTGGTAGGAAAACTGGAACAGATATGGCTGCACTGATGGGTTCTGATGAGGCTGGTCTAATGAGGCTGCACTGCTGGGTTCTGATGAGGGTGCTGCTGGGTTCTGAGGAGGGTGCTGCCGGGTTCTGATGAGGATGCTACTGGGTTCTGATGAGGGTGCTACTGGGTTTTGATGAGGGTGCTACTGGGTTTTGATGAGGGTGCTACTGGGTTCTGATGAGGGTGCTTCTGGGTTCTGATGAGGGTGCACTGCTGGTAACTGATGAGGGTGCAGATGAGCACTATAGTGGCGCTGATGTGGTACTGATGGCACCGATGGGGCACTGTAGTGGCACTGGGCACTGAAGTGGCACTGGTGGAGCACTGGCGGCACCGATGGGCACTGAAGTGGCAGAGGTGGCACTGATGAGCACTGGTGGCACTGATGAGCTTTGTAGTGACACTGATCAGCCTTGTAGTGACACTGATCAGCCTTGTGGTGGCACTGATCAGCCTTGTGGTGGCACTGATCAGCCTTGTGGTGGCACTGATGGACACTAGTGGCACTGATGGGTACTCTGGTGGCACTGATGGGCACTGTAGTGGCACTGATGAGTATTTTTGTGGCACTGCTTACACAGATGGGTACTGTAGGGGAGCTGTAGGGGCGCTGATGGGTAGTGTGGGGCACAGATTGGCACTTGTGTGGCACTGTGTGGCACTGTGTGGCACTTAAGGGCACTGCTGAATATATATGAGACACTCACTGTTAAAAGGATCTCTCCTCTCCTCACACGCTGTATTGGTGTGAGGAGAGAAGAGAGCTGGACCTCTGTTTGACCCCAGTTTGTTTACATTCTGATCGCTCCCTCATTGGAGGGAGCGATCAGGTGGTAAAGAGCCGCTATCATTGGCTCTTCACCGTGATCCTTGTTGCAGTGGGAGCCGTGAACTCAGCGAGCACGGACACTTCCGCGAGCGCGCACCAGGGGGCGCGCGGGAAGCGCGAATGCACGAGGACGTCCCAGGGACGTGAGCTCAGGATAACTCGACCACTCTGTGGACGTCTTTTGTCCATGACGCGGTCGGCAAGTGGTTAAAGGTATCCTGAAAGATTTTAAACCGGTGAAGTTTGTGAAACTTTTGTATTTCCTACTGGATTTTTATGGCAAGCTGAAACCTTTGTCAGAGGGTCTTCAAAACAAAGAACTTATGATCTGTCGCGTAAAAACCAAACTACAACATGCAGGATCAGGATGTTTGTAAAGGGAGAGGAAGAAACAAACTTGAATTTCTAGATAAGTTTACAGGTGATGGAACACTTTATGGGCTACAGCTGACCAATAGTGATGAGCCGAACACCCCCGGGTTCGGTTCGCACCAGAACCCGCGAACGGACCGAAAGTTCGAACGAACATTAGAACCCTATTAAATACAATGGATGCGAACGTTCGAATTCTAAAGTGCTAATTATAACAACTATTATGCATGTTATTGTCCTAAAAAGGGTTTGGGAACCCGGGTTCTGCACCAGGGGACATGTATCAATGCAAAAAGAAGTTTTAAAAACGGTCGTTTTTCGGGAGCAGTCATTTTAATGATGCATAAAGTGAAAAAAAAAAAGTCAAATATTCCTTTAAATATCGTACCTGGGGGGTGTCTAAAGTATGCCTGTGAAGTGCCACGTGTTTCCCGTGTTTATAACTGTCCCTGCACAAAATGACACTTCTAAAGGAAAAAAAAGCCATTTAAAACTGCTTGCGGCTTTAATGTAATGTCTGGTCCCGGTAATATGGATGAAATTCTTTAAGAAAAATGGCATAGCTACCCCATGACCCCCCCCCCCCTACCCCAGCCCATTACCAGCCCCTTTGGGTCTTGTATGGATATTAAGGGGAACCCCGCACATAAAATAAAAAAGGCCCTATATACTCTGAACAGCCCTATACAGGCGGTGCATACAAGACAGGGACTGTAGGTTTGTTCTTATGTAGAATCTGTTTGTAATTTTGAACAGGTACATTGTTGAAGTGTAGCTCCAGACCAAAAATCTATTTTTAAACTTTTTGGAAAACATAGGTAAGGGTTATCACCCCTGTAACATTTGTTTTGCTGTCTGTGCCCCTGTTCAGAACATTTCACCTCACTTTCCGTCCCAATGACAACTGTTTTTGAAATGTGGTGTTTTTCTTGAAACAAGGATTGCTGATAAAGCATCAGTACAGAGGAGACACCTTTCTCCCATATTTATTCTTACAGGAGAGAATTTTCCTTCCTAGTGGTAGATTTCCTCTCACTTCCTGTTGTCTTCTTGCGTTTGCAAGTAGGAGTCGTTTGTAAGTTGGATGTTTGAAAGTAGGGACCTGCCGTATATACTCTGCAGAAATAGGCCCCTTAGTTGTTGGTGTTGGCACAACACTGTAAGCACTCACAGTTACTCTTGGTTGGTGCTGGAACGCCCTGCTGTCAACTATTATATCAGGAATTTTAATTACATATAATTGTTGAACAGTGGTAGTAAAAATTGGGCCTTTGATGGTGGTGCTGGTGCCACAACACTGTAAGCCCTGACAGTTACTCTTGGTGGGTGCAGCAATGGGCCCTGCTGTGAATTATTAGATCAAGAATTGTAATTACATGCCCCTGTTGAACAGGGGCTGAAAAATTGGGCCTTAGGCACTGGTGGCACAACACTGCAACCCCTCACAGATACTGTACTTGGAGCACAGCAATGAGCCCTGTTGCAAAGTATTGCTTCAAAAATTGTAATGACACGCCCCTGTTAAACAGGGGCTGAAAAATTGGGCCTTAGGCACTGGTGGCACAACACTGCAACTCCTCACAGATACTGTACTTGGAGCACAGCAATGAGCCCTGTTGCAAAGTATTGCTTCAAAAATTGTAATGACACGCCCCTGTTAAACAGGGGCTGAAAAATTGGGCCTTAGGCACTGGTGGCACAACACTGCAACTCCTCACAGATACTGTACTTGGAGCACAGCAATGAGCCCTGTTGCAAAGTATTGCTTCAAAAATTGTAATGACACGCCCCTGTTAAACAGGGGCTGAAAAATTGGGCCTTAGGCACTGGTGGCACAACACTGCAACTCCTCACAGATACTGTACTTGGAGCACAGCAATGAGCCCTGTTGCAAAGTATTGCTTCAAAAATTGTAATTACACGCCCCTGTTAAACAGGGGCTGAAAAATTGGGCGTTAGGCACTGGTGGCGGCACCCATAAACAAAAATGATCTTACAAGCTATCATCATCAATCGTATCATTGAGGACTCGGAGGAGGAGGATAGCCAGTCAACATAACAGCACAGGCACTCAGCATCAGCATCAGTCTTGAAGGGATGTGACATGTTAAAATCAATTAGTCTGTTATATCAGCATCAGGTGTGTGGTAGCTGGTGGTGATCCAAGACTGGTTCATCTTGATGAAAGTCAGTCGATCAACCGAGTCGGTGGACAGGCGCACCCTGTGATCCGTGACAAATCCTCCAGCAGCACTGAATGTGCGTTCCGAAAGAACGCTGGATGCAGGACAGGCCAGTAGCTCAATTGCATACTGTGCAAGCTCTGGCCAGTGATCCATCCTCAAGACCCAGTAAGCCAGAGGATTTTCGGTGGGGAAGGTGTCCAAGTCTGACCTTGCCCCTAGATATTCCTGCACCATGTTTATCAGACGCTGGCGATGGTTGCTGGAACCGATCATACTTTGGGGCTGCGGACTAAAGAATTGTCTGAACGCATCGGTCAGACGGCCACCTTCCCCACCGCTCCTTCTTTGACTGGCCGAAGCCTCAGCAACTCGTTGTCCAGGACCAGGAGTTTGCAACCTCCCAGTCTCTGGGAACGCGTTGCACAGACCTTTCTGCAAGGCCTCCCGGAGTTGTCTCATCCTCTGCTCCCTCTGCGACGGTAACATAAGGTCCGCAACCTTACCCTTGTACCGTGGATCAAGGAGAGTGGCCAGCCAGTAATGGTCCCTCTCCTTGATCCGAAGAATACGAGGATCCTTCCGCAGACTTTGCAGGATCAGGGAGGCCATGCAGCGTAGGTTTGCTGAGGCATTCGCTCCGGAGTCCTCTGGGTCACTAAGGACGACATGATCCGCAGCCACCTCCTCCCAGCCACGTACAAGTCCACTGGTTTCTTGGGACTGTAAATCATCCCTAAAAGACTGCTGCTGATGATGCTGAGTGCCAGCCTCCACCTCCATGCTGACACAATCCTCCTCCTCCTCCTCCTCCTCCTCCTCTTCCTGTGCGATGGGTGGGACAGAAGGAACACTGTCTGGGTAAAGGGGGCCTTGAGAGGCAAGGAAGTCCTCCTCTTCCTGCCTCTGTTCTGCCTCAAGTGCCCTGTCCATTATTCCACGCAGCGTGTGCTCCAACAGGTGGACAAGAGGTACAGTGTCACTGATGCATGCACTGTCACTGCTCACCATCCTCGTGGCCTCCTCAAATGGTGCCAGGACAGTGCATGCATCCCTGATCATGCCCCACTGGCGTGGAGAAAAAAAACCAAGCTCCCCTGACCCTGTCCTGGTGCCGTAGTCGCACAGGTACTCATTGATGGCCCTCTGCTGCGTGTGCAGCCGCTGCAGCATGGCCAACGTTGAGTTCCACCTGGTGGGCATGTCACATATAAGGCGGTTCTTGGGCAGGTTCAACTCCTTTTGCAGCTCAGCCAGGCGAGCACTGGCATTATAAGATCTGCGGAAATGCACACAGACTTTCCTGGCCTGCCTCAGGACATCCTGTAAGCCCGGGTACCTGCCCAAGAAGCGCTGCACCACCAGGTTAAGGACGTGAGCCACACAGGGCACATGGGTCAGTTGTCCCTGTCGGAGGGCGGAGAGGAGGTTGGTGCCATTGTCGCAAACCACCATTCCTGGCTTAAGCTGGCGTGGCGTCAACCACCTCTCGGCCTGGCCCTGCAGAGCAGACAGGACCTCTGCCCCAGTGTGGCTTCTGTCCCCCAAACACACCAGCGCAAGCACGGCATGGCATCTTTTTGCCTGCGTACTTGCGTAGCCCCGTGAACGGCTACGGAGCACCGCTGGTTCATAGGACAAACCACAGGAAGAGGCCATGGAGGAAGAAGAAGAGGAGGGGGTGGAGGAGAGAGGTGTGTCACAACCAGTAGTAGCATTTTGGAGGCGTGGCGGTGGGACAACCTCCAACACTACTGCACCTTGTCCTGAATCCTTCCCAGCTGCCAAAAGAGTGACCCAATGGGCCGTGAAAGAAAGGTAACGTCCCTGTCCATGCCTGCTGGACCATGAGTCAGCGGTAATATGCACCTTACCGCTGACCGCCCTGTCCAGCGAGGCCAAGACATTGCCTTCCACATGCCGGTAGAGAGCCGGAATAGCCTTCCGTGAGAAAAAGTGGCGTTTGGGAACCTGCCACTGAGGAACCGCACATTGCACAAACTCACGGAAGGGGGCCGAGTCTACCAACTGAAAAGGCAGCAGTTGAAGCGCTAGCAATTTAGCCAAGCTAGCATTCAACCGCTGGGCATGTGGATGGCTGGGAGTGAACTTCTTTCGACGGTCCAGCAGCTGGGGCAGGGAAATTTGCCTGCTAGAATCGGACGTCGGTGTACTGCTAGCAGAGTGGGCGCAAGTACTTGGCTGTGACACACCTAATTCTACACCTTCATTAGTGATGAGCCGAACACCCCCGGGTTCGGTTCGCACCAGAACCCGCGAACGGACCGGAAGTTCGAACGAACATTAGAACCCTATTAAATACAATGGATGCGAACGTTCGAATTCTAAAGTGCTAATTATAACAACTATTATGCATGTTATTGTCCTAAAAAGGGTTTGGGAACCCGGGTTCTGCACCAGGGGACATGTATCAATGCAAAAAGAAGTTTTAAAAACGGTCGTTTTTCGGGAGCAGTCATTTTAATGATGCATAAAGTGAAAAAAAAAAAGTCAAATATTCCTTTAAATATCGTACCTGGGGGGTGTCTAAAGTATGCCTGTGAAGTGCCACGTGTTTCCCGTGTTTAGAACTGTCCCTGCACAAAATGACACTTCTAAAGGAAAAAAAAGCCATTTAAAACTGCTTGCGGCTTTAATGTAATGTCTGGTCCCGGTAATATGGATGAAATTCTTTAAGAAAAATGGCATAGCTACCCCATGACCCCCCCCCCTACCCCAGCCCATTACCAGCCCCTTTGGGTCTTGTATGGATATTAAGGGGAACCCCGCACATAAAATAAAAAAGGCCCTATATACTCTGAACAGCCGTATACAGGCGGTGCATACAAGACAGGGACTGTAGGTTTGTTCTTATGTAGAATCTGTTTGTAATTTTGAACAGGTACATTGTTGAAGTGTAGCTCCAGCCCAAAAATCTATTTTTAAACTTTTTGGAAAACATAGGTAAGGGTTATCACCCCTGTAACATTTGTTTTGCTGTCTGTGCCCCTGTTCAGAACATTTCACCTCACTTTCCGTCCCAATGACAACTGTTTTTGAAATGTGGTGTTTTTCTTGAAACAAGGATTGCTGATAAAGCATCAGTACAGAGGAGACACCTTTCTCCCATATTTATTCTTACAGGAGAGAATTTTCCTTCCTAGTGGTAGATTTCCTCTCACTTCCTGTTGTCTTCTTGCGTTTGCAAGTAGGAGTCGTTTGTAAGTTGGATGTTTGAAAGTAGGGACCTGCCGTATATACTCTGCAGAAATAGGCCCCTTAGTTGTTGGTGTTGGCACAACACTGTAAGCACTCACAGTTACTCTTGGTTGGTGCTGGAACGCCCTGCTGTCAACTATTATATCAGGAATTTTAATTACATATAATTGTTGAACAGTGGTAGTAAAAATTGGGCCTTTGATGGTGGTGCTGGTGCCACAACACTGTAAGCCCTGACAGTTACTCTTGGTGGGTGCAGCAATGGGCCCTGCTGTGAATTATTAGATCAAGAATTGTAATTACATGCCCCTGTTGAACAGGGGCTGAAAAATTGGGCCTTAGGCACTGGTGGCACAACACTGCAACCCCTCACAGATACTGTACTTGGAGCACAGCAATGAGCCCTGTTGCAAAGTATTGCTTCAAAAATTGTAATGACACGCCCCTGTTAAACAGGGGCTGAAAAATTGGGCCTTAGGCACTGGTGGCACAACACTGCAACTCCTCACAGATACTGTACTTGGAGCACAGCAATGAGCCCTGTTGCAAAGTATTGCTTCAAAAATTGTAATTACACGCCCCTGTTAAACAGGGGCTGAAAAATTGGGCGTTAGGCACTGGTGGCGGCACCCATAAACAAAAATGATCTTCCAAGCTATCATCATCAATCGTATCATTGAGGACTCGGAGGAGGAGGATAGCCAGTCAACATAACAGCACAGGCACTCAGCATCAGCATCAGTCTTGAAGGGATGTGACATTTTAAAATCAATTAGTCTGTTATATCAGCATCAGGTGTGTGGTAGCTGGTGGTGATCCAAGACTGGTTCATCTTGATGAAAGTCAGTCGATCAACCGAGTCGGTGGACAGGCGCACCCTGTGATCCGTGACAAATCCTCCAGCAGCACTGAATGTGCGTTCCGAAAGAACGCTGGATGCAGGACAGGCCAGTAGCTCAATTGCATACTGTGCAAGCTCTGGCCAGTGATCCATCCTCAAGACCCAGTAAGCCAGAGGATTTTCGGTGGGGAAGGTGTCCAAGTCTGACCTTGCCCCTAGATATTCCTGCACCATGTTTATCAGACGCTGGCGATGGTTGCTGGAACCAATCATACTTTGGGGCTGCGGACTAAAGAATTGTCTGAACGCATCGGTCAGACGGCCACCTTCCCCACCGCTCCTTCTTTGACTGGCCGAAGCCTCAGCAACTCGTTGTCCAGGACCAGGAGTTTGCAACCTCCCAGTCTCTGGGAACGCGTTGCACAGACCTTTCTGCAAGGCCTCCCGGAGTTGTCTCATCCTCTGCTCCCTCTGCGACGGTAACATAAGGTCCGCAACCTTACCCTTGTACCGTGGATCAAGGAGAGTGGCCAGCCAGTAATGGTCCCTCTCCTTGATCCGAAGAATACGAGGATCCTTCCGCAGACTTTGCAGGATCAGGGAGGCCATGCAGCGTAGGTTTGCTGAGGCATTCGCTCCGGAGTCCTCTGGGTCACTAAGGACGACATGATCCGCAGCCACCTCCTCCCAGCCACGTACAAGTCCACTGGTTTCTTGGGACTGTAAATCATCCCTAAAAGACTGCTGCTGATGATGCTGAGTGCCAGCCTCCACCTCCATGCTGACACAATCCTCCTCCTCCTCCTCCTCCTCCTCCTCCTCTTCCTGTGCGATGGGTGGGACAGAAGGAACACTGTCTGGGTAAAGGGGGCCTTGAGAGGCAAGGAAGTCCTCCTCTTCCTGCCTCTGTTCTGCCTCAAGTGCCCTGTCCATTATTCCACGCAGCGTGTGCTCCAACAGGTGGACAAGAGGTACAGTGTCACTGATGCATGCACTGTCACTGCTCACCATCCTCGTGGCCTCCTCAAATGGTGCCAGGACAGTGCATGCATCCCTGATCATGCCCCACTGGCGTGGAGAAAAAAAACCAAGCTCCCCTGACCCTGTCCTGGTGCCGTAGTCGCACAGGTACTCATTGATGGCCCTCTGCTGCGTGTGCAGCCGCTGCAGCATGGCCAACGTTGAGTTCCACCTGGTGGGCATGTCACATATAAGGCGGTTCTTGGGCAGGTTCAACTCCTTTTGCAGCTCAGCCAGGCGAGCACTGGCATTATAAGATCTGCGGAAATGCACACAGACTTTCCTGGCCTGCCTCAGGACATCCTGTAAGCCCGGGTACCTGCCCAAGAACCGCTGCACCACCAGGTTAAGGACGTGAGCCACACAGGGCACATGGGTCAGTTGTCCCTGTCGGAGGGCGGAGAGGAGGTTGGTGCCATTGTCGCAAACCACCATTCCTGGCTTAAGCTGGCGTGGCGTCAACCACCTCTCGGCCTGGCCCTGCAGAGCAGACAGGACCTCTGCCCCAGTGTGGCTTCTGTCCCCCAAACACACCAGCGCAAGCACGGCATGGCATCTTTTTGCCTGCGTACTTGCGTAGCCCCGTGAACGGCTACGGAGCACCGCTGGTTCATAGGACAAACCACAGGAAGAGGCCATGGAGGAAGAAGAAGAGGAGGGGGTGGAGGAGAGAGGTGTGTCACAACCAGTAGTAGCATTTTGGAGGCGTGGCGGTGGGACAACCTCCAACACTACTGCACCTTGTCCTGAATCCTTCCCAGCTGCCAAAAGAGTGACCCAATGGGCCGTGAAAGAAAGGTAACGTCCCTGTCCATGCCTGCTGGACCATGAGTCAGCGGTAATATGCACCTTACCGCTGACCGCCCTGTCCAGCGAGGCCAAGACATTGCCTTCCACATGCCGGTAGAGAGCCGGAATAGCCTTCCGTGAGAAAAAGTGGCGTTTGGGAACCTGCCACTGAGGAACCGCACATTGCACAAACTCACGGAAGGGGGCCGAGTCTACCAACTGAAAAGGCAGCAGTTGAAGCGCTAGCAATTTAGCCAAGCTAGCATTCAACCGCTGGGCATGTGGATGGCTGGGAGTGAACTTCTTTCGACGGTCCAGCAGCTGGGGCAGGGAAATTTGCCTGCTAGAATCGGACGTCGGTGTACTGCTAGCAGAGTGGGCGCAAGTACTTGGCTGTGACACACCTAATTCTACACCTTCATTCCTCTCAGTGCATGTTTCAGAGAGGACTGAAGTTATAGTGGGGTTGGAGATCCCAGCTGATGCGGTGCAAGGAGAGGTCCGCTTTGTTCTTTGGTGTGGGTCTTTGAGGTAGGCTTGCCAACGAGCTGCATGGCAGGTCAACATATGTCTGGTCAGGCATGTGGTACCCAAGCGGCTGATGTTTTGGCCACGCGATATACGCTTGAGACATATGTTGCAAACAGCAGCTGTGCGATCTGATGCACTAGCCTCAAAAAAGGCCCACACCAAAGAACTTTTTGAATGACGGGCAGAGGCAGCGCCCTGCACAGGCGGAGCTCTGCGGTGTGATTCCGTCGGTGTACTGCCCTTACGCTGGCCACCAAAGGGCATCCTGCCTCGTTGGAGATGTGCCTCCTCCTCATCCTCCTCCTCCTCCTCTCTCCTATTAGGCACCCACGTGGAGTCATTGACCTCATCATCCCCTCCCTCCTCATCACTGGAGCCAATCTGGCAGTATGCTGCAGCTGCTGGAACATGACTGCCAGATTGGTGTCCTTCTTGAGCATCCCCTCTGTCTGCTCTCACGCTACTGCCTTCCTCTAGCTGGGTTTCATCATCAGACCCTTCGAAACGCTGGGCATCCTCCTGGAGCATGTACCCAACACTGTGCTGAAACAGTTCGGGGGACTCCTCAGGAGGAGGACATGGTGGGTCTAGGGAAGGAGTGACTGATGATTTGTCTGACATTGATACCAGGGAAGACGACGCTTTGGCAGCTGCTTTTCCAGTACCCTGAGCCTGGGTGAGAGAGGATGAGGAGGAGGAGGAGGGCTTGGTCATCCACTCTACCAAGTCTTCGGCATGATGTGGCTCAACATGTCCAGCTGCCGAAAAGAAGGACAAGCGTGTCCCATGGCCATGTGCTGATGACAATGCACCGCGTCCACGACCAGCACTGTTGCCCCCAGACACAGAGCCTGCTTGCCCTCTTTTATTGCCTCCTGACTGTCTGCCTCTCCTTGTTTGCCTTCCAGACATTCTAATAGATGGCCTGCAGGGAGATGGGAAAAAAGCAATAAGGGCTACCTTCAGGTGTCCTTCTCTGTCCCTGGAAACAAGGACTTGCAGAGTGAAAGAAAAAAAACACTCTCCCTACCTACAGTTTTCTGTCCCTAGAAAAAATGTTTTTTTTAATCACAATATAGCACAAGGAAAATTAACTCACTGTCCTTACAGGTCCCTGGAAACAAGGACTTGCAGAGTGAAAGAAACTGACACTGTCCCTACCTAGAGTTTTCTGTCCCTAGAATAAATGTTTTTTTTAATCACAATATAGCAAAAGGACAATTCACTCACTGTCCTTCCAGGTCCCTGGAAACAAGGACTTGCAGAGTGAAAGAAACTGACACTGTCCCTACCTAGAGTTTTCTGTCCCTAGAATAAATGTTTTTTTTAATCACAATATAGCAAAAGGACAATTCACTCACTGTCCTTCCAGGTCCCTGGAAACAAGGACTTGCAGAGTGAAAGAAACTGACACTGTCCCTACCTAGAGTTTTCTGTCCCTAGAATAAATGTTTTTTTTAATCACAATATAGCAAAAGGACAATTCACTCACTGTCCTTCCAGGTCCCTGGAAACAAGGACTTGCAGAGTGAAAGAAACTGACACTGTCCCTACCTAGAGTTTTCTGTCCCTAGAATAAATGTTTTTTTTAATCACAATATAGCAAAAGGACAATTCACTCACTGTCCTTCCAGGTCCCTGGAAACAAGGACTTGCAGAGTGAAAGAAACTGACACTGTCCCTACCTAGAGTTTTCTGTCCCTAGAATAAATGTTTTTTTTAATCACAATATAGCAAAAGGACAATTCACTCACTGTCCTTCCAGGTCCCTGGAAACAAGGACTTGCAGAGTGAAAGAAACTGACACTGTCCCTACCTAGAGTTTTCTGTCCCTAGAATAAATGTTTTTTTTAATCACAATATAGCAAAAGGACAATTCACTCACTGTCCTTCCAGGTCCCTGGAAACAAGGACTTGCAGAGTGAAAGAAACTGACACTGTCCCTACCTAGAGTTTTCTGTCCCTAGAATAAATGTTTTTTTTAATCACAATATAGCAAAAGGACAATTCACTCACTGTCCTTCCAGGTCCCTGGAAACAAGGACTTGCAGAGTGAAAGAAACTGACACTGTCCCTACCTAGAGTTTTCTGTCCCTAGAATAAATGTTTTTTTTAATCACAATATAGCAAAAGGACAATTCACTCACTGTCCTTCCAGGTCCCTGGAAACAAGGACTTGCAGAGTGAAAGAAACTGACACTGTCCCTACCTAGAGTTTTCTGTCCCTAGAATAAATGTTTTTTTTAATCACAATATAGCAAAAGGACAATTCACTCACTGTCCTTCCAGGTCCCTGGAAACAAGGACTTGCAGAGTGAAAGAAACTGACACTGTCCCTACCTAGAGTTTTCTGTCCCTAGAATAAATGTTTTTTTTAATCACAATATAGCAAAAGGACAATTCACTCACTGTCCTTCCAGGTCCCTGGAAACAAGGACTTGCAGAGTGAAAGAAACTGACACTGTCCCTACCTAGAGTTTTCTGTCCCTAGAATAAATGTTTTTTTTAATCACAATATAGCAAAAGGACAATTCACTCACTGTCCTTCCAGGTCCCTGGAAACAAGGACTTGCAGAGTGAAAGAAACTGACACTGTCCCTACCTAGAGTTTTCTGTCCCTAGAATAAATGTTTTTTTTAATCACAATATAGCAAAAGGACAATTCACTCACTGTCCTTCCAGGTCCCTGGAAACAAGGACTTGCAGAGTGAAAGAAACTGACACTGTCCCTACCTAGAGTTTTCTGTCCCTAGAATAAATGTTTTTTTTAATCACAATATAGCAAAAGGACAATTCACTCACTGTCCTTCCAGGTCCCTGGAAACAAGGACTTGCAGAGTGAAAGAAACTGACACTGTCCCTACCTAGAGTTTTCTGTCCCTAGAATAAATGTTTTTTTTAATCACAATATAGCAAAAGGACAATTCACTCACTGTCCTTCCAGGTCCCTGGAAACAAGGACTTGCAGAGTGAAAGAAACTGACACTGTCCCTACCTAGAGTTTTCTGTCCCTAGAATAAATGTTTTTTTTAATCACAATATAGCAAAAGGACAATTCACTCACTGTCCTTCCAGGTCCCTGGAAACAAGGACTTGCAGAGTGAAAGAAACTGACACTGTCCCTACCTAGAGTTTTCTGTCCCTAGAATAAATGTTTTTTTTAATCACAATATAGCAAAAGGACAATTCACTCACTGTCCTTCCAGGTCCCTGGAAACAAGGACTTGCAGAGTGAAAGAAACTGACACTGTCCCTACCTAGAGTTTTCTGTCCCTAGAATAAATGTTTTTTTTAATCACAATATAGCAAAAGGACAATTCACTCACTGTCCTTCCAGGTCCCTGGAAACAAGGACTTGCAGAGTGAAAGAAACTGACACTGTCCCTACCTAGAGTTTTCTGTCCCTAGAATAAATGTTTTTTTTAATCACAATATAGCAAAAGGACAATTCACTCACTGTCCTTCCAGGTCCCTGGAAACAAGGACTTGCAGAGTGAAAGAAACTGACACTGTCCCTACCTAGAGTTTTCTGTCCCTAGAATAAATGTTTTTTTTAATCACAATATAGCAAAAGGACAATTCACTCACTGTCCTTCCAGGTCCCTGGAAACAAGGACTTGCAGAGTGAAAGAAACTGACACTGTCCCTACCTAGAGTTTTCTGTCCCTAGAATAAATGTTTTTTTTAATCACAATATAGCAAAAGGACAATTCACTCACTGTCCTTCCAGGTCCCTGGAAACAAGGACTTGCAGAGTGAAAGAAACTGACACTGTCCCTACCTAGAGTTTTCTGTCCCTAGAATAAATGTTTTTTTTAATCACAATATAGCAAAAGGACAATTCACTCACTGTCCTTCCAGGTCCCTGGAAACAAGGACTTGCAGAGTGAAAGAAACTGACACTGTCCCTACCTAGAGTTTTCTGTCCCTAGAATAAATGTTTTTTTTAATCACAATATAGCAAAAGGACAATTCACTCACTGTCCTTCCAGGTCCCTGGAAACAAGGACTTGCAGAGTGAAAGAAACTGACACTGTCCCTACCTAGAGTTTTCTGTCCCTAGAATAAATGTTTTTTTTAATCACAATATAGCAAAAGGACAATTCACTCACTGTCCTTCCAGGTCCCTGGAAACAAGGACTTGCAGAGTGAAAGAAACTGACACTGTCCCTACCTAGAGTTTTCTGTCCCTAGAATAAATGTTTTTTTTAATCACAATATAGCAAAAGGACAATTCACTCACTGTCCTTCCAGGTCCCTGGAAACAAGGACTTGCAGAGTGAAAGAAACTGACACTGTCCCTACCTAGAGTTTTCTGTCCCTAGAATAAATGTTTTTTTTAATCACAATATAGCAAAAGGACAATTCACTCACTGTCCTTCCAGGTCCCTGGAAACAAGGACTTGCAGAGTGAAAGAAACTGACACTGTCCCTACCTAGAGTTTTCTGTCCCTAGAATAAATGTTTTTTTTAATCACAATATAGCAAAAGGACAATTCACTCACTGTCCTTCCAGGTCCCTGGAAACAAGGACTTGCAGAGTGAAAGAAACTGACACTGTCCCTACCTAGAGTTTTCTGTCCCTAGAATAAATGTTTTTTTTAATCACAATATAGCAAAAGGACAATTCACTCACTGTCCTTCCAGGTCCCTGGAAACAAGGACTTGCAGAGTGAAAGAAACTGACACTGTCCCTACCTAGAGTTTTCTGTCCCTAGAATAAATGTTTTTTTTAATCACAATATAGCAAAAGGACAATTCACTCACTGTCCTTCCAGGTCCCTGGAAACAAGGACTTGCAGAGTGAAAGAAACTGACACTGTCCCTACCTAGAGTTTTCTGTCCCTAGAATAAATGTTTTTTTTTAAGCACACTATAGCAGAAGCACAAAACACACTGACACTCTCCCTACCTATCCTTCTCTTTCCCTAAACTAAAGGAATCCAGGTTAAGCAAGAAAGAAATAACAGTCACTGTCCCTGCCTATGCTACTCTATCCCTGCTCCGGAACACACTACACTAGGCCGCCGTGCTGGCGGCCTTTTATAGTGTGGGGCGTGTACTAAACACCCTCAGCAATAATTGGCCACAGGCATCCTGCCTGTGGCCAATCATTGCTCTCCTCGCTGCCGGCGCTGTGATTGGCCAAGCATGCGGGGTCACAGTGCATGCTTGGCCAATCACAGCGCCTGGATGACACTGCGATGGCGTAGTGCATTGTGGGCCGTTCGCGTCACTCGAATTTGGCGCGAACGGCCCAAATCGTTCGATCTTCGTCGAACGATCGAACAGCCAATGTTCGAGTCGAACGTATGTTCGACTCGAACACGAAGCTCATCCCTAACCTTCATTCCTCTCAGTGCATGTTTCAGAGAGGACTGAAGTTATAGTGGGGTTGGAGATCCCAGCTGATGCGGTGCAAGGAGAGGTCCGCTTTGTTCTTTGGTGTGGGTCTTTGAGGTAGGCTTGCCAACGAGCTGCATGGCAGGTCAACATATGTCTGGTCAGGCATGTGGTACCCAAGCGGCTGATGTTTTGGCCACGCGATATACGCTTGAGACATATGTTGCAAACAGCAGCTGTGCGATCTGATGCACTAGCCTCAAAAAAGGCCCACACCAAAGAACTTTTTGAATGACGGGCAGAGGCAGCGCCCTGCACAGGCGGAGCTCTGCGGTGTGATTCCGTCGGTGTACTGCCCTTACGCTGGCCACCAAAGGGCATCCTGCCTCGTTGGAGATGTGCCTCCTCCTCATCCTCCTCCTCCTCCTCTCTCCTATTAGGCACCCACGTGGAGTCAGTGACCTCATCATCCCCTCCCTCCTCATCACTGGAGCCAATCTGGCAGTATGCTGCAGCTGCTGGAACATGACTGCCAGATTGGTGTCCTTCTTGAGCATCCCCTCTGTCTGCTCTCACGCTACTGCCTTCCTCTAGCTGGGTTTCATCATCAGACCCTTCGAAACGCTGGGCATCCTCCTGGAGCATGTACCCAACACTGTGCTGAAACAGTTCGGGGGACTCCTCAGGAGGAGGACATGGTGGGTCTAGGGAAGGAGTGACTGATGATTTGTCTGACATTGATACCAGGGAAGACAACGCTTTGGCAGCTGCTTTTCCAGTACCCTGAGCCTGGGTGAGAGAGGATGAGGAGGAGGAGGAGGGCTTGGTCATCCACTCTACCAAGTCTTCGGCATGATGTGGCTCAACATGTCCAGCTGCCGAAAAGAAGGACAAGCGTGTCCCATGGCCATGTGCTGATGACAATGCACCGCGTCCACGACCAGCACTGTTGCCCCCAGACACAGAGCCTGCTTGCCCTCTTTTATTGCCTCCTGACTGTCTGCCTCTCCTTGTTTGCCTTCCAGACATTCTAATAGATGGCCTGCAGGGAGATGGGAAAAAAGCAATAAGGGCTACCTTCAGGTGTCCTTCTCTGTCCCTTGAAACAAGGACTTTCACAGTGAAAGAAACTGACACTCTCCCTACCTACAGTTTTCTGTCCCTAGAAAAAATATTTTTTTTAAGCACAATATAGCACAAGGACAATTCACTCACTGTCCTTACAGGTCCCTGGAAACAAGGACTTGCAGAGTGAAAGAAAAAAAACACTCTCCCTACCTACAGTTTTCTGTCCCTAGAATAAATGTTTTTTTTAAGCACAATATAGCACAAGGACAATTCACTCACTGTCCTTACAGGTCCCTGGAAACAAGGACTTGCAGAGTGAAAGAAAAAAAACACTCTCCCTACCTACAGTTTTCTGTCCCTAGAAAAAATGTTTTTTTTTAATCACAATATAGCACAAGGACAATTCACTCACTGTCCTTACAGGTCCCTGGAAACAAGGACTTGCAGAGTGAAATAAACTGACACTCTCCCTACCTACAGTTTTCTGTCCCTAGAATAAATGTTTTTTTTAAGCACAATATAGCACAAGGACAATTCACTCACTGTCCTTACAGGTCCCTGGAAACAAGGACTTGCAGAGTGAAAGAAAAAAAACAATCTCCCTACCTACAGTTTTCTGTCCCTAGAAAAAATGTTTTTTTTAATCACAATATAGCACAAGAACAATTCACTCACTGTCCTTACAGGTCCCTGGAAACAAGGACTTGCAGAGTGAAAGAAAAAAAACACTCTCCCTACCTACAGTTTTCTGTCCCTAGAAAAAATGTTTTTTTTAATCACAATATAGCACAAGGACAATTCACTCACTGTCCTTACAGGTCCCTGGAAACAAGGACTTGCAGAGTGAAATAAACTGACACTCTCCCTACCTACAGTTTTCTGTCCCTAGAATAAATGTTTTTTTTAAGCACAATATAGCACAAGGACAATTCACTCACTGTCCTTACAGGTCCCTGGAAACAAGGACTTGCAGAGTGAAAGAAAAAAAACACTCTCCCTACCTACAGTTTTCTGTCCCTAGAAAAAATGTTTTTTTTAATCACAATATAGCACAAGAACAATTCACTCACTGTCCTTACAGGTCCCTGGAAACAAGGACTTGCAGAGTGAAAGAAAAAAAACACTCTCCCTACCTACAGTTTTCTGTCCCTAGAAAAAATGTTTTTTTTAATCACAATATAGCACAAGGACAATTCACTCACTGTCCTTACAGGTCCCTGGAAACAAGGACTTGCAGAGTGAAAGAAAAAAAACACTCTCCCTACCTACAGTTTTCTGTCCCTAGAATAAATGTTTTTTTTAAGCACAATATAGCACAAGGACAATTCACTCACTGTCCTTACAGGTCCCTGGAAACAAGGACTTGCAGAGTGAAAGAAAAAAAACACTCTCCCTACCTACAGTTTTCTGTCCCTAGAAAAAATGTTTTTTTTAATCACAATATAGCACAAGGACAATTCACTCACTGTCCTTACAGGTCCCTGGAAACAAGGACTTGCAGAGTGAAAGAAAAAAAACACTCTCCCTACCTACAGTTTTCTGTCCCTAGAATAAATGTTTTTTTTAAGCACAATATAGCACAAGGACAATTCACTCACTGTCCTTACAGGTCCCTGGAAACAAGGACTTGCAGAGTGAAAGAAAAAAAACACTCTCCCTACCTACAGTTTTCTGTCCCTAGAAAAAATGTTTTTTTTAATCACAATATAGCACAAGGACAATTCACTCACTGTCCTTACAGGTCCCTGGAAACAAGGACTTGCAGAGTGAAATAAACTGACACTCTCCCTACCTACAGTTTTCTGTCCCTAGAATAAATGTTTTTTTTAAGCACAATATAGCACAAGGACAATTCACTCACTGTCCTTACAGGTCCCTGGAAACAAGGACTTGCAGAGTGAAAGAAAAAAAACACTCTCCCTACCTACAGTTTTCTGTCCCTAGAAAAAATGTTTTTTTTAATCACAATATAGCACAAGGACAATTCACTCACTGTCCTTACAGGTCCCTGGAAACAAGGACTTGCAGAGTGAAATAAACTGACGCTCTCCCTACCTACAGTTTTCTGTCCCTAGAATAAATGTTTTTTTTAAGCACAATATAGCACAAGGACAATTCACTCACTGTCCTTACAGGTCCCTGGAAACAAGGACTTGCAGAGTGAAAGTAAAAAAACACTCTCCCTACCTACAGTTTTCTGTCCCTAGAAAAAATGTTTTTTTAATCACAATATAGCACAAGGACAATTCACTCACTGTCCTTACAGGTCCCTGGAAACAAGGACTTGCAGAGTGAAATAAACTGACACTCTCCCTACCTACAGTTTTCTGTCCCTAGAATAAATGTTTTTTTTAAGCACAATATAGCACAAGGACAATTCACTCACTGTCCTTACAGGTCCCTGGAAACAAGGACTTGCAGAGTGAAAGAAAAAAAACACTCTCCCTACCTACAGTTTTCTGTCCCTAGAAAAAATGTTTTTTTTAATCACAATATAGCACAAGGACAATTCACTCACTGTCCTTACAGGTCCCTGGAAACAAGGACTTGCAGAGTGAAAGAAAAAAAACACTCTCCCTACCTACAGTTTTCTGTCCCGAGAAAAAATGTTTTTTTTAATCACAATATAGCACAAGGACAATTCACTCACTGTCCTTCCAGGTCCCTGGAAACAAGGACTTGCAGAGTGAAATAAACTGACACTCTCCCTACCTACAGTTTTCTGTCCCTAGAATAAATGTTTTTTTTAAGCACAATATAGCACAAGGACAATTCACTCACTGTCCTTAGAGGTCCCTGGAAACAAGGACTTGCAGAGTGAAAGAAAAAAAACACTCTCCCTACCTACAGTTTTCTGTCCCTAGAATAAATGTTTTTTTTAAGCACAATATAGCACAAGGACAATTCACTCACTGTCCTTACAGGTCCCTGGAAACAAGGACTTGCAGAGTGAAAGAAAAAAAACACTCTCCCTACCTACAGTTTTCTGTCCCTAGAAAAAATGTTTTTTTAATCACAATATAGCACAAGGACAATTCACTCACTGTCCTTACAGGTCCCTGGAAACAAGGACTTGCAGAGTGAAAGAAAAAAAACACTCTCCCTACCTACAGTTTTCTGTCCCTAGAATAAATGTTTTTTTTAAGCACAATATAGCACAAGGACAATTCACTCACTGTCCTTACAGGTCCCTGGAAACAAGGACTTGCAGAGTGAAAGAAAAAAAACACTCTCCCTACCTACAGTTTTCTGTCCCTAGAAAAAATGTTTTTTTTAATCACAATATAGCACAAGGACAATTCACTCACTGTCCTTACAGGTCCCTGGAAACAAGGACTTGCAGAGTGAAATAAACTGACACTCTCCCTACCTACAGTTTTCTGTCCCTAGAATAAATGTTTTTTTTTAAGCACAATATAGCACAAGGACAATTCACTCACTGTCCTTACAGGTCCCTGGAAACAAGGACTTGCAGAGTGAAAGAAAAAAAACACTCTCCCTACCTACAGTTTTCTGTCCCTAGAAAAAATGTTTTTTTTAATCACAATATAGCACAAGGACAATTCACTCACTGTCCTTACAGGTCCCTGGAAACAAGGACTTGCAGAGTGAAATAAACTGACACTCTCCCTACCTACAGTTTTCTGTCCCTAGAATAAATGTTTTTTTTAAGCACAATATAGCACAAGGACAATTCACTCACTGTCCTTACAGGTCCCTGGAAACAAGGACTTGCAGAGTGAAAGAAAAAAAACACTCTCCCTACCTACAGTTTTCTGTCCCTAGAAAAAATGTTTTTTTAATCACAATATAGCACAAGGACAATTCACTCACTGTCCTTACAGGTCCCTGGAAACAAGGACTTGCAGAGTGAAATAAACTGACACTCTCCCTACCTACAGTTTTCTGTCCCTAGAATAAATGTTTTTTTTAAGCACAATATAGCACAAGGACAATTCACTCACTGTCCTTCCAGGTCCCTGGAAACAAGGACTTGCAGAGTGAAAGAAAAAAAACACTCTCCCTACCTACAGTTTTCTGTCCCTAGAAAAAATGTTTTTTTTAAGCACAATATAGCACAAGGACAATTCACTCACTGTCCTTCCAGGTCCCTGGAAACAAGGACTTGCAGAGTGAAAGAAAAAAAACACTCTCCCTACCTACAGTTTTCTGTCCCTAGAAAAAATGTTTTTTTTAATCACAATATAGCACAAGGACAATTCACTCACTGTCCTTACAGGTCCCTGGAAACAAGGACTTGCAGAGTGAAAGAAACTGACACTCTCCCTACCTACAGTTTTCTGTCCCTAGAATAAATGTTTTTTTAAGCACAATATAGCACAAGGACAATTCACTCACTGTCCTTCCAGGTCCCTGGAAACAAGGACTTGCAGAGTGAAAGAAACTGACACTGTCCCTACCTACAGTTTTCTGTCCCTAGAATAAATGTTTTTTTTAAGCACACTATAGCACAAGCACAAAACACACTGACACTCTCCCTACCTATCCTTCTCTTTCCCTAAACTAAAGGAATCCAGGTTAAGCAAGAAAGAAATAAGTCACTGTCCCTGCCTATGCTGCTCTATCCCTGCTCCGGAACACACTACACTAGGCCGCCGTGCTGGCGGCCTTTTATAGTGTGGGGCGTGTACTAAACACCCTCAGCAATAATTGGCCACAGGCATCCTGCCTGTGGCCAATCATTGCTCTCCTCGCTGCCGGCGCTGTGATTGGCCAAGCATGCGGGGTCACAGTGCATGCTTGGCCAATCACAGCGCCTGGATGACACTGCGATGGCGTAGTGCATTGTGGGCCGTTCGCGTCACTCGAATTTGGCACGAACGGCCCAAATCATTCGATCTTCGTCGAACGATCGAACAGCCGATGTTCGAGTCGAACGTATGTTCGACTCGAACACGAAGCTCATCCCTACTGACCAACCTTGAAGCCGGTGAAAGATAATTTTAGTCTATATGCTAAACTGTATTGGCTAAAGCTGAAAGATATATTTAATTTTGAGGCTTTCTTCAGATATTGTGCAATCTTTGAACATTTTTGACAGCCTGCCCTGGAAAGACAAAGCACACATCCTCAACTTTGGATTGACAGAGCTGCACGGAATTGCAAAGCATGTTTTGCATGACTTTGAGGACAATGTTGATCTTTTAGAAGCAGAGTGGGCTGACATGAAACTCTCCATTCAAAATGGACTTTCAATGAGACTTTGAAAAAAACATTTTTACAGGCAATTTATCGGGGGGAAAGGCTGGTGTTAGCGCTTCAATCATCATGGCACCATGGTTGTTATGGTGTCAGAATGATTGAAGCACATTATATTACATTGTAATATGAAATGGTTCAACTCACCATAATGCAGAATCAGTGGGAGCCCTGAGCGTGTCACCTACCACCGTCACCTGCCACCAGATGCGGATTGTCACTTGCAACGTCGCCTGCCACAGGTTGCAGATTGTCACTTGCCACACGTTGCGGATTGTCACTTGCCACGTCGCCTGCCACACGTTGCAGATTGTCACTTGCCACGTTGCCTGCCACACATTGCGGATTGTCATTTGCCATGTCACCTTCCACACCTTGTGGAATGTCACCTGCCACACGTTGCGGATTGTCACTCGCCATGTCACCTGCCACATGTTGCGCATTGTAACTTGCCACGTCACCTGCCACACCTTGCGGATTGTCACTTGCCAAGTTGGTGTTTTGCTTGTCAGACTCAGAGCACAATTTTCAATAGCAAACTTCCACCCTTTTCATCCGTCCACAGAGCCACCCAGCTGACCGCCCACTCTCTCACCCGTGGCCGAGCCGTCCGCCCGCTCACACACCGAGCCACCCAGCAGCCCATGCTGTCACCCGCCTGCGGAGCCGCCCACTCTGTCACCCACCCACGGAGCTGCCCGCTCAGACCCACAACTAATTTCTCGGGGGTGGAAATTTCCCTGTTGACGCCCCCCCCGATCCGCCCCTGAATTGGAGATTTACTGATGGCTACTTGTTTTGCTTGCTAAGGAGGTGAGGGACTGCTATAATAAAATTTCCAAGACCGTCTCAGTGCTGTGACCCATAGTATACTGTAAATCATTATGCGATATATGTATGTAGCTGCTCATACATTGCAAGAAATCTGTCTTTTAGACTGGTTATAGACACACAAAGATTATCCCTAGAGCTACCCTCTCCTTCTGATAGCCAACCTCCCTCTGAGCCACACAGGGCCCCTTAAGCTGGGTACAAATGGATCAAAAATCGTCCAGTTTAACAGGGACCAGCCAAATTCCAATCTGTGTGTAGCCCCTTACGGTTCATCAGAAACCAATCGTTAGATCGGCTTCTGTCAAATGGTCCTGTAAGAAAACCTCCTTCAGTTAGTAGCTTGCAGCCAATCAGCTGCAGCGCTGATGATCAGTATATTCTAACAGAGGAGGAGTCCCCACTGTCAGAATACAATAACACAGCGGGAAGGATTCCTCTATCCACCTAGATTATGTGGATGCAGGAACCATTTTTGTTAAATGAAAAACTGGTTGAATGAGAAAAAAAAAAAAATGGTATGTACCGGGCAAATGCACCCCATGGAGCCCTCACTCTTCCAGTTCCCTGCCCCTCTTCATACTACCACCACATCAGTACTCCTAAAAGGTAGGTGCAGAGGGATTGAAATTCTGCTGGTTCTGCAGGAACCAACCGATCAGTTGAACAACTTCTGTTGAGCGGCCATGCTGAAAAACTTTAATTCGATCAGCTACCACAGCCAGACAGCTGCAACTGCTGATCAATGTATTCTGACAGCAGAGGAGTCCCACTGTCAGAATACAATGGCATAGGGGGGAGGATTTCTTCACCTAACTCACTTGTGTGGATGGGGGGGAACTGTTAATTTTTTTCACTCAGCTTGCTGTCTGAACAAAAAAAAAAAATGTATACTGCTTTAGACTCACACTACCAATGTAAGGACATTTCTCTCCTTACAGTGACACTACAGAGACAGGTACATTTTTCCCTCCAGTGACACAATCGATGCAGGAGCATCTTTTCCTTTTAGTGATACCACCAACACATAGGCATTTTTCCTCACACTGATGCTGGGGCATTTCTTTCTACTGTACATCACTGTTAGCCCTCTATTTCACAGGGATAAAATGCGTACAGCTATTAAACTCATATGTTACATATGTTTCGATAAGGTGTGCTGCGCACGTTGCTATTAACCACACCCCACCCCCTTCTCCTCCTGGGAAGGGGGGGGCGCAATTTGGCATCATTGCTCTGGGCACTGGATGAACTTGTCCTGGCACTGACTGTGACAGCAATCACATGACTGCCGATCTTTTCCAGCTGCATTCAGAACTATTTAAAGGGAGGCTAAGGTGGGCATCAGGGGGTTAAAGATGGCATTCCTCCTCATTTTAGGCAGGCCATACATGGGTAAATTTTATTAAGAATTTATTTCGAAAATCTTATCTGAGAATTTTTAGTTTGAATTTTGCAACATTAGTGGGCTGTAGCAACACAACGATTTTCGTGCGGCATTTGAATCTGAGAAATTGAGCTTGTCGTCAGAGTCTTTGAGTGCAACAGCGATAACCCTAATGAACCAAGGCCTGAGGTGTGCCTTGGCCTAGCTGGCTAGTATGCCTGAAAAGTGGGCATACCCAGAATGTAAGAATAAGGAAAATAGAATGAGTATGCATGAATCTGGGGGAAACGGGTGGGTGGGAGCCCAGAAAACGACGGCAACCCAGACCCCAACAGGGGAGGAGGCTTAAGTAGCCCTCTCAGCCTCCTCCCACAAATACAGGCTGGCTTGCAGCCAGCCTTACACTGGTCGTCAGAGTCTTCGAGTGTCTTCGAGTGCGACAGCGATAACCCTAATGAACCAAGGCCTGAGGTGTGCCTTGGCCTAGCTGGTCAGTATGCCTGAAAAGTGGCCAAAAAGAGACAACTGTAGGTGAAGAAGGGAAGGTAACAATCGTCAGTGAAGTAGCATGCACCCGGATGGCAACAGTATCTGAACCCGGTCCCATGCAAGAATGGAATAAGCCTGATACCCAGCACAACCCAGACATGAGAATGACCTGCTAGTAAATGAGAGGATACGTGGGGGAAAGGAAGCAAAGGCTGGCCCGAGGAGCCTCTGCAACCGATGGTCGAGAAGATCGTACTACTTCAACCGGACATCAGAGATGTGCCCCCGGCCTGCCCAAACTAGGTATGGGGAAGAGAGAGAGAGAGGGCAAAAATGGACAACTGGCAGGAGTTGTAGGGCTGAATACCTGATGGATGGGTTGCAGGAGACGGCGGAAAAGGCCAAAGCGCTATGGCAATGAGCATCGTCAAGCATGGAGAAACATGCCAGACACAAAACACTGCTCCCACCTGACTCGATCGGGTCGTGCCACCGCCTGTGACCTGACAACCGAGTCTGAATCCTGCACCGAGGAAGGAGGGTCAGACACCATCCCGGGCAAGAAAGTCTCCTGGCATGATGCAGACATGCCCAAACAAGAGATCAGAGCCGCTAGCGGATACTGGAAACAGGACGACGTTGCCCAAACCCACCCCTGTGGCCGACAAGGGGCCGTGGCTCAGCACACACCCTGAGAGAGACTGTGAAACCCTGGGTGGTGACCAGGGCCTCAGCAACAGAACAACAATTGAAAGAAAATGAAGATTGCTTCCTACTTAAGGGTGAGCCCAGTGGTGAATGACATCCGCACCAATCAACTAGCCCTGGCAACGGGCAGGACTGATGGAAGCGAGTGCAAGCATGGTTGATGACGGCGAAGATGCCAGCGCAGCCCAACCTGAGAACACAAGCTAGAGAAAAAAGACAGACAACCAGACATGAGAACAACAACGAGCCTACCTAAGAGAGAGAACATGCAGAAATGACAAGACCACCGCGCGTACATGAACCTGATGACGGGTGACCCCCCCACCCTTGTGTGAGTGGCGAGTGAGCCCGAGTAACCTGTAGTGCAGAGACAGGTAATTAAACTGAACACTCAGGGCTGGTGTACCCACGGACCGTGGTGGGTGATCGTATAGGTGTAATGAATGAACGTGCATCGTATGACATATGGTATACGGGTGAGAAGATTGTAGTCAACCATCATTAACAAACGAAAACCTCAGCCCGTATGGATCTGTAGACGTGACAGATCCCAAAATGTGAGCCCTAGCTAACTAACCCAGGAACAAACATGGACGAAGATACAATGATACATGGAAACCAACGAAGATGAGAACAGCTACCGGAGCATGCCGTGACTGAACCACAACACCCCTCTGAAAACGCTAAGACTGAAACTTTGCAACGGAAATGCAGAGACTGAACGCTGAGGTGGAAGCGCTACGACAGAAATCTTGGGGCAGAAAACGCAAGGACAGAAATGCTGAGACCAAAACGTTTGAGGCAGAAAAGTGAAGACGGAAAAGCTGAGATTGCAACACTGAGGCAGAAACGCAATGACAGAAATCCTAGGGACAAAAACGCAATGACAGAAATCCTGGGGGCAGAATGCTAAGACAGAAATGCTGAAACTGAACGCTGAGGCAGAAATGCAATGCCAGAATCCTGGGGCAGAACGCTGAGCAGAAACGCCATGACAGAAAACCCCGAGGCAGATACGCCATGACGGAAATGCTGAGACTGGACGCGGAGACAGAAATACTGGGGCAGAATGCTACGATGGAACGCAACAACAGAAATCCTGGGGCAGAGACGATATGACAGAACAGCTGGGGCAGAATGCTATGACAGAAATCCTGGGGCAGAAAACGCAGACAGAAATCCTGGGGCAGAAAACGCAGACAGAAATCCTGGGGCAGAAAACGCAGACAGAAATCCTGGGGCAGAAAACGCAGACAGAAATCCTGGGGCAGAAAACGCAGACAGAAATCCCGGGGCAGAAATGCTGAGGCAGAAAACGCAGACAACAATACTTGGGCAGAAAAGCTATGACAGGAACGCCGGGGCAGAACGCTGTGACAGAAATACTGGGGCAGAAATGCAATGACAGAAATGCTGGGGCAGAAATGCAATGACAGAAATGCTGGGGCAGAAACGCAATGACAGAAATGCTGGGGCAGAAATGCTGGGGGCAGAAATGCAATGACAGAAATACTGGGGCAGAAATGCAATGACAGAAATGCTGGGGCAGAAATGCAATGACAGAAATGCTGGGGCAGAAACGCAATGACAAACGCTGGGGTAGAAATGCTGGGGGCAGAAATGCAATGACAGAAATACTGGGGCAGAAATGCAATGACAGAAATGCTGGGGCAGAAATGCAATGACAGAAATGCTGGGGCAGAAACACAATGACAGAAATGCTGGGGCAGAAACGCAATGACAGAAATGCTGGGGCAGAAATGCAATGACAGAAATGCTGGGGCAGAAATGCTGGGGGCAGAAATGCAATGACAGAAAATGCTGGGGCAGAAATGCAATGGCAGAAAATGCTGGGGCAGAAATGCAATGACAGAAATGCTGGGGCAGAAATGCTGAGGCAGAAACGCAATGACAGAAACGCTGGGGTAGAAATGCTGGGGGCAGAAATGCAATGACAGAAATACTGGGGCAGAAATGCAATGACAGAAATGCTGGGGCAGAAATGCAATGACAGAAATGCTGGGGCAGAAACGCAATGACAGAAATGCTGGGGCAGAAATGCAATGACAGAAATGCTGGGGCAGAAACACAATGACAGAAATGCTGGGGCAGAAATGCTGGGGGCAGAAATGCAATGACAGAAAATGCTGGGGCAGAAATGCAAAGACAGAAAATGCTGGGGCAGAAATGCAAAGACAGAAAATGCTGGGGCAGAAATGCTGGGGCAGAAATGCTGGGGCAGAAATGCAAAGACAGAAATGCTGGGGCAGAAACGCAATGACAGAAAAGCCCGGGCAGAAACGCAATGACAGAAAAAGCTGGACACCAAAACGGACGGCCCCCCTCTTGACACCAGCATGGACAGCCCCCCCATATCCCTGAAACCAGCATGGACGCCCCCCCTCTATACCAGCATGGACCCCCCCCTCTCAAAACCAGCATGGACGGCCCCCCTCTCAACACCAGCATGGATGGCCCCCCCTCTCAACACCAGCATGGACGGCCCCCCCTCTCAACACCAGCATGGATGGCCCCCCCTCTCAACACCAGCATGGACGCCCCCCTCTCAACACCAGCATGAATGCCCCCCCCCTCTCAACACCAGCATGGACAGCCCCCCTCTCAACACCAGCATGGACGCCCCCCCAACTCTATACCAGCATGGACAGGACACCCGTATGGACGACGCCCCCCCTCTGAAGCCGGCATGAGCCCAACGAGGATGACCCAGAGGAGAGGGAGGGAGGACGGACGGCCCCCCTCTCACTGTGCGAGCCCAGAGGAGTAGGAGGGAGGACGGAGGGGCCCCCCTCTCACAGTGAGAGCCCAGGGGTTCCAGAGGAGAACTGGCGGGTGAGTGGCAAGTGGGTGGGTGCAGGATGGACTGCCCCCCGGCATGAGCGCCGGCGGGCGGCCCCCATGATGCTGGAAGGAGCACAGGATGATAGTGAGAAGCGGGCGGCGGCCCCCCCCCGACCATGCGGGATTGAGCACAGCAAATGTAGGTGGATGGATGGGCGGACGACCCCCCCCCGCGTGAGCACCGTAGGAAGTGGGCGGGTGGCACCCAGATGCCAGATGGAGCCCTGTGGAAGTGAGTGGAGGATGGACAGCAAAGGTAGGTAGGTGGATGGAAGGACAGACGAGAACCCCCCCCGGCGTGAGCACCGGGAGAAGCAGACGGGCAGCCCCCACGATGCTGGATGGAACATGGGGCTGAAATGGAGGACGGGCGGGGCGGCCCCCACGATGCTGGTGGAACCCAGGGATGGAAGGGGGGACGGGCGGACGGTCCCCCGATGGAGCCAGGGAGAGGAACAGACACCATTGCTGCGGCCGACCACCGCTCTGTAGTGGAGAGCCGGAAGTGACGTGCGTTGGCCGCGTCAGCCCAGAAAATGACGGCAACCCAGACCCCAACAGGGGAGGAGGCTTAAGTAGCCCTCTCAGCCTCCTCCCACAAATACAGGCTGGCTTGCAGCCAGCCTTACACATGTTGGACATTTTTTGAAAAACAAATAATTTTCTAATCAACGATGGGAGAATCGTGTGAGAAATGTAAATCGAAAAAGAAATGCGCATGTGCAAGAAAAGAAAATTCCCGGAAAGAAAAGAAGATTCCCAGCCACGAAAATTACAGTGTATTTTCTGTAGCAACAGGAGCTGAAATTGAAAGCTTGGTTGGTCGAATTTAGAAATCAATGGCACCATCGAATCACAAAACGCACAAAATTTCAGATTTTTCAAAAGGAAATTTTTTCCAAATTCGACCATGTATGGCCAGATTTAGAGAGGTTTTCTCTTTCTTTCTTTCTGTTTTTTTTTTTTTTCAGGGGAGAAAGTAGATTTCCCCACTGTAGACATATAAAAAAAAATAATAAAAGTGGTTTGGCCCGAATTCCAGTTTAAAGGATTTTTTGTTTTTCTAGCTTATATCCAAGAATTTCAAGGACATTTACACAAGACAGTAAACAAAGTAGGAAGAAAACATACACATAGTTATCATTCTTCTATAATTATAATGATGTATAGCATGCAATGAAGAGGTCAATATCAACATTACAACATTATCATTTGTTGTTTTAATGTGCTAATCACGTATTTCTCTTCTTCCAAACTATTCTTACTGACATGAAATAAACAGACCTTATTGGTTATCATAGTTTTGCATTTGTCTACTATGGAAGAACATATTTCTGCTAATTATTAAACACTATGTAGAAGAAGCAAATATGCTGCAGTTAGTTTATGGTGCAGACTTAGGATTTGTCCATGTTTTTGGGCAGATTTTCTTTATGTACAGCCTTTCACTACTGTATATTAGGGATGAGCTTGATGTTCGAATTGGGTGCTCGCCCGTTCGCCGAACAGCGAATATTATGGGGTGCTTGCGGGAAATTCGAGCAAAGCGAAATGCCCCATAATGCACTGCGGGATCGCAGTGCATTGCTGTATGATTGCTGTATGATGATTGGCCAAAGCATGCACCTGACCTGCATGCTTTGGCTAATCACAGCGCCCTCTGCTGAGAGAGCCATAATTGGCCAAAGGCAGGGTGCCTTTGGCCAATCATGGCTCAGGGGGACTAAGCTCACACCCCATGGCTGCTTACATAGCGGCCGTGTATAGTGTGTGGACGGAGATAGTTTGAGTTACAATGTACCCCATACACATTCACATGGGGGGCTGGTATCTGGGGGCCCCCTTATTAAAGGGGGCTTCCAAATTCTGATAAGCCCCCCACCCCCCACCCGCAGACCCCCACAACCACCGGGCAAGGGTTGTTGGGATGAGGCCCTTGTCCCCATCAACATGAGGTGCTTTGGGGGGACCCCAAAGCACCCTCCCTATGTTTAGGGCATATGGCCCGGTATGGTTCAGGAGGGGGGGCGATCTCTCGTCCCCCCCATTTTCCTGCAGCCTGCCAGGTTGCATGCTCGGATAAGTTTCTCTTATGAATTATGGGGGGGACCTCATGCCATTTTTTTTTCAATTTGGAGCGGGGTTCCCCTTAATATCCAAACCAGACCTGAAGGGCATGGTATGGATTTTGGGGGGGACCTCCATGCCATTTTTTTTATTTTGTTGTGGAGTTCACCTTAATATCCATACCAGACCCGAAGGGCCATGTAATGGACTGGGGGGGGGGGGGACGCACGCCATTTTTTTCAATATTTTTTTATGTATATTGACGGGACGGCAATACATTACAGCTGCAAGCAATTTTTTAATTCAATTTTTTCTTTTAGAAATGTCATTTTGCTGGGGTACTGTTATAAACATGGGAAAGAGGTGCTACTTTACAGGCAGACTAAGGGGACCACGCAGGCATGATATTGAAAGGAATATTTCATTTTTATTGCTTCACATTAAGCATTATTAAAATCATTGCTCCTGATTTTTTATTTTTTTTGCATTGATACAGTATCTGGGTCCCCAAACACTTTTTATGGCAATAACTTGCATATAAGCCTTTAAAATGAACACTTTTGATTTTTCACGTTTGTGTCCCATAGACTTTAACGGTGTTTGCATGTTCGCACACATTTTTGTCTGTTTGCATGTTCTGGTGCGAACTGACCCGGGGGGGGGGGTGTTTGGCTCATGCCTACTGTTTAAGACCCCATTTCCTTAGATTTACCAAAATCATGTAGTGCAAGGGTCTGTCTGATTGCATACAAATTGAAACTCTTATGCCGCGTACACACGATCGTGATTCACGGCGGTGAAAACACCGCCGTGAATCACGACATGAAAAAAAATGAAAAACGAGGGAACGGCATGTTCCCCCACACACGACCGTTTTTTCCGTCATTTTTTTCTTTGTCGAGAAAAACGACCGTGTGTGGGCTCCGTGGCAGTGTTTCCCTATGGGAAAACTGCCGCGGGAAAAAAATGCTGGAAAAAAATATGAGAAAAATTAGAACATGTTCTAATTTTTCTCATCGTGATTAATGCCGTTTTTCCCGTCGGGAAAAACGGCAAAAAGCCCACAGACGATCGTTTTTCTCGTCCAAAGGAAAAAATTTCATTTTTCCCGACGGGAAAAATGATCGTGTGTACGCGGCATCAAGGTTTGACCTCATATTATATAGTTTTGGCAAATCTGAAGACAAAAATCTGCAGAAAATCCAATAGTGTGTATGGGGTCTAAGAGTATCTCCTCAAAAGCTTTTCATGATTTATGAATGTGGATCAGACAATCTAGCCTAATTTATGCAGTCAGGCATACAAATCAATTTTTGAAGAACAAGCTTGCATACATTTCATTACTCTGTGAATTTGTCTTCCGTGCAACTGCATGTGCAGTCCACATAAAAATGATAGTTGTAAGTAGGGATGAGTCGAACACCCCCTGGTTCGGTTCGCACCAGAACCTGCGAACGGACCAAAAGTTTGCGCAAACTTTAGAACCCTATTAAATACAATGAACGCGAAGGTTCGAAATCAAAAGTGCTAATTATAACGGCTAATATGCAAGTTATTGTCCTAAAAAGGGTTTGGGGACCCGGGTCCTGCCCCAGGGGACATGTATCAATGGAAAAATAAGTTTTAAAAACGGGTGTTTTTTCGGGAGCAGTGATTTTAGTGATGCATAAAGTGAAAAAAAAAGTGAAATATTCCTTTAAATATCGTACTTGGGGGGTGTCTAAAAGAATGCCTGTGAAGTGTCACGTGTTTCCCGTGTTTAGAACTGTCCCTGCACAAAATTACATTTCTAAAGGAAAAACTCATTTAAAACTGCTTGCGACTTTAATGTAATGTCTGGTCCCAGCAATATGGATGAAAATCATTGAGAAAAATGGCACGGGTACCCCCAGCCCACTACCAGCCCATTTGGGTCTTGTATGGATATTAAGGGGAACCCCGCACCCAAATTAAAAAAAGGCCCTATATACTCTTGTGACGGATCTCAGATACCCCAGATGGGCACATCCGCCAGACTTGTGTCTCCTGTCCTCCAAACGCACCCGCAGCCTGCAGATTCGCCATAACCAGCCCTTAACCCCTCAATCACGAGACAAGCCACACAGGTGTTGAGGGTTAAACATGCAGAGCATAAAACAGTTTATTAAATACAAAACATACACTTTTACACACAGTTAGGGACACTCCCCTTAGCCTTGTCATAGAGGGGGGGTAGGGGACAAGGAAGAACCAATGGGAACTGAACACTTGTACATTGAAACAAAGACTACAGATAAACATAAAGGGATTATGGTAAGCAGGCAACCCCTCAATACACATCCCCTGCGGAGAGATGTCTGCAGTCCAGACCATTGTCTATGTGCCATGACTCAACACAGCTAAACACAGCAACAAGAGGGGGGGGGATGGGGGAGAAGGGATGTAGCGTTACATTACATTATCTCAATGCCAGCTTCTCCCCGAGTCTCAGTCTCTTCTGGGCCATAATCTGTGGGTAGGAGGCCCGCCCTCAGTCCCTTCCAACGCACACAGTGACAGTGGGTTCTGTCACATTTCTCCCCTTTTAAAAACAGACTAACCAGGTTCCTGACCCCCAACTGGTCTGGACCTGCGTTAGTCACAAACTTCCACCCCAGGCAAGCAGGAAAAGGAAAAGTACGTCTCTGGCGCTGGGGAGCAAAATCGCACATACGATCTCCCGTGAATAAAAACAGCCGGTGCAGAGTGGGAACAGCTGTCCGCACTCCCGTGATCCGGGGCTGGGTTGCAGATATTGAGGGGAGCTGAATAATCCTCTGCCCCGATGCCAGCGCTTCAGCTTGTAGGGAACATAGGCTGGCAGTGCTATGCAGTTGGGGAGGAAAAGGTTCTTGCTTTTCTCCTGGAGTAGTTACCAGCCGCTGAGGAGGTATCTTGCAGGGACTATCTCCCAGACTCTCCGTCTCTTTTTCTGATGCTGGGCAGAGGCCAACAGCGCTCTGCTCCGTAGCCAGTGATTCTGCTAGGGGGACATATACAACGGTAGAGTTCAGCCGCTGGAGAGGGGGAAGGGTTTTTCCCCCTCCTGTTTCTGTGACCAGCTGCTGAGGCGACTTCTGACAGGGGCTGTCTCCCAAACCCTCCAAAGACATACTGAGGGCTGGGCAGGGGCCCGTGGCACTCTGCCATGCAGCTGGCGCTTCTGCTGGGGGGATGAACACTGGGGTAGTGTCCAAGTGCTGGGGAAACAGCTCACTGAGGTCATCCCTCGGACTCCCTGGATCCAACTCTGAGGGTGGGCAGAGGGCAGCGGCACTCTGCCCTGCAGCCAGCGCTTCTGCTGGGGGGATGAACATTGGGGTGCTGTCCAATTGCTGGGGAGGGAGAATTGCTTCCTCCACTCCCGTTGGGGATATCTGCTGTTGGGGAAACGGCTCACGAAGAGCATCTCTCAGACTCTCCGGGTCCAACTCTTTTTCTGATGCTGGGCAGAGGCCAGCGGCACTCTGCCCTGTAGCCAGCGCTTCTGCTGGGGCACCGGATTCGATACTCTGGACTTGCTGCTGATCACCATTTACCAGCCTTCCAGCGCCCATCTCAACTTCCCCTTCTGAGACCTTTATGCTTTTATCTTGTCTCGCTTCCTGGGAAACCTCTGGTGCATTCTGGCATTCTAGCACTCGCAGTGCCCTCTGTATCATTGCCGCTTCTTCCATTGCGGTTAGGACGGGAAAACGTAGGGGCACTCCTGGCCCCATTTGCTCTGCATCTTCGCGACTGTCCGCTATTTCTCCAGGACAGTCCCAGGCAACGGGAGCCATGCCAGGCTGCTGATTACCGTCAAACAGCCGCTTGTAGGCAATCTCGAGCTCCCATTCCTGCTCAACCAGGAACTCCAATTCCTCCAGGCCACACGCCTCTTCGGGAAGGTCCAGCACCTCATCTCGGAAGTCCAGGATGTCTTCCAGCCGCCACTCTTCGTCGCTCCCAAAGTCTGGGTCTCCGTACATTTTTTGATGGAGCAGCCCCACGCTGCCGTAGCCAACGCCTTCTGTCGGGCTGCCATCTGCTGTACTTGGCCACAGTTGAGCCGCGAACCACCGGAGGGCTCTGTAGCTGGCGTCCAGCCTCATCTCCTCCTGGACCAATCTTCCGAGCTCCATCTTACACTCATCTCGCGGTCGTTCCCTCAGGAACACCTCTCGCGCACGGTACTGCGTCCAGTACATCTCTGTGGAGGAGGGAAGGATCTTCCCCTGATGGTGCCGCTCGTGGCTTAGTGTCTCATGCCAGAGTTGCCAGCGGATCACATCCTCCCAGCCGAGCATGGTGCGCTCTGTCGCTGGTCCCCGATGTTGCTTCTGCATGCCTTGCAGCCTCCTCCCATACTCCGCTCTCATGCTGGCCGGTCCCCGTATCGCTCCTCGGCGGCTGCCCGGATCTTTAATCCTGGTGGTGGTTTGGATGTCCCGGACTGCAGGAGACATCCCACTGCTGCCACCACTGTGACGGATCTCAGATACCCCAGATGGGCACATCCGCCAGACTTGTGTCTCCTGTCCTCCAAACGCACCCGCAGCCTGCAGATTCGCCATAACCAGCCCTTAACCCCTCAATCACGAGACAAGCCACACAGGTGTTGAGGGTTAAACATGCAGAGCATAAAACAGTTTATTAAATACAAAACATACACTTTTACACACAGTTAGGGACACTCCCCTTAGCCTTGTCATAGAGGGGGGTAGGGGACAAGGAAGAACCAATGGGAACTGAACACTTGTACATTGAAACAGAGACTACAGATAAACATAAAGGGATTATGGTAAGCAGGCAACCCCTCAATACACATCCCCTGCGGAGAGATGTCTGCAGTCCAGACCATTGTCTATGTGCCATGACTCAACACAGCTAAACACAGCAACAAGAGGGGGGGGGGTGGGGGAGAAGGGATGTAGCATTACATTACATTATCTCAATGCCAGCTTCTCCCCGAGTCTCAGTCTCTTCTGGGCCATAATCTGTTGGTAGGAGGCCCACCCTCAGTCCCTTCCAACGCACACAGTGACAGTGGGTTCTGTCACAACTCTGAACAGCAGTATACAGGCGGTGCAAACAAGACAGGGACTGTAGGTTTGTTGTTAAGTAGAATCTGTTTGTAATTTGGAACAGGTACATTTTTTAAGTGAAGCTCCAGCCCAAAAAAAATATTTTTAAGCTTTTTGGAAAACATAGGAAGGGGTTATCACCCCTGTAACATTTGTTTTGCTGTTTGGGCACCTGTTCAGAACATTTCACCTCACTTTCCGTCCCAATAACAAATATTTTTTGAAAATTTGGGTTATTTATTGAAACAAGGATTGGTGATAAAGCATCAGTGGAGAGGAGACACCTTTTTCCCATATTAACTCTTACAGGAGAGAATTTCCCTTCCTAGGGGTAGATTTCCTCTCACTTCCTGTTGTCTCCCTCCGTTTGCAAGTAGGAGTCATTTGAAAGTCGGATGTTTGAAAGTAGGGGCCTGCCGTATATATACACTGCAGAAATTTTGCCCTTAGGTGTTGGTGTTGCCACAACACTGTAAGCCCTCACAGTTATTCTTGGTGGGCGCTGGAATGCCCTGCTGTAAACTATTATATCAAATTGTATTTACATGCCATTGTTGAACAGTGGTAGGAAAAATTGGGCCTTTGGTGGTGGTGCTGGTGCCACAACACTGTAAGTCCTCACAGTTACTCTTGGTGGGCACAGGAATGGGCCCAGCTGTGAAACATTAGATCAAGACTTGTAATTACATGCCCCTGTTGAACAGGGGCAGAAAAATTGGGCCTTTGGTGGTGGTGGTTGTGTTGCCACAACACTGTAAGTCCTCACAGTTACTCTTGGTGGGCGCAGGAATGGGCCCAGCTGTGTGAAATATTAGATCAAGAATTGTAATTACATGACATTGTTGAACAGTGGTAGGAAAAATTGGGCCTGTGGTGGTGGTGGTGGTGCTGGTGCCATAACACTGTAAGTCCTCACAGTTACTCTTGGTGGGCGCAGGAATGGGCCCAGCTGTGAAATATTAGATCAAGAATTGTAATCACATGCCCCTGTTGAATAGGGGAAGAAAAATTGGGCCTTTGGTGGTGGTGGTGGTGTTGCCACAACACTGTAAGCCCTCACAGTTACTCTTGGTGGGCGTAGGAATGGGCCCTGCTGTGAACTATTAGATCAAGAATTGTAATTACATGCCCCTGTTGAACAGGGGCAGAAAATTTTTGCCTTAGGCACTGGTGCCACAACACTGCAACCCCTCACAGATACTGTAGTTGGAGCACAGCAATGAGCCCTGCTGCAAAGCATTGCATCAAAAATTGTAAATACACACCCCTGTTAAACAGGGGCTGAAAAATTGGGCCTTAGCCACTGGTGGAGCTGCCCAGAACCAAAAATTTTCTTTCAAGCTATCTGCATGATTATTGAGGAGGAAGAGGATAGTCACTCAGCATAACAGGATAGTCACTCAGCATCAGCATAGGCAGTCTTGAAGGGATCTGACATTTCCAAAAAAGTTATTCGGTTACATCAGCATCAGGTGCTTGGTAGCTGGTGGTGATCCAAGACTGATTCATTTTTATGAAGGTCAGTCGATCGACCGAGTCGGTGGACAGGCGCACCCTGTGATCGGTTACAAAGCCTCCAGCAGCACTGAATGTGCTTTCCGAAAGGACAGGCCAGTACCTCAATTGCATACCGTGCAAGCTCTGGCCAGTGATCCATCCTCAAGACCCAGTAACCCAGAGGATTTTCGGTGGGAAAGGTGTCCAAGTCTGATCTTGCCCCTAGGTATTCCTGCACCATGTAAACCAGACGCTGGCGATGGTTGCTGGAAGCGATCATACCTTGGTGCTGCGTACTAAAAAATTGTCTGAACGCATCGGTCAGACGGCCACCTTCTCCACCGCTCCTTCTTGGACTGACCGGAGCCTCATGTTGTCTAGGACCAGGAATTTGTAACCTCCCAGTCTCTGGGAACGCGTTGCACAGACCTTTCTGCAAGGCCTCCCGAAGATGTTTCATCCTCTGCTCCCTCTGCGACGGCAAGATAAGGTCCGCAACCTTACCCTTGTAACGTGGATCAAGGAGGGTTGCCAGCCAGTAATGATCCCTCTCCTTGATCGCACAAATACGAGGATCCTTCCGCAGGCTTTGCAGGATCAGGGAGGCCATGCAACGTAGGTTTGCTGAGGCATTCGGTGCAGAGTCCTCTGGGTCAATGAGGACGACATGATCCGCAGCCACCTCCTCCTCCCAGCCACGTACAAGTCCATGGGTGTCTTGGGACTGTAATTGATCCCTTGAAGACTGCTGATGCTGAGTGCTAGGCTCCACCTCCATGCTGACACAATAATCCTCCTCCTTCTCCCCCTCGTCCTCTTCCTGTGTGATAGCCGGGCCAGCAGGAACACTGTCTGGATAAAGGGGACCTTGAGAGGTAAGGAAGTCCTCCTCTTTCTGCCTCTGTTCTGCCTCAAGTGCTCTGTCCATTATTCCACGCAGGGTGTGCTCCAACAGGTGGACAAGAGTGACAGTGTCACTGATGCATGCACTGTCACTGCTCACCTTCCACATGGCCTCCTCAAATGCTGCCAGGACAGTGCATGCATCCCTGATCATGGCCCACTGCCGTGGGGAAAAAAATCCAAGCTCCCCTGACACTGTCCTGGTGCCGTATTGCAACAGATACTCATTGATGGCCCTCTGCTGCGTGTGCAGCCTCTGCAACATGGTCAACGTAGCGTTCCACCTGGTGGGCATGTCACAGATTAGGCGGTTCTTGGGCAGGTTGTAATAATTTTGCAGGTCAGCCAGCCGAGCACTGGCATTATATGACTGGCGTAAATGCCCACATAGTTTCCTGGCCTGCTTCAGGACCTCCTGTAAGCCCGGGTACCTGCACCACCAAGTTAAGGACGTGAGACAAACAGGGCACATGGGTCAGTTGTCCCTGTCGGAGGGCGGAGAGGAGGTTGGTGCCATTGTCGGAAACCACCATTCCTGGCTTAAGCTGGCGTGGCATCATTCACCTCTGAGCCTGCCCCTGCAGAGCTGACAGAATCTCTGCCCCAGTGTGGCTCCTGTCCCCCAAGCACACCAGCTCAAGCACTACATGGCATCTCTTTGCCTGCATACTTGCATAGCCCCTTGAACGCCTATGGAGCACCCCTGGTTCCGAGGACAAAGCACAGGAAGAGGCCATGGAGGAAGAAGAAGAGGAGGGGGTGGAGGAGAGAGGTGTGTCAGAATCACCAGTAGTAGCATTTTGGAGGCGTGGTGGCGGAACCACCTCCAACACTACTGCACCTTGTCCTGCATCCTTCCCAGGTGCCAGCAAAGTCACCCAATGCGCCGTGAAAGATAGGCAACATCCCTGTCCATGCCTGCTGGACCATGAGTCAGCGGTAATATGCACCTTACCACTGACCACCCTGTCCAGCGGGGCCAAGACATTGCCTTCCACATGCCGGTAGAGAGACGGAATCACCTTCTGTGAGAAAAAGTGGTGTTTGGGAACCTGCCACTGAGGAACCGCACATTCAACAAACTCACGGAAGGGGGCAGAGTCTACCAACTGAAAAGGCAGCAGTTGAAGTGCTAGCAATTTAGCCAAGCTAGCATTCAACCGCTTGGTGTGTGGATGGCTGGGAACAAACTTCTTTCGGCGGTGCAGCAGCTGGGGCAGGGAAATTTGCCTGGTACAATCAGACGTCGGTGTACCAAAAGCAGATTGTCCGCAAATACTTGGCTGTGACACACCGAATTCTACAGCTTCATTCATCTCAGTGCAGGTTTCAGAGAGGACTGAAGGTATAGTGGGGTTGGAGATCCCAGCTGATGAGGGGCAAGGAGAGGTCCGCTTTGTTCTTTGGTGTGGGTCTTTTAGGTACGCTTGCCAACGGACTGCATGGCAGGTCGACAAATGTCTGGTCAAGCACGTGGTGTCCAATCGGCTGATATTTTGGCCACGCAAGATATGCTTTAGACATATGTTGCAAATGGAAACGGTGCGATCTGCTGCACACGTCTGAAAAAAGGCCCACACCAAAGAACTTTTGGAATAACGTGCAGAGACAGCAGCGCCCTGCACATGCGGAGCTCTGCCGTGTGATGCGGTCGGTGTGCTGCCCTTAAGCTGGCCCCTGGAGGGCATCCTGCCTCGTTGGAGATGTGCCTCCTCCTCCTCTCTCCTATCAGGCACCCACGTGGAGTCAGTGACCTCATCATCCCCTCCCTCCTCATCACTGGAGCCAATCTGGCAGTATGCTGCAGGTGGGGGAACATGACTGCCAGATAGCTGTCCTTGTTCGGCACCCCCTCTCTCTGGGCTCACGTTACTACCCCCTATCTCTGAGCTCACGTTACTGCCTTCCTCCAGCTGGGTTCCATCATCGGAGACTTCAAAACGCTGGGCATCCTCCTGGAGCATGTACCCAACACTGTGGTCAAACAGTTCGGGGGACTCCTCAGGAGGACATGGTGGGGCTAGGGAAGGAGTGACTGATGCCATTGAGCCGAGGGAAGAGGCCGCTTTGGCAGCTGCTTTGCCAGACAAAGTACCCTGAGCCTGGGTGAGAGAGGATGAGGAGGATGAGGACGGCTTGGTCATCCACTCTACCAAGTCTTTAGCATGTTGCGGCTCAACATGGCCAGCTGCCGAAAAGAAGAACAAGCGTGTCCCACGGCCACGTGCTGATGAGGATGCACCATGTCCACGACCAGCAGCACTGTTGCCTATAGACACAGAGCCTGCTTGCCCTCTTTTATTGGTATTAGTATGGGAAAAGCAGCAGTTAGTTTTAGGTGAAAACTGTGCAGAGAGGGACACAGTACACTAACTGAAAATACTTGCAGCTCTCTGCTTGTGGTTTTATTATGAGAACACCACTATAATAGTCACTAACTGTATTCAGGTAAGCTTTAGGTGAACGCTATGCAAAGCACACAGTACACTAAGTGAAATACTGACTGTCTGCAACTAGCTAATCACCTGCCTGCCTGCCTGTCACAGTATAGAGAAAAGGAACGGATCTAGCTAAACTGAATACAGTGTATAAATATATATACAACACCTAGGATGCATATATATCCTCTACACACTGTAACTGTAGCTAACTGCCTGCTCTATCTAACTCAATATAAATGACACTGTCTGTCTCTGTAAACTCTCTCTCTTTTCACAACTCCAACACACTACACAAGGCCGCCGAGCCGGCGGCATTATATAGTGTGGGGCGTGTACTAAACCCCCTGAGCTATAATTGGCCAAAGCCACCCTGGCTTTGGCCAATTACAGCTCTCTGTTTTTTCTGCGCTGTGATTGGCCAAAGTATGCGGGTCATAGTGCAGGTTTGGACAATCATCAGCCAGCAATGCACTGCGATGCCGCAGTGAATTATGGGCCGTGACGCGCCACTCGAATTTAGCGCGAACGGCCCATAATGTTCGATCTTCATCGAATGATCGAACAGCAGATGCTCGAGTCGAACATGGGTTTGACTCGAACACGAAGCTCATCCTAGTTGTAAGCTTTACTGACTGTGTAAGCCTCTGATTTCTTATATATCCTAGGTACTTAATAGTGAGACTTCAATGACCTAAAATATACTGTATAGCTTTTATCTTGAAAGCTTCTCCTCCTGACAGATAATTTTACTATATTACTATACCCAACCCCTACAGGGTACCACATATACAGGTTATCTCATACAGGGCCGGCGCTACCACTAGGCAAACTAGGCAGCCGCCTAGGGCACACTGCCACCTAGGGCGCCCGGCCGCTGGTGATCCTACTCCCTCTCTCCCTCAGCAACTAACTCAACAAGCAGCCTCTCCGCTCCTGAGTCCCTCCATACAGTGTCAGAGGCGCTGGCGCAGAAGCGGCGGAGGACTGTATCTATTCCTATTATGTAGGAAGAAAAGGAAACATCCGCTGCGCGCCCCTGATCATCACAGTGCCAGTGAGTGCTGTGTGACCTGTCTCTGTACCCCATCCACCGTGCGTGGTCACATTGTCACCATCTCAGATGTTCCCAGCTTGCAGTGTCACGCCGCCCTAGCAGCGGCACTGAGGGGGAGGGAGCCTGAACAAAGAGAAGCACCGGCTGGCCCTGAAGTGCCTGCAGGATACATCATGGAACCCGGCCAGGGGCGAATGAGATGGAAACCCAGGCTGCATGTAAGTTTGGGCTTTGTGCGATTTCCCCACCCTCCTCCTCCTGGACCGTCGGGATAGTTTGTGAGGACCAGCAGCAGCGCTGCTCTCCTTGAGCCGGTGACCCCGCCACGGCGTTCGCACAGGTAGGGGAAAAACAGGCAGCACACTCAGTGCTGCACCCATTAACCAGAATAAAAAAAACTTTTTCTGCTGTCGTTTATATTGCATTATGTACATGAGGGAACAGAGGTGTGGGGGAGGGAGTTACAGAGGTGGGGGGGGGGGGACAGGGGAACATATGTGTGGGGGGGTTACAGAGGGGAACAGATGTGCGGGGGGGTGCAGAGGGGAACAGATGTGCGGGGGGTGCAGAGAAGAACAGATGTGCAGGGGGGTGCAGAGAAGAACAGATGTGCGGGGGGGTGCAGAGAAGAACAGATGTACGGGGGGTGCAGAGAAGAACAGATGTGCGGGGGGGTGCAGAGAAGAACAGATGTGTGGGGGGGTACAAAGGAGAACAGATGTGTGGGGGGGAACAGATGTGTGGGGGGTACAGAGGGGAACAGAGTTGTGGGGGGGTACAAAGGAGAACAGATGTGTGGGGGGGGTACAAAGGAGAACAGATGTGTGGGGGGTACAGATGTGTGGGGGGATACAGAGGGGAACAGATGTGCGGGGGGTACAGAGGGGAACAGATGTGTGGGGGGGAACAGAGGGGAACAGATGTGCGGGGGGTACAGAGGGGAACAGATGTGTGGGGGGGAAACAGATGTGTGGGGGGGTACAGAGGGGAACAGATGTGCGGGGGGGGTACAGAGGAGAACAGATGTGGGGGGGTACAGAGGTGCGGGGGCTGTAGCGGGGAACGGGCGTTCAAGGGACTGATGAATTGGGGTGATCTGAGATGTAAAGGTGGAAGAATTTTGGTGTTCTGAGGCCTGAAAATACAGGAATTGGGGTGATTTGAGGTGTGGAGGTTCAAGTTAATCTTTGTTAAAAAAATAATAAATGCAGATCTTTTTGCAGGTAAAAAATGTGCATTTATTATTATTTTAGGCATTGTCAGTGTATCTGTCTGTTCGTACGGACAGGCAGTTACACAGTTAGCCTGTATATATACTACTCTAGCCTTTCCATATACCTGCGTACCACGGCTGGCGTGAGGAAGCGAGCCGGTGTCGCCACTATTTGTCTTAAGGCCGGGTCCAGAGGCGCAGGTGTGGGCCTGTGGTTCACGGCTAAAGAAAAGGTGGAGAGGTGCTGCAAAAATCTCCCCCCCCCCACCACCACCTCCACAATATACAAAGGGGGTGGAGTCAGGGGCAGAGCTAATGGGGGGGGGGTGCCAAAATGAGGTTTCGCCTAGGGTGTCAAAAATCCTTGCACCAGCCCTGACCTCATATATAGGTCTTCTTGTATATCTAAATTTTACACAGGAAATATCAGAATACATTCCTATTTTCATATCCATCTCTTGTTTGCTTGAAATATACTTTTCCTGATTATACTTTATAATAGTAAGTAATAACTCACTGTCTTAACAATGTAACACCCTGCTGTAGGATATATAATGTATTGCTAGATCCCCCACATTGTACTGATACTCAGATGATACAATTGATGTAGACATATATTTATTTATTTATTTTTGTACTTAAATTTTCTATCAGTTTGTATTTGTGCATGGCTTCTTTTCTTTGAATTCAATAAAAAAAAGTATTAAAATATATATATATATATATATATATATATATATATATATATATATATATATATAGTACATATCTTCCCAACATGAATTAGGGGCCCTTAAAATGACAGGTGCGCAGGCCAGGATCTTAAGATAGTGATATATATATATATATATATATATATATATATATATATATATATATATATGTAGTGGGGTCCTCAATTTAGGGGTAGTGTTTGAGTGGTAGTTATGCTCAAACACCTAAATTGTTAGGACATTATCAACCATTTTTGTCTACAGGAAGAGTATCAGTGTACCGTTTCTTGTGGCCTGCAGGTGGCGCTGCCATGGTGGGCCAGGGTTGAACCGCTGATACAGTGCTGTGCCTTGTGTGTCCCCTCTCGGCAAACATACAGTGGGAGTGGTCGGCCTGCTGTGTATGCTAGGAAGGGATATAAAAGGGGCGGACGATGCCTGTTTGGGGGTTCGTTGTCGGGAGTCCTACTCGCAGGGAGTGTGTGTTCCTGTCCGCCCTGGGCACCTTTGGCCCAGGGGCGGTGATCGGTGAATCAGTCCCAGGCACCTTTAGCCCTGGGGCTGCAACTAAAGGCCTTGGGCCCAGAACCTTTGGCTGGGGCCCATCAAGGATCGAGGAATCTCAGGGTGCCGCCTTGCGAGGGGACCCGCATCTTAGACGAGGAGGCCGGGGAAAGACCGTTCCGAGGGACTGGTGAGAAGTCACAGTGAAGGAAGGGGCCCATTAACTCTCTGGAGGGATGTCTTCTCCTTTCAAAGAGGACAAGCTTTGAAAACCAAGTTCACCAGGTCTGTGGCAGAGACCAAATTCACCAGGTCTGTGGCAGAGACCAAGTTCACCAGGTCTGTGGCAGAGACCAAGTTCACCAGGTCTGTGTAGTGACTGTGTGTTTAGTCAGAGTACCATTTTGGCTGCTAGTTCCTATCTAGGGAGACTATCCAAATGGGCTAAGTCTGCTTGACAAGCCAAGCAGTGAAGTGTATTACGTTTGTGCCTGGACCTCTCCCACACCTTATGCTGTCCTGTTTAGAGTTGAGCGGGTAGCTGGATATTCGGGTCCGGCGGGTTCGGCCGAACTTCGGAAAAAAGTTCGGATTCGGGACCAAACTTTAGCCCGAACCCGGACCCGGACCCCATTGAAGTCAATGGGGACCCGGACTTCTGACGACTAAAAAGGCTCTAAAAAAGTAATGGAAAGGGCTAGAGGGCTGCAAATGGCAGCAAAATGTTGTTAAGAACATGGCAAGTGCTCTGCAAACAAATGTGGATAGGAAATAACTTAAAAGAACATAAAAAAAATTAAAAAATAAAAAAATATGCTGGAGGCCCCCTTTTCAGCAGAAGAGGTACAGGAAGTCATTAAGAACCTCAGAAACTCAACGGCACGATGCCACACATATGGTGGGAATGCCCCAGAATACGCCCTTTATGGAATAAATTATTTAATTTAATGGATAAGCTAGTGGGAAAATAAAATACTTTGAAATAAAAATGTAGCGGGGTGCTAAATTTAAGGAAAGTGTTTGAGTGGTAAATAGGCTCAAATACCCTAATTCTGTAGGATTCATGGACCATTTTGTCCTCGGGGGACAGTATTGGTGTGCAGTTCCCTGCGGCCTACAGGTGGCGCCTTTTGTGTCCCCTCTTGGCAGTAGTACAGCGGGGCGGGGAACCTGCTGTGCATGCCGGGAGAGCATATAAAAGGGGCAGACCTTTGGCCTGGGGGCTGATGTCCAGTGGGGTCCGCGCCCAGGTGCCTTCGGCCTGGGTGCATGTGTTCCTGTTCCATCTCGGGCACCTTTAGCCCGGGGTGAGGTACTATCCTGGAGTTCTTGCTGCCCTGGGTATGGAGGCCTAGGGGCGGGAGTAAAGCCTGGAGTCCAGAGCCGCCTCGTGTAGGGGACCCTGTTCCAGGGAAGGGAGGATCATTCTGATGGACCGATGCGGGAGTCACGGTGAAGGAATGGTCTGTTGACTCCCTGGAGAGATGTCTTCCCCTTGATATGGGCTAGGTTCGTAGAAGGAGAAGCTCAAGGTCACCTTGACTGTATCAGAGGCCTTATTCAACCGGCCCGTGGCAGGGGCCTTATACACCCTGGTCTGTGGCTGAGACCAAAGTTCTCCAGGCCCGTGGCAGGGGCCTTGTACACCCGGTCTGTGGCAGAGACCAACCTCAATGTCTGTGGCAGAGACCGTGCGCCAAAAACTGTTTGAGAAACCTAAGCAGTGAAGTGAATGTGCTACGTTTGTGCCTGGACCTCCTCCACACCTTAAGCTGTCCTGTTTCTTTGCTCTAACCTTTTCTATCTGAGTACAGTTTATTTTGCCATGAGAGAATAAGAGTTGGAGTTTCAGCTGGTGTGGACATTGACTTTACTGGCAATTAAAGGACTTGCCTCTACCTACAGTAGAGGTGAGAATCATCCTCTGGAGGAGTTTTGACTCCGGCTGTGGACACGGCCCGTCAAGTACACCGCTCAACCTCTTTATATAGGAGGATACGGGCTGGTAGTGCGGTGTGCCTTTCTCCCTCCTGCGAAGAGCCAACAACATAAAGGCAGGTAAGGGGGAAAGGATCTGTGCGCTACAAAAAAATAAAATAAAAATTTTAATCTTGGCCTAGCAGGACGAGGTCCATATGGAGTAGGAGGTTGAGGTGGCGGTGGATGTGGCTGTGTAGGTGGAAGCGGCGGTGGAGGAGGACGAGGTAGCCAACACTGGTTCAAAAATACAACAATGGCTGGGTAAGGCCGGTGATGTGTCGAATTCTGTCCCCTGTCGAATAGTGTCCGCCCTGTATTGCGCTTGCTGAGTATGTAGGACAAGGGGATTTCAAAAATCTCCCAAGACTAACGGCGCCTGCGTGTTGAGTTCAGGTGAAGGCCACACCATCCGTGGTTCAAGCCGAGCCAAGCAAGGCCGCGATCGAAGCGAGCCCGTGAGGGGCCCTGTTACTATGTGCTACCGTATGTCCTCTTGGATGGTGGGGCTTGAACCTGCACTCACAGCGCAGGCGCCGTTCATCTTCGGAGATTTTGTGAATCTCCTTGTCCTCTGTACTGCGCAAGCGCTGCGCCTGCGCAGTACGGGCCGGGCACAATCCGATGGCCGGACAGTTTTTGTCACAACACCGGTATACATGTCTATTCTGCACAAGGTACGGACAAGTCCTGTGGGATCCATGCCTGGTTCATTTTAATGAACGTGAGCTTGTCCACATTGGCTCTGGACAGGCGGCTGCGCTTGTCTGTGATAACGCCCCCTGCCGTGCTAAATACACGTTCAGATAATACACTGGCTGCAGGGCAGGCCAGCACCTCCAAGGCATAAACGGCAAGCTCAGGCCATGTGCCCAATTTGGAGACCCAGAAGTTAAAGGGGGCAGACCCGTCATCCAGTACGTGTAGGCCTGTGGACACATACTGCTCAACCATGTTGGTGAAATGCTGCCTCCTGCTAAGACGTTCCATCTCAGCTGGTGGTGCTGGTTGTTGTGGCGTGCTGACAAAGCTTTTCCACATTTCGGCCATGCTAACCCTGCCTTCTGAGGTGCTGCCGGTGCCCCGGCTGCGTTGGCAACCTCTTCCTCCTCCTCTGCTTTCGCCTTGTGCTTCCACCGTACGCCCGCTGTCAGGTGGGAATGCCACCAGCAGCGCGTCTACCAGCGTGCGCTTGTACTCGCGCATCTTACGATCCCGCTCCAGTGAGGGAATTAAGGACGGTACGTTGTCCTTGTAACGGGGATCCAGCAGGGTGGCCACCCAGTAATCAGCACCAGTTAAAATGTGGGCAACTCGGCTGTCGTTGCGGAAACACTGCAGCATGTAATCGCTCATGTGTGCCAGGCTGCCCAGAGGCAAAGAAAAGCTGTCCTCTGTGGGAGGTGTATCGTCTGTGTCCTCTGTATCCCCCCAGCCACGCACCAGTAATGGCCACGAGCTGGTCTGAGTGCCACCCTGCTGTGAACATGGCTCCTCCTCCTCCTCCTCCTCCTCCATCATCTCCTCCTCCACCTCGTCATCCTCCAGAACTGTGCCCTTTCTGCCGGACAATTGTGTACCTGGCGTTTGTTGGTGCAGGAACCCACCCTCGTAGCCACTTGTGAAAGACTGCCCTGAAAGCCTTTGAAATGATCCCGCTTCCTCCTCCTCCTCCTCATCCTCCTGTGCCACATCCTCTTCCATCATCGCACGAAGCGTTTTTTCAAGGAGGCATAGAACTGGGATAGTAACGCTGAGAACGGCGTCATTGGCACTGGCCATGTTGGTGGAGTACTCGAAACAGCGCAACAAGGCACACAGGTCTCGCATGGAGGCCCAGTTATTGGTGGTGAAGTGGTGCTGTTCCGCAGAGCGACTCACGCGTGATTGCTGCAGCTGAAACTCCACTATTGCCTGCTGCTGCTCGCACAGTCTGGCCAGCATGTGCAAGGTGGAGTTCCACCTTGTGGGCACGTCACATATGAGGCGGTGAGCGGGAAGGCCGAAGTTACGCTGCAGCGCTGACAGGCGAGCAGCAGCAGGGTGAGAACGCCGAAAGTGCGCACACACAGCCCGCACTTTCTGCAGCAGCTCTGGCATATTGGGGTAATTTTTAAGGAACCTCTGGACCACCAAGTTCAGCACATGCGCCAGGCAAGGGATGTGCGTCAAACCGGCTAGACCCAGAGCTGCTACGAGATTTCGCCCATTATCGCACACCACCAGGCCGGGCTTGAGGCTCACTGACAGCAACCTCTCATCGGTCTGTTGTTCCATGTCCCTCCACAACTCCTGCGCGGTGTGGGGATTTTCCCCCAAACAGGAAAGTTTTAAAACTGCCTGCTGTCGTTTACCCCTGGCTGTGCTGAACCTGGTGAAGGTGTTACGCTGAATGGATGAGGAGGCGGTAGAGGATGAGGAAGCGGAGAAGGAGGAGTTAGCAACAGGAGGCAAACTGAAGCGCCCTGCAATCCTCGGTGGTGGAAGGACATGCGCCAAACCGCTATCTGCCTCAGGCCCAGCCGCCACTGCATTTACCCAGTGTGCTGTTAGGGAGATATAACGTCCCTGACCATGCTTACTGGTCCACGCATCCGTAGTTAGGTGGACCTTGCCACAGATGGCGTTGCGCAGTGCACACCTGATTTTGTCCCCCACCTGGTTGTGCAGGGAAGGGATGGCTCGCCTGGAAAAGTAGTGGCGGTTGGGCACGACGTACTGCGGGACAGCCAATGCCATCAGGCTTTTAAAACTCTGCGTCTCCACCAGACGGAATGACAGCATTTCAAAGGCCAGGAATTTTGAAATGCTGGCATTCAGGGCCAGGGATCGCGGGTGGCTAGGGGGGTACTTCCTCTTCCTCTCCAATGTTTGGGAGATAGAGAGCTGAACGCTTCCATGGGACATTGTGGAGATGGTTGGTGACCCAGGTGGTAGTGTTGCTGGCAGATCCTCTGTTTGCGGGGTGACAGGTGCCACTGTCACTACAGAGGTGGATGAAGAGGCCGAGACTGCAGCAGAAGAGGAAGCAGGAGGAGCCAGAGACCTTTCTTGGTTTTTGAGGTGTCTACTCCACTGCAGCTCGTGCTTTGCACTTAGATGCCTGGTCATGCAGCTTGTGCTCAGGTTGAGAACGTTTATGCCTCGCTTCAGGCTCTGATTGCACAGCGTGCAAACCACTCGTGTCTTGTCATCAACACACTGTGTGAAGAACTGCCACGCTAGGGAAGTCCTTGGACCTGGCTTTGGTGTGCTCGGTCCCTTGCTGCGTTGGGCAGTAGCAGATGTACTGTCTAGGGGACGAATGCTCCGTTTTTGCACCCTGCTCCCTCTTCTGCTGTGCTGGTGGCTCTGTGCGACCACCGCCTCTTCCTCCGAACTACACTGGTCACCTGCATAACGTTGATTCCATGTGGGGTCGAGGACCTCATCGTCCTCCACATCATCTTCCACCCAGTCTTCACCCCTGCCCTCCATGTCTGTCTGCACAATTGCGAAAGCAGCAGCAGTAGGCACCTGTGTTTCGTCATCATCCGAGACGTGCTGCGATGGTCCTCCCATGTACCCATCATGAAACATAAGTGGTTGGGCATCGGTGCACTCAATCTCTTCCACTTCTGGGGCAGGGCTAGGTGGATGGCCCTGGGAAACCCTGCTAACAGAGTCATCGAAAAGCAGAAGAGACTGCTGCATGATTTGGGGCTCAGACTGTTTGGCTGATTTGCAAGGGGGTGAGGTGAAAGACTGATGGACATGGGCTTCAGGTGCCAACTCTGATCTTTCATCAGAAGAGTGGGTGGGAGACAATGTGAAGGAACCCGAGGCACTGTCAGCAACCCAATCTACTATCGCCTGTACTTGTCCTGGCCTAAACATTGGTACAGCCTCATTAGGCGCGACAAAATACCGCCGCAGGCTCGGTCGCCTACTCGCACCTGAGGAAGGTGTTTCACTTGTGCGTGTAGCTGGCACAGATCCACCACGTCCTCTCCCTGCAACAGGAGCTCCACCAGCAGCACCACGACCGGAGCCACCACGTCCCTTTGACCTTCCCCTCATATTTTCCAAATTTAGGATCTTGCCCTAAATGGCGTTTTTTGGAAGACCACAACACACCCACAGTACGTAATGGCTGAAACGCACAGCTACAGAACTGCAGAAAATGCTATTCAAAAAAAAAAAGGTTGTTTTTTTTAGTATAGCACAGTACAAGGAAAATGTATAGAAATTGTTTATTTCACACACCTCCAGATGTGTATTTCACACTGCAAAATATTTTCTATGGCCCTAAATGGCGTTTTTTGGAAGAGCACAACACAACCACAGTATTTAACCACTGAATCGCACAGCTATAGAAGTGCAGAGAATGCTATTCAAAAAAAATTTTGTTTTTTTTAGTATAGCACTGTACAATATATAGAAATTGTTTATTTTACACACCTCCACATGTGTATTTCACACTGCAAAATATTTTCTGTGGCCCTAAATGGCGTTTTTTGCCAGACCACAACACACCCACAGCACGTAACCGCTGAATCGCACAGCTACAGAAAATGCTGTTAAAAAAAAAGGTTGTTTTTTTTAGTATAGCACTGTACAAGAAGAATATATAGAAATTGTTTATTTCACACACCTCCACATGTGTATTTCACACTGCAATTTATTTTCAGTGGCCCTAAATGGCGTTTTTTGGAAGAGCACAACACAACCACAGTATTTAACCACTGAATCGCACAGCTATAGAAGTGCAGAGAATGCTATTCAAAAAAAATGTTGTTTTTTTTTAGTATAGCACTGTACAATATATAGAAATTGTTTATTTTACACACCTCCACATGTGTATTTCACACTGCAATTTATTTTCAGTGGCCCTAAATGGCGTTTTTTGGAAGAGCACAACACAACCACAGTATTTAACCACTGAATCGCACAGCTATAGAAGTGCAGAGAATGCTATTCAAAAAAAATGTTGTTTTTTTTAGTATAGCACTGTACAATATATAGAAATTGTTTATTTTACACACCTCCACATGTGTATTTCACACTGCAATTTATTTTCAGTGGCCCTAAATGGCGTTTTTTGGAAGAGCACAACACAACCACAGTATTTAACCACTGAATCGCACAGCTATAGAAGTGCAGAGAATGCTATTCAAAAAAAATGTTGTTTTTTTTAGTATAGCACTGTACAATATATAGAAATTGTTTATTTTACACACCTCCACATGTGTATTTCACACTGCAATTTATTTTCTGTGGCCCTAAATGGCATTTTTTGGAAGAGCACAACACAACCACAGTATTTAACCACTGAATCGCACAGCTATAGAAGTGCAGAGAATGCTATTCAAAAAAAATGTTGTTTTTTTTAGTATAGCACTGTACAATATATAGAAATTGTTTTTTTCACACACCTCCAGATGTGTATTTCACACTGCAAAATATTTTCTGTGGCCCTAAATGGCGTTTTTTGCAAGAGCACAACAACCCCAACAGTATATAACCGCTGAATCGCACAGCTGCAGAGGCCAGAGAATGCTTTTTAAAAATAATGTTGTTTTTTCACACACCTCCAGATGTGTATTTCACACTGCAAAATATTTTCTGTGGCCCTAAATGGCGTTTTTTGGAAGAGCACAACACAACCACAGTATTTAACCACTGAATCGCACAGCTATAGAAGTGCAGAGAATGCTATTCAAAAAAAATGTTGTTTTTTTTAGTATAGCACTGTACAATATATAGAAATTGTTTTTTTCACACACCTCCAGATGTGTATTTCACACTGCAAAATATTTTCTGTGGCCCTAAATGGCGTTTTTTGCAAGAGCACAACAACCCCAACAGTATATAACCGCTGAATCGCACAGCTGCAGAGGCCAGAGAATGCTTTTTAAAAATAATGTTGTTTTTTCACACACCTCCAGATGTGTATTTCACACTGCAAAATATTTTCTGTGGCCCTAAATGGCGTTTTTTGCAAGAGCACAACAACCCCAACAGTATATAACCGCTGAATCGCACAGCTGCAGAGAATGCTATTCAAAAAAAAGTTTTTTTTTTTTTTTTAGTATAGCATAGTACAAGAAAAATATATAGAAATTGGTTATTTCACACAACTAGAGATATACACTGCAAAATATTTTTTTTGCCCAAAAATAGGTCTTTTTTGCGCACAACAAAGTGCCTTTTTTTTTTTTTGCAACAGCACAATAAAGTGCCTTTTTTTTTTTTTTGGGGCCCAAAAATGGGTCTTTTTAGCAAAAGCACAATAAAGTGCCTTTTTTTTTTTTTTTTCTGCCCGAAATGGGTCTTTTAGCAAGAGCACAATACAGCCACAGTATGGAATAGGTGTATCACTCAACGTAATGCAGTGCTGGTGCACTGAGCTTGCAACACAAACAGATAAACCTATGCAGATCGCTGAGCTATTATATCTCTCAATCTGGACTCCTATCTAAATCTCTCTCCCTGAAAGCACAAACAGGATCCTGCCCCTACACTACACTACACTGTTTCTCTATCTTTTCTATCAGTAGATTGCAGAATCAGGACTAACTCCTATCATATAATTCTCTCCCTCACAGCAACAGCAGCCAGGATCCTTTCCCTACACTGTCTAAAAGCAGAGTGACGATCTGTGCTGTGTGCCTCTTGCTTATATAGAAGCTGGTCACATGCTGGGTCACATGTTGCACTGACCAATCACAGCCATGCCATTAGTAGGCATGGCTATGAGGGCTTCTAAGGGCACACCAGCTAATCAAATGGTGATTGGCTGGCCCCTGAAGCATTTCTAACTGCGCCATTAAATTCCCGAATCCGAACCCGAACCCGGACTTTAGCGCAAAATCCGGGTCCGGGGTCGGGAAAACGCCAAAATTCGGTACGGACCCGAACTTTACAGTTCGGGTCCGCTCAACACTAGTCCTGTTCTCTCTCCAACCTTTCCTATCAGAGACTGTGCTTTAAGAGAAATAAACTCTACCTTGAAGTTGGACCTTGAAGTTATTGGGGGAACTAGAGACTTGTCTTTATTGAGCATAGAGATAAGAGCCATTCTCTGGAGAACCTGACTGCGGAGACCTGTTTCATAACACCGCTCAACCTCTTTACACAGGAGGGTACGGGCATATAGCTGGGTGTGCCCTCTCTTCCTGAGAGGAGCCAAAGACAAGGAGGAGAGGGTTGGAGGTGCTATATATATATATATATATATATATATATATATATGAGATTGCTAGAGGGTTTATCTAACAAAAATGAAAATAATTGTGAGTACAAGGCAACAACTGTTTGTGAAGAAGACAACAAGGTAACTATCAATAATATTTAAGGAATGGTAAACCATTTATATAAAAGGAACATAAAATAAATAAACCACCAAAATCATCTACCAAAAAATAAAATATCAGCTTGAGTGGGCCAATACTTTAAATCTAGTTTAATTTTGAGTCTTACCATTTATCATCAAAATACCGTTTTTCTTGTGGAAAACAAATATGTCTGTTGAAGTAGGTCTTCCATAAAGTAATGTTTTGCACCTTAAGGTCCCTTTCACACCATCGGTCCGCAAAGATCCGCCTGTCCCTTTTTCAGGCGGATCTGAGCAGACCATCCATTGACTTGTATGGGCAGGCGGATGTCAGTGGAGATGTGTCCGTTAACCCCCGCCTGCCATTCGATCCGACAAGATTCGCTGAAAACAGACGGAAGGCGATACGTTCGCTATCTGTCCCACGGATCGGATGGGATCGGATGAACACATGCTGTTCATTTTTATCCGATCTTCCCATAGAAAACCCAGGGGCTCTGACAGGTCCGTTCCTTGCACAGTGAGCAGAGATGGTCCTGTCATCCGTCTGCTCAGTGGGGATCAACAGAGTTATCCCCTGCTGAGCTAGCGGAGTCTGCTGAGCGGATCCGCCCTAATACATTGAAATCTGCCAAGTACTTCCTCAGGTGAAGAAAAGTGCATATTGTCTTTTAGAGTGGAATTAAACACTCATCTCTGACTTTTACCTATAGGTAAGCCTATAATAAGCCTTACCCATAGGTAGTGTAAATATCTCCTAAATGTGCACCGTTTAGGAGATACTTACTGTACATGCAGCCAGTAAAATCCGGGTGGTCATTCCTTCAGAGCCCTGTGCCATGAACTGCAGCTCCCACGCGCATGCACGGAAGTGACATCACTGCTCTGGCCAGCCCCTGGAAAGAAGACGGTTGAAGATGGAAGTGCCTGCAGCTCTGACATCTCAACGCTGGAAGGGCTTCGTTTTAAGGTAAGTTTAACATATTTGTGCTAGTATGTGATGCATACTAGCACATTATGACATTACTTTGCAGTGTACAAAAAAATCCTACTAAATGTTTCAATATCAAGTACATTTTTTTAAATGATGATTAGAGGTTGGGTAAAGGAGAGGTTAATAAAATGTCTAGGGGTTCAAAGAAATGACTGAAATAGCTGGACTTCTAACAGGTCGACGATCTACCAAATGAAGTTTTATCAAAGGTTACAGGGAGAAAATAAGCCTGTCAAATTGCTGGAATTAATGGCTTAAGCACAGCTGCCACCACAATTTTTCAACACAGCCTGCTGGAATTTTTTAAATGTTGTGACATTGTCCATTTTTATATGTTTAACATTTAAATCAATACATGCTTCTGCTAACTGCCCTGTCAATTAACACTGAGCTTTCATTTCACATATTTCAATATTGTATTTTTAACAGTGCCTTCCCATGTAAATTATTATTAGGCACTTATGGAATTACATTATACTGAAATGTAAATGTTGCTGGGATGCTAAAAATATGTTCACTTCTTAATAAACCATAGAACCTGGATACCACAAGAAAATTGAATTTATTTAATGCAGATGTTCGGATTATACATCCATTAAAATGGATGTAGTATGATGACACCACTGCCTTTTTATCAGAAACAGAAATGTTACCAAGATGTGTAATTTTATTTTTCCACATGAAATTAACATTTCTCTGTTAAAAACCCTATGTTCTGATAAAGTGTTGTTATTTTATCCAGTGAAATGTTATTTTCCTGACAGACTCCATGGCAGCCTACGTGTGGGTTAATCCCGCCCCTCATACCTCATAGGACCCTTCTCCCATAAATCTTTTCTCTGGGCCAGAGGCCGTGTTCCTTTTTTTGTCCTCCTCCTAGGACCAAGATATAGTCTTACCTTTTCATGAAGTTTTTCTGTAATCCAGGCCTGGCGGTGTGCACGGCGATACGTTGGTGGTTAGCGGTGATCCTCTCTGCAGTCCAGCAATCCTAGCTATTAGCAGGTGGACATGGGCGATATGATGTGATACCATGAAGAGCTTACCAACCTGGCCATTGGCAGGCAAGCAGCAATATGGCCAAACGTCCCAGCTATTAGCGGGAGGCTTTGTAAACGCCCGATCGTGCGGTGGGTCGAGCGAACAGCTCCCCAGTCCCAGGTTCTGGTCCGGATCGTGCCGTAGTGGTGGTAATGTACAAAGATATTCCTTTTATATGGCAGCCGTATCTCTGTGTTTTGTGTGTCTCCTTATTTTCTATCAAGCTCCAGTGAGTGGCCACGGCGGCTGGAGCGCAGCTGCGTTCCAGCTCGCGGTTTCAGGAAGTCGCTGCGCATCCGCAAGCCGTGAACGAAGATTCCGTGCTTGGTTCGTGCAGGCGCAGTTTCGCCAAAATGGCGGTGGCGGTCGCGCATGCGATTGGCCGCCACCGGATGGCAACCGCAATGGGGCGGTGACATCGTTAACGGTGGCAGATTTAAATAGCTGTCAAAGCAGCTATTACTTGGGATGACTTGCAGGCTTATGCGGTATTTACCCAGGCACTGGGCTCTGGTTTACAAGGTAAATTGTTTGCTGCAGGCTCCCTGGGTGCTGGCTATGTTTTGTTATGTGCTCTCTCATGCCTGTTGTCACTCCTGTTTCTCATAAGGCTTTAATGATTCATTTCACTTTCAAACTGCCTTGCCATGGATCTGTCACCGCCCTCTTGTGGCCAACCCTTGCGCTGCAGGTAGGATTTATTTATTTTCTACCTGTGATGCTTGGGTTCACTTATTCAGGAGCTCTTAACCCTTTCTTTTTCACTCAGCTCTTCTAGGTCTGAACACCAAAGCACGGCAAAGACCGTCCTAGGTCTCAACGTTGTCACTCCTCTTCAAGGTCCAGACGTCAGATCTTCCTTTAGATCTAGGTACCACAGATAGGAGTCTAAAACCACCTCTGGGCGTCACTCTCACCGCCACTCCAGCCGCTCTGTGAGGAAAGCCTGCTGGGTATGCGGGGCCCAGGTTCCTGAAGGCAAATCGCTCTGCAAGCGTTGCTTTTCTAAAGTCGCATAAGAAAGAGAGGGTGGAGACCAACAAGTGGAAGCACTGGTCAGAAAGGTGGTCCATGAGTCCCTGAGTAAAGGGGATTCTGGTCATACCCACAACCCTGCTGGCGACACTATGTCAGTCCCTATTAGGGATGATCTCAAGGCTCCAGGCTCTTCACAGCCGAGCCATTCCTCAATTGAAGCCTCAGACAGTGAGGTGGAGGTAGATGACCCTGGTGCAGGTTTTGAATTTGCCCTAGTATCACAGCTGGTCAAAAGCTGTCAAAGAAGCTTTGAGATGGAAGAGCCAGTGGAGGCACCCTCCAAACAGGAAATATTTTAAACACCTCAAAAAAGAACACCCTAATTTCTCCTTTTTGGGTGAACTCAGCGCAATAATTACCGACGAATGGGGTGGTGTTGAAAGGAAGAATTGCCTGTTAATGGAGGTATCAAAAATTTACCCATTTAAAAGTAAGGATGTAAAACACCTGGAGTCGGCTCCTCTCATTAACTCAGCCCTAATGAGGATGGTGAGGCACGTCACACTCCCATTGGAGGATACTGTTTCCTTTAGGGATTGCCTGGAGTGGAAAATTTATACCGACCTCAAGCGGATGTACATTACAGCGGGTATGACCTGCAAACCAGCTCTAGCTCTCGCAGCCCTTTCTAAAGCGATGGAAGTCTGGGCAGACGACGTAGATGCTTCTCTGAGGAGCATCTCGGAAGAACTGGCCAGGAGCTCACCTATTCATGGGCTAAGGTTGACGTTGGCTTTTCTCGTGGGGCTTCCCTAGACATAATTTGCCTGGTGGCTCGGATCATGCTGACATCTGTCACAGCTAAGCATGCCTTGTGGCTGCGCCCATAGGTAGCTGACCCTGCCTCCAAGCAGGCATGGTGCAGGATTCCATTTGGGGGTTGGTCCCTCTTTGGGAACATATCGGACAGTGCCATCACCCGTGCCACAGGGGGCAAGTCGGGGTTCCTTCCCCAGGATCGCCGTCTGATAAACCAGAAGAGAACACAGCCCAGGCAAAGTTCAGATCGAGCAAGGAATGCTCGCTACTATAGGCCTGGCCGTGAGTTCAAGAAGACCTGGAAGAAAAAACAGCCTTCAGGCCAGAAGTTTTCAAAAGGGGCATCTTCTGGTGGACAAGAATCCCCTAAGTCTTCATGATATTGCACCTGCCTAAAACAGAGCGAGTCGGCATCCTTGCCTCTCTCGGAAGAGAAAAAGCAAATTCTCCTGTCTCTCTTGTGGCTCAGGGCGCTGCAATTCCAGTTCCAGATGACAAAAGATTTTAAGGGGTCTACTCACCCCTCTTCATGGTGTTGAAGAAAAACGTCTCCTGGAGGCCAGTTATAGACCTTACCCACTTGAATTCTTTTATCTAGAAGGAGAAGTTCAAGATGGAGACACTACTCATGATCAGTCAAGAAATCCAACCAGGCGATTGGCTTGTCTCTATAGACCTGAAGGACGCCTACTTCCATGTTCCGATAGCATCAGAATTCCAGAAATACCTTCGCTTTGCTGTCGATCAAATCCGTCTGCAGTTCACCTGTCTCCCCTTCGGGCTTACAACATCGCCTCGTGTGTTTTCAAAACTTTTTGGCTGTCATGGCTCTGATCAGGACCAGAGGTATCCGTCTGTATCACTATCTAGACGACCTGCTGTTGTCTCGGGACAAGGAGCAGTTGCTAATCCACAGATCCCAGGTCATCTCCACTCTACTCGAGTTTGGTTGGCTTCTGAATCTGGAAAAGAGCCATCTGGATCCTACGCAGTCCCTGGTATTCCTCGGGGCACACTTCAACGCTATCAAGAGCACCATCTTGTTTCCCCTGGAAAAATCCCAGTGATCCGGGACAGAGTTTGGCTTGCAATGTCATCCTCATCTCCAAGCCTCTCAATGCCTAAAGTTCATTGGCACCATGGTGGCAACAACACCCATGGTAAAGTGGGCTCAGTGGAAAATTCGGCCCTTCCAGAAGGGTTTCCTCCAGCAGTATAATCCAGGGCTTCGGGATCACTTTATCCAAATAACCTCATCCATGCGGGAGAGCTTTCCTTGGTGGCTACAACAGAGGAACTTCCTCAATTGTCACTCCATCGCACCTGTGTCTTGGGTCACCATCACTACAGATGCCAGCAACAGGAGCTGACAGAAGTAGCCCAAGGCATATGGAATTTTCCCTCTCACAGGATAGCCTCCAATGTTCTGGAACTCCGGGCAGCGTTCTGCGCTCTGCAGGCCTTTCACCACTTAACAGCAGGAGACTCAGTCCTCCTAAGACTGGACAACACAACGGCAGTTGCATACATCAAGAGACAGGGGGGTACTCGCAGTCTCTCCCTGTCAAAGGAAATAGAGCCCATCATGATCTGGGCCCAGAAAAACCAGGCCAACCTGACAGCTGTCTATCTCCCTGGAGTCCCGAACGTTCAGGCAGATTTTCTGTTGAGAGTTTCTCTGGACAACGAGTGGACTTCCCCCCCCCCCGAAGTCTTCAGGTGGGTCCTGTCCCTGGGAGTCATTCCGGAAGTAGACTTGTTCGCCTCCCCATGCAACTTCAGACTAGAGAGATACTACATGAGGTCTTGGTATCCCCAGGCTTTTGGGTAGATGCTCTGACAGACCATTGGCGGTTCCACAGGGCCTATGCCTTTCCCCCGGTTCCTGTCATTCTCCGTTTTTTTGTCGAGGCTCATGCCGCGTACACACGATCGTGATTCACGGCGGTGAAAACACCGCCGTGAATCACGGCATGAAAAAAAATGAAAAACGAGGGAACGGCATGTTCCCCCACACACGACCGTTTTTCCCGTCATTTTTTTCCTTGACGAGAAAAACGACCGTCTGTGGGCTCTGCGGCAGTGTCTCCCTATGGGAAAACTGCCGCGGAAAAAAATGATGGAAAAAACGATGAGAAAATTTAGAACATGTTCTAATTTTTCTCGTCGTTTTTCCTGCCGTTTTTCTCAACGAGAAAAACGGCATAAAGCCCACAGACGATCGTTTTTCTCGGCGAAAAAAAAAAATGTAATTTTTCCCGACGGGAAAAATGATGGTGTGTACGCGGCATTAGGATGGAAGAAGCAGAGATAGTGGCAATAGTCCCGTACTGGCCAAACAAGCCACGGTTTCCACTGCTGATGCAACTCAGCTTCCGGGACCCAGTTCCTCTACCCTCCAGACCAGATCTCCTATCACAAGGGGCATTTCTACATCCATGCCCGGCCCATCTACATCTGATGATCTGGTTCTTGAGAGGGGAAGGTTGGAGGCCCTAGGCTGTCCAAGTAGGGCCATCTCCACAATATTAAATGCCAGAAGAACAGGCACCAACAGGGTCTACCACAGGATTTGAAAAAAGTTTTCAGACTACACCTCTTCTACTGCAGGTTCTTGCAATAACCCAAAGATACGTGATATCCTGGGCTTCTTACAATCAGGATTGGATCTCTCATTGTCAGTCAGCTCGCTGCGAGTCCAAATCGCTGTAATCTCTGCCTTTACGGGTGTTTCCTGGGCTAGACACCCTCTTACTCAGTAGTTTTTCAGAGGAGCAATAAGGCTCAGACCTCAGAGCCAAGTTTTTCTAATTGGGATCTTCCCCTTGTCCTGGATTTTTTCTTAGGTAGAGAGTTGGAACATGAAGATCAATCTTCTGTCAAATGACTCTCTCTAATAGTTGTCTTCTTGGTGGCTATAACATCGGCCAAGAGGGTCTCTGAAATCAGCTCTCAGGGATGCAAGGAGCCATTTCTAAACTTTTTAATTCCTATGTTGGGTTCAAACCCCAAAGTGGCATCTGTGTTTCATGACAATCAGGAGATTGCTCTTCCAACGTTCAGATCTACCGAGGATTCCAGTGTTTATCCCTTAGATGTTGGAAAAGCTCTGAGTCAGTATCTTGAAGCTACAGCTTCTTTCCGTCAGACCGACCACCTGCTCGTTCTTTTCACAGGAAGTATAAGGGAATTCGTGCCTCTTCCAGATCTATCGGAGCATGGATTGTTCAGGCCATTCAGTGGGCCTATACAGCCAAGGGCTTGGCGCCTCCAGAAGCGGTGACTGCTCACTCAACTAGAAGTGTGTCTTCATCATGGGCGGCATCACGTCACGTCCCTCCAGAAGTTATTTGCAAGGTGGCCTTGTGGTCTTCAATTAACACGTTCATGGCACACTACTGCGTAGTGGTTTACGTATCTTGTCTGTTGATGGTGCCAATTAAACCTTTTTTCTTTTGTCCAGCACTCTGCCCACCCGGGTGTGTATGGCTAGTTATTTCCCACACGTAGGCTGCCATGGAGTCTGTCAGGAAAACGGAAAATTTATATCAAATACTTGCCGTAATTTTCCTTTCCTGATGGACTCCATGGCAGCAGGAGTTCCCTCCCAGTGGCTGGAGTAGGCTAAATTATGGAACACGGCCTCTGGCCCAGAGCAAAGATTTATGGGAGAAGGGTCCTATGAGGTATGAGGGGCGGGATTAACCCACACGTAGGCTGCCATGGAGTCCATCAGGAAAGGAAAATTACGGTAAGTATTTGATATAAATTTTCCGTTTTAACATGTCCTCAAGGGCCCTTTTTCCTGTTCTTCTACACAGACAGCTAATGAAACGCTCAGCTATTACCACTCTGAAGTTGGTGTTTATTTAAGGGGTGATAACTGGACATTTGCTCAGATTTTTTCATAAAGGCCGAGAACATGTTATAATAGCATTAGTGATAAAATACCATTACATACAAAACAGGCTAAATAAAGAGTATTATTTATCCTTGTGAATTGAGATTAAAAAACATGAGTTAAATAAGGTTCGGTATTAGAGAAATTACAGATGAACAAGAAAACAACGGCTTTATGAATTGTAGTTCTATTAATTAATTTACATCTTTATTCACTTTAGGCAACATATATTTTATACAACAGTACAGCTAAATAGTACATTTGCCATAAATGTTTAGTAACTAAATAATAAAAGTATTTGGGTAGTGGTAATAAAGCCCCATAAAACATGTCCCCTCCTAATGAGGGGGTGTAATAAATGAAAAAATTAGTTCTAATGAGATTGTAAAACCTATTCATACATATTTATCTTACATTGTAAATTCAAGCATATTGTCACCATTTTGGCAGGTCAGATGCTGTTTTTGGACCCCCATGAAGCAGGCCCAATGTGTAAAGAGACAGTGTGGTTGGTTTGCTAAAGGGTTGTTCACTTTGCAATGAAATTTTCCCTTAGCTTTATTAACATTCATTCATTTCACATGGTAAAAATTATCTTTGCCAAGAACCCCAAATAACATACAAGGAAAAAAAAAAATCTTGCACTTGGTAGGGAAGTCAGCAGAGCTTCACCTCATTCGCTAACCCCTTGCAAAGTGAAAATTCCTGTGCAAAGTGAACAACCTATTTACCCTTTAGAAATGCATTTCTCCATTCACAATACCTTTTAAAGGAAAGGACAGGAGTGTCAAATGCTGCAAAATGTTGATGTCGAGAATTTCTTGCTACCACAACAGAAAAAGATGTATTACATCCCATAAACTGTAGGAAAAAAAAATACCTGAATATTTAAGACAACAGTATTTCAAAATTTTACATCATGCTTATTTGCCATTTAATGTTCTGGAAGAGTGTATTTTTATCTATGCCCAATGTTTAATCCATCTTTTCTCTGTCTCTGGGATTCTGTATTTTGGGTATACTTGGAGCTTAGCCTGGGATAGAACAGAAGTGGCAACTAAACCAAAGTTGAAGAACAATCACCTACATAAATTTGTGCAGCCTGGAGGTTACTGCATTTTTATCATAGCAGATTTACTGATAGAGCATTCTCCCAATGTTGAAGGTAGGTGGTCTTGCACAGGTGATGGTGAATAAATCTGTACAATATATTACAGCAGAGGGACATAAGAAACTGTGGACTCGATTCAACCACAATCCCCCATTTATTTTCACTTACCCCTGATAATGTCCTTGGACTCACCCCATAGCCTCCTTTACCTCTAATAATGTCCCACATGTATTTGGCCCTGCCATTAAAGCTTATTTGAATTTGAATTGGAGAGAGAAGAGAGAGAAGAGAGAGAAGAGAGAGATTTTTTTTTGGTATCACACAAGACAAATACATAAATTGGCTTCACCATTGTTTGGAAAAAAAATTGTGGGTTAGGTCAAGCTCTAAAAGAAAGGCCTACAATAAAGACATACAAGTGAATATGTTTGTACTCTGGCTTGTAGAGACAGACACCTGGCACATCTCCAGCTCCCTTGCCTTAGCTCTCAGGAATCTTGCTGTTACATGCATAGGTTGTGTTGTCCACAATACGCAATAATGATCCTGGCAGCCTTCCAAGTGAGTACAGCAGCTAGGCCAGGCTGATGCCGCGTACACACAACCATTTTTCTTGTCGGGAAAACTGTCGTTTTTTCACTTGGACGAGAAAAACGGCTGTGTGTAGGCTCTCCAGCAGTTTTCCCCGACGAGAAAACCACAGAGAATCACGACGTGAAAAATTAGAACATACACTAATTTTTCTCGTTGCGAATCGCGGTATTTTTTTCCTCGGCAGTTTTGCCATAGGGAAACACTGCTAGGGAGCCTACACACGGCCGGTTTTCTCGACCAAGAGAAAACATGTCGTGAAAAAACGGCCGTGTGTAGACTGGGAAAAGGGGACCAAGCCGGTCCTCGTTTTTCCCGTCGGGAAAACTCGGTCGTGTGTACACGGCATAAGAAGAGAAAGAGGGATTTGAGGAGACCATTGTGGCCTCCAGAATTGTGCAGGTTCTCTGCAAGGTCTTCTTATAGGGGAGTTTAGCTGCAGTCTGTGAGGGTCTGATCAGTACCATGAGCCATGTGAGCTGCCCATAACTTGAATGTCCTAGAATGGAAAGCAAAAAATTGGCAAGTTATTGAAACAAAATAATTGACAGGACATGTCTTAAACATGAAATTGGCAGGACATGATGTTAATATGTGTTGATAGGTTTAGTCATCGTGAAAACTTCTTCCACCTAATCATTAAGCTGAGTGAGCATTAATTCTACCTGATGACTAGGGATGAGCCGAACACCCCCCGGTTCGGTTCACACCAGAACCTTCGAACGGACCGAAAGTTTGCGCAAACGTTAAAACCCTATTAAATACAATGGACGCGAACGTTCAAAATCTAAAGTGCTAATTATAACGACTAATATGCATGTTATTGTCCTAAAAAGGGTTTGGGGACCCGGGTTCTGCCCCAGGGGACATGTATCAATGCAAAACAAAGTTTTAAAAACGGCCGTTTTTCCGTAGCAGTCATTTTAATGATGCATAAAGTGAAAAAAAAAAAAGTGAAATATTCCTTTAAATATCGTACCTGGGGGGTGTCTAAAGCATGCCTGTGAAGTGGCATGTGTTTCCCGTGTTTAGAACTGTCCCTGCACAAAATTACATTTGTAAAGGAAAAAAAGCCATTTAAAACTGCTTGCGGCTTTAATGAAATGTCTGGTCCAGGTAATATGGATGAAAATCTTTGAGAAAAATGGCATGTTAAACAGGGGCTGAAAAATGGCATGTTAAACAGGGGCTGAAAAATGACATGTTAAACAGGGGCTGAAAAATTGGGCCTTAGCCACTGGTGGCGGCACCCAGAAACAAAAATGTTCTTCCAAGCTATCATCATGAATCGGATCATTGAGGAGGAGGAGGATAGTCAGTCAACATAACAGGACAGTCAATCAGCATAGGCAGTCTTGAAGGGATGTGACATTTCAAAATAAATTATTCTGTTATATCAGCTTCAGGTGCTTGGTAGCTGGTGGTGATCCAAGACTGGTTCATCTTTATGAAGGTCAGTCGATCTACCTAGTCGGTGGACAGACGCACCCTGTGATCCGTGACAAAGCCTCCAGCAGCACTGAATGTGCGTTCCGAAAGAATGCTGGATGAAGGACAGGCCAGTAGCTCAATAGCATACTGTGCAAGCTCTGGCCAGTGATCCATCCTCAAGACCCAGTAAGCCAGAGGATTTTCGGTGGGAAAGGTGTCCAAGTCTGACCTTGTATTCCTGCACCATGTATATCAGACGCTGGCGATGGTTGCTGGAACCGATCATACCTTGGGGCTGCGGACTAAAAAATTGTCTGAACGCATCGGTCAGACGGCCACCTTCTCCACCGCTCCTTCTGCTACTGACCGAAGCCTCAGCAACTCATTGTCCAGGACCAGGAGTTTGTAAACTCCCAGTCTCTGGGAACGCGTTGCACAGACCTTTCTGCAAGGCCTCCCGGAGTTGTCTCATCCTCTGCTCCCTCTGCGACGGCAAGATAAGGTCCGCAACCTTACCCTTGTACCGTGGATCAAGGAGAGTGGCCAGCCAGTAATGGTCCCTCTCCTTGATCCGAAGAATACGAGGATCCTTCCGCAGACTTTGCAGGATCAGGGAGGCCATGCAGTGTAGGTTAGCTGAGGCATTCGGTCCGGAGTCCTCTGGGTCACTAAGGACGACATGATCCGCAGCCACCTCCTCCCAGCCACGTATAAGTCCACGGGTTTGTTGGGAGTGTAAATCATCCCAAAAAGACTGCTGCTGTTGATGCTGAGTGCCATGCTCCACCTCCATGCTGACACAATCCTCCTCCTCGTCCTCTTCCTGTGTGATGGGTGGGACAGAAGGAACACTGTCTGGGTAAAGGGGGCCTTGAGAGGCAAGGAAGTCCTCCTCTTCCTGCGTCTCTTCTGCCTCAAGTGCCCTGTCCATTATTCCACGCAGCGTATGCTCCAACAGGTGGACAAGAGGTACAGTGTCACTGATGCATGCACTGTCACTGATCACCATCCTTGTGGCCTCCTCAAATGGTGCCAGGACAGTGCATGCATCCCTGATCATGCCCCACTGGCGTGGTGAAAAAAAACCTGAGCACCCCTGACCCTGTCCTGGTGCCATAGTCGCACAGGTACTCATTGATGGCCCTCTTCTGCATGTGCAGCCGCTGCAGCATGGCCAACGTTGAGTTCCACCTGGTGGGAATGTCACATATAAGGCGGTTCTTGGGCAGGTTCAACTCCTTTTGCAGCTCAGCCAGCCAGCCGAGCACTGGCATTATATTATCTGCGGAAATGCACACAGACTTTCCTGGCCTGACTCAGGACATCCTGTAAGCCCGGGTACCTGCCCAAGAACCGCTGCACCACCAGGTTAAGGACGTGAGCCACACAGGGCACACGGGTCAGTTGTCCCTGTCGGAGGGCGGAGAGGAGGTTGGTGCCATTGTCGCAAACCACCATTCCTGGCTTAAGCTGGCGTGGCGTCAACCACCTCTCGGGCTGCCACTGCAGAGCTGACAGAACCTCTGCCCCAGTGTTGCTCCTGTCCCCCAAACACACCAGCGCAAGCACGGCATTGCATCTTTTTGTCTGCGTACTTGCGTAGCCCCTTGAATGCCTACGGAGCACCGCTGGTTCAGAGGACAAAGCACAGGAAGAGGCCATGGAGGAAGAAGAAGAGGAGGGGGTGGAGGACAGAGGTGTGTCACAACCAGTAGTAGCATTTTGGAGGCGTGGCGGCGGAACAACCTCAAACACTACTGCACCTTGTCCAGCATCCTTCCCAGCTGCCAAAAGAGTGACCCAATGGGCCATGAAAGAAAGGCAACGTCCCTGTCCATGCCAGCTGGACCATGAGTCAGCGGTAATATGCACCTTACCGCTGACTGCCCTGTCCAACGAGGCATGGACATTGCCTTCCACATGCCGGTAGAGAGCCGGAATCGCCTTCCGTGAGAAAAATTGACGTTTGGGAAACTGCCACTGAGGAACCGCACATTGCACAAACTCACGGAAGGGGGCAGAGTCTACCAACTGAAAAGGCAGCAGTTGAAGTGCTAGCAATTTAGCCAAGCTAGCATTCAACCGCTGGGCATGTGGATGGCTGGGAGTGAACTTCTTTTGACGGTCCAGCAGCTGGGGCAGGGAAATTTGCCTGCTATAATCGGACGTCGGTGTACTGCTAGCAGAGTGCATGCAAGTACTTGGCTGTGACACACCTTCATTCCTCTCGGTGCAGGTTTCAGAGAGGACTGAAGGTACAGTGTGGTTGGAGATCCCAGCTGATGAGGAGCAAGGAGAGGTCCGCTTTGTTCTTTGGTGTGGGTCTTTAAGGTACGCTTGCCAACGAGCTGCATGGCAGGTCAACATATGTCTGGTCAAGCATGTGGTGCCCAAGCGGCTGATGTTTTGGCCAACTCAAGAAAGGCCCACACCAAAGAACTTTTGGAATAACGGGCAGAGGCAGCGCCCCGGCACAGGCGGAGCTCTGTTGTGTGATTCAGTCGGTGTGCTGCCCTTACGCTGGCCCCCGGAGGGCATCCTGCCTCGTTGGAGATGTGCCTCCTCCTCATCCTCCTCCTCCTCCTCTCTCCTATCAGGCACCCACGTGGAGTCAGTGACCTCATCATCCCCTCCCTCCTTATCACTGGAGCCAATCTGGCAGTATGCTGCAGCTGCTGGAACATGACTGCCAGATTGCTGTCCTTCTTGAGCATCCCCTCTCTCTGCTCTCACGCTACTGCCTTCCTCTAGCTGGGTATCATCTTCAGACCCTTCGAAACGCTGGGCATCCTCCTGGAGCATATACCCAACACTGTGCTCAAACAGTTCGGGGGACTCCTCAGGAGGACACGGTGGGTCTAGGGAAGGAGTGACTGATGATGACATTGATACGAGGGAAGAGGACGCTTTGGCAGCTGCTTTGCCCGTACCCTGAGCCTGGGTGAGAGAGGATGAGGAGAATGAGGAGGGCTTGGTCATCCACTCTACCAAGTCTTCGGCATGATGCGGCTCAACACGTCCAGCTGCCGAAAATAAGGACAAGCGTGTCCCATGGCCACGTCCTGATGACGATGCACCGCGTCCACGACCAGCACTGTTGTCTCTAGACACAGAGCCTGCTTGCCCTCTTTTATTGGCTCGTGACTGTCTGCCTCTACTTGTTGGCCTTCTAGACATAGTAATGGCCTGCAGGGAGATGGGAAAACCAGCAATTGGGTAGTGTATATTGCGCTGGAGGCACACAACACCCACTAACTCCAGCAGATGCCTTTATTAGAGAACAGCAGTGACGGGTATATACTAGACATGTGCATTTCGTTTCGTTCCGAATCGAAATTCGGACGAATTTTTCATTATTCGGACATTCGGATGCATCCGAATTACCGAATTACAATACTAACGAATTTAACCGAATCCGAATTTTTTCGAATCTAAAAATATTTTTGACCCGACTTTGGGTCCATGTATCTCGGGGTTACTTGGTGATAGAAACCCCAAATTTGGGGTTATTGTTTTTCTAGTCTATTTTCTATTTTATTATAATCTTTTCTATCCAAAGTTAAAATTAATTAATTAATTAAAAAATTTGAATTCATACTATTCAAAATTCAAATTTATTCTATTCGAAATTCGAATTTCAGAAGATGGTTGTATATTCTTTCTATTTTATTCTTCTAAATTATATTTTTTTTCTATTCTGTTCTAATCTTTTCTATTTGAATTATAAATTTTGGAAGAAGGTTATTTACTTACTTATATACATCTGTCACATAAAAAAAAAGATGTGAAATGGCTGTCACGGATGTCGATCGCAAGGCAAGTACATATGCTGTATGTCATTGTCCACTTACCACGACACCTGCCATGAGTGCCACGACACCGGCCACGAGTGCCACGACACCGGCCACGAGTGCCACGTGACCTGCCACGAGTGCCACGTGACCTGCCACGAGTGCCATGTGAACGGCCACGAGTGCCACGTGACCTGCCACGTGACCTAGTTGTGGATTGTCTACTTGCCACGTCACCTGCCACAAGTTATGGGGCTCCTAGCACCAAGTGACCCCCAGATATGGGCGATATTTCAAGTACTTTTCTGCAGCAGAGAATGACATTTTGTGACCCGACTTTGGGGCCACGTATCTCGGGGCCACTTATAGCTAGAAACCCCAAATTTGGTATGCAAACACAGTAGAACTAGCATTACAACGGGGTTACTTGGTGATAGAAACCCCAAATTTGAGGTTATTGTAGTGCCAGTTGTAATGTGTTTACATACCAAATATTTTGGGATTTCTAGCTATAAGTGGCCCCGAGATACGTGGCCTCAAAGTCGGGTCACAAAATTTAATTCTCTGCTGCAGAAAAGCACTTGACAGATCGCCCCTATCTGGGGGTCACTTGGTGCTAGGAACCCCATAACTTGTGGCAGGTGACGTGGCAAGTGGACAATCCACAACTTGGTCACGTGGCACTCGTGGCCGGTCACGTGGCACTCGGACAATGACATACAGCATATGTACTTGCCTTGTGATCGACATCCATGGCAGCCATTTCACATCTTTTTTTTTATGTGACAGATGTAAGTAACTAACCATCTTTCAAAATGTATAATTCAAATAGAAAAGATTAGAACAGAATAGAAAAAAAATATAATTTAATAGAATAAAATAGAAAGAATATGCAACCATCTTATGAAATTCGAATTTCGAATAGAATAAATTTGAATTTCGAATAGTAGGAATTAAAAAAAATTTAATTAATTAATTTTAACTTTGGATAGAATAGATTAGAATAGAAATAGAGAATACACTAGAAAAACAATAGAATAGAATAGAATATAGATACTATCTATTTCATGTTTAATTTTTTTTGCAGATTACTATTTTTTACATAAGGTCTCCTGCAGACTATTAGCATTTATTTTATTTTTTTTGCAGATCTCCTGCAGAATATTATTATCTATTTAGTTTTCTCGCCAGGTCTCCTGCAGACTATTAGCATCTATTTCTTTTTTTAGCAGATCTCCTGTAGACTATTAACAGCCATTTCACTTCTTTTTTTTTTGCAGATCTCCTGCAGACTGTTAGAATCAATTTAATTTTTTTTTCAAAGTCGGGTCGCAAAATATTTTCGAATCTGCTTTAAATAGTATCAACATGATTCGAAATTATTTCAACCGCATTTAAAACTATTTCAACCGCATTTGAAACTATTTCAACCGGATTCAAAAATATTTTGTGACCCGACTTTGCGTCCACGTATCTCGGGGTTAGTTGGCGATAGAAACCCCAAATTTGGGGATGTTGTAGTGCTAGTTCTCCTGTGTTTGCATACCAATTTTGGGGTTTCTATCACTAAGTGACCCCGAGAAACGTGGACCCAAAATCGGGTCGCAAAATGTCAAACACTTTTCTGCAGCAGAGAATGACATTTTGCGACCCGAATTTTGGGCCACATATCTCGGGGCCACTTGTAGCTAGAAACCCCAAATTTGGTATGCAAACACAGTAGAACTAGCACTATAACATCTCCAAATTTGGGGTTTCTATTACTAAGTGAACCTGAGATACGTGGACCCAAAGTCGGGTCGCAAAATATTTTCGAATCCGGTTGAAATAGTTTCAAATGCGGTTGAAATAATTTCGAATCATGTTGAAATAATTTCGAATCCGGTAGAAATATTTTCGAATTCGGTTGAAATATTTTCGAATGCGACCGATTTTCGAATTCGGTCGAAAACAAAACGAAATCCGAAAACGAATTTAACAAATTTAACGAATCTAACTAAACGAAATTAATTAATTAACTAATTAAAATGAAACGAAACAAATTTTTTCCTTTTGCACATGTCTAGTATATACAGGTGTATACTGTACTAGGGCACACAACACCCACTAACTCCAGCAGATGCCTTTATTAGAGAACAGCAATGATGGGTATATACAGGTGTATACTGTACTAGGGCACACAACACCCACTAACTCCAGCAGATGCCTTTATTAGAGAACAGCAATGATGGGTATATACAGGTGTGTACTGTACTAGGGCACACAACACCCACTAACTCCTGCAGATGCCTGTATTAGAGAACAGCAATGACGGGTATATACAGGTGTATACTGTGCTGGGGCACACAACACCTACTAACTGCTGCAGATGCCTGAGAAAAGAACACACTGTTCCTGCTTGCCTATCTAGCTTAGAGAACAGCAATAAACAGCAACTCCTGCAGATGCCTGAGAAAAGAACACACTGTCCCTGCCTGCCTATCTATCTTAGAGAACAGCAACTCCTGCAGATGCCTGAGAAAAGAACACAAAACATAGAACACACTGTCCCTGCCTATGTAGCCCTTTCCCTGTACGCCGGAACACACTGCACAAGGCCGCCGCGCTGGCAGCCTTTTATAGTGTGGGGCGTGTACTAAACCCCCCTGAGCTATGATTGGCCACAGGCATCCTGCCTGTGGCCAATTATGGCTCTCCTCGCTGCCGGCGCTGTGATTGGCCAAGCATGCGGGGTCACAGTGCATGCTTGGCCAATCACAGCGCCGGGAATGCACTGCGATGGCGCAGTGTATTGTGGGCCGTTCGCGTCACTCGAATTTGGCGCGAACGGCCCATAACGTTCGATCTTCGTCGAACGATCGAACAGCCGATGTTCGTCTCAAACGTGTGTTCGCCTTGAACACGAAGCTCATCCCTACTGATGACTTGTTATGTTATGTTCTCTTTGTAATTACAATGAATATTTGGTGTAATCTGTAACAATTTTGTCACATATTTCCTCTGATTTTTTTTACCAAACCCCCAAAAATTATAAACTGCTAAATACCTTTTTTTTATCAGCAGTTTATAGCAGTCTTGTGACTTCTATTAGTGTCCGGCCAAGCACTGGTTAAAGCTTGTAGGAGGAGTTTTCATTCTCACCTGACTGTCCTATGAGGATTCATGACTCTGACTTTGTCTGGACAGTGCTGATTGGTCCCGTGCTTATCACATGCACCCCCCCCCCCCCCCCAAAAAAACCTCTCGCAATACACACCAAAATGTGCAGAGTGTCCCCAAGGCTCTGTACTATCAGGAGAGATGGATTGGGGACTGTGGAATAAAGGGAGGATCAGAGAAGAAAGGATCAAACAGCCTTTATACACAATGCAGAGGGTTAACCCCTTAGGTTCCACAGTGAGTATAACAAGCATGGTTTACTGCATATACAGACTGATTTTACAGTTGTGGGTTAGTAACACATTCAATTATTAAACAAAACACAGATAAATGACACAAAGGACACAAAGAACACATGGTGTTATCTGAGACCTTAATTAACTAATCACCATGGGCCCTAGATGCATAGATAAATTACACAACAAACCAAAAAAAATATGCCACCAAAACAGACAATCTGAGCCTGAAAGAGCACTTTACCTAATACAGGAAACATAGGGCAGAGGGGCTCATATACTCTCCCCAGAAATGCTCCAGAACTAAGGCCAGTTGGGGACTCCTCCAGGTGGATTCTAGGGGACATGACAATACAATACCAACTCTGGGCCCAGTCACAACATCTCTCCTTTGAGCCGTTGATAGGGTCTCAAAGCAACCAGAAACCAGAATCCCTTTCTCTCTTGTGAGCAGAACATGGCTCTCAGGAAGTCTTTGTTTACTGCTGGCCAAAAAACCTCTGTGGGCCATGTACTCCCAGACTCCTTGGTGTGGATTTTTAGGAGGACACAGATGATGATTGGCAACCCAGTAAGAACTACACACAGAACAACTTTTCTTCTTTTGATTGTTTTCTGTTCTCTCACTTGTCATGATCTAAATGAATCTTATTTATTATATCAGAAGCAATAATAATATTAATGTTTTCAAATGTTCTTGCTTTTCAAAATGTTTTTATTAAAATTGTATTTCTACCTTCTTCATTGCAGTCTCTTGATGGCCTACAGGCAGAAGAGCATCTTTGTACCGATTTGGTGCCAACGCTTATGACGACACTGATTGCCTTCCTTTTAAGGGCATAATTCTATTTTTTCACACTTTATTATATAAGTTGATATTTCTGCAGAATAGATCCTCACAACATTTGTTTGATTGACAGCACAACATCAGCATTAGAAGTATGTCAGCCTGCAGCAGAGAAGCAGGGAGGACAATATAGGTATACTAATAATAATGTTTTGATTCTTCTAAATGTTTGCAACATAGTCCAATTGGGTGAAGTTTTTCTTAAAAAATGTGCAGAAGACCAACTACAAAAAATCTTAATTAAAAGATTTCCTTTGTTGATGAAATACACAACTCTTTGGGATCATTGTATAGTATTTTTTCTAGGGACATTAAAGTGGAACTACACTGCATCTGAGCACCACAAACCAAAAATGCAATTTAATTCATTTTTAATATTCAAAGCAAACTCATCCATCCATGTCTCCTTTTACTTTTGCTGAGAAATCACTTTGAAAAACAGCCCCTAGCATTTCTGGCTGTAGGCATCTCGAGTAAGGGCAGATGATTCAAGTAGCCTACTTCCTGGAATACATCTGTAGATAGCTCAGGCAGGCAGGATGGTGTGCTTAGCTGAGAAAGCCCCTCCTTCCCTCCTGAAGACTCCTGGGATGTATGACATAATTTGCCTAAGCCTGGAAACCAAGAAGCAACGGAAGAAATGTAAAAAAATAAATAAATATGATATACTTTCCTATCCATTTATTTACTAATGCTAGCAGCATAAGGATTAGAAATAGTCATTGTTGACTGAAAAAGATTGAAGTTCCGCTTTAAGGCCCTCCGCAATTACATTCACCAATAGTGATAGCCAAATTTTTTTTTTAACAAGAGATGTTATTGGCAAATTTGCTTGGGTTTCATTCCTGTGTGCATTTCAAAAATCAACAAATAGCAAACGTTATTGTGCACCCTCATTGAAGTCGATGGAAGATTACTTAAAACCTCCAAAACTTTAATATTTTCCAAAAGCAAACACCCTGGAGAATCAAATAGTGGTAATTTAAATGTTTTATGCCACATGCCACAGGATATCAGCGCAACAGTTTATCAAGCACAAAATGTCCATAAAAAATACACTAAAGTTAATTTTAGGGCACAAAAATACAATATGTTATCCAGTTTTTGTTAAAATACAAAAGATGAAGTTGCATCGGTTAAAAAGATGCCCAGCATATTAAGCCTTAAAATTGTGTGCAGTTATGAAACTGTGACAAACTTTGGTACCCTAAATTTTCCACAGGTGACAATTTAAAAAGCTCCTACAAATACTTTAGAGTTAACCATGAATAATGGCCCTAGAATTATTGGTCTCACTCTGGTATACCCAAAGAAATGTAGGATGTGTAGCACAAAAACATTTTTCATGCATACGTGCCCCTGACTGGTGTGGAGCTGGAGGTTGGGGCTGAAAATGTTTAAGTATCTTTAATTATTTACACTTATTTTTCTTCACTAAATTTTATTTATCATCACACATGGGGACAGAAAGTTCCCTATGTGATGCTTTTTTTGGTGACAGTTTATGTGTACCTTTTAGACTCCTGATGTCTCACCGGCCCTCTATTGAAGCTAAAGGAGGGCGGATTGCCCTCCATTAGCTTCTTCTCCAGTTAGCGTGAAAGCCAGACCTGAAAGGGACATGTGTCGCTTCCAGGTTCTTAGTAGGAAAGAGAGATCAGCACATGGACATGGCACTGGCTGCCATGCCTGTCCTGGGTCCATCAATGAGAGTGTGGCGCTTGGGAAACATGACAGGGGTGCACCCAGGGGACCGATTGTCGCCAGTGTGTGTAAGCGATTACCAGATTTACACACATTCTGTAGCAGTGTTTGTAACCTCCTGCCCGCCCCCCCCCCCCCCGCTGTTGCCAACATATGGCATATGTCTGTGAGAGTAAAAGGGTCAACCAGTCTGTGTAGTGGCACACCTGTAGGTTGTAGTACAGCAAAAATGACAGTCATAGAGGAAAAAAATACAATTTGCAACTACATGACATTTCCCAGCTGGTTTCATTCTGTTTTGTAAACAAAGACATTTTCTAGGGTTTGTCAAACAAAGGGCGTGAGAATCTGGGAACTACTCTGTGGGACATGTTCAAATGCAAAAGAGATTTTAAAAAAAAAAAGATACAGTTCAATAAGAAGCAGCTCTTCGAAAAAGGCTTAAAATTAAATATTAAAGTGGTTGTAAACCCACTTTTTAAACAAAGCCCTACAGGTAAGCCTAGATTAAGGCTTACCTGTAGGTGCATGAAATATCTCCTTAACCTACACGGTTAAGGAGATATTTGTATGTAAATGAAGCGACGCTGACGTCACCCCCATTCACAAATTCGGCTAGGTCGCAACATTCAACGACGTAGCCGAATTCGACAGCTCACGTGCGCATGCGCGGAGTCACGTCTTCTCCGCTCCGGCCAATCACAGCGCCGGAGCGGCGCTGTGATTGGCTGCAGCGGCGATACCCGGAAGTAACATTCCGGCTATCGCCGCAGCGATGGATGCGGCTAGAGGAGGGACACGGACGACTTCGGGGGCCCCGATCGAAGGTAAGTGGTACATAATGAGCTAGTATGCTAGTCATACTAGCTCATTATAGCTTTGTCTTGCAGGTTAGTCAAAAAAAAAAAAAAAAAAAAGATAAAAGGGTTTACAACCACTTTAAAACACACAATTCTTGTTAAAACATGCTTGGGGGATGCCTTAACCACTTGCTGACCAGCCGCCATCATTATTCTGTGACAGGTTGGCTCTATTGCGTGAATCGCCAAAGCTGTACGGTGTGCGCCCGCGACTCCAGAGCCAATGCGCGTGATTGCCGGCCCCGATGTCCGCCGGCCACACGCAATTGCTTCAGAGAGAGTCAGAACGGAGATCTGTCAATGTAAACAAACAGATCCCCGTTCTGACAGTGGAGTAGAGAGAGATCTGTTCCTAGTGATCAGGAACAGCGATCTCTCTCCTCCTCCAGTCAGTACACTTCCCCCACAGTTATAAACACCTCCCAGGGAACACATTTAACCCCTTGATCACCACCAGTGTTAACCCCTTCCCTTCCAATGTAATTTATACAGTAATCAGTGCATTTTTTTAGCACTGATCGCTGTATAGATGTCACTGGTTCCAAAAAAAGTGTCAAAAGTGTCCGATCTGAATGCCGTAATGTCGCAGTCCCACTAAAAATTGATGATCACCGCCATTAGTAGTAATAAAATATATATATATTTTTTTTATTTGCTTCATTACAATTTATTATTTTACACTTTTTTTAATTTACTGTTTTCATTTAACTTTATTGCTATCACAATGGGCTAACAAGTCTCTTATGTGATAGACGAGATGGACCAAATGTTTCTACCAGGTTGATTAGTCATATGGGGAATTTACAGTGCTTCTTGGACTGGGGGGATGTCAACTTTGGAGCCCTGTAAAAAGTCTTTTGAGCCACCCATTTCACTTTAACCTTAAAGCTAAGCATTGAGTGTAAAAATCAATAACAAACCTCACAGCAGCGGGCTTGTTTGAACCCTTTGTATACCAGGACATTTAAAAATATATCTTTGTAGATAAGGGGTTAAATTAAACAAATGTTGTAGGCTATCCAAAAATAGTTTAGCCCCAGTTTAGCCCGGCGTGTAGCAGGGACTGAATTGATTAGTAGACAAAACACCCAATCCCTATTCAAATATAGATTGTGTGTGTGTAGTCCTCTATGGGACTTTTAAGGGTGAAGTCTACAAGTTTTAAATTTTATCAAAAAATATATATTTATTATTATAATACAAAATATCAAAAGGGTAAAAATAAATATACAATTTGGATTTACACAAACACAACTCAAACTATGGAGCAACAAAGTAACAACGTCACAGAAGACCATAAACCACTGTGAGAGACCCGATTCCTGTGGGAGGGCCCAGGATTCCCGACGCGTTTCGAGGCTATGGGTTTAAATAGCGCCTCTTCTTCAGGGGCTAGTGGTAATAGGTGTTGTGGTCTGTAGTTTGGGGACATAGGACAAAGCAAAAGAGTTGAATAAACAAGAGCATCGTCTATTTCATGTAAATACAGCACAATTGAAAATTAATTCAATAGTTATAATAAAAGACATCATTATTTGTACCGTAAATTATATATGCTAACCGTTGTTGCCTATGAAGTTTGGTGTGGATAAATCCTTGTTTAAAAAAACGAAAATTGACACTCACTGCTCTGGATGAAGAGAGAACGTAGGGGGGCCAAAGCACGGGGGGACCGTGCATCGAACTATGCCTGGGGCAGGGCAACAAAGGGCGCCTGTACTCAAAACAGCAGATGATTTATGCTGCTGATCCCATCTATAAACAAAGAAAATAGTAATAATAGTACAGCAGTATGAATCAAGGTGACATTTATATATATACAGGTATATATAGGGATGAGCTCGGTGTTCGAGTTGAACATAGGTTCGACTCGAACATCGGCTGTTCGCGCGTTCGGCGAACAACGAACGATTTGGGCCGTTCGCGCCAAATTCGAGTGATGCGAATGGCCCACAATACACTGCGCCATCGCAGTGTAATCCCGGCGCTGTGATTGGCCAAGCATGCACTGTGACCCCGCATGCTTGGCCAATCACAGCGCCGGCAGCGAGGAGAGCAATTATTGGCCACAGGCAGGATGGCTGTGGCCAATTATAGCTGAGGGGGTTTAGTACACGTCCCACACTATAAAAGGCCGCCAGTGCGGCGGCCTCGTGTAGTGTGTTCCGGAGCAGGGAAAGTGAAGGATAGGCAGGGACAGTGTCAAATCTATTCTTTGCTAAACCTTGTGTGTAGGGACAGAGAAGGATAGGCAGGGAGAGTGTCAGTGTCATATTCTTTGCTAAACCTTGTGTGTAGGGAGAGAGAAGGATAGACAGGGAGAGTGTCAGTGTCATATACTTTGATAAATCTTGTGTGCAGGGAGAGAGAAGGATAGGCAGGGGACAGTGTCAGTGTCATATTCTTTGATAAACCTTGTGTGCAGGGAGAGAGAAGGATAGGCAGGGAGAGTGTCAGTGTCATATACTTTGATAAACCTTGTGTGCAGGGAGAGAGAAGGATAGGCAGGGGACAGTGTCAGTGTCATTGTTGCTAAGCCTCCTGCACATTATACACCTGAAGTTAGCCCGTATTGATGCTTTTTCCTGGTGTGTTACACCAACAGGCATTTGCGGCACTTACAGCGGGCGGAGTGTGCCTCCTGATCATATTACACCTGAAGTTAGCCTGTATTGCTGCTTTTTCCTGGTGTGTTACACCAACAGGATTTTGCGTCACTTACAGCGGGCGGAGTGTGCCTCCTGATCATATTACACCTGAACTTAGCCTGTATTGCTGCTTTTTCCTGGTGTGTTACACCAACAGGATTTTGCGGCACTTATAGCGGGCGGAGTGTGCCTCCTGATCATATTACACCTGAACTTAGCCTGTATTGCTGCTCTTTCCTGGTGTGTTACACCAACAGGATTTTGTGGCACTTACAGCGGGCGGAGTGTGCCTCCTGATCATATTACACCTGAACTTAGCCTGTATTGCTGCTTTTTCCTGGTGTGTTACACCAACAGGATTTTGCGGCACTTACAGCGGGCGGAGTGTGCCTCCTGACCATATTACACCTGAACTTAGCCTGTATTGCTGCTTTTTCCTGGTGTGTTACACCAACAGGATTTTGCGGCACTTACAGCGGGCGGAGTGTGCCTCCTGACCATATTACACCTGAACTTAGCCTGTATTGCTGCTTTTTCCTGGTGTGTTACACCAACAGGATTTTGCGGCACTTACAGCGGGCGGAGTGTGCCTCCTGATCATATTACACCTGAAGTTAGCCTGTATTGCTGCTTTTTCCTGGTGTGTTACACCAACAGGCATTTGCAGCACCTACAGCAGGCGTAGTGTAATTCCTGCAAAGTATACTCCTGAAGCTAGGCCTTATTGCTGGTTTTCCCATTTCCCTGCTGGCCATTAGAATGTCTGGAAGGCAAACAAGGAGAGGCAGACAGTCAGGAGCCAATAAAAGAGGGCAAGCAGGCTCTGTGTCTAGAGACAACAGTGCTGGTCGTGGACGCGGTGCATCGCCATCAGCACGTGGCCATGGGACACGCTTGTCCTTCTTTTCGGCAGCTGGACGTGTTGAGCCGCATCATGCCGAAGACTTGGTAGAGTGGATGACCAAGCCCTCCTCATCCTCCTCATCTTCTCTCACCCAGGCTCAGGGTACTGGCAAAGCAGCTGCCAAAGCGTCCTTTTCCCTGGTATCAATGTCATCATCAGTCACTCCTTCCCTAGACCAACCATGTCCTCCTGAGGAGTCCCCCGAACTGTTTGAGCACAGTGTTGGGTACATGCTCCAGGAGGATGCCCAGCGTTTCGAAGGGTCTGATGATGATACCCAGCTAGAGGAAGGCAGTAGCGTGAGAGCAGAGAGAGGGGATGCTCAAGAAGGACACCAATCTGTCAGTCATGTTCCAGCAGCTGCAGCATACTGCCAGATTGGCTCCAGTGATGAGGAGGGAGGGGATGATGAGGTCACTGACTCCACATGGGTGCCTAATAGGAGAGAGGAGGAGGAGAGGAGGAGGAGGAGGATGAGGAGGAGGCACATCTCCAACGAGGCAGGATGCCCTCCGGGGGCCAGCGTAAGGGCAGCACTTTTTTGAGTCGAGTGCATCAGATCGCACAGCTGCTGTTTGCAACATATGTCTCAAGCGTATATCGCGTGGCCAAAACATCACCCACTTGGGCACCACATGCTTGACCAGACATATGTTGACCTGCCATGCAGCTCGTTGGCAAGCCTACCTTAAAGACCCACACCAAAGAACAAAGCGGACCTCTTCTTGCACCGCATCAGCTGGGATCTCCAACCCCACTATACCTTCAGTCCTCTCTGAAACCTGCTCTGAGAGGAATGAAGGTGTAGAATTAGGTGTGTCACAGCCAAGTACTTGCGGGCACTCTGCTAGCAGTACACCGACATCCGATTCTAGCAGGCAAATTTCCCGAAAGAAGTTCACTCCCAGCCATCCACATGCCCAGCGGTTGAATGCTAGCTTGGCTAAATTGCTAGCGCTTCAACTGCTGCCTTTTCAGTTGGTAGACTCGGCCCCCTTCCGTGAGTTTGTGCAATGTGCGGTTCCTCAGTGGCAGGTTCCCAAAACGCTACTTTTTCTCACGGAAGGCGATTCCGGCTCTCTACAGGCATGTGGAAGGCAATGTCTTGGCCTCGCTGGACAGGGCGGTCAGCGGTAAGGTGCATATTACCGCTGACTCATGGTCCAGCAGGCATGGACAGGGACGTTACCTTTCTTTCACGGCCCATTGGGTCACTCTTTTGGCAGCTGGGAAGGATGCAGGACAAGGTGCAGTAGTGTTGGAGGTTGTTCCACCGCCACGCCTCCAAAATGCTACTACTGGTTGTGACACACCTCTGTCCTCCACCCCTCCTTTTCTTCTTCCTCCATGGCCTCTTCCTGTGCTTTGTCCTCGGAACCAGCGGTGCTCCGTAGGCGTTCAAGGGGCTACGCAAGTACGCAGGCAAAAAGATGCCATGCCGTGCTTGCACTGGCGTGTTTGGGGGACAGGAGCCACACTGGGGCAGAGGTTCTGTCTGCTCTGCAGGGGCAGGCCGAGAGGTGGTTGACGCCACGCCAGCTTAAGCCAGGAATGGTAGTTTGCAACAATGGCACCAACCTCCTCTCCGCTCTCCGACAGGGACAACTGACCCATGTGCCTTGTGTGGCTCACGTCCTTAACCTTGTGGTGCAGCGGTTCTTGGGCAGGTACCCGGGCTTACAGGATGTCCTGAGGCAGGCCAGGAAAGTCTGTGTGCATTTCCGCAGATCTTATAATGCCAGTGCTCGCCTGGCTGAGCTGCAAAAGGAGTTGAACCTGCCCAAGAACCGCCTTATATGTGACATGCCCACCAGGTGGAACTCAACGTTGGCCATGCTGCAGCGGCTGCACACGCAGCAGAGGGCCATCAATGAGTACCTGTGCGACTACGGCACCAGGACAGGGTCAGGGGAGCTCGGGTTTTTTTCACCACGCCAGTGGGGCATGATCAGGGATGCATGCACTGTCCTGGCACCATTTGAGGAGGCCACGAGGATGGTGAGCAGTGACAGTGCATGCATCAGTGACACTGTACCTCTTGTCCACCTGTTGGAACATACGCTGCGTGGAATAATGGACAGGGCACTTGAGGCAGAACAGAGGCAGGAAGAGGAGGACTTCCTTGCCTCTCAAGGCCCCCTTTACCCAGACAGTGTTCCTTCTGTCCCACCCATCGCACAGGAAGACGAGGAGGAGGAGGATTGTGTCAGCATGGAGGTGGAGCCTGGCACTCAGCATCATCAGCAGCAGTCTTTTAGGGATGATTTACAGTCCCAAGACACCAGTGGACTTGTACGTGGCTGGGAGGAGGTGGCTGCGGATCATGTCGTCCTTAGTGACCCAGAGGACTCCGGACCGAATGCCTCAGCTAACCTACGCTGCATGGCCTCCCTGATCCTGCAAAGTCTGCGGAAGGATCCTCGTTTTCTTCGGATCAAGGAGAGGGACCATTACTGGCTGGCCACTCTCCTTGATCCACGGTACAAGGGTAAGGTTGCGGACCTTATCTTACCGTCGCTGAGGGAGCAGAGGATGAGACAACTCCGGGAGGCCTTGCAGAAAGGTCTGTGCAACGCGTTCCCAGAGACTGGGAGGTTACAAACTCCTGGTCCTGGACAACGAGTTGCTGAGGCTTCGGTCAGTCAAAGAAGGAGCGGTGGGGAAGGTGGCCGTCTGACCGATGCGTTCAGACAATTCTTAAGTCCGCAGCCCCAAGGTATGATCGGTTCCAGCAACCATCGCCAGCGTCTGATATACATGGTGCAGGAATACCTAGGGGCAAGGTCAGACTTGGACACCTTCCCCACCGAAAATCCTCTGGCTTACTGGGTCTTGAGGATGGATCACTGGCCAGAGCTTGCACAGTATGCAATTGAGCTACTGGCCTGTCCTGCATCCAGCGTTCTTTCAGAACGCACATTCAGTGCTGCTGGAGGATTTGTCACGGATCACAGGGTGCGCCTGTCCACCGACTCTGTTGATCGACTGACCTTCATAAAGATGAACCAGTCTTGGATCACCACCAGCTACCAAACACCTGAAGCTGATATAACAGACTAATTTATTTTCAAATGTCACATCCCTTCAAGACTGATGCTGATGCTGAGAGACTGTCCTGTTATGTTGACTGACTATCCTCCTCCTCCTCAATGATCCGATTGATGATGATAGCTTGGAAGAACATTTTTGTTTCTGGGTGCCGCCACCAGTGGCTAAGGCCCAATTTTTCAGCCCCTGTTTAACAGGGGCGTGTTATTACAATTTTTTATGCAATGCTTTGCAGCAGGGCTCATTCCTGCACTCCAACTAGAGTATCTGGGAGAGGTTGCAGTGTCGTGGCACCAGCACCAGTGGCTAAGGCCCAATTTTTCATCCCCTGTTTAACAGGGGCGTGTAATTAAAATTTTTGATGCAATACTTTGCAACAGGGCTCATTGCTGTGCTCTAAGTACAGTATCTGTGAGGGGTTGCAGTGTTGTGGCACCAGTGCCTAAGGCCCAATTTTTCTGCCCCTGTTTAACAGGGGCATGTAATTACAATTTTTTATGCAATGCTTTGCAGCAGGGCTCATTCCTGCACTCCAACTAGAGTATCTGGGAGAGGTTGCAGTGTCGTGGCACCAGCACCAGTGGCTAAGGCCCAATTTTTCATCCCCTGTTTAACAGGGGCGTGTAATTAAAATTTTTGATGCAATACTTTGCAACAGGGCTCATTGCTGTGCTCTAAGTACAGTATCTGTGAGGGGTTGCAGTGTTGTGGCACCAGTGCCTAAGGCCCAATTTTTCTGCCCCTGTTTAACAGGGGCATGTACTTACAATTTTTTATGCAATGCTTTGCAGCAGGGCTCATTCCTGCACTCCAACTAGAGTATCTGGGAGAGGTTGCAGTGTCGTGGCACCAGCACCAGTGGCTAAGGCCCAATTTTTCAGGGGCATGCAATTACAATTCTTGATCTAATAATTCACAGCAGGGCCCATTCCCGCGCCCACCAAGACTAACTGTGAAGCCTTACAGTGTTGTGTCAACACCACCACCACCACCACCACCAAAGGCCCAATTTTTCAGCCCCTGTTCAACAGGGGCATGCAATTACAATTCTTGATCTAATAATTCACAGCAGGGCCCATTCATGCGCCCACCAAGAGTAACTGTGAGGGCTCACAGTGTTGTGGCAACACCAACATGTAAGGGGCAAATTTCAGCTGAGTATATACGGCAGGCCCCTACTTTCAAACATCCAACTTACAAACAACTCCTCCTTGCAAACGGAAGGATACAACAGGAAGTGAGAGGAAATCTACCCCTAGGAAGGGAAATTCTCTCCTGTAAGAGTTAATATGGGAAAAAAGTGTCTCCTCTCCACTGATGCTTTATCACCAATTCTTGTTTCAATAAAAACCCCAAATTTTCAAAACACATTTGTCATTATGACAGAAAGTGAGGTGAACTGTTCTGAACAGGTGCACACTGCACAGACAGCAAAACAAATGTTACAGGGGTGATAACCCTTCCCTATGTTTTCCAAAAAGCTTAAAAATATATTTTTTGGCTGGAGCTACACTTAAACAATGTACCTGTTCAAAATTACAAACAGATTCTACATAAGAACAAACCTACAGTCCCTGTCTTGTATGCACCGCCTGTATACGGCTGTTCAGAGTATATAGGGCCTTTTTTATTTTGTGTGCGGGGTTCCCCTTAATATCCATACAAGACCCAAAGGGGCTGGTAATGGGCTGGGGTAGGGGGGGGCTGTGATGGGGTAGCTATGCCATTTTTCTTAAAGATTTTCATCCATATTACCGGGACCAGACATTACATTAAAGCCGCAAGCAGTTTTAAATGGCTTTTTTTCCTTTAGAAATGTAATTTTGTGCAGGGACAGTTCTAAACAGGGGAAACACGTGGCACTTCACAGGCATACTTTAGACACCCCCCAGGTACGATATTTAAAGGAATATTTGACTCTTTTTTTTTCACTTTATGCATCATTAAAATGACTGCTCCCGAAAAACTGCAGTTTTTAAAACTTTTTTTTGGATTGATACATGTCCCCTGGTACAGAACCCGGGTTCCCAAACCCTTTTCAGGACAATAACATGCATATTAGTCGTTATAAATAGCACTTTAGATTTCAAACGTTCGCATCCATTGTATTTAATAGGGTTCTAAAGTTCGTGCGAACTTTCGGTCAGTTCGCGGGTTCTGGTGTTCGGCTCATCACATTATATATATATATATATATTGTGACAGCAGGAAGGTAAAGTCACCTGGTTGCATCCAGGGGGGTAGATATATTTCGCCCAGATTCAGGCTTTACGCCGACTTATACAACTAGGTGGAGAGTTGTATAAGGCTAGTGGGCTCATGGATGACTCATACCTCTAGGGAGAGTGTGGGGCGTCGTGCAGACAGAGATGAGGAGACCAGCTGAACCTTGTCAGCTCATTTAGGCCTCTATAAGAACTCCCAGCTTCATTAGATGTTAGCTCATGCCTGGAACCAGACCTGTGTGGACTGTCTAGGGAGAGTGAACCCCTGTGCGGTGAGACAAAGCCTGTGTGGCTATTTGCTTGGACATTTAAAACCAGGGACTTAGGGACTAGGACAGCACTAGGCTGATCCCAGTTGTTAGTTAGGAAACCTGTATGTTTAGTCAGAGGTCAAGTTGACCAGGATTTATTTTGTTTATGTTTCTTTTGCTTTGCTGTGTTTTGTCACTGTAAATAGAAAATAAACCGCACCTTTTTGATTTTGAAAACCACAACCTCCGTTTGCTGGGCCTGTTTTTGTGTGGGGAGCCCATCTCGGGGGTCACACACACCCGCTGCCGAGCTAACCCCCTCACAGTTGGTGGAAAACCAGTGGCAGTTTTTTTTTTTAAGCCAGCATGGAGGAGATACTGAAGCAGCTGGCTCTAGCAAATGCCAATCAACAGCAGACAAATGCAGGTTTGCAAAAGAACTTCGCAGCCCAGCAGCAAGCTCATCAACAGAGCCTTGCAGCCCAGCAGCAGACAAACGCAACTTTGCAACAGAGTCTGGAGGCTCAGCAACAAGCCCAGCAGCAATCTGAGGCCCGCTTCATAGACCTGTTGCAGAAGCAAGAGCAGAGACTACAACAACAGATGGAAGCAGTAATGCAGCAACGTCCGCAGACCAGTGAGGAAAGCCGTCCCACTAATACCGCGTCCTTTGGGGTGAGTCGTTTATTGACAAAAAGGACTGGAGAGGATGATCCAGAGGTATTTTTGACCACATTTGAAAGGACCGCTGAAAGAGAAAAGTGGCCTGAGGAGCAGTGGGCTGGACTGGTGGCTCCTCTGTTAACTGGTGAATCGCAGAAAGCTTACTATGACCTAGAGCCTAACCAAGCAAAAGACTATGTGATGCTAAAAGCTGAAATATTGGCAAGGCTGGGTGTCACCCAGGCTGTCCGGGCTCAGCGTGTGCATAACTGGACTTTCCAGCTTGGAAAACCCCCCAGGTCTCAAATGTATGATCTCATTCACCTGAGCAGAAAGTGGCTACAGCCAGAGACTTTGTCCGCACCAAAGATTGTGGAACGTGTTGTAATGGATCGGTTTTTGAGAGCTCTTCCTACTGCCATCCAAAAGTGGGTAAGCCATGGAGACCCAGAGACGGCCGATGGTCTTGTGGATCGTGTGGAGAAATACTTGGCTACAGAGAACCTGACGGCCTCTTCCAGAGACACTCGGACTTTCCACCCTAAGACCAGACCATCCCCAGGGGCGGATAAGAGGATTCCAAGGGGTGAGGGTGGAGAGAGTGAGAGGGTGGGAGCTCTACCCCAAGTTTGGCGAGAACAGCCTGGGAAATCAGCGGCTCAAGAGGCCGCAAGAAGGATCGTTTGCTACCGCTGCCGGCAAGCGGGACATATTGCAGCCAATTGCCCGGTTGTGGAGGAACCCATGCAGTGTGACTTTCTGACGGGCAGACGTCAGTCGCTGTGTGCGACAGTCGCATGCACTGCCATTCGAGGAACTGAGAAACATTTATGCAAAATGTGTGTTAATGGTAGAAATGTTGTGGTATTGTTGGATTCAGGTAGCCTTGTGACCCTGATAAAGGCTGAGTTAGTTAAAACAGAGGTCTCTGGGAATAGCAAGGTAGCTGTTATTTGTGTGCATGGGGACACCCGAGAGTATCCAGTGACTACAGTGTGTTTCGAGACCCCCAAAGGTACCCTCTCTCATCCAGTGGGCTTAGTATCTCAGTTACCGCATGACGCCATTGTGGGAAGGGATTTTCCGAAGTTCTGGGAACTGTGGGATGATCCTGAGCCCCCCACTGGTGCCCCTATGTACCAGGAATGTGATAGCCAGAACTCCCCTGAGAGTGGTGAGGACTCTCCGGAATTTCCCTTATCAGTATTGGCAGGGGAGACTCAAGAAACTGGAGAGGAGCCCACCTCCTCAGACGAAAACCTACCGTCTGTGGAGTTTTCTGATCTTGAGGTTCACAGGGAAAACTTTGCCACAGAACAGTTGAAAGACCCCGCCCTAATAAAGGCACGGGAAAACGTAGTGAAAATAGATGGCGAGTTAGTGAACCCAGATAATACCTGCACTTACCCATACTTCAGCGTAGAGAAGGACCTACTGTATCGGGTGGCAAAAAGGGCAGAAGAAACCGTTGAGCAGCTTGTGGTGCCCAAACCTTACAGGAAGTTGGTGTTGGAGTTGGCCCATGGGCACATTCTTGGAGGTCATCTGGGGACAGAGAAAACCCGAGAGAGGGTATTACAGAGATTCTATTGGCCGGGGGTGATGAAGGACATAGAAAATTATTGTTCCTCCTGCCCTGTGTGTCAGAGGTCGGCCCCGATGCCACATTTCCGTAGCCCGCTGGTCCCTCTACCCATCATTGAGGTCCCGTTTGAGAGGATCGCCATGGATTTGGTAGGTCCTATAATCAAGTCCGCTAGGGGGCACCAGTACATATTAGTTATAATGGACTATGCCACCCGTTATCCAGAAGCGATCCCTCTCCGAAATACCTCGGCCAAAACCATAGCCAAAGAGCTATCTCTTGTGTTTAGCCGGGTGGGTATTTGTAAAGAACTGCTTACGGACCAAGGTACACCCTTTATGTCCCGGGTTATGAAGGAGCTGTGTAAATTGTTCAAAGTGACGCAATTACGTACATCTGTGTATCACCCCCAAACCGATGGGCTGGTTGAAAGGTTCAACAAAACCCTAAAACAAATGTTGAAGAAAGTGGTGGATAGAGATGGAAAGGATTGGGACTGTCTACTTCCTTATCTGATGTTTGCTATTAGGGAGGTGCCCCAATCCTCTACGGGATTCTCCCCCTTTGAGTTACTGTATGGGAGACACCCAAGAGGGCTGTTGGATATTGCCAAGGAAACTTGGGAAAGTGAGAGTTCTCCCCACAGGAGTGTGATTGAGCATGTCGCCCTGATGCAAGACCGAATTGCACAGGTAATGCCCATCGTGAAGGAACATTTGGCCCAAGCGCAGTTAGCACAGCAGAGAGTGTACAACCGTGGAGCCAAGACCCGTACCTTTTCCCCGGGGGATAGGATACTGGTACTTGTCCCTACGGTTGAAAGTAAATTCCTTGCCAAATGGCAAGGCCCCTACGAGATAATGGAAAAAGTGAGCGAAGTGAATTACAAGGTCAGACAACCAGGAAGGCGAAAGCCCGAACAGATCTATCACGTTAATCTGTTGAAAGCCTGGAGGGATAGAGAGTCCCTAGTCGCAGACACTTGGTCACCAGCTCAAACTGGTTGCGTGATTCCTGAGGTTGGAATAGCAGCCACCTTGTCACAACCCCAACAACAGGAGGTTAAGGAGTTTGTGCTTCGCAACAAGGAGGTATTCTCTGAGCTGCCGGGACAAACATCTGGGGTAGAGCATGACATCATTACCCCGCCCGGTGAAAGGGTGAAGTTAAAACCCTATCGGATCCCAGAGGCCCGACGGGAGGCAATACGGGAGGAAGTACAGAAAATGCTGAACTTAGGGGTGATAGAGGAGTCCCAAAGTGATTGGTCTAGTCCCATTGTGTTGGTGCCTAAACCGGATGGGAGCTGGCGATTTTGTAACGATTTTCGTCAGTTGAACAAAGTTACAAAATTTGACACCTACCCCATGCCACGTATAGATGAGTTGATCGACCGGCTGGGAACAGCCCGATACATGACGACTCTTGACCTCACAAAAGGGTATTGGCAAATCCCCCTGGCCAAGTTGGCCAAAGAGAAAACCGCATTTGTAACCCCAGACGGGGCGTTCCAATATAAAAGAATGCCGTTCGGGTTACAGAATGCGCCGGCCACATTCCAGCGGAAAATGGACCAGATGCTGAGGCCCCATCGGAAGTATGCTGCGGCTTACCTGGATGACATAATTGTCCATAGCACAGATTGGGCCTCACATCTGCCAAAAGTGCAAGCAGTCCTGGACTCTGTTCGGGAAGCGGGGTTTACGGCTAACCCCAAGAAGTGTACCATTGGGCAGGAGGAGGCCAAATATCTTGGGTACACCATTGGGAGGGGAGTAATAAAACCCCAACTCAACAAAGTCGAGGCCATCCAGAGTTGGCCACGTCCCAACAGCAAGAAGCAGGTACGAGCCTTTCTGGGAATCGCTGGGTATTATCGGCGATTCATTCCCCACTTTGCTTCTAAGGCTGTGCCCCTAACCAACCTGACGAAGGGGAAAGGGTCGGTCATGATTAAATGGACCCCCGAGGCTGAGGCAGCATTCCAATTCTTGAAACAAGCCTTATGTAGCCAGCCAGTGTTGTACTCACCCGACTTCTCTAAAGACTTTGTCGTACAAAGTGATGCGTCAGATGTGGGGTTAGGAGCAGTATTGTCCCAGGTCTGGAACGGGGAAGAGCACCCAGTCATTTACCTCAGCAGGAAGTTGAAGTCCCATGAGGTAAATTACGCCACCGTTGAAAAGGAGTGTTTAGCGGTGAAGTGGGCTCTAGATTCCCTTCGGTACTACCTGCTAGGTAGGCACTTTGACATGGTTACGGATCACGCTCCGTTAAAGTGGATGGCTCAAAACAAGGAAACAAATAGAAGAGTGAATAGGTGGTTCCTGGCCCTCCAGGAATTCAACTTCACAGTAAAGCATCGCCCTGGCGTTCAAATGGGGAATGTGGATGCTTTGTCTCGAGTACATGAATGCCTGATTGCTGGTGTTCCAACCCCGAGGTTAAAACAAGAGGGGGGGGTATGTGACAGCAGGAAGGTAAAGTCACCTGGTTGCATCCAGGGGGGTAGATATATTTCGCCCAGATTCAGGCTTTACGCCGACTTATACAACTAGGTGGAGAGTTGTATAAGGCTAGTGGGCTCATGGATGACTCATACCTCTAGGGAGAGTGTGGGGCGTCGTGCAGACAGAGATGAGGAGACCAGCTGAACCTTGTCAGCTCATTTAGGCCTCTATAAGAACTCCCAGCTTCATTAGATGTTAGCTCATGCCTGGAACCAGACCTGTGTGGACTGTCTAGGGAGAGTGAACCCCTGTGCGGTGAGACAAAGCCTGTGTGGCTATTTGCTTGGACATTTAAAACCAGGGACTTAGGGACTAGGACAGCACTAGGCTGATCCCAGTTGTTAGTTAGGAAACCTGTATGTTTAGTCAGAGGTCAAGTTGACCAGGATTTATTTTGTTTATGTTTCTTTTGCTTTGCTGTGTTTTGTCACTGTAAATAGAAAATAAACCGCACCTTTTTGATTTTGAAAACCACAACCTCCGTTTGCTGGGCCTGTTTTTGTGTGGGGAGCCCATCTCGGGGGTCACACACACCCGCTGCCGAGCTAACCCCCTCACAATATATATATATATATATATATATATATATATAATCACCCTCCATGAATGGCCCACATAATAGTGGGGCATACATGTCAGAACTAAATCTAAACGTGTGCATACCTGCTGTATCTCAACCCAGATTTTGGAGTGGATTTGTGTTGCATAGGTTCCACGGAGAAAGGGTATTCCCCTAAAAAGGGGGAAGTGGAAAAAAATGGAATCTGAAAAAGTGTGGAAGAGAATAATTTTAAAGGATATGAAAAATTTTAATAAAACTGAAATTGAAAATTAACATCTATTTATCATAAAGGGTAGCTGTTAGCAGGGCCGGCCCTACCATGGGACCCGATGGTACCTCGGTCCCAGGCGGCACTTTAAAGGGGGCGGCAAATTGCCGCCCACCAGCCAGCTAGCCCGTTCCCCTGCGCTGCTTATCCCATTGCGAGCAGGGCCAGTGTTCTGCCGAGAAAGGTCCCGGCATTTTTAAAATGCATGCCTTATGGCGCCAGCCTAGGGGGCGGTTGGGGCTGTGAAGACATCCCTGACAGACCACTCTATCCCCAGCCTGCAGTGCCGCCCTAGCAGCTGCAGTGAGAAGATGAGAGGAGAGAGCCGGGACGAGGAGCAGCTGGCCGGAAGTGCTGCATGTTTAGTGGAACTGGCTGGGGTAGATGATATGGAAGCCCTGCATCATGTAACTACGGGCTTGCCACGATATCTGCTCCCGCCGCCCCCCCTCCTCCTGGTCTCTCAGGGATCTGTTGTGGGAGGACTGGCAGGCAGCAGCGCCGCTCTCCAGTCCTGGAGTAAAGTTTACCACCACCTTCGCTGGCTCAGGTATAGTGGAAGCTCATTGCTGCAGCCTGCACCCATTTACAAGAAACAAAAATTTACTCTGCTGTCAGTTTATAGTGCATTGCACTGTGTACAGAGGGAACTGATATGTGTGTGTGTGTGTGTGGGGGGGGGGGGGTAGGTGTGCAGGGGTGTACAGATATGTGTGTGTGTGTGTGGGGGGAACAGGTGTGCAGGGGGTACAGATATGTGTGTGGGGGGGGGTACACGTGTGCAGGGTGTACAGATATGTGTGTGTGGGGGGGGGACAGGTGTGCAGGGGGTACAGATATGTGTGTGTGGGGAGGGGGGGTAGGGGGTACAGATATGTGTGTGTGGGGAGGGGGGCAGGTGTGCAGGGGGTACAGATATGTGTGTGTGTGGGGAGGGGGGGCAGGTGTGCAGGGGGTACAGATATGTGTGTGTGTGTGGGGGGGGGTACAGGTGTGCAGGGGGTACAGATATGTTTGTGTATGGGGAGGGGACAGGTGTGCAGGGGATACAGATATGTGTGTGTGGGGGGGGTACAGGTGTGCAGGGGGTACAGATATGTGTGTGTGGGGGGGGGGGGGGGTACAGGTGTGCAGGGGGTACAGATATGTGTGTGTGGGGAGGGGGGGCAGGTGTGCAGGGGGTACAGATATGTGTGTGTGTGTGTGTGTGTGGGGAGGGGACAGGTGTGCAGGGGATACAGATATGTGTGTGTGGGGGAGGGGTGCAGGGGGTACAGATATGTGTGTGTGGGGAGGGGGGGCAGGTGTGCAGGGGGAACAGATATGTGTGTATTGGGTACAGAGGGTGAACAGATATGTGTGTGTGTGTGTGTGGGGAGGGGACAGGTGTGCAGGGGATACAGATATGTGTGTGTGGGGGAGGGGTACAGGTGTGCAGGGGGTACAGATATGTGTGTGTGGGGAGGGGGGGCAGGTGTGCAGGGGGAACAGATATGTGTGTATTGGGTACAGAGGGTGAACAGATATGTGTGTGTGTGTGTGTGTGGGGAGGGGACAGGTGTGCAGGGGATACAGATATGTGTGTGTGGGGGAGGGGTACAGGTGTGCAGGGGGTACAGATATGTGTGTGTGGGGAGGGGGGGCAGGTGTGCAGGGGGAACAGATATGTGTGTATTGGGTACAGAGGGTGAACAGATATGTGTGTGTGTGTGTGTGAGGGGAGGGGGGAAACGGATGTGCAGGGGGGTGTTTTTACACTTGAATATTGATTTACACACATATATAGTGCCATGACCAGTTCTCTTTATACTCCTATACATGAATAGAGCCATAACACATCCTTTTTATTGAGCCATGACATGTGCTTTTATACTCCTATATACACATGTATAGAGCTCTGATGGGTCCTTTTATACTCCTACATGCATGTATAGAGCCATGACAGGTCCTCTTTATATTCCTACATACATGTATTGAGCCATGACATTTCCTTTTACACTCCTATACACACGTATAGTGCCATGACCGCTCCTCTTTATAGTCCTATACATGAATAGAGCCATACCAGGTCCTTTTTATAGAGCCATACCAGGTCCTTTTTATAGAGCCATGACAGGTCCTATTTATACTTCTATATACATGTAAAGAGCCATGACAGGCCCTCTTAATTTATCATGATATACAATTATGAATGTGGGGGCCTTTTGGTGGGCGACTGGGCGTGTTTTTTTTTGGAGGGGGGGGCAGCATTTAATTCTTGGTGCCAGGCAGCACAATGTCTTGGACCAGCACTGGCTGTTAGTTAACCTGAAGGGTATATATATATATATATATATATATATATGTAGTGCCTCCACTCTCTATCAGTTCTTCTGGCTCTGGTCTAGGGGTACCTCTGAGGAGAGAGTGCAAGGTCACCACGCCAAATTCCCCTGCAGATGTATGTGCAGTGAGAGACAATCCTCTTTTACCTTCGGGTCGGTGTTCTGCATCTGGAGCCTCCTCCTGGTGGTTTCTTGAACAATGTCTGCCAGAAAATGAGCCCCACACCAATAAAGTCCAACACTCCTTTATTCTTCTGATAACAGAGTAATGCACAGACAGTTGGACTCCCTCAACGAGTAGAACAGACAGAGGGGTGTGGATTCGAGTAGGCCCAGACACAATGAACTCTCCACTTTCCTTCCTGAAAGTGGGTTGCGGTCTCCAATCGAGGGGGAATATCCTTCCAGGCGGTCTCCGGTGGAGGCTCACCCGTCACTGGTGATATGCTGCACCAGGTCTTCAAGCAAGTACCCCCTCCCAGTCCATTACGCCTCTGGATTCGAGTACCCACTCCCGGGGTCCCCTAGGATCTCCTTCCTCGCGGAAATCAGTGGTGGGCACTGAGCTCCAGACCTCCATCCAAGTACCTCACCCCAGGCCAAAGGTGCCTGGGATGGAACACGACCTCTGAACGTCCTCCAGGCCTAGGCCGCCTAGAGGACCGACACAAACCACCGCCCTCAGGCTGAAGGTTTCTGGGACTCCCCCGTGACAAAGATGGCCGCCCCCTTTATACCCTCCCCCAGCAGGCACGGCGGGTTCCCCGCCCCACCATACCACTGCCGAGGGAGGACAAAAAGGGTACGGCACACAGCAATGGTTCAACCCCAGCCCAAGGCGACAGCGCCACCCGCTGAGCTGCAGGGAACTGCACATTACTGGTGTCTCTGCCAGTTTAAATACAGGAAGGAAAGTGCATGCCTGCTACACTCTCCCCCTGGTGGTTTAACACTGGTCCCCAGTGTCTGGAATAAACTATGCCCTCAACGGTTGACATAGCCCAGTCCAGAAACCAACTATAGATTGTACAAAAATAAACTTTTGGAAACTTACTAACTGGAGCAATTGTGTCTGAGCCTTACATGAAAGGGAAGGGAAGGGAAACAACAACACTTAACCATAAAACTGAAAATCACATTTTCACATTACACTTTTTCCCACCCATCCTGACTAAGACCCACCCCATTCTCAGTGGTCTTGATGGGATGCTCTCCTGCAGAGGGAAAAAGAAAAGTTAACACACATAAACCCTGACACATGTATTCGTGTGAGAATGAAAAAACTCCGCAGAGAAATCCCTTCCTTCATAAAAGTGTGTGTGTGAACAGTGATATCGATGCGCAACACTGCCACCTGGTGACAGCATCGCGGTAACTGCACTCGTGGAACTTTCCTTCTTCTTTGGGCCCTATCTACCCCAGAGTCCATGATTACTTGCTAGACAATTGAAGAACAAAACAGGAACAGTCCTTCAATTCCTCTGGGCAACAAGAACAACAACTCCGGAAAGTTCAGCAATGCAAAGAACAAAAACGGAGTCTCTCTTCTCCTATAGATAGAATTGAGGGTGCGGCAGGACAAGTGGCTTCAAGTGCTGATCCATGGTCTCCAGATTGTACTCAACATCTTCCCCTTCCTTGCGTCGGATCAGCACCTTGTCCGCGTGGATATGTCGTCCCAACATCCATTCCGCTTTGCAGTCTATAAAGCACTTAGAGGCCTTGGGGGAACACGCAAGGTACCTGCGGGCGTGTGGAACCTGAAGGTGGGTCCACACAAAGTCATTGTACCAGCGCTCCCGGCAAACTTCCACCTCATACAATAACTCCTTGGACAAGTATGGGTACTCCCACCCATACTCAGCAGCAACCTTATGGCCAAATAGGCATTGTAGTCTCGCCAGAGGAGGCATAGTGGCTCTGTCCCCTTCGCCAGACAAAACTATTGAGTCCGGGTGGCGAGGGACCTTGATCACATCTGGTCTGGGCATAGGTGCCCGCAACAACAGTCTCTTTTCCCCTGTACTAGGTGTAGGTGGTACCGGGGATGTAAGGGTAGGCTGGGAACGGAACCCCTCCTCAGGCGCTGGTGCCTCCACCCGGGGTGTACTATCCCCTGTAGACATGGGTGTGTCCCTGGTTCTGCGGGACGAAGCGAGAGGTACCTTATCCCACCCCTTCTGCACAAAGAGTTCGTCTATGGCGACATCGTCTCCCAGATCGGAGAGCGACTCCAGGTCGGAGGTGTCACACTCCTCCGCGGGCAGGTAGTCTGTAGTGGAGACTGAATTTCCACCTCCGCCCACACACCAAGTCTCTCCGCCCGGCTTACCTTGGCCTTTACTTGAGAAGGAATGTCCGGAACTTTTCTCAACGGTACCATCCGGGCCGGGCGTAGGCGGGCGGGATGGTCCACCACAACTGCTGGTTGGGGCTACCATGCCGGTCTCTCTTCTGTGGTGGACGCTGTGAGACAGTGGTGACCGAGTCAGAATCCGCGGATTTCTCCCGTTGAGTACTCGCGACCTCCTCCGCGGTCGCTGCAGTGCGCACAGGGATGGCTGTCAAAGCAGTGATTCCTCCTCTCTGAGTGGTGTTGCCTGCAGCACGGCCGGGGTAGATGGTCCTTGGCTTCTCAATGACGGAATCCACCTCAAATAAGAACTCCCCACAGGCCTCACATCGCCCGAATGGCTTCAGATGACACACCAGTCCCGAGCAGCCGGGACAAATCACACCCAGGGCCTCAACGTCCATGCATGAATACAGGGCGAATCGTCCCCTTGGCTTTAGCCGAATCCCTGTATCGGGCCACCGGAGCAGCAGCAGTCAAAGACGTGGTGGAAGGGTGAAGTGGAACCCACACTGTATGTCCGAACAGGGTGACTTGCTGCTGGTCCATTGCACACTGCAAGTTTTGCGCCAATGTCCCACGTGTAGTCCTTCACACGTATTGGACTCCTCCCCTCTGCACTCTAGTTTGCAGGCTTTTCTTCTCCTTCTTTCCTGAGTCACGCCCACGAACTAAGCAGGGAAGGTGTGCCTGATGGCGCATTGCAAATAGAAGCCCCCACGTGTAGTCCCTCACACGGCTGAGCTCCCCCCTCTTCTTGCTCTTCTGCGTGGGCCTTTCCCTTCACTGGGTCATGTCCGCGACTTCGAGCAGGGATGCACTTTGGCCAATAATATGGCTGACCTACTCGGAACTCCTCCGGGCAGACACGTTCAAACTCCGTAGTAGCACGAACACCATACCCCCACGTGTAGCGGCCTCCACTCTCTCTCTATCTATCAGTTCTTCTGGCTCTGGTCTAGGGGTACCTCTGAGGAGAGAGTGCGAGGTCACCACGCCAAATTACCCTGCAGATGTATGTGCAGTGAGAGACAATCCTCTTTTACCTTCGGGTCGGTGTTCTGCATCTGGAGCCTCCTCCTGGTGGTTTCTTGAACAATGTCTGCCAGAAAATGAGCCCCACACCAATAAAGTCCAACACTCCTTTATTCTACCGATAACAGAGTAATGCACAGACAGTTGGACTCCCTCAATGAGTAGAACAGACAGAGGGGTGTGGATTCGAGTAGGCCCAGACACAATGAACTCTCCACTTTCCTTCCTGAAAGTGGGTTGCGGTCTCCAATCGAGGGGGAATATCCTTCCAGGCGGTCTCCGGTGGAGGCTCACCCGTCACTGGTGATATGCTGCACCAGGTCTTCAAGCAAGTACCCCATCCCGGTCCATTATGCCTCTGGATTCAGGTACCCACTCCCGGGTTCCCCTAGGATCTCCTTCCCTCGCGAAACTCAGTGGTGGGCACTGAGCTCCAGACCTCCATCCGAGTACCTCACCCCAGGCCAAAGGTGCCTGGGATGGAACACGACCTCCGAACGTCCTCCAGGCCTAGGCCGCCTAGAGGACCGACACGAACCACCGCCCTCAGGCTGAAGGTGCCTGGGACTCCCCCGTGACAAAGATGGCCGCCCCCTTTATACCCTCCCCCAGCAGGCACGGCAGGTTCCCCGCCCCACCATACCACTACCGAGGGAGGACAAAAAGGGTACGGCACACAGCAATGGTTCAACCCCAGCCCAAGGCGACAGCGCCACCCGCTGAGCTGCAGGGAACTGCACATTACTGGTGTCTCTGTCAGTTTAAATACAGGAAGGAAAGTGCATGCCCGCTACATATACACACATACATATATATATGTATGATATCTATGAGCTAAAGTGGAATATTCCACCATATGTTAATATGGCTCAGTCTTAAATTAAATAATTAGATATACAAATATTGAGGGACCCTCCATGAATCAAAAAGAAAAAAAAAAAAAGGGGGGGGGGGTATGTATTATATCAATGAAAAAAGAAAACAGGAAAGGAACCACAAGATGAATTAGATATCCAATTTGACCTTTTCTCCTGTAGGGAACAATGTAGACACATCCCCTCCCCAGTCGGCAGTGGGCAGACTGAGGCTGGGTTCACACTAGTGCGACACGACATCTGTCCTACTTTGGATCCGACTTTGCCCTGCGACATGAAGCCGACATATGTCCGACTTTCAATGAACAGGAATCCAACTTGGATCCCCGCCAATATCAGGCACTGTGTTTGGTATGAATCTTGAGGGGGAACTCCAGGCCAAATTTTAAATAAAAAACCGGCATGAGTTCCCCCTTCAGGAGCATACCAGGCCCTTGGGTCTGGTCTGGATTTGAAGGGGAACCCCTACGCCGAAAAAACGGCGTGGGGGTTCCCCCAAAATCCAAACCAGACCCTTATCCGAGCACACAACCTGGCAGGCCGCAGGGGAAGAGGGGGGGACGAGAGAGCGGCCCCCCTCCCTCCTGAACCGTACCAGGCCGCATGCCCTCAACATGGGGGGTTTGGTGCTCTGGGGCAGGGGGGCGACCTGCGGCCCCCCCACCCCAGAGCACCCTGCCCCCATGTTGATGAGGACAGGGCCTCTTCCCGACAACCCTGGCCGTTGGTTGTTGGGGTCTGCGGGCGGGGGGCTTATCGGAATCCGGGAGCCCCCTTCAATAAAGGGGCCCCCGGATCCCGGCCCCCCACCCTATGTGAATGAGTATGGGGTACATCGTACCCCTACCCATTCACCTGGTGGAAAAAAATTGCAATAAAAAAACACACAGCTTTTTAAAGTATTTTATTGCACAGCTCCGGGGGTCTTCTTCCGACTTCGGGGGTCTCCGGTGTCGTCGCCGCGCTCTCCGGTTCTTTCTTCTGCCGGGCCACCGCTAACTTCTTTAGCTCTTTTGCTAGCGGGGCCCGGTCTTCTCCATCGCCTTCTTCTTCTCCCGCTCTCCGGTTCTTCTCCCGCTTCTTTCTTCTGCCGGCCCCTCCACTAACTTCTTTAGCGCTTTTGCTAGTGGAGGGGCCGGTCTTCCCGTCGCCGTCGCCGTCTTCTTCTCTCTTCTCCTCCTCGATGTTGACGCGTCGCTTCCTCCCGCTGTAATACTGGCTCTCCGCTCCGCATTAATATAGGCTTCTCATGATGTCACAGTCACATGTTCCGGGGCACATGGCCCCGGAGCATGTGACTGTGACGTCATGGGAACATGTGACTGTGACGTCATGAGAAGCCTATATTAATGCGGAGCGGAGCGGAGAGCCAGTATTACAGCAGGAGGAAGCGACGCGTCAACATCGAGGAGGAGAAGAGAGAAGAAGAGGCGACGGCGACGGCGGCGACGGGAAGACCGGCCCCTCCACTAGCAAAAGAGCTGAAGTTAGTGGAGGGGCCGGCAGAAGAAAGAAGCGGGAGAAGAACCGGAGAGCGGGAGAAGAAGAAGGCGACGGAGAAGACCGGGCCTCCGCTAGCAAAAGAGCTAAAGAAGTTAGCGGTGGCCCGGCAGAAGAAAGAACCGGAGAGCGCGGCGACGACACCGGAGACCCCCGAAGTCGGAAGAAGACCCCTGGAGCTGTGCAATAAAATACTTTAAAAAGCTGTGTGGTTTTTTTATTGCAATTTTTTTCCACCAGGTGAATGGGTAGGGGTACGATGTACCCCATACTCATTCACATAGGGTGGGGGGGCCGGGATCCGGGGGCCCCCTTATTGAAGGGGGCTCCCGGATTCCGATAAGCCCCCCGCCCGCAGACCCCGACAACCAACGGCCAGGGTTGTCGGGAAGAGGCCCTGTCCTCATCAACATGGGGGCAGGGTGCTCTGGGGTGGGGGGCCGCAGGTCGCCCCCCTGCCCCAGAGCACCAAACCCCCCATGTTGAGGGCATGCGGCCTGGTATGGTTCAGGAGGGAGGGGGGGCGCTCTCTCGTCCCCCCCTCTTTCCCTGCGGCCTGCCAGGTTGCGTGCTCGGATAAGGGTCTGGTTTGGATTTTGGGGGGACCCCCACGCCGTTTTTTCGGCGTAGGGGCGCCCCTTCAAATCCAGACCAGACCCAAGGGCCTGGTATGCTCCTGGAGGGGGAAACCATGCCGGTTTTTTATTTAAAATTTGGCCTGGAGTTCCCCCTCAAGAGCAGCACAGCACAAGTCACATGCCAAAGTCGGATCATGCAAGACTGCGGTCCTAGTTTGATCCGACTTCAATGATAGTCAATGGGCTGAAGTCGGATCAAAGTCGGACCAAAGTAGTACAGGGAGCATTCTCAAAGTCGGACCGACATGTGTCGGACCAGTTAAGATGGCTCCCATAGGGAAACATTGATTTTCACACGTCATGCGACATGAGCTCCCAATGTCGGAGCGTTTGTCGCCCCAGTGTGAACCAGGCCTGAGGGTTGTTTCTGCAGACTAATATAGTGTGGATTGATTGCTGATAATTATCAGCTGTAAGAGAGCAGAGTGTGTAGTGAAGGGAGTAGGAGAGGGGTGGTGCCCTGCGGGTCATCAGCGCGGAGACCCGCCCCCTCATGCCACATACTCAAAGATAGAACACACAGTGGAACGCTGCGTCATGACGACATGCTTTCCAAAGGGCAGCGCATCGTCATGGAGATAAAAAGAGGGAGGGGAGCCAACATCCGCGCTGACCACTCGCGGCGCATCTGTTGCCACGGTGATGTAAACGTCTCCGTGAGCAAACCAAGGAGTCCAACAAAGCCATCCCCTCCAAGGAGGAGGGGCGTCATGCCAGACCTATGTGCGACGAGTGTCCTGTCCCGGGCACAAGGAGCCGATCCATCACATATTAACCCATCCCACGCTTCCATCCAGAGCAGACTGAGATCACATCTCCATCTATTAGAGGTTGTCCCCATGCAGGGAATAGGACACAAATGGAATAACTTCAATCTCAGAAAAGGGGGTAGAGGATAAAGGGGAGAATCGATACAAAAATGACATTACATTCAAAATTCCCTATAAAATGATCGCTATACAAGTAGCAGAACAGGAAAATTTCAAGGTCATATTATATATATATATATATATATATATATATATATATATATATATATATATATATATACGTAAATAATGTAGACCACCCATGAATTGGCATACATATATATGTATGATACAGTAAATAAATTTGACATATTGGTTGAACATGCACAGTATCGAAAAAGAAAAAGGAAAACAAACAAACAAAACACAGAGGAAGAATTTATAAAATTACATAAGGGAGACAAGAGGTCATATTATTCAAAGGGTTTGATAACCTCATATAGTAATTTACATAGTTTACAATGAAACCCAATATCCTAAATATGGACATTCTACATAGATCTCATCAGAAGGTGGTCTGGGGATTCCCCTCCCATTCAGATCCTCCCGAGGTGAACCCCTCAAGGAAGGGTCTGAACGAGATCGCATCGTTCAGGCCTGGTGGTCGGGTTGCGTGTAGGCGAAAGATCCATTTTTGCTCAGTCTGCAAAAGGATCTTGTTCCAGTCGCCGCCACGCAAACCCGGATGTATCCTATCTAATATAAGGAAGGACACTTTGGGGAATTTTCCTGCATGGAAAGTTGCAACATGGCAGCCCAAGGGTAGCTGTGGGTTGCAAGATCTCATAGCGGCTATATGTCCTGATGCCCTCTTGCAGAACTCCTGGATTGTTTTGCCCACATAGTAACATGCACAAATTCGCATGTCAATAAGTAAACAACCCCAGAGGTACGGCAATTGGCATAGTGCTTAGGTGCGTATTTTTCCACATTAGGTAAAGTTGTTTCTTGTTTAGTATTGATGAATTGGCAGCATGAGCACCCCCCACATTTAAAGGTTCCAAAACATTTGCAGGGGTCACATTTCCCCCCCCACCCACTTATTCGCTTGTTACCAAACGATCTCGCAAGGATTTTGCTCTCTTAAATGTGAAGGAGGGGTGGTCCTGCACAAAGGGGCCAATGGTCGGATCTAATTTAAGGACATGCCAGTATTTTTCTATTATGGCCTTGATTCTGGGGTGCTGGTTGGAGTACTTTGTGATAATTCTAATGGGATTGATTCCTTTGATTTTTATTTTTGGCCGACATAGGGTTATATATCAATTCCTGACGTGTCTTCAAGTTGGCCCTATTGAAGGCCTTCCTGAGACAGGTGCCAGAGTACCCACGCGCCAGGAGTCTGTCCCTTAACAGGTTTGCCTCTCGGTAAAACACTGTATCGTCGGTACAGTTTCTCCTGACGCGTAGGTATTGGCTGTAAGGAATTGAACGAATCTTGTTTGCGGTGGAAGCTACTGGCGTGTAAAATAGAATTACCCGCTGTAGGTTTTCGATACAAAGAGCTAGATCATAGTCCATTAGCATCTTTGTGGATTGTGACATCCAAAAAGGTAAGGGACTCTGCATGATGAGTCATCGTGAATGTTAAGTTGAATGCATTTTTGTTTAATTCGCTCATGAAATCTTGTAGCTCTTCAGGTGTCCCACCCCAGATTACAAAGATATCGTCCAGATATCTATGCCAGGCCACTACTTTATCCATATAGCGGCGCATGGAGTCTGATAAAGACAGAATCTGCTCCCATTCCCCCAGGTACAGGTTGGCATACAATGGAATTTCTTTTCTTTTTTGACAAGAATTTCAAGGTTAAATTTCTCTAAGTGCTCGTGTAGTTCTTTATCACATTTTTCATTTGGGGGGGATCTTTAAAGGGGGCTAATTGTTTGTATAAAGCATCTAGTTCCTTATCAATTTGTCCCAAATTTCTCTGGTATTCCTCAATCAATATGGACATCATGCCCTGTGAGCACCTGGAGAGGTTGACCTCCCATGCACTTTTGAAGTCAGGGTTCATGTTTTCCAAAAAAGTGAAAATTTGGATTCTCAGTCCAAAGGGGTTCATTTCATATTTAATATACTGCTGGAAAGAGTGTATATGCCAGTGGTAGGCAGATTTTTTCTCCAGAGCTCGCCTTAGGTTAAAAAACACAGAGGAGAGCTCTGTATCCTTTTTCTCCTTTTGAGTGAAATTAGTGTAAAAGCCCAGCATGGTAGACTCCCAATTATTGCTAGCATAATTAGTCATTATTGAAAAAAATATTATACAATAAGGAAAGATATGAAGAAAATTCCTTTTCCCCTCTCGATGAAAAGGAATCTTATTAAAGTATTATCAAGAGGTTCTCTGCTACTAAGAATGAGGAAGTGGGTGTTTTCCACCCGGAATTTGTATAGTTTAGGCGTGTAGCAGGGACTGACTTGATTAGTAGACAAAACACCCAATCCCTATTCAAATATAGATTGTGTGTGTAGTCCTCTATGGGACTTTTAAGGGTGAAGTCTACAAGTTTCAAATTTTATCAAAAAATATATATTTATTATTATAATACAAAAGATCAAAAGGATAAAAATACATATACAATTTGTATGTACACAAACACAACTCAAACTATGGAACAACAAAGTAACAACGTCACAGAAGACCATAAACCACTGTGAGGGTCCTGATTCCTGTGGGAGGGCCCAGGATGTCCGACGCGTTTCGAGGCTATGGGTTTATATAGCGCCTCTTCTTCAGGGGCTAGTGGTAATAGGTGTTGTGGTCTGTAGTTTGTGGACATAGGACAAAGCAAAAGAGTTGAATAAACAAGAGCATTGTCTATTTCATGTAAATACAGCACAATTGAAAATTAATTCAATAGTTATAATAAAAGACATGATTATTTGTACCATAAATCATATATGCTAACCGTTGTTGCCTAAGAAGTTTGGTGTGGATACATCCTTGTTTATTCAACTCTTTTGCTTTGTCCTATGTCCACAAACTACAGACCACAACACCTATTACCACTAGCCCCTGAAGAAGAGGCGCTATATAAACCCATAGCCTCGAAACACGTCGGGAATCCTGGGCCCTCCCACAGGAATCAGGACCCTCACAGTGGTTTATGGTCCTCTGTGACGTTGTTACTTTGTTGTTCCATAGTTTGAGTTGTGTTTGTGTACATCCAAATTGTATATGTATTTTTATCCTTTTGATATTTTGTATTATAATAATAAATATATATTTTTTGATAAAATTTTAAACTTGTAGACTTCACCCTTAAAAGTCCCATAGAGGACCACACACACACACATACACACACACAATCTATATCCAAAAATAGGACAAATATTTGGCGTACAGATACACCCTATATAAAAAAAAGCATGGGCTTGTGAGAATGGCACATTTCATTTTGGCTTACCTCCTATATCCTCCTTCTCCTCTCCTGGGGCTTGGCTGTGCCCTTCTTCAACCTTCTATTGGAGATTTTGGGGGCTAAAGAACGTGGGGGAGGAACTATGCTGAGAAGGTTCCTCCCCTTCCTCCCTGGATGGGCTGTTTTCTTGTACTGGCTACTCCTCCTCAGAGGAAGAGTATGACTAAACACAGCAATAGACTGCTACTGCCACCTCAACAACCAATTTATCTTTATCTGTTACCAGCTGTGGCTGGGAAAGAAAAATGGAAAAAAAAAACAATGCTTACATGCAAGATACTAACTAGGTTACCAGTTGGTGAGAAAAACAGGATCAGTATGACTTAACATAGGCTAGAGGTAGTAGGAGCTGGAAGCAACACAAAACGAATTCCAACCCCTGATGTCTCATAAAAGAGAGACGGTCTTAAAATTATTATGTAGCACTACCCCTGTAGGAGTCGCTATTGTCCGGGTCCCCACTAGGGATGAGCTTCGTGTTCGAGTCGAACATACTTTCGACTCGAACATCGGCTGTTCGATCGTTCGACGAAGATCAAACGATTTGGGCCGTTCGCGCCAAATTCGAGTGACGCGAACGGCCCACAATGCACTACGCCATCGCAGTGTCATCCAGGCGCTGTGATTGGCCAAGCATGCACTGTGACCCCGCATGCTTGGCCAATCACAGCGCCGGCAGCGAGGAGAGCAATGATTGGCCACAGGCAGGATGCCTGTGGCCAATTATTGCTGAGGGGGTTTAAAACACGCCCCACACTATAAAAGGCCGCCAGCACGGCGGCCTTGTGTAGTGTGTTCCGGAGCAGGGAAAGAGAAGCATAGGCAGGGACAGTGTCATTATTTTTCCTTTACTAATCCTGGATTCCTTGTGTTTAGGGACAAATAAGGATAGGTAGGGAGAGTGTCAGTGACAGTGTGCTATTCTGTGCTAATCCTTGTTTGTAGGGACAGAGAGGTACAGTGAGGGAAAGTGTCAGTGTGCTATTCTGTTCTAAACCAATCTTGCTGAACCATATTTTCAATCCTTGAGTTTAGGGACAGAGAGGTACAGTGAGGGAAAGTGTCAGTGTGCTATTTTGTGCTAAATCCTGTTTGTAGGGAGGGACAGAGTAGGACAGTGAGGGAAAGTGTCAGTGTGCTATTCTGTTCTAAACCAATTTTGCTGTTCCATATTTTCAATCCTTGAGTTTAGGGACAGAGAAGGACACTCGTGGAAATTATCAGTGTGCTATTCTGTGCTAAATCTTGTTTGTAGGGAGGGACAGAGTAGGACAGTGAGGGAAAGTGTCAGTGTGCTATTCTGTTCTAAACCAATTTTGCTGTTCCATATTTTCAATCCTTGAGTTTAGGGACAGAGAAGGACACTCGTGGCAATTTTCAGTGTGCTATTCTGTGCTAAATCTTGTTTGTAGGGAGGGACAGAGTAGGACAGTGAGGGAAAGTGTCAGTGTGCTATTCTGTTCTAAACCAATTTTGCTGTTCCATATTTTCAATCCTTGAGTTTAGGGACAGAGAAGGACACTCGTGGAAATTATCAGTGTGCTATTCTGTGCTAAATCTTGTTTGTAGGGAGGGACAGAGTAGGACAGTGAGGGAAAGTGTCAGTGTGCTATTCTGTTCTAAACCAATTTTGCTGTTCCATATTTTCAATCCTTGAGTTTAGGGACAGAGAAGGACACTCGTGGAAATTATCAGTGTGCTATTCTGTGCTAAATCTTGATTGTAGGGAGGGACAGAGTAGGACAGTGAGGGAAAGTGTCAGTGTGCTATTCTGTTCTAAACCAATTTTGCTGTTTCATATTTTCAATCCTTGAGTTTAGGGACAGAGAAGGACACTCGTGGCAATTTTCAGTGTGCTATTCTGTGCTAAATCTTGTTTGTAGGGAGGGACAGAGTAGGACAGTGAGGGAAAGTGTCAGTGTGCTATTCTGTTCTAAACCAATTTTGCTGTTAAATATTTTCAATCCTTGAGTTTAGGGACAGAGAAGGACACTCGTGGCAATTTTCAGTGTGCTATTCTGTGCTAAATCTTGTTTGTAAGGAGGGACAGAGTAGGACAGTGAGGGAAAGTGTCAGTGTGCTATTCTGTTCTAAACCAATTTTGCTGTTCCATATTTTCAATCCTTGAGTTTAGGGACAGAGAAGGACACTCGTGGCAATTATCAGTGTCCTATTCTGTGCTAAATCTTGTTTGTAGGGAGGGACAGAGTAGGACAGTGAGGGAAAGTGTCAGTGTGCTATTCTGTTCTAAACCAATTTTGCTGTTCCATATTTTCAATCCTTGAGTTTAGGGACAGAGAAGGACACTCGTGGAAATTATCAGTGTGCTATTCTGTGCTAAATCTTGTTTGTAGGGAGGGACAGAGTAGGACAGTGAGGGAAAGTGTCAGTGTGCTATTCTGTTCTAAACCAATTTTGCTGTTCCATATTTTCAATCCTTGAGTTTAGGGACAGAGAAGGACACTCGTGGCAATTATCAGTGTGCTATTCTGTGCTAAATTTTGTTTGTAGGGAGGGACAGAGTAGGACAGTGAGGGAAAGTGTCAGTGTGCTATTCTGTTCTAAACCAATTTTGCTGTTCCATATTTTCAATCCTTGAGTTTAGGGACAGAGAAGGACACTCGTGGAAATTATCAGTGTGCTATTCTGTGCTAAATCTTGTTTGTAGGGAGGGACAGAGTAGGACAGTGAGGGAAAGTGTCAGTGTGCTATTCTGTTCTAGACCAATTTTGCTGTTCCATATTTTCAATCCTTGAGTTTAGGGACAGAGAAGGACACTCGTGGCAATTTTCAGTGTGCTATTCTGTGCTAAATCTTGTTTGTAGGGAGGGACAGAGTAGGACAGTGAGGGAAAGTGTCAGTGTGCTATTCTGTTCTAAACCAATTTTGCTGTTCCATATTTTCAATCCTTGAGTTTAGGGACAGAGAAGGACACTCGTGGCAATTTTCAGTGTGCTATTCTGTGCTAAATCTTGTTTGTAGGGAGGGACAGAGTAGGACAGTGAGGGAAAGTGTCAGTGTGCTATTCTATTCTAAACCAATTTTGCTGTTCCATATTTTCAATCCTTGAGTTTAGGGACAGAGAAGGACACTCGTGGCAATTTTCAGTGTGCTATTCTGTGCTAAATCTTGTTTGTAGGGAGGGACAGAGTAGGACAGTGAGGGAAAGTGTCAGTGTGCTATTCTGTTCTAAACCAATTTTGCTGTTCCATATTTTCAATCCTTGAGTTTAGGGACAGAGAAGGACACTCGTGGCAATTATCAGTGTGCTATTCTGTGCTAAATCTTGTTTGTAGGGAGGGACAGAGTAGGACAGTGAGGGAAAGTGTCAGTGTGCTATTCTGTTCTAAACCAATTTTGCTGTTCCATATTTTCAATCCTTGAGTTTAGGGACAGAGAAGGACACTCGTGGCAATTATCAGTGTGCTATTCTGTGCTAAATCTTGTTTGTAGGGAGGGACAGAGTAGGACAGTGAGGGAAAGTGTCAGTGTGCTATTCTGTTCTAAACCAATTTTGCTGTTCCATATTTTCAATCCTTGAGTTTAGGGACAGAGAAGGACACTCGTGGAAATTATCAGTGTGCTATTCTGTGCTAAATATTGTTTGTAGGGAGGGACAGAGTAGGACAGTGAGGGAAAGTGTCAGTGTGCTATTCTGTTCTAAACCAATTTTGCTTTTCCATATTTTCAATCCTTGAGTTTAGGGACAGAGAAGGACACTCTTGGAAATGATCAGTGTGCTATTCTGTGCTAAATCTTGTTTGTAGGGAGGGACAGAGTAGGACAGTGAGGGAAAGTGTCCTATTCTGTTCTAAACCAATTTTGCTGAACCATATTTTCAATCCTTGAGTTTATGGACAGAGAGGTACAGTTAGTGAAACTGACAGTGTGCTATTCTGTTCTAAACCAATTTTGCTGTTCCATATTTCAAATCCTTGAGTTTAGGGACAGAGAAGGATAGGCAGGGGACAGTGTCAGTGTCATTGTTGCTAAGCCTCCTGCACAGTATACACCTGAAGGTAGCCCTTATTGCTATTTTTCCCATCTCCCTGCAGGCCATCCATTAAAATGTCTGGAAGGCAAACAAGGAAAGGCAGACAGTCAGGAGGCAAAAAAAGAGGGCAAGCAGGCTCTGTGTCTGGGGGCAACAGTGCTGGTCGTGGACGCGGTGCATTGTCATCAGCACATGGCCATGGGACACGCTTGTCCTTCTTTTCGGCAGCTGGACATGTTGAGCCACATCATGCCGAAGACTTGGTAGAGTGGATGACCAAGCCCACCTCATCCTCCTCATCCTCTCTCACCCAGGCTCAGGGTACTGGCAAAGCAGCTGCCAAAGCGTCCTCTTCTCTGGTATCATTATCTTCATTAGTCAATCCTTCCCTAGACCCACCATGTCCTCCTCCTGAGGAGTCCCCCGAACTGTTTGAGCACAGTGTTGGGTACATGCTCCAGGAGGATGCCCAGCGTTTCGAAGGATCTGATGATGATACCCAGCTACAGGAACGCAGCAGCGTGAGAGCAGAGAGAGGGGATGCTCAAGAAGGACACCAATCTGGCAGTCATGCTCCAGCAGCTGCAGCATACTGCCAGATTGGCTCCAGTGATGAGGAGTGAGGGGATGATGAGGTCACTGACTCCACGTGGGTGCCTAATAGGAGAGAGGAGGAGGAGGAGGAGGATGAGGAGGAGGCACATCTCCAACGAGGCAGGATGCCCTTGAGTGGCCAGCGTATGGGCAGCACACCGACGGAATCACACCGCAGAGCTCCGCCTGTGCAGGGCGCTGCCTCTGCCCGTCATTCAAAAAGTTATTTGGTGTGGGCCTTTTTTGAGGCGAGTGCATCAGATCGCACAGCTGCTGTTTGCAACATATGTCTCAAGCGTATATCGCGTGGCCAAAACATCAGCCGCTTGGGCACCACATGCTTGATCAGACATATGTTGACCTGCCATGCAGCTCGTTGGCAAGCCTACCTTAAAGACCCACACCAAAGAACAAAGCTGACCTCTTCTTGCACCGCATCAGCTGGGATCTCCAACCCCACTATACCTTCACTCCTCTCTGAAACCTGCTCTGAGAGGAATGAAGGTGCAGAATTAGGTGTGTCACAGGCAAGTACTTGCGGGCACTCTGCTAGCAGTACACCAACGTCCGATTCTAGCAGGCAAATTTCCCTGCCCCAGCTGCTGGACCGTCGAAAGAAGTTCACTCCCAGCCATCCACATGCCCAGCGGTTGAATGCTAGCTTGGCTAAATTGCTAGCGCTTCAACTGCTGCCTTTTCAGTTGGTAGACTCGGCCCCCTTCCGTGAGTTTGTGCAATGTGCGGTTCCTCAGTGGCAGGTTCCTAAACGCCACTTTTTTGCACGGAAGGCGATTCCGGCTCTCTACAGGCATGTGGAAGGCAATGTCTTGGCCTCCCTGGACAGGACGGTCAGCGGTAAGGTGCATATTACCGCTGACTCATGGTCCAGCAGGCATGGACAGGGACGTTACCTTTCTTTCACGGCCCATTGGGTCACTCTTTTGGCAGCTGGGAAGGATGCAGGACAAGGTGCAGTAGTGTTGGAGGTTGTTCCACCGCCACGCCTCCAAAATGCTACTACTGGTTGTGACACACCTCTCTCCTCCACCCCCTCCTCTTCTTCTTCCTCCATGGCCTCTTCCTGTGGTTTGTCCTCGGAACCAGCGGTGCTCCGTAGGCGTTCAAGGGGCTACGCAAGTACGCAGGCAAAAAGATACCATGCCGTGCTTGCGCTGGTGTGTTTGGGGGACAGGAGCCACACTGGGGCAGAGGTCCTGTCTGCTCTGCAGGGGCAGGCCGAGAGGTGGTTGACGCCACGCCAGCTTAAGCCAGGAATGGTGGTTTGCGACAATGGCACCAACCTCCTCTCCGCCCTCCGACAGGGACAACTGACCCATGTGCCCTGTATGGCTCACGTCCTTAACCTGGTGGTGCAGCGGTTCTTGGGCAGGTACCCGGGCTTACAGGATGTCCTGAGGCAGGCAAGGAAAGTCTGTGTGCATTTCCGCAGATCTTATAATGCCAGTGTTCGCCTGGCTGAGCTGCAAAAGGAGTTGAACCTGCCCAAGAACCGCCTTATATGTGACATGTCCACCAGGTGGAACTCAACGTTGGCCATGCTGCAGCGGCTGCACACGCAGCAGAGGGCCATCAATGAGTACCTGTGCGACTACGGCACCAGGACAGGGTCAGGGGAGCTTGGGTTTTTTTCACCACGCCAGTGGGGCATGATCAGGGATGCATGCACTGTCCTGGCACCATTTGAGGAGGCCACGAGGATGGTGAGCAGTGACAGTGCATGCATCAGTGACACTGTACCTCTTGTCCACCTGTTGGAGCACACGCTGCGTGGAATAATGGACAGGGCACTTGAGGCAGAACAGAGGCAGGAAGAGGAGGACTTCCTTGCCTCTCAAGGCCCCCTTTACCCAGACAGTGTTCCTTCTGTCCCACCCATCGCACAGGAAGAGGAGGAGGAGGAGGAGGATTGTGTCAGCATGGAGGTGGAGGCTGGCACTCAGCATCATCAGCAGCAGTCTTTTAGGGATGATTTACAGTCCCAAGAAACCAGTGGACTTGTACGTGGCTGGGAGGAGGTGGCTGCGGATCATGTCGTCCTTAGTGACCCAGAGGACTCCGGACTGAATGCCTCAGCTAACCTACGCTGCATGGCCTCCCTGATCCTGCAAAGTCTGCGGAAGGATCCTCGTATTCTTCGGATCAAGGAGAGGGACCATTACTGGCTGGCCACTCTCCTTGATCCACGGTACAAGGGTAAGGTTGCGGACCTTATCGTACCGTCGCAGAGGGAGCAGAGGATGAGACAACTCCGGGAGGCCTTGCAGAAAGGTCTGTGCAACGCGTTCCCAGAGACTGGGAGGTTACAAACTCCTGGTCCTGGACAACGAGTTGCTGAGGCTTCGGGCAGTCAAAGAAGGAGCGGTGGGGAAGGTGGCCGTCTGACCGATGCGTTCAGACAATTCTTTAGTCCGCAGCCCCAAAGTATGATCGGTTCCAGCAACCATCGCCAGCGTCTGATATACATGGTGCAGGAATACCTAGGGGCAAGGTCAGACTTGGACACCTTCCCCACCGAAAATCCTCTGGCTTACTGGGTCTTGAGGATGGATCACTGGCCAGAGCTTGCACAGTATGCAATTGAGCTACTGGCCTGTCCTGCATCCAGCGTTCTTTCAGAACGCACATTCAGTGCTGCTGGAGGATTTGTCACGGATCACAGGGTGCGCCTGTCCACCGACTCTGTTGATCGACTGACTTTCATCAAGATGAACCAGTCTTGGATCACCACCAGCTACCACACACCAGATGCTGATATAACAGACTAATTGATTTTAAAATGTCACATCCCTTCAAGACTGATGCTGATGCTGAGTGCCTGTGCTGTTATGTTGACTGGCTATCCTCCTCCTCCTCAATGATACGATTAATGATGATAGCTTGGAAGATCATTTTGGTTTATGGGTGACGCCACCAGTGGCTAAGGCCCATTTTTTCAGCCACTGTTTAACAGGGGCGTGTAATTAAAATTTTTGATGCAATACTTTGCAACAGGCCTCATTGCTGTGCTCCAAGCACAGTATCTGTGAGGGGTTGCAGTGTTGTGCCACCAGTGCCTAAGGCCCAATTTTTCAGCCCCTGTTCAACAGGGGCATGCAATTATAATTATTGATCTGATAATTCACAGCAGGGCCCATTGCTGCGCCCACCAAGAGTAACTGTCAGGCCTTACAGTGTTGTGGCACCAGCACCACCATCACCACCACCACCACCACCAAAGGCCCAATTTTTCAGCCCCTGTTCAACAGGGGCATGCAATTATAATTATTGATCTAATAATTCACAGCAGGGCCCATTGCTGCGCCCACCAAGAGTAACTGTCAGGCCTTACAGTGTTGTGGCACCAGCACCACCATCACCACCACCACCAAAGGCCCAATTTTTCAGCCCCTGTTCAACAGGAGCATGCAATTATAATTATTGATCTAATAATTCACAGCAGGGCCCATTGCTGCGCCCACCAAGAGTAACTGTCAGGCCTTACAGTGTTGTGGCACCAGCACCACCATCACCACCACCACCACCACCAAAGGCCAAATTTTTCAGCCCCTGTTCAACAGGGGCATGCAATTATAATTATTGATCTAATAATTCACAGCAGGGCCCATTGCTGTGCCCACCAAGAGTAACTGTCAGGCCTTACAGTGTTGTGGCACCAGCACCACCATCAAAGGCCCAATTTTTACTACCACTGATCAACAATTATATGTTATTACAATTCCTGATATAATAGTTGACAGCAGGGCGTTCCAGCACCCACCAAGAATAACTGTGAGTGCTTTCAGTGTTGTGCCAACACCAACACCTAAGGGGCCAATTTCTGCAGAGTATATACGGCAGGTCCCTACTTTCAAACATCCAACTTACAAACTACTACTACTTGCAAACGGAAGAAGACAACAGGAAGTGAGAGGAAATCTACCCCTTGGAAGGAAAATTCTCTCCTGTAAGAATTAATATGGGAGAAAGGTGTCTCCTCTCTACTGATGCTTTATCACCAATCCTTGTTTCAATAAAAACACCACATTTCAAAAACAGTTGTCATTGGGACGCAAAGTGAGGTGAAATGTTCTGAACAGGGGCACAGACAGCAAAAAAAATGTGACAGGGGTGATAACCATTCCCTATGTTTTACAAAAAGCTAAAAAAAAGGAATTTGGCATGGAGCTCCACTTAAACAATGCAGCTGTTTAAAATTACAAACAGATTCTACATAAGAACAAACCTACAGTCCCTGTCTTGTATGCACCGCCTGTATACGGCTGTTCAGAGTATATAGGTCCTTTTTTATTTTGTGTGCGGGGTTCCCCTTAATATCCATACAAGACCCAAAGGGGCTGGTAATGGGCTGGGGTAGGGGGGGGGGGGGGTTTAATGGGGTAGCTATGCCATTTTTCCTAAAGATTTTCATCCATATTACCGGGACCAGACATTGCATTAAAGCCGCAAGCAGTTTTAAATGGCTTTTTTTCCTTTAGAAATGTTATTCTGTGCAGGGACAGTTCTAAACACGGGAAACACGTGGCACTTCACAGGCATACTTTAGACACCCCCCAGGTACAATATTTAAAGGAATATTTGACTTTTTTTTTTTCACTTTATGCATCATTAAAATGACTGCTCCCGGAAAACGTCCGTTTTTAAAACTTATTTTTGCATTGATACATGTCCCCTGGTGCAGAACCCGGGTTCCCAAACTCTGTTTCGGACAATAACATGGATAATAGTCGTTATAATTAGCACTTTAGAATCCGAACGTTCGCATCCATTGTATTTAATAGGGTTCTAATGTTCGTGCGAACTTTCGGTCCGTTCGCGGGTTCTGGTGCGAACCGAACCCGGGGGTGTTCGGCTCATCACTAGTCCCCACTGCTGCACAACCAGTCACATAGCACTAAATGTATTCTCTCTGGAGAAGAGACACTTGAGCGAGGACATGATAGCGATTTACAAATACCTCAATGGTGATCCGAGCATAGGAAAAAAGATTTAGTCTCAGGGAGTGTAAGAGGACCCGGGGGCCACACAATGAGATTGAAGGAGAAGTAGTGTAACTTTAAGCTGCGCAGGGGTTTCTTCACTGTCAGGGCGATAAGGATGTGGAACCCTCTTCCACAATTGGTTGTGTCAGCGGGGAGTATTGATATTTAAAAAAAAGACTCTTGAACACAACATACAAGGATATGGGAAATAATTATCAACACTGACACACGTACATTTACACAGGTTAAACTGGATGGACTATTGTCTTTATTCAACCTTACCTACTATGTAACTATGTAACATAGCATTTCCTTCACACATTCCAATGCAGGAAACAGTCTTTGCTTGTTTTTTTGTTGTTTTATTTAGGAGTTGATAACTTGGATGGGGTAGGAATTCATGGGATGCCCAACTTGAAAAACTCAGAACAAGGGACAACTTCCTCTCTATGTACAAAGAATCCTCTTCCTTCCTCCTGCAAACACTTGGTTTCTTTAACCACTTCGCGCCCGGGCTATAAGCAAAAGACGTCCGCAAAGCGGTCGTCAATTGCTGATAGGACGTCTATGGACGTCCTCTTATTTACTTCCGCGATGCGCGCCACCGCGGGCGCGAGTCGGGGAAAAACTGTGCCCGCCGTGTCAGGCGAGTGCCGATGCTCGTGCCTGGCGGCCGCGATGTCCGCCAGGTACGAGCGATCGGCTGTCACAGAGCCAGGGACGTGGATCTCTGTGTGTAAACACAGAGATCCACGTCCTGTCGGGGAGAGGAGACGGATGGTGTGTCCCTTGTACATAGGGACAACCATCAGTCACCTCCCCCAGTCAGTCCCCTCCCCCCCACAGTAAGAACATCTAGCAGGGAACATATTAACCCCTTGATCGCCCCCTAGTGGTTAACCCCTTCCCTGCCAGTCACATTTATACAGTAATCAGTGCATATTTTTAGCACTGTTCGCTGTATAAATGTGAATGGTCCCAAAAATGTGTCAAAAGTGTCCGATGTGTCCGCCGTAATGTCACAGTCACAAAAAAAAAAATCGCAGATCGACGCCATTACTAGTAAAAAAATAAATAAAAAAATAATAAAAAAAATATCATAATTCTATTCCCTATTTTGTAGGCGCTATAACTTTTGCGCAAACCAATCACTATACGCTTATTGCGATTTTTTTTTTTTACCTAAAATATGTAGAATACATATCGGCCTAAACTGAGGAAAAAAATAGTTTTTTTTAAAACGAAATGGGATATTAATTATAGCAAAAATTAAAAAATATTGTGTTTTTTTCAAAATTTTCGCTCTATTTTTGTTTATAGCGCAAAAAATAAAAACTGCAGAAATGATCAAAGACCACCAAAAGAAAGCTCTATTTGTGGGAAAAAAAGGACGTCAATTTTGTTTGGGAGCCACGTCGCACGACCGCGCAATTGTCATTCAAAGCGTGACTGCGCTGAAACCTGAAATTTCGCCTGGGCAGGAAGGGGGTTATGTGCCCAGTTGTCAAGTGGTTAAGCACAGCTCCTGCTGATCACTCCTTGCGACTACTAGTAGCAGACACTAGAGCAGGGGTCTCAAACTGGCAGCCTTCCAGCTGTTGCGAAATTACAACTATATCGGAAAGGGGACTCCCAAGAACTTAAAACACTGCGGTTGGGCAGGGGGCAAAACCCTGCAGTGGAGCCAGCAACTGGGGATGCGCACACATGCAAAATAGTGAAACTGCCATTATGGAAAGACAAGACAAACAGGAAAAGCAGCTTACATATTGGATACACAATATAAAGCCAAAATAACTAAAAAGTGCAACACTAATCCAAAACTACTGTGATGTAGTGACTAAACATGAACACAAAAACAATTCACATCTGTTGATTTAAGTGCCTAAAACAAAATAATTTATATACACAAAGTGCTTACCCTATAGCAAATGTCAATGCAACAAAGTTCAGAAAAAACAGTAAGAAATACTGAGACAACAGAAATCATCAACGGTGCTCCTCACTTCCACTCTGTGTCACAACAGTGAATAACATGGAGGCTTACCAGAGGGCTATCACTCCCTGCATTAGAGTGGTCACAGTGCACCTATTGTCATAAAATGTCACAGTTGGTATCACCTTTTACTGGTAACATGTCTCATCCAATCTGCAACATTTGACAAATAGAGTTGGGCCGTACATCCCCCTGGTTCGGTTTGCGTCAGAACTATCGAACATCGCAAAAGTTCAGACACGAACTCCGAACCCTATTAAAGTCTATGGACCCGAACTTGAAAAATCAAAAGTGCCTATTTTGAAGGCTTATATAGTTATTGGCCATAAAAAGAGTATTCAATAATATATCCTCACTCCTTAAGACCTGGTCAACCTTCCATATATCATTCCTAGGCAGAATTTGCGCCATTAAAATGACAATCCTCCCCAAATTGCTATATTACTTCCGTTCCCTCCCCATTAACATCCCTAAATCTAAACTTGCTTCTCTCCAAAAGGAAATCAACAAATTTATATGGTTTAACAGGAAACCTAGATGCAGCTATGCACACATGCATAGACCTCAAGCCATGGGTGGGATGGGACTCCCTAACCTGTGGCTTTATTTTCTTGCTGCCAGACTTTCTCAATTAGCACAATGGTTCACGCCCATTCAAGATATCCCATGGAAAAAGTTTGAAGCGGCCTCAATTTCCCCTTGGTATTTACAGGGGATCCTTTGGTCCAAAACAACCTCTTACAGCAAACTCTCTAAATACAACATAATTGTTGCACACTTCTACCAACTATGGCTCAAAGCCCAACATACTTTTGAACTATCATCACTCACTCCTCCCCTTGCTGCCTTCCTAGGTGACCCGAGATTTACTCGGGCCCACGGAGATTACCACTCCTTCACCTATTGGATCAATAACAATCTTACTACACTTAAATCTCTACAAATTAAATGGGAGTTCTCCTCTTTCGCTGCTCTGCAAGATAAATATGGTGTCCCCCCATCCGAATTTCAACACTATAACCAAATTAAAGCCTTCTATGCAGAATATTACTCTCTCTCCACCCATCCCCCTGGAACAGTCTTTGAACGGATTTGCATATCTTCTTCTAGAGATAAGGGCATCATATCCCGCATATATAACTATCTCAATACTTTTCACTCACCTGACAAGTCAGGTCAAATGCTACATTGGGAATCGGACATAAATAACACCTTCACAGTAGATGAATGGCATGGCATGTCGGATAACCTCCGTAAAAGTAACAAAGCTATCTCTTCCAGAGAGACTCCCATAAAAATATTCTCTAGATGGTATCTCACCCCGTCCAAGCTCCACACCTTTTATCCCTCTATTTCCCCACACTGTTTTAGGGGTTGTTCAGAACCAGGCACTATCCTACACACATTCTGGAGCTGTAAACACCTACTTCATACATGGCGCAACGCAATAGAAATTTTTGAAAACTCCTTAAAACAGAAAATCCCCATCTCCCCACAGATTTGCCTTTTATATGCTGATATACCTAATGTTCCCATTCCTTGCATGAGACTTTTTCATACGTTATGTAGCTCCATCCAATGGATGATTGCCTCCAACTGGAGATCCAATGATCTCCCTTGGACGCAGGTACTTGCTCGGATGGAGAAGATAAAACTCTCGGAGAGAATCTATCACACTCTTCATGATACCTTCCACGTATATGATAGGAAATGGTCATATTGGCGTACAACATAACTTAATAATTTAGAACCTGAAGTTCCACTTACACCCTCTCATAAATTCCTGTAATCTTGACCTATATTGCCTGTTTTTTATATTAGTGACATACACCCGTGTAATATATTTTTGTACCATTTAATTTTGTATATAACCAATATCTTCATATAAGATTACCTTTATAAACACCCTTTGTAATTGTACTTTTGAACTTCCTAATAAAATTTTGTAAACAAAAAAAAAAAAAAAAAGAGTATGGGGTTCTGCCCTAGGTGACATGTATCAATGCAAAAACTTTTTTTTAAACACTTGCCGACCAGCCACCGTATATAGGTCGGCTCGTTCCGGCGAATCACCGTAGCTGTACGTCGGTCCGTTTTACAGATATAGCAGGCGTGCGCCCGCTGCACGTCAGGGGAGCTGATGCGCGTGGCCGGCAGCCGCGATGTCCACTGGCCACCTGCGATCGCTCCATAGAGAGCCAGAACTGGAATCTTTCAATGTAAACAAACAGATCCCCGTTCTGACAGGGGGGGGGGAAAGATTGTCTGTATCGATCTCTCTCTACTCCCATTCAGTCCCCTCCCCCCACAGTTAGAAACACCTCCCAGGGAACACATTTAGCCCCTTGATCACCACTAGTGTTAACCCCTTCCCTGCCAGTGTCAATTATACAGTAATCAGTGCATCTTTATAGCACTGATCACTGTATAAATGTCACTGGTCCCAAAAAAGTGTCAAAAGTGTCCCATCTGTCCGCCGCAATGTCACAGTCTCACTAAAAATCACTGATCACGGCCATTACTAGTAAAAAAATTAAATAATAATAAAAATGCCTTAAATCTATCACCTATTTTTTAGACGCTATAACCTTTGCGCAAATTAATCAATATACGCTTATTGAGATTTTTTTTTTTACCAAAAATATGTAGAATAATACAAGGCCTAAACTGAAGAAGAAATTATTTAATTTATTTGGGATATTTATTGTTTTTTTTCAAAATTGTTTTTAGCGCCAAAAAAAAAACCGCAGAGGTGATCAAATACCACCAAAAAAAGCTCTATTTGTGGGAAAAAAGGACGTCAATTTTGTTTGGGTACAACGTCACACGACTGCGCAATTGTCAATTAAAGCGACGCAGTGCCGTATTGCAAAAAAATGCGTTTTTTATAGGAGCAACGATTTTAATGATGCTTAAAGTGAAACAATAAAAATGAAAAATCTCTTTAAATATAGTGCCCGGTGGGTCACCTTAGTCCATGTATAGAACCTGCTGCAGCACAACTGGCATATATAAAGAAAAAAATTACATTTACCGTATATACTCGAGTATAAGCCGACCCGAATATAAGCCGAGGCTCCTAATTTACCACAAAAAATGGGAAAACGTATTGACTCGAGTATAAGCCGAGGGTGAGAAATGCAGCAGCTACTGTAAGTGGAAAAGAGGGTCAACAATGCCCATCTGCAGCTGCATGCCTCACTGTGTCTATTGCATACCTCCCTGTGTCCTGTGCATGCCTACCTGTGCAGATCTGCCTACCTCACTGTGTCCTGTGTACCTCCCTGTGTCCATTGCAGCCTACCTGTGTCCTGTGCATGCCTCCGTGTGCCGATCTGCAGCCTCCATGTGCCGTTTTGCATCCACCGATCAGCGTGTCATAAAAACATACGGCGGCCATTCCAGTATTCAATAGCCACGCCTCCTCCTCGTCTGTGATAGGCGGAGCACTAAATTTCCCAGCATTCAGTGTTCCGCCTATCACGGACATCCACTCATCCTCATAACACGGACGAGGATGAGAGGATATCCGTGATAGGCTGAACATTGACTACTGGGAAATTGAGTGTTCCGCCTATCACAGATGAGGAGGCGCGGCTTCTGAACACTGGAATGGCCGCCGTCTGTCTGCATGACACGCTGATCAGGTAGGCAGACGGCGGCCACTCTAGTATAGGCCGAGGGGGGCACTTTCTGCCTAAAAAAAAAAGGGCTGAAAATCTCGGATTATACTCGAGTATATACGGTAAATAGATTTTCCCTGCAAGCTTTCTTTATTTTGTAAACAACGGCTTGGGGAGCCAGTCTGTATGATGAGGCCACAATTTAGTGCAATCTTTTCGGCTGTCTTCACTAGCCACTGCAGGGTCTTGCGGTCAGCAGAACTGCAGTTCCCATACCAGACAATGATGCAGCTGGTCAGCACGCTCTCGATGGTTCCCCTATAGAATATAGTAAGGATGGGTGGAGGGAGACTGGCTCTTTTAAGGCGGCAGAGAAAATATAGGCGCTGTTGTGCCTTCTTGGTGAGTGACGTGATGTTGGTTATCCAGGTAAGATCCTCTGAGCTGTGCACTCCTAGGAATTTAGTGCGGTTGACTCTCTCCACAGTTGAGCTGTCGATGGTCAGCCCACAAACCTCTGCTGTCATCCATGGCTTCTGCTTGGCACGTGTGGTGATATTCTTAGTGACTGTCACATCATCTATGCAATTTTTGATTTAAGCAGTCACTGTTTCAGTGTACTCTTGTAAGTCTGTATGGTTGTTGTAAGTGGTTGCCTCTTTGAACATGTTCCAGTCTGTTTTCTGAAAGCAGTCCTTCAGTGCTGGGATAGCATTGTCTGGCCATACTGTGATTTGTTTTCGAACCGGTTTGGCAAGTGTGAGCAATTATAGTACGCTAGGATTAAAATTTTTTTTTACATAAAGTCTGGTGTCTCTTTCGCAGACTTTGGATAGAAGTTCCAGGTGTGTAAAAATTGGGCCTTGGGTGTTGGTGGTGCCTTCACTCCATAACCCTTCACAGTTATCCCTGGCAAATACAGGATTGGATTCTGCTCTTAAAAATGTTACACAGGTGTGGAAAAATTGGGCCGTGGGTGTTGGTGGTGCCTGCAGCCTGTAACTCCTCACTCTTGGAGGGTGCAGGACTGACACTGTGTTCATATAATTAAGCTGAGTCCTCCATACAACATGATGGGGCTATGGCAGGAGTAGCTGTGGACAAGGAGGCAGAATAGGCCGCTCTGGCAGCTGCAGTGGACTGCAAACTAGTGTCAGCTCAGGTGATGGTGGAGGAGGAGGATGGTTTAGAAAGCCACCACCTACTCTGCAAGCTGTGGCTGCATAGCAGGGGAAACATCACTAAACAGAGAAAAACATGCCCAGCCTGAGGACAGACAACGTCCACCTTTGCCTGTGGACACAGACGCTACTGGCCCCCCTCATAGTGACATGAGAACGTCTGCAATGCCGCAACCCAAAAAAAGGTATACAGCACTTTATACAGCTGTGTTGTACACTGCACTACACTAACACACTACAACGACAGTACACTATACTCACACTATAATTACACTACACTAAAACTGCACTAACGCTCTACACTCAGCGTCACAATAACACACTAATTCGTTAGAAGCAAACTGAGCCCTGCTCCACTCCAACAACACACTGAAAAAGGTTCTTGTGGGAAGGGACCTTTTATGGTGTGGGGTGGAACTATGAACACTGAGCCATGACTGGGCAAAGTCATCATGTGCATTGCTTCATCCAATTAGGGTCCTAGAATGCACGGCCATGGGCAAACATCCTGCCAGGCACCCTGCAAATTCAGGTGTTTGACAAACGAGCGAACAGGCATCCATCGCAGGATACCGAGAGTGGATTACCACCGCTGGAATCTTTTTTCAGGGACAGTTCTAAGCATGGGAAACAAGCGCTACTTTACAGGCATACTATACACCCCCCCCCCCCCGGTACAAAATTTAAAGGAATATTACTTTTATTGTTTCACTTTAAGCATTATTAATATCACTGCTCCCGAAAAAACGGCCGTTCTTAAAACTTGTTTTTGCATTGATACATGTTCCCTGGTGCAGGACCCGGGTCCCCAAACACTTTTTATGACAATAACTTGCATATAAGCCTTTAAAATGAGCACTTTAGATTTCTCCCTCTTTCGAATTTGCCACGAACACCCCAAATTGTTCACTGTTCGGCAAACGGGCGAACAGGCAATGTTCGAGTCGAACATGAGTTTGACTCGAACTCGAAGCTCAACCCTAGTCCTGATAACTTGTGGATGATGAAAAGCATAGCGGCAGGCATACAGGTCACATTTTGACGTCACTTCCGCTACATGGAACGCACTCTGCCTCCAGGGAGTAGCGGAGCAGCGGTTCACACTTAACATACAGCTGACAGATCATTCCCAGTGCCAGGACACGACACTGCAATATGTGAGTGACATTCTGTATACTTTTAACATGAATTTTAAATAACCTGATACAGTCTATGTCCTTTTGCGATATTGCTTCTTTTCCATGAACTGGACCACATGAGAGGGATTCCATGTCATCGGGTGGACACACATCCACATAAAAACCTTCAGACCTACCTCGGCATAAGCCCAGGGAGTCCATATTTGCGGGTGAATGGGCACCCTGGTGGGAGCACGCACATTTGGTTTTGCAGTGGCATTCAACAAGCATGAAACACTTATATTTTTGGTTATTTTGATGAACTTTTCTTGCACTACTTTCGCTGGCAACATACTTGCTTTAGCATCTAAGGACTGGATTCACGTTTTAATTTTTGCATATGTATGAGCATTGTATACAATACATGTATTGCTGAATATATGTCTTTATATATAAGTGATTAATATAGCACGTTAGCACTTTATTTTTATACACAGTGTATATTTATGAGGAAGTGCAGAAAATATCAGATGACAACACAAGGGTAAATTTCAGCATTAGGCTTGCACAGATAGAAAGGGCCGGGACAGTGATAATAATGGGGGATTTTAACTACCCGGAAATTGAATTGAGTAATGATACTGCTGGAACAGTTAAAGGGCAAAAATGTATAAACCTATTACAAGACAATTTTATGGTACAATTCATACAGGCCCCAACTAGGAATGATGCTCTGCTTATTACCAATGTTCATATAAAAGAACATCTGGGTAGCAGTGACCATAACATGATTTAGTTTAATATTAGCTGTAAGCAACAAGTGCATACTGGAAAGATAAGAAAACTTAACTTTAATAGAGAACATTTTCCAAGGATGAGGGCTGCTCTCCAAGACTTATGCCCCATACACACGATCGTTTTTCATGCCGTTAAAAATGCCATTTTAAAAAATGGCCATTAAAAATGATCGTGTGTAGGCTCCAGAGCATTTTTAACGACGTGAAAAACGGCCATTAAAAATTCCGGACATGCTCTCTTTTTTCACGTCGTTTTTCATGTCGTTTTTTTTAACGACGTGAAAAACGATAGTGTGTATGCTTTCACGACGTGAAAAAAAACGCGCATGCTCAGAATCAAGTATGAGACGGGAGCGCTCGTTCTGGTAAAACTAGCGTTCGTAATGGAGATAGCACATTCATTACACAGTAACGGACTGAAAAGCGCGAATCGTCGCTCAACAAACTTTACTAACATGAAGGGTGGCGCCATTCGAACGGAACTTCCCCTTTATAGTGCCGTCCAACGTGTTGAACGTCACTGCGCTTTGCTTGATCGTTTTTTTTAATGATAGTGTGTACGCAAGGCAGGCTTGAGAGGAAACATGAAAAAAAACGAGGAGAAAAACGTCGGTTTAAAAAATGACATTAAAAACGATCGTGTGTACGGGGCATTAGACTGGGAGGGAATATTGGCATTGATGAACAGAAATGGGAATTCTTCAAAAAGACTGTAAGCGAACTCATTGCAAAGTATATTCCTATGGGCAATACATTTTAAATGCTCAAAATGAATCCTATGCGGCTCACAGCCAAAGTTAAAAAGAACTGTAATAAGAAAATAGCTTTTAAAAAATCTAAAACCGAAGGAACACTATCATCATTTAAATGTTACAAGGGATATAACAACAAATGTAAATAGGAAAGCAAGGACACATAAATACAAAATCAACGACAGATTGCAAAACATAGTAGGACAAACCCCAAAAAAATATTTAAATATATTAATAGTAAAAAGGTCAGGTCTAAGCATGTAGGCCCTTTTCCAAAATAATCTGGAGTGGGTGACTGGGGACAAAGAAAAGGCAAATTTATTAAATACTTTCAGCTCTGTGTATACAAAGAAGCATGGGGGAGCTCATGTCCATAATCGGGATGGTATTGACACAGCCCCAAATGATCCACAATAGCTCAAAAGTGATATGGCCCAGAAATGTTTAGACAGAATAATGGTAGATAAAAGCACCTGGACCAGATGGCATCCACCCTCGGATCCTAAAAGCATTACGCTCTGTAATTTCAAAGCCATTGCTTCTAATTTTTAGGGACTCTTTAATGACTGGAATAGTACCACTGGATTGGCATAGGGCCAATGTGGTGCTTTTTTAAAAAAAAGGGATCAAAGTCTTTACCATGTAACTATAGAACTGTTAGTTTAACTTCTATAGTCAGGAAGATACTGGAGAGTTTAACCACTTCTCCACCAAGGACATCATATGACGTCCTTGACTTTGAGGTGGGATATCTGAATGATGCCTGCAGCTACAGGCATCATTCAGATATCATTCTGTTGGGCCGGCAATTCTGCGCACCATAAAAGGTTCCGCCGCTTGATCGTTCTTATAGGCGGCGGGAGGGGACATCCCCCCCCTCCCACCGCCATCTGGTGCTTCTCCGGGCTCTCCCGTGCCATCGGGGGGCCCGGAGAACGAACCGCCTGGCGCCGGATGACAAGCATAGAGATTTCCGGTGACCAGATGGTCACCAGTCATCTCTATGACCGTCGGAGTCCCGAGCGCGACGTTCTGACGTCACGCCCGGTACCCGGAAGTAAACAAAGCCGCAATTGCGGCTGTCAGCATGAGATAGGTGAATTATTTTTCACCGATCTCATGCTTTTCAGCCTAGAGGAGAGATGTGGGGTCTTATTGACCCTGCATCTCTCCATAAAGAGGACCTGTCACAATGATTCCTATTACAAGGGATGTTTGCATTCCTTTTAATAGGAATAAAAGTGATAAAAAAAAAAAAGTGTCAAAATAAAAAGAAAATAGTAAAAAAAAAAAAAAAAAAAAAAATTTAAAACGCCCCTGTCCCCGGTAGCTTGCGCTCAGAAGCGAACATGCATGTAAGTCCCGCCCACATATGTAAACGCCATTCAAACCCCACATGTGAGGTATCGCCACGTGCGGTAGAGTGCGAGCAACAATCTAGCACTAGACCTCCTCTGTAACTCGAAAATAGTAACCTGTAGAAAAATTTAAAGCGTCGCCTATGGAGATTTTTAAGTACCGAAGTTTGGCGCCATTCCATGAGTGTGCGCAATTTCAAAGCGTGACATGTTAGGTATCTATTTACTCTGCGTAACAGCATCTTTCACATTATACAAAAAAATTGGGCTAACTTTACTGTTTTGTTATTTTTTAATTCGTGAAACCGTTTTTTTTTCCCCCAAAAAAGGCGTTTGAAAAATTATTGCGCAAATACCGTGCAAGATAAAAAGTTGCAATGACCGCCATTTTATTCCCTAGGGTGTCTGCTAAAAAAAATATATAATGTTTGGGGGTTCTGATTAATTTTCTACCAAAAAAAATTATGATTTTTACATGAAGGAGAGAAGTGCCAGAATAGGCCCGGTGGAGAAGTGGTTAAAGTGATTGTAAAGTCTTTTTTTTTTTCGGTTTAAAATAATAAACGTGTTATACTTACCTGCTCTGTGCATCCTTGACATTGACTGTACCCATGCTACTTAAAAACTGTAACTTTATGTACTGTATTTGTATGTTTTTTCTTTTTTGCTAGTGTACTTACTGTATATTATGTACTGTACAGACCCTCCTGAAGAAGCGGTGTTAACCGCGAAACCGGTTGAGGTTTTCGCCTCTCTCCACCCTAAAACAGAGTGTGACGGTGGCTCCATTACCTACAAACACTGTTCTTGTGCTGTGGGGTTTGGCCTATGTTTTTAATTGTATAGTTATTTTTATGTAATAAATATACTTTTAGATGATTTTGTTGTCGTGTTATCAGTGCCTAGAAAAATCCAACCCACATCCCCTTTTCCTGGTGATCACCTATGGGTCAGATGGCACTAGCAGCCACTACCCTATGTTCATTAGGCTTTTTTTCTATTACTTATCATGGATGATGGCGCTATTTCGATTTTTGACTACAAATCTTTAATTGAGGCTACACTCAAAAATTCCACTACCTGCTGTGTGCAGTGAATTTGCACAGAGCAGCCCAGATCCTTCTCTTCTCAGGTCCCTCTTCAGCTCTCCTGACCCCTCCCTCCTGCCGAGTGCCCCCACAGCAAGCAGCTTGCTATGGGGGCACCCTAGCCGAGCCACAGCTCCCTGTGTCCATTCAGACATGGAGCCGCAACCTGGCCCTGCCCCCTTTCTTTTCTCATTGGCTGACTGACTGATTGACAGCAACAGGAGTCCTGGGCAGCCGAGACAACCCGACAAGATCGCTGGATCTAGATGGGGCTCGGGTATGTATTAGGGGAGCTGAGGGGGGCTGCTGCACACAGACGGCTTTTTATCCTAATGCATAGAATGCATTAAGATAAAAAACATTCTGCCTTTACAATCACTTTAATAATAGACCACATAGATGAGTTCTTACTGGAAAAAAATATTTTAGGCAACAGACAGCATGGATTCATGAAAGACAGAAGTTGTCAAACAAACAAAAAGACGTAAGTAAAACCTTGGACAGAGGGGTGAAGGTGGACGTAGTATACTTGGATTTTGCAAAAGTGTTTGACACAGTTCCCCACATACGACTAATGTGTAAGGTAAAATCTACAGGCTTGGAAAGATCTGTTTGTAAATGGATAGAAAACTGGCTAAAAGACAGAATACAGAGTAGTGTTTAATGATTTTTACTCTGCATGGTTTAAGGTTATCAGCGGTGTACACAAGGTTCAGTATTGGGACCCTTACTTTTTTAATATGTTTATAAATTATATAGGGTCTGGGATTAAAAGTACCATTTCAGTCTTTGCAGATAACACCAAGCTATGTAGTGGAATAAATGTAAAAGCCGACCTCAATGCACTGTTTAATTGGGCAACTATGTGGCAAATGAGGTTTAACAATGATCAATATAAAGTTATGCATTTGGGGGCTAAGAATGTTCCTGCATCATACATACTAGGGGGGGAGTACAACTGGGGGAATTAATAGTGGAGAAGGATCTGGGTTTTTTGTAGATCATAAGCTTAATAATGGCATGTAATGCCAAGCTGCAGTTTCCAAAGCGAGTAAAGTCCTTTCTTGTAATAAGAGAGGTATGGGCTCTAGAGAGAGATACCATTTTGCCCTAGTACAAATCATTAGTAAGACCTCATCTGGAATTTGCAGTTCAGTTTTGGGCACCAGTTCTCAAAAAGGATATCTGGGAACTGGAGAAAGTGCAGAGAAGGGCAACCAAACTGATAAGAGGCATGGAGGAGCTCAGCTATGAGAAAAGATTAGAGGAACTGAATTTACTATCTCTTGAGAGGAGGAGATAAAGGGGGGATATGATCAACATGTACAATACACAAGGGGTCCATTTAGTGAACTTGGTGTTGATTTATTCACTATAAGGTCATCACAAAGGGCATTCTTTACACCTAGAGGAATTTCATCTCCAAATAAGGAAAGGTTTCTTCACCGTAAGAATTGTGAAAATGTGGAATAGACTCCCTCAAGAGGTGGTTCTAGCCAGCTCAGTAGATTGATTTAAAAAAAGGCCTGGCTTCTTTCCTAAATGTACATAATATAACTGGGTACTTATATTTATAGGTAAAGTTGATCCAGGGAAAATCCGATTGCCTCTTAGGGGATCAGGAAGTATTTTTCTCCCCTGCTGTAGCAAATTAAATTATGCTATGCTGTTTTTTTTTTATCTTCCTCTGGATCAACTGTGGGTAAATAATTGTGGTAAATGGGATTGTATGATGTTTTTTTGGGTTGAGCTAGATGGACCACGGCGGCTCTCGTGGCTCCTCCCTGCAATAGCTAACCCCCTCTGGGATGGGGGTTACCTTGCTTGCGTGCTCCCGTGTCATACAGTCGGCGTCCATAGCCGCCGAGTGTATGACTCGGCCCCGCCCCCCGGTGGCCCGCGTCATTGGATTTGATTGACGCCAGCGGAAGCCAATGGCTGCGCTGCTATTAATCTATCCAATCAACGCCGAGACTCTGTGGAGAAGTGGACACCGGTGATGCGCAGAACAGGTGAACTGGCTCAGGTAAGTAAAACGGGGGGCTGGGGGGCCCGTGATTGCCAGGTGTTTTTTCACCTCAATGCATAGGATGCATTAAGGTGAAAAAACACAAACCTTTACAACCCTTTTAAGTTAAAAAAAGTCTGAAACCATATTAAACATGCTTTATTGTTGTAGATCCAGTGACTTCATTACTTGATGTCCATTAGGGATGAGCCGAACACCCCCCCGGTGCGGTTCGCACCAGAACATGCGAACAGGCAAAAAATTCATTCAAACACGTGAACACCGTTAAAGTCAATGGGACACGAACAAATTATAGCCATGATAGCAATTCATTATAGCCTATAATGAATTGCTATCATGGCTACAATGAATTGTCGGGTCCCGGCAATACAGATAAAAGTAATTGAAAAAAACGGCAGGGGTTCCCCGAACCAAAATAAAAAAAAAAAAAAAAATGTGTGGGGTTCCCCCCAAAAATCCATACCAGACCCTTATCCCAGAACGCAACCTGGCAGGCGGCAGGAAAAGAGGGGGCGACGAGAGAGCGCATCCCCCCTGAACCGTACCAGGCTACATTCCCTCAACATGGGGAGGATGTCTATAGAGTGGGTATTTCTGCGCTGCCAATCTGGAGGAGTGTGGAGGTGAATGAAACTATCGCAAGCACCTCGCAGGTTAATCCTAACCTGATAAGTAAAGGATCTAAATCGAGGGGGGGTGGTGCTGCGCTGTTTCTAATATGATAAATTATAGTGCACAATGACTAAGAAATTATCAATCAATAAACAGGTTAAAAAATAAACAATAAATACAACTGATCAATTATAGTGATGTATAAATACTAAAACTATGAGATCAGTAAAAATATAAATAAATAAAAACTGTAAAAACAATAAATATATAAGTAAACCTGTGAATAAATACCAAAGTGAATGTTAATGTGCAAATATGCTGTGAGAATGAATAAATGAAAGAAGTCGCCTGCAAATTGCAGTAAAATGATAATAAGTGCACCAATGTGACTGCTAAATAAACAAAGTGCAGTGCAGTGCTAAAGTGAAGCAGTACAATGAGTAACGAAAAAATAACGAAAAAGTGAAAATTGTCCAATAAGCAAAGGAACACAAATTGAACTCCAAAAATCCAGAGAAGAAGAACAATGGTAAGTGGTGCCCGTGCAGATCAATTTCTTGTAAGTGACAATCCTGCAACTTCATATAGGTGAATGGTGCTGTGGTGACGGGGTGTCTGAATCTCCACTTCCGGTGTCACACTAAGAGTAATGGGTGGCCTCTTACCTTGCGGTAATGAGGTAACCGCTTTTGTATAGTGGGGGTCAGTAAAATCCTTTAACACGATCCTGACGTCCAATAGGGAAACCTTTATAACAGGATGCTGCTGTTCCTCACATATGGGATAACTTATACTGGATCTTAAAGGGTTGCTTACATCTCCCAACGATGGCCGGGTTAGAAGGAAAAAAATGGGGTCTCGATCGTGAAGTACGTTTTTTAAAAGGTGTGTACTTTAATATTGCATAAATATAACAAGGTTGCTTACATAAACTCACATAAAAAATTATAAAAACATGCACTTATCCCAAACGAACGGCGAGCTCGTGTGCCTCCGTCTGACTGTCTGCCTCTCCGTCCCTACGCGTGGCGTCACGGTCACGTGACTTCATCAGGGGATGATGGGAAGGCAATACAATGGTCTTTAAATACTGTTTGTGTAGAGATTGATATGGCGGCCATTTTCCCGGAGCCCAATGTTAATCTCCATTGGCGGCCATTTTCTTATAGATCCTGTCCTAAGTTATGGCGGCGGCCATATTTTTGGTGGTAAAAAACAATAACAAGGAAGTGGCGGTGGCAATACTTGCGCCGCCAATTTCCTTGTGATTTATTTAAAGATAGGTTGGCGGCCATGTTCATGGAGTCCTTGCAATGATATGTTGTGATGACAGAACCACAACATGGCAAGGACATGACCGCAAACAATGTTGCAGAGTTGAGGGGGCATCACATTCAAATTAAGTTTAAAATATGATTAAAATATATAGAGACAATTAGTAAAACAGTATTAGAAATATAAAATGGGAATAAATATATTAATATTCTATTTAAAATACACTTGTCAGTGCATTAAAAAAATGGATATGTCAGAGAAATAATATTATTTAGGTCTGGTGGACATCAGGCAGACGTTTGCATTAGAGGCTATACTAGATGTGTTTATTCCTACCAGGTGATATAAAAATAATGATAAAGATATTGTTAAAACTATATATATATATAGATATATTCTAAAAATATATATAAACATATGCACAGGAGACAGTGTAAGGGGAAAAAACTTATTCTGGTGTGTATGAGGGAGATTTAATTAAAGGAGAAGTTATAAACGGGGGCAACCTATGCCCCATCATGTAAATAAATATATACTAAAAATCACTGAGAAAACAATTGAGGTCGAACTCCACATTGAGTCCTTTTGGCACAAAAGTATCCAAGGTGAAAATCCATTTTGATTCTAATTGGCTTAGTGTCCTCACCTTATGGCCCCCCCGCCAGTGTCTGATATATGGCTCAATGCCCCAAAATTTTAACTGTGAGGGGTCTTTGTTGTGATGCAATAAAAAGTGTTTAGATACATTGTGTTTGTCCAACCCTTTTATTATATTTTGGACGTGCTCTTTGATACGGATCCTGAGAAGTCTTTTTGTACGCCCTATATACTGCAGGCCGCAACTACACTCCAGGGCGTATACCGCCCCCTCGGTGTTGCAGCATATAAAGTCTTTAACTTCATAGGTATCTCCCGTGCTGGAGGATGTGAAGTTAGTTTTTTTCTCATTTGGTCTCTTTGTTTTCTTGCATGCAAAACATCGTTTACAAGGATAAAAGCCTTTCATTGTAAAGAAGGAGAATGGTTTGTTGGGTGGATCTGGCACGCTCTTTACTATTTTATCCCGTATGGTTGGTGCCCTTTTATAAATGAATCTGGGATTTCTTGGTAGTGAATCTTGTAGCTGTTTGTCTGCCAATAGTAGGTGCCAATGCCTTTTGATAATTCTTTCAATCTTCTTGTGTTGTACATTATAGACAAGGATGATAGATGTCAATGGTTTTTTGGATGGTAATTGATTTTTATTTTTGTCTCTTATCAGTTCGTCCCGGTTCATCTCTGTTACTTCGACTATATTCTTTTCTATGAATGTATTACTATATCCTTTCTCGACAAATCTTTGACCCATGGCTTCGGCTTGTTCTTTGAACGTGTCTAAGTTGGTGCAGTTTCTCCTTAGCCGTACAAGTTGACCCTTAGGGACATTAAAAAGCCAATTCTTATGGTGACAGCTTTCTATCGGTAAATAGCTGTTCCTATCAACGTTTTTAAAATGAGTCTGTGTTTTAAAACCAGAAGTGTCCTGTATGATATCTAGATCTAAAAATGTGACACTTGTTTCGCTGATCTCCCATGTAAGTTTAATATTTCTGTCATTTATATTCAGAGTTTGTAAAAATGATGTAAGTAGATTAGGCTCTCCATTCCAAAGGATAAAAATATCATCAATATAGCGTTTATATATGGTGAGTTCGGCTGGTTTATTTTTAAAAACTGTTTATTTTTCCCACTGGGCCATAAAAATACCGGCCACACTAGGGGCAAACTTAGCCCCCATGGCTACGCCGGTTCGCTGATGGTAATAATTCTTGTTGTGCCAAAAATAGTTATTTTTGAGGCAAAAGTCGAGACATTTGATGATGAACTTTCTTTGCATGCAAGGCAATTTAGTATATGTCCTAAGTCCCCACTTAGCAGCTTCGCAAGCTTGATGATGTAGGATAATTGTGTATAAGGAAGATACGTCCCCAGTTGCCATGATCCATGGTCCTTCTTCTTTAGGAGTGTCCATTATTATTTGTATCATCTGTTTCGTATCTCTTAGGTATGCCTCTGTGCCTTGCACTACGGGTTGCAGATAATGGTCTATGTATTGGCCCATCCTGGCCGTGAGCGAATCTATCCCATTGACTATTGGTCTTGGCGGTGGATTTATTTTGTCTTTATGTATCTTGGGAATTGTATAAATAATAGGTGTTCGCCAGGAATCGGGTACTAAATATCTGGCTTCTTTTTTATTCAAGATGTTCTTTTTTAGACCCAGATGTACCACCTGTTCTAGAGCTTTTCTGCATTTGAAGGCACCAGAACATGCGAACAGGCAAAAAATTCATTCAAACACGTGAACACCGTTAAAGTCAATGGGACACGAACAAATTATAGCCATGATAGCAATTCATTATAGCCTATAATGAATTGCTATCATGGCTACAATGAATTGTCGGGTCCCGGCAATACAGATAAAAGTAATTGAAAAAAACGGCAGGGGTTCCCCGAACCAAAATAAAAAAAAAAATAAAAAAAAAATGTGTGGGGTTCCCCCCAAAAATCCATACCAGACCCTTATCCCAGAACGCAACCTGGCAGGCGGCAGGAAAAGAGGGGGCGACGAGAGAGCGCATCCCCCCTGAACCGTACCAGGCCACATTCCCTCAACATGGGGAGGATATCCCCATGTTGATGGGGACAAGATCCTCATCCCCACAACCCTTGCCCAATGGTTGTGGGGGTCTGCGGGTGGGGGGGCTTATCGGAATCTGGAAGCCCCCTTTAACAAAGGGGACCCCCAGATCCTGGCCCCCCTATGTGAATTGGTAAGGGGTACTTTGTACCCCTACCATTTCACAAAAAGAAAGTGTCAAAATGTTAAAAACCACAGGAGACGGCTTGGGACAAGTCCTTTATTAAAAATAAAAAAATAAAAGATTCCAGCGATGTAATCCACTCTCGATCTTCTCCAGCGATGTAATCCATTCTCGGTATCCAGCGATGGATGATCTCCAGCGACTCCAGCGAGAAACACGCACAGATCCTGCCTCCACTGGAGGCACTCAGCCAATGACGCGCCGCCAGTTTGACAGCTCTTATGTAGCTGAGGGCGGGGCCACCTGTCACGTGACCCTGTCCCCCTCTCGCAAGGGGAAACGCCGGGGTTTCCCAGTGACATGTACAGGTGACTCCGACCCCTCTGATGCAATGGGAAACCTGCGTTGCATTAGAGGGGGGCAAGGTCACCCATACACGTCACTGGGAAACCCCGGCTTTTCCCCTTGCCAGAGGGGGACGGGGTCACGTGACAGGTGGCCTCGCCCTCAGCTACAAAAGAGCTGTCAGGCTTGCGCTACATCATTGGACGGGTCACTCAGGTAGAAGCAGGATCTGTGCGTGTTCCTCGCTGGAGTTGCTGGAGATTATCCATCGCTGGATACCGAAAATGGATTACATCGATGGAATCTATTTTTTTTTTATTTTTATTTTTTTAATAAAGGACTTGTCCCTAGCCGTCTCCTGTGGTTTTTAACATTTTGACACTTTCTTTTTGTAAAATGGTAGGTACAATGTACCCCTTACCAATTCACATAGGGGGGGCGGGATCTGGGGTTCTTAAAGAGGGCTTCCAGATTCCGATAAACTCTCCGCCCGCAGACCCCCACAACCACCGGGCAAGGGATGTGCGGATGATGCTCTTGCCCCCATCAACATGTGGACATCCTCCCCATGTTGAGGGCATGTGGCCTGGTACGGTTCAGGAGGGGGGGCGCTCTCTCGCCCCCCCCTCTTTTCCTGCGGCCTGCCAGGTTGCGTGCTCGGATAAGGGTCTGGTATGGATTTTTGGGGGGGGACCCCACGCCATTTTTTTTTTAATTTTGGCACGGGGATCCCCTTAAAATCCATACCAGACATGAAGGGCCTGATATGGAATTTGGGGGGACCCCCACACATTTTTTTTATTTTGGTTTGGGGAACCCCTGCCGTTTTTTTCAATGACTTTTATCTATAATTTATAGCCATGATAGAAATTCATTATAGCCATTATAGCCATTATAGCAGGCAGGCAGATCATGGGTAGGGATGAGCTCGGTGTTCGAGTCGAACTTACGTTCGACTCGAACATCGGCTGTTCGATCGTTCGACGAAGATCGAACGTTTTGGGCCGTTCGCGCCAAATTCACAGTGCAATCCCGGCGCTGTGATTGGCCAAGCATGCACTGTGACCCCGGCAGGATGCCTGTGGCCAATTATAGTTCAGGGGGGTTTAGTACACGCCCCACACTATAAAAGGCCGCCAGCGCGGCGGCCTTGTGTAGTGTGTTCCGGTTCAGGGAGAGAGAAGGATAGGCAGGGACAGTGTTAGTGTTGTGTGCAGGGAGAGAGAAGGATAGGCAGGGACAGTGTCAGTGATATTTTTGCTAAGCCTCCTGCACAGTATACTCCTGAAGCTAGCCCTTATTGCTGTGTTTTCCTGTTGTGTAACACAGGCAGGCATCTGCAGCAGTTATAGCAGGTGTAGTGTGCTTCCTGCAAAATATACACCTGAAGCTAGCCCTTATTGCTGTGTTTTCCTGTTGTGTAACACAGGCAGGCATCTGCAGCACTTACAGTGGGCATAGTGTGCCTCCTGCACATTATACACCTGAAGCTACCCCTTATTGCTGGTTTTCCCATCTCCCTGCAGGCCATTACTATGTCTGGAAGGCCAACAAGTAGAGGCAGACAGTCACAAGCCAATAAAAGAGGGCAAGCAGGCTCTGTGTCTAGAGACAACAGTGCTGGTCGTGGACGCGGTGCATTGTCATCAGAACGTGGCCATGGGGCACGCTTGTCCTTCTTTTTGGCAGCTGGACGTGTTGAGCCGCATCATGCCGAAGACTTGGTAGAGTGGATGACCAAGCCCTCCTCATCCTCCTCATCCTCTCTCACCCAGGCTCAGGGTACTGGCAAAGCAGCTGCCAAAGCGTCCTCAATGTCATCATCAGTCACTCCTTCCCTAGACCCACCGTGTCCTCCTGAGGAGTCCCCCGAACTGTTTGAGCACAGTGTTGGGTACATGCTCCAGGAGGATGCCCAGCGTTTCGAAGGGTCTGAAGATGATACCCAGCTAGAGGAAGGCAATAGCGTGAGAGCAGAGAGAGGGGATGCTCAAGAAGGACACCAATCTGGCAGTCATGTTCCATCAGCTGCAACATACTGCCAGATTGGTTCCAGTGATGAGGAGGGAGGGGGTTATTCCAAAAGTTCTTTGGTGTGGGCTTTTTTGAGTCGAGTGCATCAGATCGCACCGCTGCTGTTTGCAACATATGTCTCAAGCGTATCTCGCGTGGCCAAAACATCAGCCGCTTGGGCACCACATGCTTGACCAGATATATGTTGACCTGCCATGCAGCTCGTTGGCAAGCCTACCTTAAAGACCCACACCAAAGAACAAAGCAGACCTCTCCTTGCTCCGCATCAGCTGGGATCTCCAACCCCACTATACCTTCAGTCCTCTCTGAAACCTGCACTGAGAGGAATGGAGGTGTAGAATTAGGTGTGTCACAGCCAAGTACTTGCGGGCACTCTGCTAGCAGTGCACCGACGTCCGATTCTAGCAGGCAAATTTCCCTGCCCCAGCTGCTGGACCGTCGAAAGAAGTTCACTCTCAGCCATCCACATGCCCAGCGGTTGAATGCTAGCTTGGCTAAATTGCTAGCACTTCAACTGCTGCCTTTTCAGTTGGTAGATTCGGCCCCCTTCCGTGAGTTTGTGCAATGTGCGGTTCCTCAGTGGCAGGTTCCCAAACACCATTTTTTCTCACGGAAGGCGATTCCGGCTCTCTACCGGCATGTGGAAGGCAATGCCCATGCCTCGCTGGACAGGGCGGTCAGCGGTAAGGTGCATATTACCACTGACTCATGGTCCAGCAGGCATGGACAGGGACATTACCTTTCTTTCACGGCCCATTGGGTCACTCTTTTGGCAGCTGGGAAGGATGCAGGACAAGGTTCAGTAGTGTTGGAGGTTGTTCCGCCGCCACGCCTCCAAAATGCTACTACTGGTTGTGACACACCTCTCTCCTCCACCCCCTCCTCTTCTTCTTCCTCCATGGCCTCTTCCTGTGCTTTGTTCTCGGAACCAGCGGTGCTCCGTAGGCATTCAAGGGGCTACGCAAGTACGCAGGCAAAAAGATGCCATGCCGTGATTGCGCTGGTGTGTTTGGGGGACAGGGGCCACACTGAGGCAGAGGTTCTGTCAGCTCTGCAGGGGCAGACCGAGAGGTGGTTGACGACACGCCAGCTTAAGCCAGGAATGGTTGTTTGCGACAATGGCACCAACCTGCTCTCCGCCCTCCGACAGGGACAACTGACCCATGTGCCCTGTGTGTCAACTAAATTAAAATACACGTGAAAGTAAAAATATTGAATGACAACAATACTAATAGCATACAGTGATAATGGTAATATAATGTCCCAAGATTTGAATGAATATAATCAGAGAGAACAAGAAATAGTCCATATAGTGAAAACCAATGGAAGTAATCCTGGATAATATCTGCATACAACAGGAGAAATAAATTGAAGAAAATGTGCCCTGTGTGGCTCACGTCCTTAACCTGGTGGTGCAGCGGTTCTTGGGCAGGTACCCAGGCTTACAGGATGTCCTGAGGCAGGCCAGGAAAGTCTTTGTGCATTTCCGCAGATCATATAATGCCAGTGCTCGGCTGGCTGAGCTACAAAAGGAGTTGAACCTGCCCAAGAACCGCCTTATATGAGACATGCCCACCAGGTGGAACTCAACGTTGGCCATGCTGCAGCGGCTGCACACGCAGCAGAGGGCCATCAATGAGTACCTGTGCGACTACGGCACCAGGACAGGGTCAGGGGAGCTCGGTTTTTTTCCACCACGCCAGTGGGGCATGATCAGGGATGCATGCACTGTCCTGGCACCATTTGAGGAGGCCACGAGGATGGTGAGCAGTGACAGTGCATGCATCAGTGACACTGTACCTCTTGTCCACCTGTTGGAGCATACGCTGCATGGAATAATGGACAGGGCACTTGAGACAGAACAGAGGCAGGAAGAGGAGGACTTCCTTGCCTCTCAAGGCCCCCTTTACCCAGACAGTGTTCCTTCTGTCCCACCCATCCCACTGGAAGAGGACGAGGACGAGGAGGATTGTGTCAGCATGGAGGTGGAGCCTGGCACTCAGCATCAACAGCAGCAGTCTTTTCGGGATGATTTACAGTCCCAAGAAACACGTGGACTTGTACGTGGCTGGGAGAAGGTGGCTGCGGATCATGTCATCCTTAGTGACCCAGAGGACTCCGGACCGAATGCCTCAGCTAACCTACGCTGCATGGCCTCCCTGATCCTGCAAAGTCTGCGGAAGGATCCTCGTATTCTTCGGATCAAGGAGAGGGACCATTACTGGCTGGCCACTCTCCTTGATCCACGGTACAAGGGTAAGGTTGCGGACCTTATCTTGCCGTTGCAGAGGGAGCAGAGGATGAGACAACTCTGGGAGGCCTTGCAGAAAGGTCTGTGCAACGCGTTCCCAGAGACTGGGAGGTTACAAACTCCTGGTCCTGGACTACGAGTTGCTGAGGCTTCGGTCAGTAGCAGAAGGAGCGGTGGGGAAGGTGGTCGTCTGACCGATGCGTTCAGACAATTCTTTAGTCCGCAGCCCCAAGGTATGATCGGTTCCAGCAACCATCGCCAGCGTCTGATATACATGGTGCAGGAATACCTAGGGGCAAGGTCAGACTTGGACACCTTTCCCACCGAAAATCCTCTGGCTTACTGGGTCTTGAGGATAGATCACTGGCCAGAGCTTGCACAGTATGCAATTGAGCTACTGGCCTGTCCTGCATCCAGCGTTCTTTCGGAACGCACATTCAGTGCTGCTGGAGAATTTGTCACAGATCACAGGGTGCGCCTGTCCACCGACTCGGTTGATTGACTGACCTTCATAAAGATGAACCAGTCTTGGATCACCACCAGCTACCAAGCACCTGAAGCTGATATAACAGAATAATTTATTTTCAAATGTCACATCCCTTCAAGACTGATGCTGGTGCTGAGTGACTGTCCTGTTATGTTGACTGACTATCCTCCTCCTCCTCCTCAATGATCCGATTCATGATGATAGCTTGGAAGAACATTTTTGTTTCTGGGTGCCGCCACCAGTGGCTAAGGCCCAATTTTTCAGCCCCTGTTTAACAGGGGCATGTAATTACATTTTTTGATGCAATGCTTTGCAGCAGGGCTCATTCCTGCACTCCAACTAGAGTATCTGGGAGAGGTTGCAGTGTCGTGGCACCAGCACCAGTGCCTAAGGCCCAATTTTTCAGCCCCTGTTTAACAGGGGCGTGCAATTACAATTTTTGATGCAATACTTTGCAACAGGGTTCATTACTGTGCTCCAAGTACAGTATATGTGAGGGGTTGCAGTGTTGTGGCACCAGTGGCTAAGGCCCAATTTTTCTGCCCCTGTTCTACAGGGGCGTGTAATTACAATTTTTGATCTAATAATTCACAGCAGGGCCCATTCCTGCGCCCACCAAGAGTAACTGTGAGGGCTTAAAGTGTTGTGGCAACACCACCAAAGGCCCAATTTTTCCTACCACTGTTCAACAATGGCATGTAAATACAATTCCTAATATAATAGTTCACAGCAGGGCGTTCCAGCGCCCACCAAGAGTAACTGTAAGGGCTCACAGTGTTGTGGCAACACCAACATGTAAGGGGCAAATTTCAGCAGAGTATATACGGCAGGCCCCTACTTTCAATCATCCAACTTACAAACGACTCCTACTTGCAAACGGAAGGAGACAACAGGAAGTGAGAGGAAATCTACCCCTAGGAAGGGAAATTCTCTCCTGTAAGAGTTAATATTGGAAAAAGGTGTCTCCTTTCTAATGATGCTTTATCACCAATCCTTGTTTCAATAAAAACTCCACTTTTCAAAAACAGTTGTCATTGGGACGGAAAGTGAGGTGAAATGTTCTGAACAGGGGCACAGACAGCAAAACAAATGTTACAGTGGTGATAACCGTTCCCTATGTTTTCAAAAAGCTTAAAAATATATTTTTGGCTGGAGCTACACTTAAACAATGTACCTGTTCAAAATTAAAAAACAGATTCTACTTAAGAACAAACCTACAGTCCCTGTCTTGTTTGCACCGCCTGTATACTGCTATTCAGAGTATATAGGGCCTTTTTTATTTTGTGTGCGGGGTTCCCCTTAATATCCATACAAGACCCAAAGGGGCTGGTAATGGGCTGGGGTGGGGGGGGGTAGCTATGCCATTTTTCTCAAAGCTTTTCATCCATATTACCGGGACCAGACATTAGTTTTAAATGGCTTTTTTTCCTTTAGAAATGTCATTTTGTGCAGGGACAGTTCTAAACACTGGAAACACATGCCACTTCACAGGCATACTTTAGCCCCCCCCCCCCAGGTACAATATTTAAAGGAATATTTGACTTTTTTTTTCACTTTATGCATCATTAAAATGACTGCTCCCGAAAAACGGCCGTTTTTAAAACTTCGTTGATACATGTTCCCTGGGGCAGAACCCGGGTCCCCAAACCCTTTTTAGGACAATAACATGCATATTAGTCGTTATAATATAAAAGCACTTTAGATTTCGAACGTTCGCGTCCATTGTATTTAATAGGGTTCTAACGTTCGCGCGAACTTTCGGTCCGTTCGAAGGTTCTGGTGCGAACCGAACGGGGGGGGGGGGGGTGTTCCTCTCATCCCTAATCATGGGTGGTTTTAGGGTCCAGTAAGGTGGTATGCTTCCAAAAAACATTAGACCACAATGTCTTTAAGTATTTATTGTAGCGCTACCCCCAGTTAAGAGAGCCGCTGGATTTGTTTGCGGGCCCTGAATACAGAACTGCCAACCCCCGGCAATCTACTCGACCCACTCTGGCACAGTTAGTCTAGGGATTGTCTTGTATCACAATCTATCTGTATTGTAAGGGTAACCTCTTTGCATAATGATAACACACTGATAGCAAGTGATGAAGTATAACAGTTTTTTTACTTTGGGTAAAAGGCACAAGGTTTATACATAACACATATATGTCTGCAGAGCCCTACAGCAGAAAATATAATACACCCTGATAATGCAGGTTATTTCCTTTTTAGTGCAGCTATCTCCATCTATGTGCCCTTATGGCGCAGCAACAAAAAGTTCTAACTCCTGGTCAGGCCTGACTCAGATTTAACTCAGTCTCTAGCAGAACGATTTCTTCGCATGCAACTTGACTGGTGGTGCACAACAGGAACAGTATTTGTAATCCAAAGGGGTAGACAATAAAGAACACTTCACCGGAGACGAACTCAACTCAGTTCCGCCACTAGTCTCCAGTGGAACAGTAAATAAAGGCCGGTGGGCCAAGGCAGTCTCTAGGCCTAACAGTACAGCCTATAGGATTGAGCAGGTGCTCGCTCACCACTCCGGACGCGATCCCAGTCCGGGACTTCCACCTGCTGTGTCTACACACACAGCGTCTGCAACGGTCGGGTCTCCGATCCAACTGATGTAAGAAGTCAGCGAAGTCAGGTGTCACCCAGGTTCCGCAGTGGGGTGGAAGGCTCTCTGGAAGTTTTGCAAGGCCCTGGCTTCAGGCCCTGCACTGCAGCAGATCCGCACAGGAAGACCTGTTGATTGCAGCGCGGTGTCCCAAAGAGGCCGAGCTCAGCCTCGCCCTCCTCTTATATAGCCCCTCCCATCAGTCTCTGCGGTGGCTGAATGCACCCTGGGTGCCGAACGGGGTTCTGGGTAACGTAGTCCCGGGGCCTTAAAGGAGACCCCGCTACATTATTATCTCCAGGAAAAGTAAGGCATCTGGGCAATCATGTCAATAATTGTGTGTATAAAGCAATGTTGAACTTCTCAAGAAGGGGTAGGGGTTGATATATGTGCAATTTCACTTGTCTGGAATTGTTTGGAAAGATAATTACAAAACCTTGTGAAAAGCTCAAACTGTAGCATGAGAGCAGAGAATGACCCAAGTAACTTTGTCATGAGACATAAGGGTGCTGCCATTGATTGTCCTCTTAAGTTAATTCTATATTTGTTCTAGATTACCAATTATAAAACATTGCTGTTAAAGCATCAGAATAACAGCCAGAGAAGAAGCTGTTTCAAAAGAAATGCAGCAATGACAGCCAGAACAGTTCAGCACCTCAAGCAAGTGTCCATGCTCCACAACATCGATTTTTCCCTGTTTGCGGACAGACACGTGTAGCGATACCTTCAACTAAGAGGGCCGCAGATTTAGTTTGGGCCCTGAAGACAGCTCCGCCAACCCCCGGCAAATTTACTCGACCCCCTACTGGCACAGTTAGTTATGGCAGCAATATAATTCTTATGCTATATGATTAAACTCAGACACCAAGGCAATAATGAAAGGGGTATCTAATTTACTTTAGATTTGTGGTAAAAAGGTTAACAGTGGTAACAGTTTACATGAAATAGGTTGCAGAGCCTTGCAGCAATAAACACACTATGCATTCAATGAACAGTAAAGGTGCGCCGCGTGGGCGACCGTTAAATAGGTGCCCTGTGGCGCAGTAACCAAATGAACTAACTAGCTGGCCAGGCCTGGCTCAGATATCTAAAACTCAGTCTCTAGGGGATGATGGTTTCTTCACCGGCAAGTCTTTAAAGGTGGTGCACATAACAGAATAACATTTGTAATCCAGTGGGAAGATTGTAATAGAACAAACACTTTACTGAAGAACCTCTGATATGGATCTCCAGTGAGAGTATCAGATATAAACTTGTGGGCCACGGCAGTCTATAGGCACATCAGCAATAAACAGTATATGGTCTGAGCATACGCTCGCTCACCCCTCCGGACGCGATCCCAGTCCGGGAACTTCCACCAACTGTGTCCTCACACACAGTGTCTCCAGCGATCGGGTCCCCGATCCAACCAAGGCTGTGGATAAGCGAAGTCAGATGCCACCCAGGCTTGCAGCGGGGTGGAAGGCTCTTTTGTGCTGCACAAGGCCTCCGGCTTCAGGCCTTGCACACCGGCACATCCGCACAGGAGGATCAGTCACTGAAGTCAGTTGTGTCCCAAAGAGGCCGAGCCCAGCCTCGCCTCCTCCTTTTATAACCCCTCCCATCAGTCTCTGGGGTGGAAACATTGCCGAAAGGGGTTCTGGGTAAGGTTAGGGTGACCAGACGTCCCCGTTTTCCGGGGACAATCCCCGTTTTCCGACTACAGTCCCCGGATCCCGTTTGTCCCCGCTTTTGTCCCCGGTTTTCCGGTTGGTAGCCAGGCTGCGGCAGTTTCCCGATGGACGGGGGCATTTCCTGGATGGGGGCGTTTCCCGGTGGACGGGGGCGTTCCCCGAGACATAGCACATGCAGAGCTGTTTAGACGTGTAGGAGGAGCTGGAGCGGCTCCAGCCTGCCTATGCTATGCTAGTGTAGTTAGTAGTGCCATAGCTGCCACTCCTCCTCAGCTGAAAATCCATCAAACTACGACTCTTCCAGCATCCCGCCCCTCTCCTCCTACCTCTGCTCCCTCCTCCAATCGCGCTCCTGGCAGCATAGGGAGAGGACAGAGTACAGCGTTCCTCCCCTTCCCTCCGGTCCTGCAAGGCACTATGGGAATTGTAGTCAACAAGTAGTACAGAGGGAATGTCCACAAGCAGGTGAGTTTTTATGCTAGCTAGCTAGCAGCTAACATAATAAAATGTTTCTCCTTCACTGGTGGGCACTGACAGGCAGCACTCATGGGCACTCATGTGGCACTATGTATATATGCAATTGATTATATATAACAAAAAAAATCAAATATATGTGATAGTCAATTGCGCAAAAAACACAGCTATGTATATCAAAACTGTCCAAAAAAACTGTGTTTGTGAATCCAATGAAACATACAGGAGTTCTGTCCACAAATGGCATCTGCTGTAAGGCTGCTTTCACACTGGGGCAGCGTCGGCGGTAAAGCGGCGCTAAAAAGCGGCGCTTTACCGTCGTTTTTGCGGAGGTATTCAGCCGCTAGCGGGGCACTTTTAACCCCCGCTAGCGGCCGGAAAAGGGTTAAAAACCACCCGCAAAATGCTGCTGCAGTGGCGCTTTGCCGGCGGTTCAGCCACGCTGCCCATTAATTTCAAAGGGCAGGAGCGTTGGAGGAGCAGTGTAAATACCTCCTTTACCGCTCCAAAGATGCTGCTTGCAGGAGTTTTTTTAACATCCTGCCAGCGCATCGCCTCAGTGTGAAAGTACTCAGGCTTTCACACTGAGCCTGCAGGGGAGCTGTTTTTCCAGCGCTTTACAGGCGCTATTTGTAGCCCAAAAGCGCCTGAAAAAATGCCCCAGTGTCTTACTGAACAATGTGTCAAAAGGAAATCCTTAACATATTGGGGGCTATTTACGAAAGGCAAAACCACTTTGCACTACAAGTGCAAACTACAAGTGCAAAGTGCACTTGAAATTGCACTGAAAGCGCACTTGGAAGTGCAGTCGCTGTAAATCTGAGGGGAAGCTCTGAAATGAGGGGAAGCTCTGCTGATTTTATTATCCAATCATGTGTAAGCTAAAATGCTGTTTTTTATTTTCCTTGCATGTCCCCCTCGGATCTACTGTGACTGCACTTCCAAGTGCAATTTTAAGTGCACTTTGCACTTGTAGTTTGCACTTGTAGTTTGCACTTGTAAAGTGCATTTGCTTTTAGTAAATAACCCCCATTGTGTCAGTGAACTGGAACTGCCACCTATAGGTGAAATAGCCGGAGCCTGTGATGTCATTTCTGGTGACTCCGATGTACGGAAGTGCGGTGAGGAGGTGATCTTAACCCTGAATTTTTTAAATGCGGTTTACTGGTTTTATTGTGAGCAGATATTTTGCTATCTTTAATAAAATTGTTTTTCATTGGCAATATTGCGCTATAAATATCTGTTTTATTCTGAGTGGCTTATGAATCAAGAGGCGAGGATTCAGAGAGTCAAAGACCCCCAGAGAGCGATGACCCTTGTGATGAAAGGGATTAGGACCTAAAGATCTCTGCTATAAAAAGCGTAATTTAACCGATCGTCATTCCTTGAGGTGAGCGGCTATTTCACCTATAGGGGGCGGTTCCAGTTAACTGACACAATGGGGGTTATTTACGAAGGGCAAATCCACTTTGCACTACAAGTGCACTGCAAGTGCACTTGCAGTGCACTTGGAAGTGCAGTCACTGTTGATCTGAGGGGGACATGCAAGGAAAATAAAAAACAGCATTTTTGTTTGCACATGATTGGATGATAAAATCAGCAGAGCTTCCCCTCATTTCAGAGCTTCCCCTCAGATCTACAGCGATCTACAGCGACTGCATTAACAAGTGCACTTGCAGTGTACTTGTAGTGCAGAGTGGATTTCCCTTTAGTAAATCAACCCCAATATGTTAAAGGGGTTGTAAAGGTAAAAAAGTTTTTTCACCTTAATGCATTCTATGCATTAAGGTGAAAATACATCTGCGGATTAGCGCCCCCCCAGCCCCAGTTTAATTACCTGACCCCTCGAAAGTCCCACCGTGAACGAGCAGGCTTCTCGGCTCATTCATTGGTTGATTGAAAGCAGCGCAGCCATTGGCTTGCGCTGCTGTCAATCACATCCAATGACGGGGGGCAGGGCCGAGTGATACAGTGATCGACTATAGCCACCGGCTGTATCACAGGAGCGCCCCCGCAATAACTCACCACCATGCTCGCTCGCATATAGGTGATGAGTTATTGCGGGGAGGAGCCAAGACAGCCACAGAGGGACACCAGAAGACGTGGATCGGGGCCACTCTGTGCAAAACGAGCTGCACAGTGGAGGTAAGTATAACATGTTTGTTATTTTTTTTTAAATTAAAAATTATGTTTACAACCCTTTTAAGGATTTCCTTTTGACACATTTCTCAGCAACAGCAGATGTCACTCTGTGGACTGAGCTCCTTGTATGTTTCATTGGATTCACTAACACAGGTTTTTTGGACTGTTTTGATATACATAGCTCTAATTGAACAATAATTGTATGTTTTTTGCACAATTGACTATCACTGATGGGTACTGAGATGAGGTGGCACTGATGAGGCGGCACTGATGAGGCTGCACTGATAGGCACTGATAAGGCTGCACTGATAGGCACTGATGGACACTGATGAGGTGGCACTGATGGACACTGATGAGGTGGCACTGATGGACACTGATAGGCTGTAATGATAGGCAGCAATGATGGACACTGATAGGTGGCACAAATGGGCAATGATAGGCAAAACTGATGGGCAGCCCTGGTAGGTGGCACTGATAAATGGCACTTATGAGAAGGCATTGATGAGCAGCTCTGATGGGCTGCACTAATGGGCACTGATAGGTGGCACTCATGGGCAGCACTTATGAGAAGGCATTGATGGGCAGCACTGATTGGCACTGATAGGCTACACTAATGGGCACTGATAGGTGGCATTGATGAGCCTGTATTGATCACAGGCTGTGACAGAATGTGAGCAAAGTACTGCTGATAACCAGCAAGTCTGTTTACATTTGATCAGCTGTGATTGGACACAGCTAATCACATGGTAAAGGGCCACTGTGATTGGCCCTTGACCCTGATCTGTGGGCACAGCGGTCACTCAGCACACCAGATGTACACCCCAGCAGGTGCTCGGGGGCGTGGTTCCAGGAGGATGTCCATGGATGCCCTCCTGGAACAAAAGATCAGAGCTGTTGTCATCTTTCGGCTATAGCGCTGTTATAAAGTGGTTAAAGGAGCAGTTTCTCACGCGATCCTGTCACGTCACAATCACGTGTGTGTGTGTGTTTGAGCTTTGGGGTGCACACCCTAATGCAATGGGCTGCGCACACCTATGGATGGCAATGTAAAGTAATGAGGAGAAGGAGAGACGTGTTAGAACAGAGTAGGAAAGAAGAATCATGAGGATGAAGATGACCGTAAGGAGGATAATGGAGATGATGGAAGGAAAGTAACAAAGTGATGGTGAGGATGGTGATAAGGACATGATGACAGACTGTCATAGACAGTGATGGGGATAATAATGGATGGTGAAGACAGAGATGACAGGGATCTTGTACAGTAATGGGGGAAGTGAGAAAAGTGATGTTGAGAATGATGAGGACAGTAAAGAAGACAATATAGACCCATAATAACAAATGCAGTTCTAGACAAACATTCACACGACACAGTCACAAACATATACATGCAGACATACTGAAATACACAGTCACATACTGACACAAACAACAAAACAGTAGTGTGACTTTTGGATACTGGACTTTTTTTCCCTTTTACAGTATAGTTGTTAGCAAGTAAACATGTTTTTGATGAAATCCCTATGTATGTATTATATGTTCCTTGGTGCTGGCTGAAATGCTGAGTGGAGTGTACTTCTGGGAGGGGGATTTGGTTGACTGATTCCATTATAATGTTATAACCTGCTTAGGGCTTTTATGGAGCTTAATTTTCTTGATTAGGGGGGGGTGGGGGGTTTTGGGAATTGCAATAAATGTATGAGTTCATATGGTTGAAGGAGGCGTTATGAAAACTAACTTCAAATTGTCCTGTTTAGAATTTGTGGAGAAAATCTCCAAAAACAAAAATATTCTCAGGCAGATTCATTCCTCTGAGAAATATGCAAGTTAAAGGGTTACTCCGCAAAATGTTGTAAAACTCCTCCAGTATTCTATGTTGCTTTTGTTCCTTTAACATTTGTAGTCTTATAACAGTTAGCTATTAATATTTGATTATTTATGTTTAAAGGTATCCTACGTGTTGTTACAATGCAATCTTTTACTGTTCTGAATTGTTAATTTATTGTTCATTGTTATTATTGAACCAAAATTCTTTGGTAAGAATAAAATGCAAAATATGCATTGAAAAGTTTTACCTCCATCTTATCTTCTTAACATTTGGTAGTCGTATCCCAAAAAATTCTAAGAATTATCTTTTTTTTTATCTCATGGACGAAATGTGAGAAATAACGTATATATCATATAATCCTTCTGTAACGGGAAGGCCCGGGGAACTCAGAATCGCTTAGAAAGTATGAGATACCCTTGCTTCAGCTTCCCCAATGCCTCTTATGTGTGAACCACCCTGTGTCCCTATTGGGGGCACAGGGTGAATAAAAAAAAACCACTATGACCTATGATAGCCACATTCAATGCTGTATATACATTGTATATAGATTGGATGTACACTGTGGTTGGGGGTTGTGTAATCATTGCTGTGATGAGGTGGGGGGGGGGGTGATTTACATTCTATTGTCCATTGTGGCTTGGGGGAATTAAGCCTATAATTATAGGTTGTGGAACTAGCAGCCAGACAGGTTAATTGAAGAGATGCTGATGAGTCACCTGCCTGCTTGTGTTGTGAATGAATCTAGAAGGGCTTCTGAAGACCCTTTTAGTGTGAATAGGGATAATTAACTCTATGCTTGTGTGTATTGTACTCGGCAGACAGACAGGCTACAAATCCTTTCATTGTGAGATGTGTATTGAAGGTCGTTATGTTTCTATTGTGTAAAGTCTTTTGATTGGGAGACAAAAGCTAGCCTAACAGACGTCAAAATAATGTGTATTGGGTCTTGTTATGTTGTGGGTGGAGCTGGACCATTGTTCATTTTAAACTAATGCAGTATTGGATGTGTATAAAAGCTACAATGTTTTTTTCAATAAAGAGGGTCTATCCTGGAAAGATACAGAGTGCGTCTCATTCTTTTGGAAGGATTAGATCCTATGGGAAGTGGTCGCCTGACTCTGGGGTGTCGGTAGCTGATGTAAGTTCGGAGTGGGAATATCCTAAACGGCGTTAACCCCCTTTCATATTTGGGGTGTCGTTACACCTTCCATAAACATTTACCACATACACTGCATATATAATTTGAGGAATATGTGCTTATAAAATCGTTTACCATTTAGCAAAAAAAAAAAAAAATGTCCCCTGATTTCATTTTGAAAATCTGGTCACCTTAGGTAAGGTAGTCCTGAGAGTCTTAAAGAGGACCCCGCTACACAAGCATTTAACAAAGAATGTAGCGTTGCCTTACCAACACACATGCACATGGCCACTTTTCAATCTTGCTTTCAATCAGCACTGAATTCAGGTCTGTTAATCATGCTTTTAAATAAAAAAGTGCTGTAATTTGCACTTCAAAGTTGTATACCACCGTTCATTACATAGCTATTAATCTTTTGCTTGAAAAACAACTGGTCCACATACAAACTCAAGCTTCAAAATGTTGACTGTATCCACCTAGCTGCTGGATTTTAGGAAGTCGCAGGCACACTCTAAACCGGTGTCACAAATCTAGCATTCCAATGCCAAGCTGCTATGCTGTATCAGCAATAGTCATCTAAAACGTCATAAATGTGGTGACATGTCAATTTACTCGTTTGTGAGGTAGCACATCCCTGGCAGATTCGCAATGGCAATAGTATATATAGTAAATCAGGGCCAATGTCATGACTGTATTTGGGGCAAAAGGTATGCTGCTGCGTGTAGTGTAAAAGCTTTGTACAAATGAATGTTTAAATGGCTATCAAGATTTGCCGTATTGCATTGTTGTTAATTTTAGTACTCCATTGTCCTATTTTCTACAGGTCTGGAATGAGATGCAGAGAGCTCCATGTAATAGTTGCTTGGAGCATTGCCAGAACTCAATGTAAACTGACAGTTTCAATCTGTCTCAAACCATCCCATTTTAGTTTGATCTAAATTTACAGGACTGGGTTGATTAGAAAAAAGGAGACATTTATAACTCATAAGAAGTGCCAAATGTTCTTTTTTTTAACAGCAATAACTGATTTGTATGAGTAGCAGACATATACTATGTGAAAGCAAGTAACCAAAATATAGGCTGGGACAGATATACTGCATATAGATAGATCATTTGCAGATCCTGTAATGTAATAGGTGATGGGGGCTTTTTATTAAAACTGTTCCAGTGGCGGCTGGTGCTCAAATTTTTTGGGGGGGGCGCAAACAAACTGAAAAAAAAAAAACATCAATTGCCGCCACTGTGCCCATTAAACGCAGCCACTGTGCCCAAACGCCACTAGTTTGTCCCCAAATGCAGCCAGTTTGTCCCCAATATACAGCCAGTTTCTTCCCCATATGCAGCCAGTTTGTCCCCCAATATACAGCCAGTTTGTCCCCCAATATACAGCCAGTTTGTCCCCCAATATACAGCCAGTTTGTCCCCTATAATACAGCCAGTTTGTCCCCATATACAGCCAGTTTGTCCCCAATATACAGCCAGTTTGTCCCCCAATATACAGCCAGTTTGTCCCCCAATATACAGCCAGTTTGTCCCCCAAATGCAGCCAGTTTGTCCCCCAATATACAGCCAGTTTGTCCCCCAATATACAGCCAGTTTGTCCCCCAATATACAGCCAGTTTGTCCCCCATAATACAGCCAGTTTGTCCCCCATAATACAGCCAGTTTGTCCCCAATATACAGCCAGTTTGTCCCCGAATATACAGCCAGTTTGTCCCCATAATACAGCCAGTTTGTCCCCCAATATACAGCCAGTTTGTCCCCCAATATACAGCCAGTTTGTCCCCCAATATACAGCCAGTTTGTCCCCCATAATACAGCCAGTTTGTCCCCAAATGCAGCAAGTTTGTCCCCGATAATACAGCCAGTTTTTTCCCCAAATGCAGCCAGTTTGTCCCCCAAATGCAGCCAGTTTGTCCCCCAAATGCAGCCAGTTTGTCCCCCAAAAATACAGCCAGTTTGTCCCCCATAAATACAGCCAGTTTGTCCCCCAAATACAGCCAGTTTGTCCCCCCAATATACAGCCAGTTGCCCCCCCCCCCATAATACAGCCAGTTGCCCCCCATAATACAGCCAGTTTCCCCCCAATATACAGCCAGTTTCCCCCCAATATACAGCCAGTTTGTCCCCCATATACAGCCAGTTTGTCCCCCATATACAGCCAGTTTGTCCCCAATATACAGCCAGTTTGTCCCCAATATACAGCCAGTTTGTCCCCAATATACAGACAGTTGCCCCCCCAATATACAGCCAGTTGCCCCCCCAATATACAGCCAGTTGCCCCCCCATATACAGCCATTTTGTCCCCTAAATACAGCCAGTTTGTCCCCAATATACAGCCAGTTGCCCCCCAATATACAGCCAGTTGCCCCCCCAATATACAGCCAGTTGCCCCCCATAATACAGCCAGTTTGTCCCCAATATGCAGCCAGTTTGTCCCCCCCAGCCCTGCACTTACCTTCCTTGAGTCAGCGCCGTCCTTCTTCCGTCCTCGATGTCTTCTCCCGCCCTCGATGTCGCTTCAGCCAATCAGGTTACCGGTAACCAGACCCGGTGAACCTGATTGGCCAGGGAACGCACCCCCGTGCGTCCTCTCATTAGGTATTTAGAAGCCAATTACAGCCCTCAGGCTGTAGTCGGGAAGCCTATCAGAGCCTGCTGGCTCTGATAGGCACTTCTAAAGACCAACCAGACGCTGTTATTCAGATGGCCGGCGCTCAAGGGGCCGGCCATCTGAATAGTGGGCGGCAGCAATACATAGGTTCATGCAATGCATGAACCTATGTATTGTTGTGAGTGACGGCCGGGCGCAGAAGCGAGCGGCAGCGGCGCTTCTGCGCCCACTATGGTCGCGCCGCCATGTGTGATAAAAAGACATTAAAAAAAAACTCTTAAAGGGCCCGTTTTTTTTTTTTTGGTGACCACAGGAGGGGGGGGGGGGCGGCACCCGGGCGCCCCCTATGGACGGGCCGCCACTGCCAGAACACCAGTTAAAACATTTTTTTTGTAGTTACGGATAGAGTGGGGAAGGCTTATGCCTTGTACACACGATCTGATTTTTCGTCGGAATAAACTCCGACGGAATTTTCAGACGGAATTACGTTCAAGCTGTCTTGCATACACACTGTCACACCAAATTCCAACCGTCAAGAACACGGTGACGTACAACACTACGACGAGCCGAGAAACATAAAGTTCAATGCTTCCGAGCATGCGTCGACTTGATTCTAAGCATGCGTGGCTTTTTCTCCATCGGCGTTCCATACAGACAAAATGAATTTCCGATGTTCTCTTTTTTTCCAACGAAAAAAAATTCTATGTTCTCTTTCTAACCCCGTGGAATTTCCGACGGAAAAAGTCCCATGGGGCAAACACACGGTCGGAATATCCGATGAAAAAATTCTGTCAGACTTTTTTCATCGGAAATTCCAAACCGTGTGTACGCCGCATTAGAAACAATGCTGGCATATGTGGGAAGACTTATTTTTCCTTCTGGGAAATACATGAAGGCCTAAAGTGTAAAAAACAGCCGGAGGAGGTTGTTCATGTGTCTTGACAGTAGTGATCTGCATAATGGCTTTGACAAATTTAACTTGGCCAATCAAGTCAATGGGTCTGCACCGCAGCTCGCAAGCCAAACCCTTGGATCGCATTTGTAGCACAATTGCCTCACTGTAAATTGCGAGTTTAGCAAAAAAAAGAAAAAAGAAAAAAGGCATTCAGGAGGTTGCAGGATCATCTCCTGAACACCAGAAAGCACCTTCTTAGCCACCCTCTGAAAAATGATCCATCGCAGATCAAGTTCAGAGCATAGGCTAATGCCCCATACACACGATCATTTTTAATGTCATTTTTAAAACTGACGTTTTTCTTGTCATTTTTTTTCTTGTTTCCTCTCAAGCCTGTCTTGCGTACACACCATCATTTTAAAAAAAATTCAAGAAAAGCGCAGTGACGTACACCACGTACGACGGCACTATAAAGGGGAAGTTCCATTCGAATGGCGCCACCCTTCATGTTAGTAAAGTTTGTTGAGAGACGATTCGCTCTTTTCAGTCTAGTGCTTTTCAGTCCGTTACAGCATGACGAATGTGCTATCTCCATTACGAACGCTAGTTTTACCAGAACGAGCGCTCCCGTCTCATACTTGATTCTGAGCATGCGCATTTTTTTTCACGTCGTTAAAGCATACACACTATCGTTTTTCACGTCGTTAAAGAAAACGACATGAAAAACGACGTGAAAAAAGAGAGCATGTTCGAAATTTTTAATGCCCGTTTTTCACGTCGTTAAAAATGCTCTGGAGCATACACACGATCATTTTTAATGGCCATTTTTTTTAATGGCATTTTTTAACGGCATGAAAAACGATCGTGTGTATGGGGCATTAGTGCAATCTCACCAATGGAAAACAGGCAACATTAAAAACCCTACATAGGTTCTATTCTTTCCTCAAATATAGATCTGTCCATTTTCCTGTTGAAAAGAGTATGCTCCTGTCCCGGTAACCATGTAGCAAATGAGTGAAAAGCTCCTAAACTATCGCAGCACGTCTCGGATGATGAAGAAACAGGTGCCAACTGCTGCTGCTTTTGCAATTGTGCAGACCGAAAAGGAGGGCAGGGGTGAAGACTGGGTGGAAGATGATGTGGAGGACGATGAGGTCCTCGACCCCACATGAAATCAACGTCATGCAGGTGACCTGTGTAGTTCGGAGGAAGAGGCGGTGGTCGCACAGAGCCATCTGCACAGCAGAAGAGGGAGCAGGGTGCAAAAGCGGAGCGTCCGTCCCCTAGACAGTACGCCTGCTACTGCCCAACGCAGCAAGGGACCGAACACACCAAAGCCAGGTCCAAGGAGTTCCCTAGCATGGCAGTTCTTCAGACAATGTGCTGATGACAAGACACGAGTGGTTTGCGCGCTGTGCAATCAGAGCCTGAAGCGAGGCATAAACGTTCTCAACCTGAGCACAACCTACTCCTGGGTCTCCAAATTGGGCACATGGCCTGAGCTTGCCCTTTACACCTTGGAGGTGCTGGCCTGCCCTCCAGCCAGTGTATTATCTGAACGTGTATTTAGCATGGCAGGGGGCGTTATCACAGACAAGCGCAGCCGCCTGTCCAGAGCCAATGTGGACAAGCTCACGTTCATTAAAATGAACCAGGCATGGATCCCACAGGACTTGTCCGAACCTTGTGCAGAACAGACATGTATAGCGGCCTTACCCAGCCATTGTTGTATTTTTGATCTTTCTCACTCTTTTGGGGTGTACCCTAATTAAAAAAAAAAAAAGAGTTAAAAACCAGTGTTGGCTACCTCTTCCTCCACTGCCGCTTCCACCTACACCGCCACCTCAACCTCCTATTCCATATGGACCTCGTCCTCCTAGGTCAAGATTATTATTTTTAATTTGTATGTATTTTATGTTATTTTAAGTTATTTCCCTATCCACATTTGTTTGCAGAGCACTTGCCATGATCTTAACAACATTTTGCTGCAATTTGCAGCACTCTAGCCCTTTCCATTACTTTTTTAGAGCCATTTTAGTCCTCAAAAGTTCGGGTCCCCATTGACTTCAATGGGGTTCGGGTTCGGGGTCAAGTTCGGGTCCCGAACTTGAACTTTTTTGCGAAGTTTGGCCGAACCCGTTAAACCCCAACATCAAGGTGTCCGCTCAAGTCTACTGTTAAGTCATTACCATCAATAGACAAACAAAACTCTGTTCCTGTCTTCCAGTTTTTTGTTTCCTGTGTTGTCACCTTGTCACATGGGTTTCTGATGGAGACTACAAGTAGCCATTTCAACACACATTACACAGGCATCATTCATTGTTGTTATCATCAGGAAATTCACCCTAAAATGCCATGCAGCCATCGCTGGAGTTCATGCGTGTAGTAGGGTGACCACATTTCAAAACTACCATTCAGGGACACCCTCCCTTCCCAAAAATCAGCTTGTGCTTTAACGAATTACAGCACAGTGATTGGACACAAGAGGCGGGATTTATGATTTCTCCAATCACAAGCAGGGGGTGGGATTGTGCTCCTACAGGCATTCCCGGCCCGGACAAGTACTGTCAGTGAGTAAAGCGGTGATGTGGCGGCCTTTTTTGGGGGCATCAGATTGGTCTGGGGGGTGGCTGTGTCAGTTTCATTCCGGGACACTGTATTGTCCTGGAATGAATGTGTCCGGGACAGACCTGCAAAATGCGGGACTGTCCCGGGCAATCCAGGACACGTGGTCACCCTAGCGCGTAGATATGAAGTCACTGCAAAGGGCTGCAAAATTTGTGCAGCACCAAGATGTAAAAAGGTGAATATGAGTATATACCATACAGTATATTTTTTATTGCTTTTTTTAAGATACACTCATGCTTTAGCAACTAAATTTCATTCAGCTAGGGTTTTCAATTCCTTTAAAGCGGTTGTATACCCACTGACTTTTTTTTTTACACCTGTAAAGGAAAAGGCATAATGAGCTAGTATGCACTGCATACTAGCTCATTATGAAATACTTACCTTAGAACGAGGCGTCGGTGTCCCTCCCGGTCCATCCCGAGGCAGCTGACATTATGCCTCGACGTGTCTTCTGGGTATCGCGGCTCCAGCGCTGTGAGTGGCTGGAGCCGCGATGTCGTCACTCCCGCGCATGCGCGCAGGAGTATTCTTTCCGGCAAGGTCCGGCGTCCACCGGGCCTTCAGCCGAGAGTCCCCTATGCGCATGCGCCGCTGCATTCAGCGGCGGTTTGTGAGGGGAATATCTCCTAAACCGTAAAAGTTTAGGAGATATTTTCTTTACCTACAGGTAAGCCTTAGTATAGGCTTACCTGTAGGTAAAAGTAAAAAAAAAAAGGCTATACAACCGCTTTAAATGATGTTATTGTCTTGATGACAGACATGTCAAATAACACTTAACATAATGTGATGAGGATGTGTTTCTGAGAAGGCCATCTAAATGAACTGAGTCATGCAAATTGACCATGCATGATTTATCTTTACTTAAAATAATCTTTTGACTCATGATACCAAAAAATCAATTCGTTTTGCATTGACATCTTTTACTCTTTCTTCATCTGGAGTAATGACCAGGGAGCTACTAAACTCAGGATTTTCCCTTATAGTTACTATTACTAATACAATCCATTTATTTCCTTATGTTTTCTTATTAAATGTTTTCCTTTACCCCTTGTGACCTTCCCTTCCTCTAAAAATGTAATTAATCATTAACTGGCTTTTTCAATAGATATGACCTATCCTTAAGTGCTCATTCTTATCTTAATAACATATCCAATCTAATCAGAATCCTACTTGTATTAGTCTCCCTTAGCAGAATACATTTTAATTGGTTGCCACAGGTTTCTATCATCTACCAATGAGAATTCTTTACTGAATAAGGCTGTAAGGGCTACCAATCCTGATTAACCACTTGCTACCCAGGCCAATTCTGACACAATCATCATTTTTTTGCTAGAAAAAAACTCAGAACCCCCAAACAATATATATGTTTTTTTAACGGAAACCCTAGGGAATAAAATGGTGGTCGTTGCAACATCTCGCACAGTATTTGGGCAGTAATTTTTCAAACGCGTTAAAAAAAAAAAAAAAAAAGTTTCATACATTAAAAAAACAAAACAGTAAAGTTAGCCCAATTTTTTTACATAATGTGAAAGATGATGTTACACTGATTAAATAGATACCTAACATATCATGCTTTTGAAATTGCACACACTCGTGGAATGGCACCAAACTTCGGTACTTAGAAATCCCCCAAAGACAACGCTTTGAAACTTTTTTACAGGCTACCTGTTTAGAGTTACAGAGGAGGTATTGTGCTAGAATTATTGCTCTCACTCTAACATTTGTGGCGATACCTCACATGTGTGGTTTGAACGTTGTTTACATATGTGGGCGCGACTTACGTATCCGTTTGCTTCTGCGTGCAAGCACAACCGGATGGGGGGATGCTTTAAAAAAAAAAAAAAAAAAATGATTGTTTATTTTACTTTATTTTTCTATTTTGATACTTTACTTTTCCTTTTTTTAATCACTCTTATTCCTATTACAAGGAATGTAAACATCCCTTGTAATAGGAATAGTGTGTGACAGGTCCTCTTTACAGCGAGATTTGGGATCAATAAGTCAACAGATCTGCCAGAGAAGCCTAAAAAAAAAAAAAACGATCCTGGCTTCTCAGCGAAGGCGGTGGCATTTTTTTCAAATGCATAGGTCGGGCATGAGGTCATAACATCGCATCCGGCCTCCAAAAGATCATAGAGACGTCTGGTGGCCATCTGGCATGCCAGATTCTCGATAGTAAACTTCCGTCATGGACCGCATCCTTCTCCATATTGCCCATCGTACCGGCGAGTCGGGAGAAGCACCAGAGGGCGGCGGGGAGGGCGGCGGGAGGGCGGCGGGAGGGGGGGGGGACGTCCCCTCCTATTGAATGTAAGAACAATCAAGCATCTGAATAGCCTCTATGATTATTCTTACGGTGCACAGAATCGCCGGCTCTAAAAGAAGATATCTGAATAATGCCTGTAGCTGCAGACATCATTCAGATATCCCCACTCAAAGTCGACGACGTCATATGGGCGGGATGTGGTTTTAAAGACAATAATCCATACCTAAAGGGTCTAGCTGATGATCCGCAAACCACATATGGTCTTTGTGTTACTCAACACTGAGGATGAGCTCGGTGTTCGAGTCGAACGCATGTTCGACTCGAACATCGGCTGTTCGCCTGTTCGGTGAAACCAGAACTTTGTGGGCCGTTCGCGCCACATTCGTGTGACGCGAACGGCCCACAATGCACTGCGCCATCGCAGTGCATTGCCGGCGCTGTGATTGCCCAAGCATGCATTGTGACCCCGCATGCTTGGCCAATCACAGCGCTGGCAGCGAGGAGAGCCATAATTGGCCACAGGCAGGATGCCTGTGGCCAATTATAGCTCAGGGGGGTTTAGTACACGCCCCACACTATATAAGGCCGCCAGGGCGGCGGCCTTGTGTAGTGTGTTGGCGTGCAGGGAGAGAGAAGGATAGGCAGGGACAGTGTCAGTGATATTCTTTGCTAAACCTTGTGCATTTACAGTGTGTTGGCGTGCAGGGAGAGAGCAGGATAGGCAGGGACAGTGTCAGTGTTATTCTTTGCTAAACCTTGTGCAGTTATAGTGTGTTGGCGTGCAGGGAGAGAGCAGGATAGGCAGGGACAGTGTCAGTTTTATTCTTTGCTAAACCTTGCGCAGTTACAGTGTGTTGGCGTGCAGGGAGAGAGCAGGATAGGCAGGGACAGTGTCAGTGTCATTTTTGCTAAACCTCCTGCACAGTATACACCTGAAGCTACCCCTTATTGCTCGTGGTGTTGTTCTGTTGTGTAACACAGACAGGCATCTGCAAGCAGTTACAGTGGGTGTAGGTGCCTCCTGCACAGTATACGCTACCCCTTATTGCTCGTGGTGTTGTTCTGTTGTGTAACACAGACAGGCATCTGCAAGCAGTTACAGTGGGTGTAGGTTCCTCCTACACCCTACTTTGAGTCAAGTGCATCAGATCGCACTGCTGCTATTTGCAACATATGTCTCAAGCGTATCTCGCGTGGCCAAAACATCAGCCGCTTGGGCACCACATGCTTGACCAGACATATGTTGACCTGCCATGCAGCTCGTTGGCAAGCGTACCTTAAAGACCCACACCAAAGAACAAAGCGGACCTCTCCTTGCTCCTCATCAGCTGGGATCTCCAACCCCACTATACCTTCAGTCCTCTCTGAAACCTGCACTGTACTTGCGGGCACTCTGCTAGCAGTACACCGACGTCCGATTGTAGCAGGCAAATTTCCCTGCCCCAGCTTCTGGACCATCGAAAGAAGTTCACTCCCAGCCATCCACATGCCCAGCGGTTGAATGCTAGCTTGGCTAAATTGCTAGCACTTCAACTGCTGCCTTTTCAGTTGGTAGACTCGGCCCCCTTCCGTGAGTTTGTGCAATGTGCGGTTCCTCAGTGGCAGGTTCCCAAACTGCACTTTTTCTCACAGAAGGCAATTCCGGCTCTCTACCGGCATGTGGAAGGCAATGTCCATGCCTCGCTGGACAGGGTGGTCAGCGGTAAGGTGCATATTACCGCTGACTCATGGTCCAGCAGGCATAGTGTCAGGGAAATAGCAGAGTTATTGGCATTCCTGCCAGTGTCCATCATGGCCGCACCAGACTCACCCCTATGTGCATATGCGCACACAGATGCGCCATGCGCATGCGTGCATGCAGATGCGCAATGTGCATGCGCGCACGCAGATGCGCCGCACAGACGGCGCGTACAGACGCAAACAGACGGTGTGGGCGCACCCCCGGCCTATTTAAGCCTGTCACTGGCACATACAAGTTGCTGGATTATCTTCAGCTCCTACCGTGTTCCTGTGCCCTGTAACTCCTGCCTGTCTGATCTCCTGTGTACCAAACCCGGCTTGCCTGACCTGTTCCTGCTGACTTCCTGGCGTATACCTGGCTTTCTGCTGTTTCTCCCTGTACCTGACCCCGGCCCGGCCAACGGACTTCGCTTACCTTGTCTTCTGTGCTAAGACCCAGCTCTGCTGTTATCTCGAACTGTCTTGCTGTGTTTGACCCCCTGGCCTGGCTCCTGACGCTGCTATCTGGACATTCCACTCGTCCTTACCCTTTGGACCTCTTAAGCACGCCTGCTTCCCTGCAGTCTGCCTGTTCCACCAAGTTCCTGGCAACCAGCACTACCTACCAGGCAACCCGTGCTTCTGTGGGCACCACACCCCCTGTATCATCTCCAGGGCTGTGCTGCGCTCGGCCGCAAGGGGAGCCCTCCCAGCATCTCGGCCTCCTACCTAGAACGTGACAGTATAATCCAGCCACTGACAGAGGCCGACGGAGGTGTCTCCCCGATGGAAACCGTAATGCAACACGTCACAGCCCTGACTCAGGTCATCCAAAAGCTCCAGGAGGGATACCTTCAACTAGAGGATCGCTTGCAGCACCTGCCACAATTATCCACCTCCACAGGTCAAGGTCCGCCTTCAGCCAGTCCTCCTAAAGTTTCCCCTACTGTGGTTACATCCCCTCCAGAACCACGAGTCCCAGTACCAGAACGTTTCCGTGGAGATCGAGAGAAGTTCTGGTCCTTTAGGAACGCCTGCAACTTGTACTTTTCCTTGCAGCCACAGACATTTTCCTTTGAAGTGGTGAAAGTGGGATTCATAATTTCTCTGTTAAGGGATGAACCTCAGACCTGGGCCCATGGCCTATTGGAGCAAGAGAGCCCTACCCTTAACTCCGTGGATCAGTTCTTTGAAGCCATGGCCCGCTTGTATGATGACCCCCTACGAACTACCACGGCTGAAGCTACTCTGCATGCTCTCCGGCAGGGTCAGCGCCCTGCAGAGGATTATACGGTAGAATTCCGTACATGGTCCACAGACTCTGGATGGAATGAAGCAGCCTTGAGATATCAGTATCGGATGGGGTTGTCTGAATCTCTTAAAGATGAACTGGCCAGGGTAGAGATCCCCCCTACATTGGAGGGTCTCATCCAGCTGACCATTCAGCTTGACAGACTCTTGCGGGAACGTCAGTCTGAACGGGCCCGAACCTTCATGCCTACCCAGACACTACCTGAAGCCCTGTGTTCATCAGTTCCCGTACAGCTTAGCATTATCCGCCCAGCACTGACTACTGAGGAAAGACTTCACCGCCGACAGGCGAATCTCTACTTCTATTGTGGGGGTACAGGACATTTCATAAACTATTGCCCCATAAAACCTAGGAAGCCAACCCCCCGCACTCCAGTTAACTTCCAGGTAGCCAAGTCTTCCTCGGCTCATATTGCCCTTCCTGTCACATTACGGTTGGCAGGAGGAGAAATTCACCTCCAGGCGATACTGGATTCTGGGGCCTGTAGTTGCTTCTTGGATCTGGCTTTAGCAAAAAGACTCACTATTCCTCTTCATCCCAAGAAGCAGAGACTGACCGTCCATCTGGCTGACGGCTCAATGCCGAGTTCTGGGCATGTCACCCAAGAAACAGTGCCTATTCTTACCTCTACCAACTCAGGTCATCAGGAATTTCTTCGATTTGACGTCTTGAGCTCCCCCATCTTCCCGGTCATCTTGGGAATTCCATGGCTACAGGCGCACAATCCCCAGATTGATTGGCCCAGGAAAGAAGTACTCTTCACTTCCTCCTACTGCCGGCAACATTGTCTTGCTCCTGTACCCAAGGACTCCTCCAGTTGCCTGACTGTATTACCCACGTCCCAAGTGGACCCGAACATACCGGCAGCCTACCAGGAATTCCTGGACGTCTTCGACAAGAAGAAAGCAGGTACGCTACCTCCACATCGTCCATACGACTGCCTCATCGAGTTACTGCCAGGGGCTGAAATCCCTTTCGGTCGTATATTCCCTCTTTCTGAGACTGAGCTTGAGACTTTAAGGGAATATGTCGATGAGAACCTCGAAAAAGGGTTTATCCGCCCATCCTCCTCTCCTGCCGGTGCTGGCATTTTCTTCGTTGAGAAGAAGGATAAGACTTTGAGACCATGTGTAGATTACAGGGAATTAAACCAAATTACCCTTAAGAATCGCTATCCGCTTCCCCTCATTCCCGAACTCTTCCAGAGGTTCCGTACAGCTCACGTCTTTACCAAGCTAGACCTACGTGGAGCCTACAACCTCGTCCGCATCCGGGAGGGGGACAAGTGGAAGACAGCCTTTAGAACAAGATTCGGACATTTCGAATATTTAGTAATGCCATTCGGACTGTGTAACGCCCCAGCGACATTCCAGCATTTTATAAATTATATTTTCAGAGAACATTTGGATCACTTTGTTGTCGTCTATCTCGACGACATTCTTATATTTTCTGCCACCCTGGAACTCCATAGAACGCATGTCAAGAAAGTGCTGTGCATCCTCAGAACACACGGGTTATATGTCAAGGCAGAGAAATGCGATTTCGAAAAAGTGTTAATCTAATTCCTGGGGCTCATCATCACCACAGGCGGGATAGCTATGGATCCACAAAAAGTGAAGGCTATTCTTGAATGGCCGGTTCCGTCTGACAAGAAGGGCGTACAAAGATTCATCGGCTTTGCGAATTTCTACAGAAGATTCATAAAGAATTTCTCCACCATTGTAGCACCAATTACCCAGATAACCCGCCAACATACCAAATTCCAGTGGTCCGCAGCAGCACAAACCGCCTTTGACCAACTTAAGGCCTTCTTTACCTCGGCACCAATCCTACTGCATCCTGATCCCGCCATGCCCTACGTCTTGGAGGTTGATGCTTCGGAAGTAGCCACAGGGGCGGTATTATCCCAACGTCAGGGCCCCAAAGCATTATTGCACCCCGTGGCTTTCTCTTCACGGAAGATGAGTCCTCCAGAGAAAAATTACGATGTGGGGGATCGAGAACTCTTAGCCATTAAAACTGCTCTACAGGAATGGAGATATCTCCTGGAAGGTGCCACACATCCCATCTTAATTTTTACGGACCACAAGAACCTGGAGTACCTTTGCACAGCCAAGCGATTAAGACCCCGACAGGCTCGGTGGGCTCTGTTCTTTTCAAGGTTCAATTTTCATATTACCTACCGCCCAGGCTCTAAAAACGGAAAAGCTGATGCCCTGTCCCGAATGTTCCCAGACACCCCTGAAGAGATAACTCCCAGTACAATTCTGTCCTCACAGAACTTTCTCTTGATTCAGCCTGATTTAAGGACTTCAATTGAGCAGGCTTCCTCCCAATGCACTGAAGCAGAAGTCTCTTCCCTAAGGAGTCAGGAGGGCCTTCTATGGCATCAGAACAAAATTTTTGTCCCACTGCAAGCCAGGCTACAAGTGTTAAAGACATTCCATGACCATCAGCTGGCTGGCCACGTTGGGGTCCGTAAGACGACCGAACTTGTTCAACGGTCCTTATGGTGGCCTACTTTGAGGTCTGACTGTAAAGAATACGTCAACTCCTGTATAACCTGCCAGAGGAGCAAGGGGTCCAACACCAGATCGTGGGGCCTGCTAAGACCACTGCCAGTCCTGGAACAACCTTGGAAAGAAATTTCTATGGACTTTATAGTGGATTTGCCCCCCTCAGAGGAATTTACAACCATCCTAGTCATTGTGGACCGATTGTCCAAGATGGCACATTTTCTACCAATGATGGGTAGACACATGGACACAGCAAAGACCTTTATAAAGGAAATCGTCAGATTACATGGCATACCAGACAACATCGTATCTGATAGAGGTGTACAATTCACCTCCAGGTTCTGGAGAGATCTCTGCAAATTACTTTCAATCAAGGTATGTTTATCCTCAGCCTACCATCCTCAGAGTAACGGTCAAACTGAAAGGACCAATCAGACTTTAGAACAATATCTGCGATGCTTCTGTTCGTTCTCTCAAGATGATTGGATTCCATTATTACCTTGTGCAGAATTTGCATATAACAACTCCGTGCACGCTACTACCAACCAATCACCCTTCTGGGCAAATTACGGCTTTCATCCTTCATTCTTACCTAACACTATTCCAGAATCATCGGTACCGGCAGTTCAGGATAGAGTGAATTTCATTCAGACAAACTACCAAATGCTCCATGACACAATGAAGAAAGCTCAGGAAGTATACAAGGAACAATATGATAAAAAGAAAAGAGGAAACCCTACCTTTAAGTTAGGGGACAAAGTATGGCTGTCATCTGTAAATCTCAAATTATCATGTCCATCCCGGAAATTGGGACCCAAGTTCCGGGGTCCTTTTGAAATCAAACGTGTAATCAATCCTGTAGCATTTGAACTTGCCTTGCCAGAGTCTTTTAAGATCCACCCGGTATTTCATGTTTCTCTTCTTAAACCTGTGATTTCTAGTCCTTTTCCAGGGAGAGAAGAAGTGCCCCCGCCTCCGGTCCAGGTTGGTGATGGAACTGAATTTGAAGTGGAGTCCATTCTTGACTGTCGTCGGAGAGGTAGGACAATTCAGTTCCTAATTAAGTGGAAGGGGTATTCTCCTGAAGAAAATTCTTGGGAGCCTGCAAACCATGTGCACGCTCCTAGACTTCTGCAGAGGTTCCGAGCCCGTTACCCCGAAAGATGGGCCCGGTTGGGAATCCGGAGGCTGCCCCTTGGGGGGGGCACTGTCAGGGAAATAGCAGAGTTATTGGCATTCCTGCCAGTGTCCATCATGGCCGCACCAGACTCACCCCTATGCGCATATGCGCACGCAGATGCGCCATGCGCATGCGCACGCGCAGCTGCGCAATGTGCATGCGCGCACGCAGATGCGCCGCACGGATGGCGCGTACAGATGCAAACAGACGGTGTGGGCGCACCCCCGGCCTATTTAAGCCTGTCACTGGCACATACAAGTTGCTGGATTATCTTCAGCTCCTACCGTGTTCCTGTGCCCTGTAACTCCTGCCTGTCTGATCTCCTGTGTACCAAACCCGGCTTGCCTGACCTGTTCCTGCTGACTTCCTGGCGTATACCTGGCTTTCTGCTGTTGCTCCCTGCACCTGACCCTGGCCCGGCCAATGGACTTCGCTTACCTTGTCTTCTGTGCTAAGACCCAGCTCTGCTGTTATCTCGGACTGTCTTGCTGTGTTTGACCCCCTGGCCTGGCTCCTGACGCTGCTATCTGGACATTCCACTGGTCCTTACCCTTTGGACCTCTTAAGCACGCCTGCTTCCCTGCAATCTGCCTGTTCCACCAAGTTCCTGGCAACCAGCACTACCTACTAGGCAACCCGTGCTTCTGTGGGCACCACACCCCCTGTATCATCTCCAGGGCTGTGCTGCGCTCGGCCGCAAGGGGAGCCCTCCCAGCATCTCGGCCTCCTACCTAGAACGTGACACATAGACAGGGACATTACCTATCTTTCACAGCCCATTGGGTCACTCTTTTGGCAGCTGGGAAGGATGCAGGACAAGGTGCAGTAGTGTTGGAGGTTGTTCTGCCGCCACGCCTCCAAAATGCTACTACTGGTTGTGACACACCTCTCTCCTCCACCCCTCTTTTTCTTCCTCCATGGCCTCTTCCTGTGCTTTGTCCTCGGAACCAGTGGTGCTCCGTAGGCGTTCAAGGGGCTACGCAAGTACGCAGGCAAAAAGATGCCATGCCGTGCTTGCGCTGGTGTGTTTGGGGGAGAGGAGCCACACTGGGGCAGAGGTTCTGTCAGCTCTGCAGGGGCAGGCCGAAAGGTGGTTGACGCCATGCCAGCTTAAGGCAAGAATGGTGGTTTGCGAAAATGGCACCAACCTCCTCTCCGCCCTCCGACAGGGACAACTGACCCATGTGCCCTGTGTGGCTCACATCCTTAACCTGGTGGTGCAGCGGTTCTTGGGCAGGTACCCGGGCTTACAGGATGTCCTGAGGCAGGCCAGGAAAGTCTGTGTGCATTTCCGCGGATCATATAATGCCAGTGCTCGGCTGGCTGAGCTGCAAAAGGAGTTGAACCGCCTTATATGTGGCATGTCCACCAGGTGGAACTCAACGTTGGCCATGCTGCAGTGGCTGCACACGCAGCAGAGGGCCATCAATGAGTACCTGTGCGACTACGGCACCAGGACAGGGTCAGGGGAGCTCAGGTTTTTTCTCCACGCTAGTGGGGCATGATCAGGGATGCATGCACTGTCCTGGCACCATTTGAGGAGGCCACGAGGATGGTGAGCAGTGACAGTGCATGCATCAGTGACACTGTACCTCTTGTCCACCTGTTGGAGCAAACGCTGCTTGGAATAATGGACAGGGCACTTGAGGCAGAACAGAGGCAGGAAGAGGAGGACTTCCTTGCCTTTCAAGGCCCCCTTTACCCAGACAGTGTTCCTTCTGTCCCACCCATCACACAGGAAGAGGAGGAGGAGGAGGATCGTGTCAGCATGGAGGTGGAGCCTGGCACTCAGCATCAGCAGTCTTTTAGGGATGATTTACAGTCCCAAGAAACTCGTGGACTTGTATGCGGCTGGGAGGAGGTGGCTGCGGATCATGTCGTCCTTAGTGACCCAGAGGACTCCGGACCGAATGCCTCAGCTAACCTACGCTGCATGGCCTCCCTGATCCTGCAAAGCCTGCGGAAGGATCCTCGTATTCTTCGGATCAAGGAGAGGGACCATTACTGGCTGGCCACTCTCCTTGATCCACGGTACAAGGGTAAGGTTGCGGACCTTATCTTGCCATCGCAGAGGGAGCAGAGGATGAGACATCTCCGGGAGGCCTTGCAGAAAGGTCTGTGCAACGCGTTCCCAGAGACTGGGAGGTTACAAACTCCTGGTCCCGGACAACGAGTTGCTGAGGCTTCGGTCAGTCAAAGAAGGAGCGGTGGGGAAGGTGGCCGTCTGACCGATGCGTTCAGACAATTTTTAGTACGCAGCCCCAAGGTATGATCAGTTCCAGCAACCATTGCCAGCGTCTGATTTACATGATCCAGGACAGGGATGAGCCGAACACCCCCCTGTTCGGTTCGCACCAGAACCTGCGAACAGACAAAATGTTCGTGTAAACTTTAGAACCCTATTAAATACAATGAACTCGAACGTTCGAAATCTAAAGTGTTAATTATAAAGGCTAATATGCAAGTTATTGTTCTAAAAAGTGTTTGGGGACCCGGGTCCTGCCCCAGGGGACATGTATCAATGCAAAAAGAAGTTTTAAAAACGTCCGTTTTTTCGGGAGCAGTGATTTTAATAATGCTTAAAATGAAAAAATAAAAGTGAAATATTCCTTTAAATTTCGTACCTGGGGGGTGTGTATGATATGCATGTGAAGTGGCGCATGTTTCCCGTGCTTAGAACTGTCCCTGCAAAAAATGTCATTTTTGAAAGAAAAAAATGCATTTAAAACTGACTCGCGGCTATTAATGAATTGTCGGCTCCCGGCAATACATACAAAAGTCATTGATAAAAAAAAAAAAAAAAAAAAGCGTGGGGGTTCCCCAGAATTCAATTACCAGGCCCTTCAGGTCTGGAATGGATATTAAGGGGAACCCCGCCGCAAATTTTAAAAAAAATTGACGTGGGGTTCCCCCAAATATCCATTCCAGGCCCTTCAGATCTGGCATGGATTTTAAGGGGAACTCCACCCCAAATTTTAAAAAAAATGGCGTGGAGTCCCCCTAAAAATCCATACCAGACCCCTTATCCGAGCACGCAACCTGGCCGGCCGCAGGGGAAAAGGGGGGGACGAGAGAGCGGCCCCCCCTCCCTCCTGAACCGTACCAAGCCACATGCCCTCAACATGGGGAGGATGTCCCCATGTTGATGGGGACAAGGGCCTCATCCCCACAACCCTTGCCCGGTGGTTGTGGGGGTCTGCGGGCGGGGGGCTTATCGGAATCTGGAAGACCCCTTTAACAAAGAGGACCCCCAGATCCCGGCCCCCCCCCCTATGTGAATTGGTAAGGGGTACATTGTACCCCTACCATTTCACGAAGAAAGCGTAAAAAAATGTTTAAAAAAACACACAAACACCTTGAAAAAGTCCTTTATTTAAAAAAATAAAAAAAAATAAAAAAAAAAACATTCCAGCGGTGAAATCCAGTGTCCCGCGGCGATCCCGATGTCCAGCGCTGTCCTTCATTGGTTGTGCCTGAGCGGACCTGATGGGGAACTCCCTCTCAGTATTTTTAAATGTATAGACCCGCCCCTTCTAAAGTTCCCCATCAGGTCCGCTCAGCGGACCAGATGCGGAACATGAGAAGGGGCGGGTCTATACATGTATTACCAAAGTGAGAGCAGTTCCCCATCAGGTCCGCCCCCTCGGTATGTCGGACCCGCCTACGTCATTGGCCTGAGCGGGGAACTTCCTTCACTATGGAAATTTAAATTTACATAGTGAAGGAAGTTCCCCGCTCCCTTTTCCCCTGCGGCCGCCCAGGTTGCGTGCTCGGATAAGGGGTCTGGTATGGATTTTTGGGGGGACTCCACGCCATTTTTTTTTAAATTTGGGGTGGAGTTCCCCTTAAAATCCATGCCAGATCTGAAGGGCCTGGAATGGATATTTGGGGGAACCCCACGTCAATTTTTTTTTAAATTTGCGGCGGGGTTCCCCTTAATATCCATTCCAGACCTGAAGGGCCTGGTAATTGAATTCTGGGGAACCCCATGCTTTTTTTTTTTTTTTTATCAATGACTTGTGTATGTATTGCCGGGAGCCGACAATTCATTAATAGCCGCGAGTCAGTTTTAAATGCATTTTTTTCTTTCAAAAATGACATTTTTTGCAGGGACAGTTCTAAGCACGGGAAACATGCGCCACTTCACATGCATATCATACACACCCCCCAGGTACGAAATTTAAAGGAATATTTCACTTTTATTTTTTCATTTTAAGCATTATTAAAATCACTGCTCCCGAAAAAACGGCCGTTTTTAAAACTTCTTTTTGCATTGATACATGTCCCCTGGGGCAGGACCCGGGTCCCCAAACACTTTTTAGGACAATAACTTGCATATAAGCCTTTATAATTAACACTTTAGATTTCTCCCATAGATTTTTCGAATTTGCCACGAACACCCCAATTTGTTCGCTGTTCGGCGAACGGGCGAACAGGCAATGTTCGAGTCGAACATGAGTTCGACTCGAACTCGAAGCTCACCCCTAATCCAGGAATACCTAGGGGCAAGGTCAGACTTGGACACCTTTCCCACCGAAAATCCTCTAACTTACTGGGTCTTGAGGATGGATCACTGACCAGAGCTTGCACAGTATGCAATTGAGCTACTGGCCTGTCCTGCATCCAGTGTTCTTTCGGAACGCACATTCAGTGCTGCTGGAGGCTTTCTAACTGATCACAGGGTGTGCCTGTCCACCGACTCGGTTGATCGACTGACCTTCATAAAGGTCAGTCTTGGATCACCACCAGCTACCAAGCACCTGAAGCTGATGTAACCGAATAATGTTTTTTTAAATGTCACATCCCTTCAAGACTGCCTATGCTGATGCTGAGTGACTGTCCTGTTATGTTGACTGACTATCCTCTTCCTCCTCAATGATCCTGCCAATAGCTTGGAAGAACATTTGTGGTTCTGGGTGCCGCCACCAGTGGCTAAGGCCCAATTTTTCAGCCCCTGTTTAACAGGGGCAAGTAATTAAAAATTTTTATGCAATGCTTTGCAGCAGGGCTCATTCCTGCACTCCAACTTGAGTATCTGGGAGAGGTTGCAGTGTCGTGGCACCAGCACCAGTGCCTTAGGCCCAATTTTTCAGCCCCTGTTTAACAGGGACGTATAATTACAATTTTTGATGCAATACTTTGCAACGGGGCTCATTGCTGCGCTCCAAATACAGTATCTGTGATAGGTTGCAGTGTTGTGGCACCAGTGCCCAAGGCCCAATTTTTCTGCCCCTGTTCAACAGGGGCATGTAATAACAATTCTTGATATAATATTTCACAGATGGGCCCATTACTGCGCCCACCAAGAGTAACTGTGAGGACTTACAGTCTTGTGGCACCAGCACCACCGCCACCACCAAAGGCCCAATTTTTCAGCCCCTGTTCAACAGGGGCATGCAATTACAATTCTTGATTTAATAATTCACAGCAGGGCCCATTCATGCGCCCTCCAAGAGTAACTGTGAGGGCTTACAGTGTTGTGGCACCAGCACCACCACCAAAGGCCCAATTTTTCCTACCACTGTTCAACAATGGCATGTAATTACAATTCCTGATATAATAGTTCACAGCAGGGCTTTCCAGCACCCACCAAGAGTAACTGTGAGGGCTTACAGTGTTGTGGCAACACCAAAACCTAAGGGGTAAATTTCTGCAGAGTATATACGGCAGGCCCCTACTTTCAAACATTCAACTTACAAACGACTCATACTTGCAAACAGAAGGAGACAACAGGAAGTGAGAGGAAATCTACCCCTAGGAAGTGAAGTTCTCTCCTGTAAGAGTTAATATGGGAAAAAAGGTGTCTCCTCTCTACTGATGCTTTATCACCAATCCTTGTTTCAATAAAAAAAAAAAAAAAAACATTTGTCATTGGGACAGAAAGTGAGGTGAAATGTTCTGAACAGGTGCACAGACAGCAAAACAAATGTTACAGGGGGGATAACCCTTCCCTATGTTCTCCAAAAAGCTTAAAAATAGATTTTTTGGCTAGAGCTACACTTAAAAAATGTACCTGTTCCAAATTAGAAAAATATTCTACTTAAGAACAAACCTACAGTCTTGTTTGCACCGCCTGTATACTGCTGTTGAGAGTATATAGGGCCTTTTTTTATTTTGGGTGCGGGGATCCCCTTAATATCCATACAAGATCCAAAGGGGCTGGTAATGGGCTGGGGGGTGCCATTTTTCTCAATGATTTTCATCCATATTGCCGGGACCAGACATTACATTAAAGCCGCAAGCAAGTTTTAAATGGCTTTTTTTTTCCTTTAGAAATGTCATTTTGTGCAGGGACAGTTTTAAACACGGGAAACACGTGCCACTTCACAGGCCTACTTTAGACACCCCCCAGGTACGATATTTAAAGGAATATTTCACTTTTTTTTCACTTTATGCATCATTAAAATGACTGCTGCCGAAAAAACGTCAGTTTTTAAAACTTCTTTTTGCATTCATACATGTCCCCTGGGGCAGGACCCGGGTCCCCAAACCCTTTTTAGGACAATAACTTGCATATTAGCCTTTATAATTAGCACTTTTGATTTAGAACGTTTGCGTCCAGTGTATTTAATAGGGTTCTAAAGTTCGCACAAACTTTTGGTCCGTTCGCAGGTTCTGGTGCAAACCGAACCAGGAGGTGTTCGGCTCATCCCTACTCAACACAGAAGAAAGACTTCAGAAAGCAAATAAAATCCCTGTTAATATTTCTACAAACACAGTATCCCTCTTACTTTATGAGAGCTGAACTAAAGAATTAACAATATTATCCTTCTGCTGTAAATTAAAAATCACCCCACCCCAATTTTGGAGATGAAGAGAGGAAGACATGTTTAAAGTTCAGCCTGTGAAACAACCATGGCTCCCTCCATAGGTACAGTAGGGTAAGGGTAGCCACCCTAGAGCAGTGACTTACCTAAATGTGTCTGCTTGGGTGTTCATTTGAAAGGGAACATCATATATAGTAGCAGTACTTCCACGGCTACTACCTATGACAATTTTCTAATGGTCAATGCTTGTTAAGGAAGTGTTCCGGTCACTTTCTTAACTACCACGCAGTATTAGTAGTTTCAGTAGTTTCAGTCTTATGCCCCGTACACACGAGTGCTTTTCCCGTCGGAAAAAAAAAACATGATGGTTTTCCCGTCAGAATTCCTCTCAAGCCTGCCACACAAAAGTCTGGTGAACTTTCGACTGCCAGGAAGACAGTGACGTAAAAGACTATGACGAGCCGATAAAATTAAGTTCTATGCTTCCGAGCATGCGTCAATTTGTTTCCAAGCATGCATGTTTTTTCCTTGTCGGAAAAGCATACAGAGATCCTGCTCTTTTTTTTCCCGGCAGTTTTCCTGTTGGAAAAAGTCTGATGGGGCATACACACGGTCGGGATTCCCAAAAGCTCTCAGACTTTTTCCTACAGGAAAACCGGTCGCGTGTACGGGGCATTAGTCTTAGGACTAAAATGTCATTTTAGTTTTAGCCCCATTTTAGTCTTCTGCAATTGTTTTAGTTGTATTTAGTTGACTAAATCTCCAGTACATTTTAGTCGACTAAAATAATTTTAGTAGACTAAAACTTGTTTAATTCATCTAAAATCTAAAAGGTGTAGTTAAATTGTAATGCATTATTTAAAGCGGAGTGTGACAGAACCCACTGTCACTGTGTGCTTTGGAAGGGACTGAGGGCGGGCCTCCTACCCACAGATTATGGCCCAGAAGAGACTGGAGACTCGGGGAGAAGCTGGCATTGAGATAATGTAATGTAATGCTACATCCCTTCTCCCCATCCCCCCCCCCTCTTGTTGCTGTGTTTAGCTGTGTTGGTTCATGGCACATAGACAATGGTCTGGCCTACAGACATCTCTCCGCAGGGGATGTGTATTGAAGGGCTGCCTGCTTACCATAATCCCTTTATGTTTATCTGTAGTCTCTGTTTCAATGTACAAGTGTTCAGTTCCCATTGGTTCTTCCTTGTCCCCTACCCCCCCTCTATGACAAGGCTAAGGGGAGTGTCCCTAACTGTGTGTAAAAGTGTATGTTTTGGATTTAATAAACTGTTGATGCTCTGCATGTTTAACCCTCAACACCTGTGTGGCTTGTCTCGTGATTGAGGGGTTAAGGGCTGGTTATGGCGAATCTGCAGGCTGCGGGTGCGTTTGGAGGACAGGAGACACAAGTCTGGCGGATGTGCCCATCTGGGGTATCTGAGATCCGTCACACGGAGTTCCACCCTAAAGTGGAACTTCCGCTCATCGGATTTCCCCCCCTCCGGTGCCACAATTGGCACCTTTTGGGGGGGGGGGGGGGGGACAGGATACCTGTCAAAGACAGGTATCCTTTCCCACTTCCTGGGGTCCGGCCACGGCCATGACGTCACTGCAGGGCTCCCTCCTCCTCCTCCCCTGGCCACTGGGCTAATAAGAGAGAGGAGCGGGCCTCGCGCATGCGCAGTAGGGTTCCGAAAGGTTACACTGCCGGGTTCCCTTACCCGCAATGGCGACGAAAGCACCCGACAGCTGATGAGAAACATCAGCTGCGGTGCTGACATCAAGGGACTGCAGGACAGGTAAGTCTCCATTTATTAAAAGCCAGCAGCTGCAGTATATGTAGCTGTGTAGCGGGGTGTTCCCCTTTAATGCAGAGAGACAAGAAGTTCCAGGTGAGAGGTGAGTCGAGAGGAAGTAAAGAGACATTATGGAAGTGAAAGCAGAGGAGAGAGAGACTACATCTCCCAGTACATCTTGCAGCACCCAGGGTGCATTGCTCCAGAACAGAGACTGCTGGGGCAGACTTTATAAAGGGGAGGCAGAGTTTTGGTCGGCCTCTTTGGACACCCCTCTCCTAGCAAGAGGATCTCTGTGCTGAACTGCTGTGTGCACAAGGCCTGAAGCCTGGGCCGTGTGCTCCTTTCCAAAGAGCCCTCTGCCAGCCTAGCAGAGCCTTAGAGACATCTAATCCTCCTTGCTGCAGTACACCAGAAGGATTGAAGACTTGGATGTCGGTGGATTCCTGTTCCTAGACGAATCGATGGAGGAAAGGGACTTGGACTTGTCCAGGTGGTGAGAGCTGTTTAAAGACAGATACTTTATCTTTACTATTCGTTGGGATTACAAAGTTGTTCTTCAAGTGCACCACCGAGAGATTGCTAGCAAATATTGTTTCACTGAACTTCCATTTAGATCAGTCAGGCCTGACTGCATAGGTAGGCATTGCTGGGTGTTAGTCTACCCATGAGGGGAAGTAGCTGTAAAAGGGCAGCGCTAGAGTTGCATAGCAATACTTTATTATTCTGATTACTCTGTTTATCTTTATTACTGTTTGTTGCAGGGATCTGCAACTTGTTATACTGTTGTTTATTACTTGCCAATTAGCCTCAGTAAAATATCTGGGTAAAGTACATTTGGTGTCAGTTCCGCTTACTTTAATAGGAGTTTTAAAGTATATTCTGTGTATGTTTGCTATAGGACTGCGTCACCAACAGTTGCGATCACGCGGTCCTATCTCTCTATCACCAGCTGTGCCACGGGAGGTTAGAGCCGATTGCCGGGGGTTGACAGCGGTGCACTGCAGGGCCCAAATCAATATCAGCGGCTCTCTTAACTGGGGGTAGCGCTACACGTGGGGGCTCGTCCGGGATCCTTGTACGTTGCACGCTGCAATCAAGCCGGTCAGAAGTACCAGCATGGACCCGCTGGCAATGTCACAGTGGTGCGCAGCGATTGGCGCCGATCCAACCGCGGCGGTAGTCATTGTACTCCCGGGGGAAAGATGGAAGGAAGAGGAGATAAAACAGCTCGTATTGTTACTGTCTCCGAGCCACAAAGCATGGGTGATGGATTTTAGGCCAGATCCAGTGATCTCGTTTACATACGCACTGGTAGAATGGAAAAAAGGAAATCCCAGAGCATTTTAAAAGTCAGAGTATACAAGCCATAGATAATCAGATCTATCACTTGATACATACGCTGCCAGTGAAGGAAGAATGGTTTCAGACACCAAAGCCATCACCCCCACAATTATCTCCACCACTATCCCCTAAAGCAGAAAAGCTTAAGGAACTATTAAGCCCGGGATCACCGCTGGCCGCTATAGGGCCTGAATTGTTGAATGCTCTAGGAGACCTTGTAATTAAGTGCCAGAAAAGCAGTACGGTGCATGTGGAGGCCGGTTACCGGAAGCTTAGCACCTTCTCAGGGAAGCTCCCCGTCCCTGCGGGGGAGGAAGATTTTGACACTTGGGTGGAACAGGCATTGCAGGCAGTAGAAGCATGGGAGGTTCCTGAGGCACAGAAGAGACAGCGAGTCTTAGAAAGTCTGAAAGGTGCCGCGGCAGAAGCGATGAGGAGCTTCCGGTTTGGAAATGAAAACTGTACAGCTCAAGATTGCCTGGCCATACTGCAGGAAGAGTTTGGTCAGCTGGAGAAGGTGTCAGAGATGATTTATCAAATTGAACACACTCTCCAGCAGCCAAATGAGAAACTGTCAGAATATGTTAGAAGGCTGAACAGGCAGTTATGCAAGATTGTACTGAAGAAGGGAATGCTGCCCAAAGATACAGATGAAGCACGCATGAAGCAGATCATGAGGGGAGCGCGGCGCTCAGACCCGGTCTGGCTGCACCTGAAAACCTCAGGAGGAGGAATGTCACTAACCTACTCTGATCTAATAAAAATTATTAGGGACGAAGAGGCGCTGCAGGAAGATCAGCAGGTGGCCAAGGCGAATGTCACACCTGTACCAGTGTTTGTCCATTCGGTCAAGAGCCCAGAAAGAGATGCGGAGGTTGACACTCTGAAATCGCAAATGGCCCAAGTGTTGGAGATGCTGACCTCTTTGATGGAGAAAGATCAGAGAAGACGAGAGAAACCGAGCCCAAGAAAGGAGTTGTTCCCGAACACCTCAGCACCGGCCTCCCTACAGGACCGAGAAGAGGTGATTTGCTATAACTGCGGAGGGAGTGGCCACTTTGCTAACGTATGCTCCAGCCCAAAGAAGAAGAGAACAGATAATTGCACGCCGGCGGGAAACTCCAAAGGGCCCCGGTGAAGGAGTCAACCGGGTGCCCATCATCTTCAGTGCGCTCCAAACTAAAAAAAAAGGCCAAGAATGGAGGAGACAAAACTCCTAGGAGGAGGTATAGTACACCCCCACCAAGATGTACCCCAGAGGGAGGGGGCAAGACCCCTCAGTGGAAGTACAGCACCCCAAAGAAGGAACATCCACCTAAAAGGAACAATAGCATCCCTCAGCGGGTTTGTGCCCCCATTGAGAGGGAGAAAGTCAATGCATGCCAGGCTCAGGAAAAATTAAAGTCCAAAAGGAGCAGGGCAAGGGTCGAAAGCCAAAAAAAAGAGGTGACCCCAGTCCGGCCATACCCAAAGGAACTGGTGGGCCCGTCTCCTACTGTGCCCATTCAAGTGGAAGGAGTCTATACTAAAGCTCTTTTGGACACCGGAGCACAGGTGACTTTACTATACCGGGACTTCTATGATAGGCACTTGAGTCATCTGCCTATCCAGAAGATAGAAGAGCTGGAGATATGGGGACTTGGAACCCAGAGTTTCCCTTATGATGGGTACCTGCCCATAAAGATGACTTTCGACCCATCCGTGGCTGGGAAGGCTGAAGTGTTTGACACCCTGGCAGTTGTGTGTCCCCGGCCGCCTGGAGCCAGCAAGATTTCCCTGATCATTGGGACAAACACGGATCTAGTCAGGAGACTCCTGACCCCTCTAGTGAAAGAGAGAAACCATTCAGCCACCAAAATCCATCCCATGCTAAAGACGGCCTACCAACGACTGGTCTTAGAGCAGAAGACCCCGGGAGAGGGGATAGGGAAGGTGTGGAGACTTGGCAGAGAAGGAGTAGTGCTACAGCCCGGAGAAGTAACCTGTCTTAGGGCCACTGTGAAGCTTTCGTGGGAACAATCTGGCCCCTTTGTCATGCTGGAATCAGACCCAAGGGAAGAGTCCTCAGGCCTGGAAGTGATACCAGAAGTGATTCCGTTCAAGGCTCTGAAGAAGGCCCATGGCAGAGTTCCGGTGAGTGTTAGGAACACTACGGGAGGACCCATGGAGATCCCTGCCAGAGTGTTGCTTGGTCAGGTGAGCCCTGCTGCCCCGGTCACTTGGTCCGAAGTCAAGGGGACGGGTGACGGAGGAGATGTTTGGGAGAAACTGTCCGTGGAAAACCCGAACCTACCCAGGGCTTGGAAAGAAAGAGCCAAGGCCCAGCTGACCAGGTGGGAGAAGATCTTTTCCGAAGATGAATTCGATGTGGGGTGTGCAAGAAGTGCCACCCATTGGATCCGCCTCCAAGAAGATAAGCCCTTCCGAGAGAGGGTCAGGCGGGTCCCCCTGGCAGATCTGGAGGATCTGAGGGAACAACTTGTAGAACTAAAGAAGACTGGTGTGATCCGGGAGTCTAGAAGTCCCTATGCCTCCCCAATCGTGGTGGTCAGAAAGAAGAATGGGTCGTTGAGGCTTTGTATCGATTACAGGACTCTCAACAGGAGAACCATCCCTGACCAATACACCACGCCAAGGATAGAAGATGCCCTACAAAGTTTGTCTGGAGCCAAATGGTTCAGTGTGATGGACCTCAAGAGTGGGTACTATCAAATCCCTATGCACCCAGAAGACAGGGAGAAGACAGCCTTCATAACCCCGGTGGGATTCTTCGAATTCAATAGGATGCCTCAGGGTCTGTCTGGAGCTCCTGCTACCTTTCAACGCCTTATGGAGAAGACTGTTGGAGACATGAATCTTATAGAAGTCCTTGTGTACTTGGACGATGTCATTGTCTTTGGAAGAACCTTGGAAGAACATGAAGCCAGGTTGGAGAAAGTATTGAGAAGACTCAGAGAAGAGGGACTTAAGCTTTCCCCCGAGAAGTGTCGGTTCTACCAGTCTTCTGTGAACTATCTGGGGCACATAGTGTCTGAAGAAGGGGTGGCCACAGATCCTGAGAAGTTGGAAGCAGTCAATTCCTGGCCACGACCCACCACAGTAACAGAGCTCAGATCCTTCCTGGGGTTCTGCTCCTATTATAGGAGGTTTGTGGAGGGGTTTGCTCGGATTGCCCACCCGTTGAATGAATTGCTAAAGGCAGAAGGGGAAGAGGATGACTCAGGGCCCAGGAGGCCTGGTGAGTCAGTTCAAGATCAGTGGAACCCAAGGTGTGAAGAGGCCTTTCATGCTCTGAAGAGGAGCTTAACCACTGCCCCAGTCCTGGCCTACGCCGACCCTACCAGACCTTATGAATTACATGTGGATGCCAGCCATGAGGGTCTAGGTGGTGTACTCTACCAAGAACATGAAGGACAACTGCGACCAGTGGCCTATGTGAGCAGGAGCCTGACCCCCTCAGAAAAGAATTACCCCACTCATAAGCTGGAATTCCTGGCCCTCAAATGGGCGGTAGTAGACAAGCTAAAAGACTACTTGTATGGGGCAGAGTTTACTGTGAAGACAGACAACAACCCCCTGACCTACCTCTTCACCACCGCGAAACTAGATGCCACCGGACACAGGTGGTTGGCCGCATTGTCTGGATTCAACTTCAGTCTGAAGTACAGACCAGGAGCCGGAAATAGGGATGCAGATGCCCTGTCCCGGAGGTCTCATGCCACGACAAATGACTGGGAAGATTGGACCCAAGTGGCACCGGACGGGGTGCGGGCCCTTTGTCAAGGGGCTGAATTCCAAGCCAGAGGAGGCTCCAGAGCAGAAGAAATAGGGGTTACCATGGTAGGAGTCCCCAAACACTATTGTGGGGTAACTCAACTGGAGGAAGACAACCTACCGAGACTGTCCAAGAAGGAGTTGAGGTGTGACCAATTGGAAGACCCCATGGGGAGATTGGTCCTCGAAGCCCTGGAGAATCAGGATCCCAACAAATTCCTACATCACCCCCTCAAAGGAGGCTCGCCTGTTGAGGAAGGAATTGGACAGGCTACAGGTACATCAGGGAGTGGTCTACCGAAGGGGCCCCTCTGATGACTCAGAAGATAAGTGGCAGTTATTTCTTCCAGAGAAGCACCGAGAGACTGTACTAATTGCCCTGCATGACCATCATGGTCACCTAGGGGCAGAAAGGACCTTCCAGCTTGTCAGAAATCGGTTCTATTGGCCCTGCATGAGGGCAGAAGTAGAGGAGTATTGCCATTCCTGTGCACGATGCATTCAGAGAAAGACCCTACCCCATCAAGCTGCCCCAATGGGCCACTTACAGAGTCAAGGCCCAATGGATCTGGTATGCATTGACTTTCTCTGCCTCGAACCCGACCTGAGTGGATTGGGGAATGTTCTGGTAATAACCGACCATTTCACCCGCTATGCTCAAGCTTTCCCAACCAAAGACCAGAAGGCATCCACCGTGGCCAAGATACTTATGGAGAAGTATTTTGTCCATTACGGACTACCACAGAGACTCCACTCAGATCAAGGAAGGGACTTTGAGAGTCGGTTGATCCGAAGACTTTTGGATTCATTAGGAATAAAGAAGACCAGAACCACGCCTTACCACCCACAAGGAGATGCTCAGCCGGAGAGATTTAACCGGACCCTGCTCAACATGTTGGGAACCTTAGAAACAGAGAAGAAGCAACACTGGAGTCAGCACATATCAGCCCTAGTACATGCCTATAACTGTACCACAAGTGACGCCACTGGCTACTCCCCTTATCGACTTATGTTTGGGAGAGAAGCAAGGCTACCTGTGGACCTGGCCTTTGGCACTTCTATAGACAATACCTCAGCTACATCCCACAAGGGATACGTGGACAGACTTAGACGTAGCTTGCAGGTGGCCTATGAACAAGCCCAGGCGGCTTCGGATCAAAGGGGGGCCCGCAACAAGAGAAATTTTGATCTGAAGGTTCGAGTGCAAGATCTGCAGCCCGGGGACCGAGTACTGCTACGCAATCTGGGGGTCCCTGGAAAACACAAGCTTGCCGACAGGTGGAGATCTGAGCCCTATGTTGTCTGTAGGAAGTTGCCCGGTTTGCCTGTCTACAAACTAAAGCCAGAAGGAAAGGTGGGTCCACTGAAGATGTGGCATCGGAACCACCTGCTCCCACTTGCTGAGGCAGTCAGAATACCTCCCGTGAGAGACTCCCCTGAACCGGCCTCTATCCTGGATATTCCTAGGCCGAACACTCGGTCCCAGACCTCTCGAGCCAAAGATGGGGAGGCCTCCCAATTGAGTACAGAAGAAGGTGGAGAACTGGACTGGCTGTGGCCTCCCTCGACTCTGGGAACGTCCGCCATAGATCTCCCAAATGGAGGGGATACCCCAGATGCAACGCTGAATCCGGAGGCTACTGAATTCATACCCTTCAGTCCCTCAGCTGATTACTGGGAAGATGTTCCTGACACTTGCGCTGAGGAGGACTCTAGAGATTCCATACGTCAGTCGACTTCTGAATCAGAGGTTCCAGAACCAGCAATGTTACCTGAACTTACTCCTGAAGAAGAGCCTGTGGTGCCAGAGTCAGAAGCACCAAGAGAGCAGAGGGCTCGCAGAGTCATCAGGCCTCCCAAGAAACTAACTTACCCCAAATGGGGACGAGCTCAGAGGACTCTGTTGTAACGGCTAGGAGAAGTGTTGAACAACCTGATCCTTCCACCGTCCATTTGGTGGAGGGCAACCCCAGCTCACTCTCTGGCACAGTTAGGCAGGCCACTCATGGTAGTGTGACCTGTGGGCAAGAGAGTTCCATCCCAAAGTTTTGGTGGGAATTCCCTATGCCAACATCATGCTCGACATTGTCCAAAATGGTAAACAGTATTTGTTGAAGTTTATCTTTGGGGACCAAAGAGTTCAAGTGGGGGGAGTGTGTAGCGGGGTGTTCCCCTTTAATGCAGAGAGACAAGAAGTTCCAGGTGAGAGGTGAGTCGGGAGGAAGTAAAGAGACATTATGGAAGTGAAAGCAGAGGAGAGAGAGACTACATCTCCCAGTACATCTTGCAGCACCCAGGGTGCATTGCTCCAGAACAGAGACTGCTGGGGCAGACTTTATAAAGGGGAGGCGGAGTTTTGGTCGGCCTCTTTGGACACCCCTCTCCTAGCAAGAGGATCTCTGTGCTGAACTGCTGTGTGCACAAGGCCTGAAGCCTGGGCCGTGTGCTCCTTTCCAAAGAGCCCTCTGCCAGCCTAGCAGAGCCTTAGAGACATCTAATCCTCCTTGCTGCAGTACACCAGAAGGATTGAAGACTTGGATGTCGGTGGATTCCTGTTCCTAGACGAATCGATGGAGGAAAGGGACTTGGACTTGTCCAGGTGGTGAGAGCTGTTTAAAGACAGATACTTTATCTTTACTATTCGTTGGGATTACAAAGTTGTTCTTCAAGTGCACCACCGAGAGATTGCTAGCAAATATTGTTTCACTGAACTTCCATTTAGATCAGTCAGGCCTGACTGCATAGGTAGGCATTGCTGGGTGTTAGTCTACCCATGAGGGGAAGTAGCTGTAAAAGGGCAGCACTAGAGTTGCATAGCAATACTTTATTATTCTGATTACTCTGTTTATCTTTATTACTGTTTGTTGCAGGGATCTGCAACTTGTTATACTGTTGTTTATTACTTGCCCATTAGCCTCAGTAAAATATCTGGGTAAAGTACATTTGGTGTCAGTTCCGCTTACTTTAATAGGAGTTTTAAAGTATATTCTGTGTATGTTTGTTATAGGACTGCGTCACCAACAGTTGCGATCACGCGGTCCTATCTCTCTATCACCAGCTGTGCCACGGGAGGTTAGAGCCGATTGCCGGGGGTTGACAGCGGTGCACTGCAGGGCCCAAATCAATATCAGCGGCTCTCTTAACTGGGGGTAGCGCTACAGCTGCATGGCTTTAAAAAATTTTTTTTTTTCCAGTCACAGTCTGGAACACCCCTTTAAGCGTTTCTCTACAATTTCCAAACTCATTATATACTGCTGGAGTAAAAATTGAATATGTTACTATTTATGGTATTGAGGTATGAACATGTACTACAGACCAGTGTTCATTTTGACATCAAATTTCAATTTGGTTTTAGTCTTAGACTTTTGACTAAAATGGCATTTTAGTTTTAGTCCCATTTTAGTCTTTTGACTAAAATGCCATTTTAGTTTTAGTCGTATTTTAGTCATCTCAATTGTCAAGGAATCCCCAGTCATGTAAACAAAGGGGCGAGGATAGCATGACATTACTGACCAAATATGAATTCAGTGGGGTTTGCATTTGACACAGAAGCTTTGGTCATGTTCTGCAAACCTGTCTCAAATTGAACCCAGATACGTTCAGCCCATTCCTAGTTTCTATACCTACAGTTTTTACAAATTCAGAGTAAAAATGTTTTACATTTTCCCAAGGCCAAACTCTCTTTTAGAAAAATGTCATAATAATACATGCTTTACAAAAATTCATTGGGGGGCAATTATCAATCCTGTCACAAAGCAATGCAATGCCAAACAGGAGCAGTGAGATGAATATTGAGACATACATTTTTTCCTTTGCAGCTCTGACGTTTCACTTGCAACAACTGAATGAAACCTGACCCTGACAACATTTTAATCATACATCGGTTTAAAATTTTTTTTTTTTTTTTTAGAATTAATTTTGTATTGTTGCATGTATGCTTCTACAGTTGTCAAATACTGAAATTATCCTTGCTAAATAGCTCCTGCAAGGAAGTCAAGGATAAGTAGGTAGAAGACAAGGGAGTGTATGTTATTATGTTTCTCTAAAGTGAGTGCAATATGCAGTATGGACCAGATTTACAGTCTGATGCCACCTTATTTCTGGTGTCCAGGGTATTTCCTATAAAAACCTGATTATTTTAATGTTATCAATGATCATGGTAAGAAGAAAAAGGCAGCAAGGCTGCAAAGAGAGAAAAAACTAACAACCCTTGGGCTATCCAAGCTGGGTTTTATCTTAAAGCTGGTTATGGTGTATAAAATAGCAACTATGGATAAATAAAGTGTCCCATAATATTAAAACGTTATTGTCTGGTATAATATAGGTTGCAGATGATTGATCATTCATATTGCCTACTAAACTCAATATTGGCCTGGATCATGCATAAAGAATCAAAGGGCTTTAGTATTATATTTCTATACTTGGGAAGGTTTACAATCACAAGCCCTTCATTCTTAGGGATATATGTAAAGGTTCCTGTAGCAAATAAGTAAGTAATCATGGATTAGTATGGCTAAAAGATAGAATCATTCTACACTTGTGACATCTACATTGCTGAATTCAGCAAACGTGTACACACTTGACTATAAAACGCACATAAAAAAGCAAATTATACAGAATACACAAGTATAAAACTTGAATTCAAAACTCAAAAACTGTTTCTGTTAAATAATTTATAAAAGTCAGTTTGGACTAGAAAATAATGTTCTGTGTGTGTTTATTTCGCTAGAGTGCCCCATGATCTTCCTTTGTATTCTGCAGTTTTTATATAGGACAACTTACAAGGTAAGATGCTTTCAGGTGAACTATGAAATGTCAATGGACACAAGCAATTTCTGTACCCAGAAATGTGGATTAAGCCTAAAATAATGGTAGGCAAGTTTTACCCAGTCAAGATAAAATGATGCAGAAATTGTGTATTTCATGTTCTATGATTATAGAAGATATGAAGATATTATGCTAACAAGGGAATAGTGCTGCCTTATTTTCTGTCTCTTCAACAATGGTGCCTGGTTAATGTGGTAGCAGAACCTATGTGATGCTTGATGTGACATTTATTTCTAAGGAGATGCAGTGATTTGTACTCAAGAAGGAGCGATTGCGTGCTGTGACCTAGATACACAACCCGCATTAGAGACTGGCGTGCAACAGGACTTTATAAAATCCTTTATAAGAACTGACAAACATCCATAAATAATCATTCCCAGTGCTAAAATAAGTTCAAAATGATCTTCTATTACATTTGAATTATCTGCCATTTTGCTGTAATGTCATCATAAATATTTTAAATGGTAGTTAATTACTGTATAGAGAGTTATGCAGGGTTTACCTTCAGAAATTCTGAACTGATAACATCTTCTTTGATTTTGGGTGTAGATGAAGATTTGATTATGAAGATGTGCAGGTCAGCCAATTTATTGAAATAAACATTGTCAATCTATTTCCTTCTAAGGATCAATGTTCAGTTTCGGTTTAGTAAAACAATGCAGAAATACCGTTTTTCTTTTTTTTCTTTCTGGCTATCATAGCACTGTTTGTTATGACAAGCATATGTCCTGTGATTTGATAGATCAGGGGTCCTCAAACTTTTTAAACAGGGGGCCAGTTCATGGTCCCTCAGACTGTTGGGGGGCCGGACTATAGTTTAAAAAAATATAAACACATTCCTATGCACACATTTTATTTGTAGTGCAAAAATACAGGAAAAAAACTATTTAATATTTAAAATAAAAAACTATTTTAATCAACATAAACTTATTAGTATTTCACAGACTCTCCTCATCACAGATCCCCCTCCCCATCACAGATCCCACTCCCCCATCACAGAACCCCCTCCGCATCACAGAACCTCTCCATCACAGATCCCCCATCACAGATTCCCCCCATCAAAAAGCCCCCATATAAGGTCATCCATCACAAAGCCCCCCATAAAAAATCCCCCATCACAGACCCCCCCCCATCACAAATCTCCCCATCACAAAGCCCCCAACACAAACTCCTCTCCATTACAAACCCCCCCGTAACAGACACCCCCCCATCACAGAGCCCCCCATAACAGATCCTCCATAACAGACTCCTCCATCACAGACTTCCCCCAACCACAATAGAAATATGTGTATTCCAGAAAGTTTAACAATCAGCAGATAAAGATACTCCAAACATCTGGTGTTAGCGCTTCAATCATCCCGGCACCGGGGTTGTTATGGTGTCAGGGTAATTGAAGTGCATTATTTCTATTATTACATTGTAATATTAAATGAAATAATTCAACTCACCATTATGCAGAATCAGAATCAGTGGGAGCTCTGATGTCAATGTCCTCAACCAGCGGAGTGCTTCCTTACATCTCAGGTGTCACTGTCCCCAACCAGCGGAGTGCTTCCTTACATCTCTGGTGTCCCCAGCGGAGTGCTTCCTTACATCTCAGGTGTCACTGTCCCCAGCCAGCGGAGTGCTTCCTTACATCTCAGGTGTCCCCAACGCAGTGCTTCCTTACATCTCAGGTGTCCCCAATGGAGTGCTTCCTTACATCTCAGGTGTCACTGTTCCCAGCCAGCGGAGTGCTTCCTTACATCTCAGGTGTCACTGTCCCCAGCCAGAGGAGTGCTTCCTTACATCTCAGGTGTCCCCAGCGGAGTGCTTCCTTACATCTCAGGTGTCCCCAGCGGAATGCTTCCTTACATCTCAGGTGTCCCCAGTGGAGTGCTTCCTTACATCTCAGGTGTCACTGTCCCCAGCCAGCGGAGTGCTTCCTTACATCTCAGGTGTCCCCAGCGGAGTGCTTCCTTACATCTCAGGTGTCCCCAGCGGAGTGCTTCCTTACATCTCAGGTGCCCCCAGCAGAGTGCTTCCTTACATCTCAGGTGTCCCCAGCAGAGTGCTTCCTTACATCTCAGGTGCCCCCAGCAGAGTGCCTCCTTACATCTCAGGTGTCCCCAGCAGAGTGCTTCCTTACATCTCAGGTGTCCCCAGCGGAGTACTTCCTTACATCTCAGGTGTCACTGTCCCCAGTGGAGTGCTTCCTTACATCTCAAGTGTCACTGTCCCCAGCCAGCGGAGTGCTTCCTTACATCTCAGGTGTCCCCAGCGGAGTGCTTCCTTACATCTCAGGTATCACTGTTCCCAGCGGAGTGTTTCCTTACATCTCAGGTGTCACTGTCCCCAGCCAGCGAGTACTTCCTTACATCTCAGGTGTCACTATCCCCAGCGCAGTGCTTCGTTACATCTCAGGTGTCACTATCCCCAGCGGAGTGCTTCCTTACATCTCAGGTGTTCCCCCCCCCCCCCAATTGGAGCCCTTCTATATTCCAGCAGCGGTGTCTCCGCCCCCATTACTGAAGGCTGAGGGGGAACAAATTAGAGGCACCCATTTTTCAGGTGTCCCCAGCGGAGTGCTTCCTTACATCTCAGGTGTCCCCAGCGGAGTGCTTCCTTACATCTCAGGTGTCACTGTCCCCAGCCAGCGGAGCGCTTCCTTACATCTCAGGTGTCACTGTCCCCAGCCAGCAGAGTGCTTCCTTACATCTCAGGTGTCCACAGCGGAGTGCTTCCTTACATCTCAGGTGTCACTGTCCCCAGCCAGCGGAGTGCTTCCTTACATCTCAGGTGTCACTATCCCCAGCAGAGTGCTTCCTTACATCTCAGGTGTCACTATCCCCAGCGGAGTGCTTCCTTACATCTCAGGTGTCCCCCCCATTGGAGCCCTTCTATATTCCAGCAGCGGTGTCTCCGCCGCCATTACTGAAGGCTGAGGGGGAACAAATTAGAGACACCCATTTTTAAGATGTCCCCAGCGGAGTGCTTCCTTACATCTCAGGTGTCCGGAGCGGATTGTTTCCTTACATCTCAGGTGTCACTGTCCCCAGCCAGCGGAGTGCTTCCTTACATCTCAGGTGTCCCCAGCGGAGTGCTTCCTTACATCTCAGGTATCACTGTCCCCAGCGGAGTGTTTCCTTACATCTCAGGTGTCACTATCCCCAGCGGAGTGCTTCCTTACATCTCAGGTGTTCCCCCCCCATTGGAGCCCTTCTATATTCCAGCAGCGGTGTCTCTGCCGCCATTACTGAAGGCTGAGGGGGAACAAATTAGAGGCGCCCATTTTTCAGGTGTCCCCAGAGGAGTGCTTCCTTACATCTCAGGTGTCACTGTCCCCAGCCAGCGGAGTGCCTACTTACATCTCAGGTGTCACTGTCCCCAGCCGGCGGAGTGCTTCCTTACATCTCAGGTGTCCCCAGCGGAGTGCTTCCTTACATCTCAGGTGTCACTGTCCCCAGCGGAGTGTTTCCTTACATCTCAGGTGTCACTGTCCCCAGCCAGCGAGTACTTCATTACATCTCAGGTGTCACTATCCCCAGCGGAGGGCTTCCTTACATCTCAGGTCTCACTATCCCCAGCGGAGTGCTTCCTTACATCTCAGGTGTCACTGTCCCCAGCGGAGTGCCTCCTTACATCTCAGGTGCCCTCCCCCATTGGAGCCCTTCTATATTCCAGCAGTGGTGTCTCCGCCACCATTACTGAAGGCTGAGGGGGAACAAATTAGAGGCGCCCATTTTTCAGATCATCTCAGGTGTCACTGTCCCCAGCGGAGTGCTTCCTTACATCTCAGGTGTCACTGTCCCCAGCCAGCGGAGTACTTCCTTACATCTCAGGTGTCCCCAGCGGAGTGCTTCCTTACATCTCAGGTGTCACTGTCCCCAGCCAGCGGAGTGCTTCCTTACATGTCAGGTGTCACTATCCCCAGCGGAGTGCTTCCTTACATCTCAGGTGTCACTATCCCCAGCGGAGTGCTTCCTTACATCTCAGGTGTCCCCCCCCATTGGAGCCCTTCTATATTCCAGCAGCGGTGTCTCCGCCGCCATTACTGAAGGCTGAGGGGGAACAAATTAGAGACGCCCATTTTTCAGATGTCCCCAGCGGAGTGCTTCCTTACATCTCACGTGTCCCAACGGATTGTTTCCTTACATCTCAGGTGTCACTATCCCCAGCCAGCGGAGTGCTTCCCTACATCTCAGGTGTCACTGTCCCCAGCCAGCGGAGTGCTTCCTTACATCTCAGGTGTCCCCAGCGGAGTGCTTCCTTACATCTCAGGTGTCACTGTCCCCAGCGGAGTGTTTCCTTACATCTCAGGTGTCACTGTCCCCAGCCAGCGAGTACTTCATTACATCTCAGGTGTCACTATTCCCAGCGGAGTGCTTCCTTTCATCTCAGGTGTCACTATCCCCAGCGGAGTGCTTCCTTACATCTCAGGTGTCACTGTCCCCAGTGGAGTGGTTCCTTACATCTCAGGTGCCCCCCCCCCCATTGGAGCCCTTCTATATTCCAGCAGCGGTGTCTCCGCCATCATTACTGAAGTCTGAGGGGGAACAAATTAGAGGCGCCCATTTTCCAGGTGTCCCCAGCGGAGTGCTTCCTTACATCTCAGGTGTCACTGTCCCCAACGGAGTGCTTCCTTACATCTCAGGTGTCACTGTCCCCAGCCAGCGGAGTGCTTCCTTACATCTCAGGTGTCCCCAGCAGAGTGCTTCCTTACATCTCAGGTGTTACTGTCCCCAGCGGAGTGTTTCCTTACATCTCAGGTGTCACTGTCCCCAGCCAGCGGAGTGCTTCCTTACATCTCAGGTGTCACTATCCCCAGCGGAGTGCTTCCTTACATCTCAGGTGTCACTATCCCCAGCGGAATGCTTCCTTACATCTCAGGTGTCACTGTCCCCAGCCAGCTCGGCAGGCTCCCTTCTTGTTTATAACTCGTCTGTGTTCTTCTGGAAAATGGCCGCCGGTGGAGACATTATCTCTGCCGGCCACGGACCTCTAGTGGCGGTGGCGGCGAAAAATAGTAAATCACACTGCCGGGCCAGGTAAATCACACTGGCGGGCCGGATGTGGCCCGCGGGCTGTAGTTTGAGGACCCCTGTGCTAGATTCACAATGGTTTTCCATTCTAGGAAATAGATCAAGCAAGTCTTAGGGCCTGTTCACTCTAGTACATCAGAAATACGGTTTCAATCTAAAGTAATCTGAAAACTGAAACATCATATCCTATTGGTTGCTAAACCATATTATAGCGCTACCACCGCAGGAGCTGCTGGTATGTTTATTGGGTCTCTTCTGCCCTGCACCTGTGATGACTTGCCCCTTTCCTGGACCTGAGAACACTGACACACCTTGAAGGTTTAAAAAGGCTTTATTTAACCACTTTCCATCCGGGCCAATTCTGGCACTTTGCTCCTACATGTAAAAATCATAATTTACTCAGAACCCCCAAACATTATATAGGTTTTTTTAGCAGAGACCCTAGGGTATAAAATGGTGGTCGTTGCAACTTTTTATGTCACATGGTATTGGCGCAGCAATTTCTCAAACACATTTCTTTAAATAAAAACAAAACACTAAAGTCCCAATTTGTTTATATAATATGAAAGATGATGTTACACCGAGTAAATAGATACCTAACATGTCATGCTGGAATATTGCACATGCTCGTGGAAGAGCGCCAAACTTTGGTACTCAAAAATCTCCATAGGCAATGCTTATGCTTAATTTTTTTTAGGGTTACCTGTTTAGAGTTACAGAGGGGGTCTTGGAATAGAATTATTGCTCTCGCTCTAACGTTCGCGGTGATACCTCACATGTGTGGTTTTAATGCCGTTTACATATGTGAGCGCGACGTTCGTATGCGTTTGCTTCTGTGTGCACGCTCACGGGGATGGGGGCGGTTTAAATATTATTATTTTTATTGTTTATTTATTTTTTTTGATTTTTTGATTTTCATGCTCTTCCTTAAAAAAAAAAAAATGTGATCACTTTTATTCCTATTACAAGGAATGTAAACATCCCTTGAAATAGGAATAGTGCGTGACAAGTCCTCTTTATGGAGAGATGTGGGGTCAATAAGACTCCACATCTCTCCCCCAGGCTGAAAAGCATGAGATAAAAAAAAAACAGGACGATCTCGGCTTTCTAGCCGAGTATATGGCAGTACTTACAACTACCAGGCCAGGCGTCTGAGAATCAGAGATGAGCAGGGAACATCTGTTCCTTGGAAATCTCTATGGCCAACTGCCGGTGCTGGTGGGTTCCTTATCCGGTTTGTGGATCACACAGGCGAGCCGGTACAAGCACCGGAGGGCGGCGGGAGGGCGGATGTTCCCCTACTAACGCCTGTAAGAACAATCAAGTGGCTGAACTGCCGCTATGATTGTTTTTACGGTGCAGGGAATCGCTGTCTGAAGAGAACGATACTGGGTTGATGCCTGTAGGTGTAGGCATCAGCCAAGTATAACCACTGAAATGGGAGGACGTCCATGTACGCCCTTCCGGCGGTAAGTGGTTAATGGCAAAGCCCTAGAAAGGAATGGGTTAATTAACACAATTTACAATATAGCAATATAGGCACCTTGGTAAGTGACACCAATCACAGGGTGTCACTGTTCGTTCACCACATCCGCATGGGAAGCAACTGGTGCATAAACGTGCACTAGGCAGGTGCTAGTGTGCGATACTGGCTTGTAATTGCAGATTAATGACAATCTACCACAATACAGCAATACAAATGGCATTTGCAAAGGCAAACAGCCAACCTACTACCTAATGCAGAGTTGCCTGCCTAACCACTGGCCAGTGGGACTATGTAGAGTGTCTGCCAGCATGGGAGTGCTTACTAAAGTAAACAAGATGGTGGCTGGAAGCCTCTCAACACTGATGACTGGTTCTAGTCCTGAGGGGTTCCTCTGTGGCAGGTGAAAGGGTCCTTTCTCTTGAGCCAGCTCTCTGCAGCTTTAGTAGGTAGCTTGAAAACGTGGTCACTGGGAGCAACTAGAACGCACTGGAATGGAAGCTCCTCCCTTACTGCATTAAGTAGTGTTCAGCATAGCAGCAGCCCACAGCCTGGTCCCTGCACACAGTTTTACAGGTGATTCAGGTGCAGCACACTTATCCTGGCAGAACAGATCCTCTGGCAACAGCATATGGTCAGTAGCTTGTGCTGTAATGAATCACAGCACAGTGATTGGACACAAGTGGTGGGATTTATGATTTCTCCAATCACAAGCAGGGGGCGGGGATTGTGCTCCTCCAGGCAGAGGCGTTGCTAGGGGGGTGCGGGGGGTGCGGTCCGCCCCCGGGTGACACCCGCTAGAGGGGTGACACCCTCCCTTTTTTTTTTTTTTTTTTTATTTATTTTATTTATTTATTTATTTATTTTTTTTTTTACAGCTGACCCATTCATTGATTAATTTCACCCCGCTGGGCTGGAAGCCTGGAACAACACCTCCAGCGCCGCGGCCACGCCTGGTGTGTGTCCTCCGGCTCCTTATTCTTCCTATTCCCGAGCGACTCAGCCTGTCACATCATCACACTGCACTGTAGTGTCACACTGGAGTGTCAGTGAAAAGATTATCAACAACACGCTGGAGTGCTCATCATGCTGCAGTTAAGCCAGTAAAAGAAAAATTGAATATGTTTGTGTCTGCAATCGAAGCGCTTTGTGATCCTTCTGAAAATATGGACACAAGAGGAGCAGCAGAATGTCTACTGCCTGCTGTCTGTGATTTTACGTTTTTGTGCTACCTATACTTCTGGGGTGATGTACTTCAAGAAGTTGATGTTACACAACAGTACCTGCAGACCAAAGGCTTAAGTCTGGACAAGGTGGTGACAAAGCTAGAGTCACTAAGACTTTTTCTGTTGAAGAGTGCAGTCACCTAGTGGAACATGCAATTAAGCAGGCACATTTAAAATCTAAAGAATATGGAATTGCCGTAGAGAGAAGAGCCAGGTTTAAGAAGAGGATGGCAGGGGAACAGGCACGTGATGCTGGAAGCATAAGTCTACAAGACGAGAACAAGAGGGCAATGCTTGAGTGCATTGATCGCTTCCATTCTGAACTCCAGATCAGATTAAGAGCCATCATGGAAGTTGCAGCCATGTTTGAGGCTGTTCAAGCAAAGAGTCTCATATATGAAACTGAAGAAACATTAAAGGGGTCCATTCCAAAACTGACCACTTTTTATGACGAAATATCTGAGAGTGAGCTGTTAATGGAAATACCCAGACTGAGGAGACATCTCAAAGCAGCCAAGATCAACCTAGAAGAAGTCAAAGATTGGTCGGCTTTAAAGTTTTGACCTTCATAGCAGAATGGGACTTCATTGAATCTCTTCCAACCCTTTCACTATGTCTAAAAATATTTCTGACAATCTGTGTGTCTGTGGCTTCATGTGAGAGGAGCTTTTCAAAGTTGAAGCTGATAAAAAACTATTTGCGTTCAACGATGGGACAGGCAAGGCTTTCTGATCTTGCAATATTATCAGTTGAAAGTGAACTAGCGAAATGTATTGATTTTGATGATGTTGTTCACAATTTTGCAGCTGTCAAGGCTAGAAAAGCAAAGTTTTGATTTAGATGTTAACTAAATGCTTTCATATTTGTTCCTGTTTTTGTGTTATTTATTTATTAATTCAGTAAAGTTTAAAGTTAAAATAAATACAGTTCTTTAACAGTTTAAGCTTTGATTTCTATTATTTTCATATGATTTTGTTATTCAAATTTGCTAGTTGATTGATAGTTATTAACGGCACTACTGTTGCCAATATATGCAGTGTTATTAGGGTGAAAAAAATTATTGGGGGGGGGGTGACACCATGTTATACCGCACCAGGTGACACCAACCCTAGTGACGCCACTGCCTCCAGGCATTCCCAGCCAGGACAAGTACTGTCAGTGAGTAAATCGGTGATGTGGCAGCCTTTTTTGGGGGCATCAGATTGTCCTAGGGGGTGGCTGTGTCAGTTTCATTCCGGGACACTGTATTGTCCTGGAATGAAGATGCCCGGGACAGATCTGCAAAATGCATAACTGTCCCGGGCAATCCGGGACACGTGGTCACCCTAATGGTCAGGAGGTCATAACAACCATCCTGTGGCTTCTTGCAGCCCTAAGCTAGGTTGACCAGATTTTTAAAATGAAATCCAGGGACATATTTTTTTTATTTTTTACTAATAATGGCGGCAATCAGCGACTCTCTGCCCGTCGCAGCCAACCTCACAGCCTGTCAAGTCTTACTTTCCGGGCCCCGGCTACTACTGGGTGGGGAGCGGAGGAAGATCATTCCGCCAGGGAAGGCAAGGAGATAAGCAGGCAGGCGGCTGGCAGAAGAACATGCGAGCGGAGCTGAATGGGCATGCACCCGAAAACTGAAGAAACATTCCCTCCGCTCCGAACAGCACATGATCATCAGAAAGGGGCACGGATAATGGAAAAAATACACCCCCCTAAGCTAGTAGGCGCAGCGGGGGTGTGTAATTCAGATTTTTTTTTTTTATTCTGCACTGACTGTCATTGAAATTGCCCCAACCCCTGTTCAAATCCAATCCGGGGACAAAACTGGGGACAGGCTTGGTCCGGGGACAGTGTCCTCAATCCGGGAACTGTCCCCTGAAACCGGGGATGTCTGGTCACCCTACCCTAAGCCCTGTAACACAAGCTTCCAGGCTAACACTCTCAGGGCACACACAGCACAGATTAGCTCCCAGGCTCTGTAATAGCATTCACAGAAAGTTCTCAATTCTGTTTCTCTACTCACAGAACACTTCCTGGGGATAAATTGTACTGGTCAGGAACTCCTGTTCTCCAAGTGGTTCCCGGTCTCTCTAAGGTGTACGTTTAATAAACCGTGATAAGCCGAGATCATGATGATCACCGCTTATCTCAAAGCATTGCCGGTTTAATAAGCTGAGATAAGGAGCAGAGAACATGTTCTCTGCTTCTCATCACAGCACATGACTGTTTTGTCACAAACGGCCAGTTTAATAAAGTGTGATCTGAAGATCTCACAGCCTTTCCACTGAAATATCTCCCTTCCAGATTCACCAGCTCAGAGGTGGAGAATCTGGGAGAGAAGCTGGTGTGATTAGAGGAAGAAGGCTTAATTCTTCCTAATATCAGCACCAGTGGGTTAAAAATGAATATTAACAACATAAAATATATATATAAATATACATACATATACACACACACACACGTGTGTGTATATAGATACTGTATATATGTGTGTATATATATATATATATATATATATATATATATATATATATATATATATATGTGTATGTGTATATATATATATATATATATATATATATATATATACACACACACACACATATATATACAGTATTTATATATATATATATATATATATATACACACACATATATATATATACAGTATTTATATATATGTATATGTAGCGACCTCACCCCTTTCCTCCCATCTATTTGGCTCACTCATGAGAGGAAAAGGCGCGTAACTTTAGCTGCGGTGCATCCTCCAACAGAATCACCAGGCCTTCCTCAAGACACCAGCCTTTCGCTCGGTCTTCTCCAGGACAGGTCCTCCCCTGGTTTCCTCCATTAAGTGATTTCACCTCCAAATACGGAAAGGTTTCTTCACAGTAAAAGCTGTGAAAATGTGGAATAGACTCCCTGCAGAGGTGGTTATGGCCAGCTCAGTAAATTGCTTTAAGAAGGGCCTGGATTCTTTCTTAAATGTACATAATATAACTGGGTACTGACATTTATAGGTAAAGTTGATCCGGGGAATATCCGATTGCCTCTCGGGGAATCAGGAAGGAATTTTTTCCCCTGCTGTAGCAAATTGGATCATGCTCTGCTGGGGTTTTTTGCCTTCCTCTGGATCAACTGTGGGTATAGAATTGGGAATATGGGATTGTCCGATATTTTTTTTTTTCTTTCCTTTTTTTTTTTTTAATTATTTATTTATTTATTTTTATGGTTGAACTGGATGGACTTGTGTCTTATTTCAACCTGACTAACTATGTAACTATGTAACTATGAGTGGCTTCCTCCCGCAGGGCGGACAGCCCAGGATCACATTCAAAGTGTAGGCCCCAGTCAGCATTACGGGGCCTACTTGGTAAAGTTGGCCTACTTGGTAGAGTTGCAGTGTCAGGGAAACGGCCATAGGAGAACTGACAATAGTGCCAGTACTAGTAATGGCCACTTCCAGCACATCTCTGTGCGCACTGACGCAAGCGGCACGAATAGGCGCACGCACATGCGCAATGGAACCAACAGGTGCGCGCGCATGCGCAGAAGCGTCAATCGGCGCACGCAACAGATGCAGCCACTTGCTGGCCTATATAAGACTGCCACTGAGCCCATCTCATTTCTTGATAGTTAGCAGACTTCCTGTGTTCCTGAGACTCTGTTCAATTGCTGCTTGGATATCCCGTTGTGACCCAGCTTGTTCCTGACCTGTCTGATCTGCTCTCCTGGTTTGACCCCCTGGTTTGCTTTACCGACTTGTTGCATTCTCCTCCACTTGATCCCGGCTTGTTCCACGGACTTTGCCATAGTTATCTGTTCCTGCCTGTTTCCTGTTACCAGACCTTTGGCTTGTCTCCGTTCCTGCAACCTGCCTCTTCCTCCTGCTGGATCTACTGGGTTTGACCCTCAGCCTGGCTGCCACTACTACTCCTTGAGCGGTGTCCTGCATCCACCAGGGTTCTTCAGGATCCCACCAGCTCTGCTCTCCTGGACCCATCTGGCAACCTGTGCTTCTCTGGGCACTACACCCTCTGTACCCAACCTCAGAGGTGTACTGCACTCAGCCGCAAGGGGAGCCCTCTCTGCATTTGGGCCTCCAACCAGGTATGTGACATGCAGCCTCTGACCAACATGGTCCCGAGGCCGAAATCACACAACACACTCCTCGCCCCAGGAGGGCCACGAGGGAGAGAAGGACCCCAAAAGATGGCGTCTGCCCCTTAAGTACCCCTTTCCCAGTATGCCCAACAGGGACACCACTCCCACTGGGCTGTTCCCAGGAAAGGACACTCAATCCACCATGACCTGCCAATATTCCAACGCCTGGTATCACCACCCACAGGCAACAGTGGGAAATCCTGTCAGGTACAGCCACAGCTGAACAGAGGCCAATTTAGCATAATCACTTAAGTCTGAGCCCAACTATTGGCTCACACACCCACTAAATTTAACATAGCGCCCAGTCATTGGGAGCAGGGCGCTACACGTGTGACAAGGGCGCTCCAAAATGTCAGGACCTAGGAGACAATGTCTGCATTGGATAAGGGTATTGAGAGTATGTGATCTTCAAACACTTCAGGCCGCACTCAAAGAGGAAAGCAATCTCTAGTAGAAAACAGATAAAAGAAAAAGGCGCCTCTAAGTGCAGAATTAAAAACCTTTAATATCCCCAAAAAGGATTAAAAACACTTACAGGATCGAAGATAAAAAAGCGCATATCGTGTGTGTACAATGGGTGATCCAGCATCAGGAGGGTCCCAGTTTATACAACTTCCAGCAAAAAAAATCCAGGGAGACCAGCAGATGTGCACTCCAGGCTCTGGGAACACTGGTGAAGCAGTCTAGGTCAGCATGGAACAAGGATCCCGGAAATGACGTCATCAGAAGGGGACAACAACCAGCGTGGACCGCAAACAGGAAACAGGAAATAGGTCATCAAAATGGGAAGCGTTTCGGAACTACTGATTGGTTCCTTCTTCAGCCAATGACAACAAGTTAATAGAAGCTTAGCTTCTTATAGTCTGTGGGCGGATCTGTGGGCGGGACTGATGGTCTAATGGTTCGAGATATTGAGGCGATGCCTAGAGACCTCCCCCCTGCTGAGCGTTTCCACAAGCTTTGCCACAGAGAAATGTATTGGATCTTCTCTTTGAATGTTTTGGCCCCTGGAGGGTTAAATAGGATTTTGAAATTAGTGCTATACTTTAGAACCTCATTCACTATCAAATCCTCATTTTTCAGATGTATGTTTACCATATAGTGCCCATATTCTTTTGGGCATGTCCCCTATTGGATACGTGTTTATCTAGTCCTAATGTTAGGCCTGAGGGTTGTCTTCACTGGCAGTGTTGGAGCTCAGATGTGAACAAGGGATCCTCAGTCGGTAACATAAGGGGGGCTGTAATAATCAGCAGAGAGATGCTAGATATGGCAATGTGTCGGTTACCTTGGTAATCCAAGCTATGATGTCTGCTAGCAGTGTTCATATACTGTTTAATTCTGTCAGTTTGGAGATGATTTGGGCAAGAGCCCGCCCAGCAGATACTGGGGATGGCTGCCACACACTCAGGAAGCAATACAAGGTCTGTGCTCTGGTTAGCAGAAGCTGGATGTGATAGATCGGCCAGATGGATTCAGCAGTCTGGGCTGTCACCTACTGCACTGTCTCCCTCTTCATTACAAGTCAATGTCTTCCGTGTGGCTCTGCACAGCGGGCAGAAACAGTGTTGGTCTTTGGCGCTGAGGTAGGCTGCAATCGTACAGCGAAGCGGCAAGACCGGTGCTCACACGATGGGTCCCAGGAAGAAGAGAGCCCGGGCCTGCTGGGAAGTTCCTCTCATAGTCTCTACCACAATTCTCCCTGGGAGAGAGTGGATTGCTAGGGGATGTAGTCTGCTAAGGGTTCAGCAATACAGTCATGGTTATGTCGAGGACTACAATTCCCACGATACTCTGCTCACTGCCTCAGAAGTATGATGCAATCTGATCTGAGCTCAGCACTAGGGAGAGTAAGAACAGTCTAAAGAAGTGGAGATTAGGTCTGCTAATAGTCCACTCATAGTCCACTCCTGGCTTCATGTAAATTGCAGGGCTGTGAGCTACATACTCCTGTGTACCCCTTGTGTTCACTGTTCGATCACTCTTTGATCATAGATCCCACTGTGTATTCTGTGACAATCTGTCACAGTGTTTTTTTTTTATAATGGAACTTTTTTATTAATATTATTATTAATATTATAAAAAACATTGAATAGTGGCAGAAGTGGCCACAGTGGTGGGACACCAGGGCCCAGTTGCAAGTATGACCTTTGCAGAGACTGCAAAATGTGCTACAGGAGAAGGTCAGAGACTGCAAAACGTACTGCAGGAAATGGTCAGAGACTGCAAAATGTACTACAGGAGATGGTCAGAGACTGCAAAACATACTACAGGAGATGATCAGAGACTGCAGACATAGTACAGGAGATGGTTAGAAACTGCAGACATAGTACATAAGGTGGTCAGAGACTGCGGACATGATACACCAGGGCCCGATTGCAAGTGCGACCTTTGCAGAGACTGCAAAACGTACTACAGGAGAGGGTAAGAGACTAAAAAACCTACTACAGCGGAGGGTCAGAGACTGCAAAACGTACTACAGGAGATGGTCAGAGACTGCAAAATGTACTACAGGAGACGGTCAGAGACTGCAAAGCGTACTACAGGAGATGGTCAGAGACTGCAGACATAGTAAAGGAGATGGTTAAAGACTGCGGACATGATACAGGAGATGGTCAGAGACTGCAGATATGATACAGGAGATGGTCAGAGACTGCAGACATGATACAGGCCGGCTGTCTCCTCTGCTCTGCTGACAGATGCAGTGGGTGGGGCCGAGAGTCCCCCGCTGACGTCAGCTGGGATGCGAGGAGGAGAGAGAGCCGGCCTATCACGTGATCGCAGGGAGCCACTCTGAAACCTGATAAATGAGGCATTTGTTAATAAAACACAGAGACATGAGCAGCTGACATTAGGGAACCAGCAGGATTATATAAACTTTAAACAGTTATGAGAGCATAAGGAGTTGTGGGGGTGGGCACTGACACAGGGGCAGACAGGCAGGGAGGGGAGGAGGACACAGGAGCACATAGGAGGATAGGAGAGCTGCGGATGACGAAGGCACGTAAACTGACCACGGTGTCAGGCTCAGCAGCCATGATGAACTGTGGTCAGTTTACAGGGGAATCTACGCCTGATGGATGTGTCTTTAATTGCGGGTGCCAGGAGAACAGTACTTGCCTGACTGAATTGTGCCAAGTGTAAAGTTTGGTGGAGGGGGGATTATGGTGTGGGGTTGCTTTTCAGGTGTTGGGCTTGGCCCTTTTGTTCCAGTGAAGAGAACTCTTAAGGTGTCAGCATACTAAGACATTTTGGACAATTTCATGCTCCCAACTTTGTGGGAACAGTTTGGGGGTGGCCTCTTCCTGTTCCAACATGACTGCGCACCAGTGCACAAATTAAGGTCCATAAAGACATGGAAGAATAAGTTTGGGGTGGAGGAACATTTTTATTTTTGTTTACAAACTTTTATTTGGTATAAAGTGGTGGTACAAAGAGGAAACAACATTTTGGAAAAATGCATCTTAAAAGGTATCCTACAAGGCATGAGAAAGGTACATATTGATTGAAAGAATGTCAGCTGTTGATATGATCATAAAAATGGGAGTTGTTCAATCAGGCTTCAGGTGGTACGTAAATAGACTACACCTCTAGCAATGGCAATGTTCAACTTTGGCCAAAGCTGCACTATTGTTTTTTATCTACAGGGGCCCCTGCAAAGACAGTTTTTTGGTAAAGGTGTATTATGCCTTTAACACCTCCCCCCCCCCCCCCCCCGGCCTATAGCAAAATGACAGCTGGGAGAGAGCACTTTAGTTCTGGGAGGACATCATATTATGTCTTCCTGTGAATGCGTCTTGCAGCGGCCCGCTCTGTTACTGACTGTGTCTGGTGATTGATCACCGCACCAGCCTGCTGCCAGTGTCATGTGATCACTGTGACCAATCACAGAAAATCACATGACAGCTGTAAACAATGGCTGCTTCATTTCATGCCATTCATTGTATACAATTGTGTTGCTAACTGTGATTGGTCACAGTGAACACATGGTACAGACAGGCCAATCACAACCCATCTGTACTATGTGATTAGCTTTGACCAATCACAACAAAAGACACTAAATGAACTAGCTTTATTCAGTAAAAATGGTTGCTTATCAGAATGAAATTCATTGGTATATGCAATAATAATTTGTTTTAAAAAAAATATTCCTGATAACGTCCCCATCGTAGCAGTGTTACTATGGTAACACGTTATTGCTCTGGTCACAGTATGTTAGAAAAAAAAATTGGTAAAAAAATGTAATAAAAAAATAAAAAATATATTATTATTATTCTTTTTTTTTTTTTTTTTTTATTCTGTCACCAGTCAATTACCTTCTCACCACTACACCAGTTATATGATGATGCTGTACTGCACTGGTGACAGTATGTAAAAAAACAATTGTGAATTATTATTTTTATTTCATTTTCCAAATAGTTGTGACAAAAAAATTACAACTTCAAAAATTTTGCAATGCCTCCTACTAAATACCTTGGAATGTCTACTTTCTAAAAATAGGTAATTTTCAGGCCTCAAGAAAGGAGATAGGCCGTCAGTACATCGGAATTGATCAATTTTCTGATATATATCATAGTTTGTGGACTCTATAAGTTTCCTACAGACTAAATTATATACACTAATTTGGGTTATTTTCACCCAAATAATGCATCAGAATACATTTTGACCTAAATTTATGAAGATTATTTATTTACATAATTTTATAAACAGAAACAAATAAAAACGCATTTTATTTTCAAAATTTTCTGTAGTTTTTGTATAGTTAGCAACAAATACAATTAATGACCACCAAAAAAAAGCTCTAGTTGTGTGAAATAATTATGAAAATTTCATATGAGTACAGTGTTGGATGATTGCGCAATTGTCATTCAAAGTGTGACAGCGTTGAAAGTTGGCCTGGGCAGGAAGGGGGTAAAACTTTCCGGTATTAAAGTGGTTAACTAAAGCCCAACTCCAGGCAGAAATGAAGTGTAAATAGTGCATTGTGCCTCAGTCACCTTACTCCTCAGCCTGGATTCTGAACATCTCTTCCTAAGCTGTCCTGCAGAGTAATGGACCAAAGTGGACAGGATGATGCCACCCTGTGCTCCAGATATTTATCCCCGCTCATTATGTTCTTGGGCACCAGTCTCCTAATAGCAACCAAACATGTTGCCTCTGAAATGCATACCTCTCAACCACATATGGGATATATACATGAGACAGGGTGCTCTCCAGACATAATATATGCTGTATGCTTTGACCCTATGGTCAATGAATGTCTGCATATTGTATATCACATGAGAACACCACCCATTGGTGTGCGATTCCTCGTTACTAGGATCTCTTATTAGGTACCTCTATCCAGCATAGAAGACAAGCAATGTGCTTCAAATTCCAAAATGGATGCTGTTGAGCAAAATCTATGTGGGTTGGAGAAAAGGAATAAACTTAGAAATGGCAAACTTAACCGCGTCAGCCCCGGAAGATTTTACCCCCTTCCTGACCAGAGCACTTTTTACAATTTGGCACTGTGTCGCTTTAACTGACAATTTTGCGGTCATTTGACGCTGTACCCAAATGAATGCATCCTTTTTCTCACAAATAGAGATTTCTTTTGGTGGTATTTGATCACCTTTTTGGAAAAAAAAAACAATATTTTTTACTTTTTGCTATAATAAATATCCCCAAAAGTAAAAAAAAAAAAATTCTTCATCAGTTTAGGCTACTATATATTCTTCTACATATTTTTGGTAAAAAAGAAAAAAAATCGCAATAAGCCTATATAGATTGTTTTGCGCAAAAGTTGTAGTGTCTGCAAACTATGGAAAAGATTTTTGGCATTTCTATTATTATTTTTTTACTAGTAATGGCAGCGATCTGTGATTTTTAGCAGTACTGCAACATTGCGATGAACAGATCGGAGACTTTTAACACGTTGTTGGGACCATTGGCATTTATACAGCGATCAGTGCTATAAAAATGCACTGCTTACTGTGTAAATGTCACTTACAGGGAAGGGGTTAACACTAGGGGGCGATCAAGGGGTTAAATGTGTGTTCCCTCAGCATGTTCTAACTGTGTGGGGATGTGAGTGACTAGGAGAGAAGCCATATCGCTTTTCCCACTTTGTAGGAAGAAACAATATGGCTCCTCTCTGAATCTCCTGAAATCTCCTCTGAAAGCACAGGGATTTGTGTGTTTACACACACAAATCCCTGTGCTGGCGCTTGTGCACGCGATCGCGCGTGGCCGGCGGCGATCGTGCCCGCCAGCAACGCGCATCTGGTCCCCTGCCGTGCGGCGGAGCACGCGTGCCTTCTGGTGGCTGAAAATGGGTAGGACGTACCCGTACAAGATTTCACCCAGGAGAGCCATTGTGCCGCAGTATATCTGCGTGACACAGTCGGCAAGTGGTTAAAATCACAACTCTTCAATCATTTGTATAGAGCGTTTTCAATGTTAACAAAGCAATGGTGATAAAGGTCCCCCCACTGTCCATGATCCTTAAAGTGGTTCTAAAGCCTAAACATTTTTAAATGTTAATGCATTCCCTGCATTAGGGTAAAAATGTTTAGGCAGTATTGTCACCCCCTCACCATTTCTACCCGCTCTTACAGGCTTTGCTGAGGCAGTAGGAGCCATTGGCTCCTCCTGCTGCCAGTCAAATCCTGTGATGAAAGAGCAACTATGTACACAGGTAGTATGGCTCGAGATCGAGCTTGCAGGTGTGTGAGAATAGGAAGCGACTTCCTATGGAGGCACACCAAGAAGAGTACAGTAGGAGCCAGGTGTGTTGGCTGGGGACACGAGGAGAGGGGGATAATGGCTTATCTGTGCCATTCTATTGCACAAAACAGGAAAGTATAGCATGTTTGTTATTTAAAAAATAAATTAAACTTTACAATCACTTTAGCAAACAGTCACTTCCAGCGCTAAGAGTTCTTCCTTAGTATAGAACCACAAGGACACCGGTAATCCCACAAAACTAGGCGGATGCTGTCTTCTTTAGATGGGTTGTCCAATAGATGCAACAGGGACAGAAATAAAATAGAAGGCACGCACACCTAGTGCATTACCAAAAATATTAATTAAAAAAAATTTAATTAAAATTAAATCGATAAAAAATGAATGGCAAATAGACATAAGCCATAAAAACAGAATTCTGGACAGGATGGACACAAATGTGCCATATTTACAAGGCCGGGTATACAGCTAATGCAATTCAGGGCCAGATCCCCTTCCTCAGAGATGCGCCCCCAAAACGAGTCAGCTGTATTCCCTGTATACTGTGATAAATCTAGGTCGATAGCCTAAACCCCATTGATGTCAATATGAGCCAATGTTAGGGGGGAGCAGAAATTTTAGTAATGCTTAAAGTTAAATATTAAAAATGCTAAATTGCATTAAACTGCCTTGGGATGCCCTAAATCTGCATGTGAAGTGGCACATCTGTGCAATGTAAATAACCTACAACAGCAACATTGACATTTACAAAGAAAACAGTGGGGTTGATTTACTAAGGCTGGGTTCACACTTGTTCGACAAACGCTCCGACATTGGGAGCTCATATCGCATGACGTGTGAAAATCAATGTTTCCCTATGGGAGCCGTCTTAACTGGTCCGACACATGTCGGTCCGACTTTGAAGATGCTCCCTGTACTACTTTGGTCCGACTTTGATCCTACTTCAGCCCATTGACTATCATTGAAGTCGGATCAAAGTCGGACCGCGGCCTTGCATGATCCGACTTTGGCATGCGATTTGTGCTCTGCTGATCTTGAGGGGGAACACCACGCCAAATTTTAAATAAAAAACCGGCATGGGTTCCCCCTCCAAGAGCATACCAGGCCCTTCGGTCTGGTCTGGATTTTAAGGGGACCCCCTACGCCGAAAAAACAGCGTGGGGTCCCCCCCAAAATCCATACCAGACACTTATCTGAGTACGCAACCTGGCAGGCCGCAGGAAAAGAGGGGGGGACGAGAGAGCGGCCCCCCTCTCTCCTGAACCATACCAGGCCACATGCCCTCAACATGGGGGGTTTGGTGCTTTGGGGCAGGGGGGTGACCTGCGGCCCCCCGCCCCCAAAGCACTCTGCCCCCATGTTGATGGGGACAAGGGCCTCTTCCCGACAACCCTGGCCGTTGGTTGTCGGGGTCTGCGGGTGGGGGGCTTATCGGAATCTGGGAGCCCCCTTTAATAAGGGGCCCCCCAGATCCTGGCCCCCCACCCTATGTTAATGAGTATGGGGTACATCGTACCCCTACCCATTCACCTGGTGGAAAAAAAATGTCAATAAAAAAACACACACAGGTTTTTAAAGTAATTAGGCAGCTCCGGGGGTCTTCTTCTGAATCCGGGGGTCTTCTTCCGACTCCGGGGGTCTTCTGACTTCCGGGGTCTCTTCTTCTGACTTCGGGGGTTTTCTTCTGCTCTCCGGTGCCTTTTTCCTTCTGCCGGGCTTTTCCGCTAACTTCTTCCAGCTCTTTTGCTAGCGGAGAGGGCCGGTCATCCCCGTTGTCTCCTCCCGCTCTCCGTTGTCCTTCTGCCGGGCTGCTCCACTATCTTAAAGAAAATGTTTCCGTGCTAGTTATTGACACACCACAAATAGTGAAACGAATGTGCATAAATAATTATAATTTTTTTTTATAAAACCAATCGAACCATAAAAGAAAATATCATAAAAGGAAATAACACTGGTGTCTATAAATAATGCATAAAGACATACAGAGAAAATAATATAACCCTGTAAATAAAGTGCCTGTGCAATATAAACCACGTGAATATATAAATATACATGTTAACAGGAATGGGTTAATGAATCCAATAATCCATAGTGATATCAATGTTCCAGTGTGAAAAAATATTCATGAAATGTAAGATGAATATATAGGTGAAAAAGAAACAAATAGTCTCTCAAACAAATGATCCTTGCTGGGATGCGGTGAACAAATATGCAAATATTCTGATAAAATGTGAATATCTCCAAACTAAGGTCTCACAGGACTCTCACCTCCAGATGTATGAGTGTAGGCAAAATCTGTATACTCTCTCTTCTCTACAATGATCCCTCCAGCATTTGTAACCTTCTCCTTCTTACCTCCACCGATGCTGTTAGTATGGTAATCCTAAAGGGGAGGGGGAAAGCGGGGGATTGGTTCCAATGGGGTATTGGCTCCGGGATGGGGAGAGAGAGAGAGTCTCCAATAGTGTAGTATGTTTAAAAAATAGGGGAATTTATTTAAAATAGTAATGCTCGTACATGCCAAATGAACAAGATAAGCATAAATCACTTAAGCGGCGCGATCGCCGTCTTACTAGTAGTCCGGGCACTTCCGGTCTGCGGTGCCTCTCAATCTCCCTACGACGTTACATCACGTACCTCGTGATTTCTTCAGGGGATCCTGATTGGTTGTTGAGGCAATGTTTTTATATGTGTATACCGGAAGTTGTTGTTCGGCCATTTTCTTGTAGTCTGATGAATGTATATGGACGCCGCCATATTGCCAGTGCTAAAAACGGCAAAAGATATATAGTGTACCTAGCTGTTTCCTTTATTTGGATACTAATCATCGCTGATCATAAAATTAGGAGCAATGAGATGAAAAAGGTATTCAATGGAAAACTTATAAGATGTTCCATGTACCGACACCCACAATTGGCCGACTGTATTTAAAGTGTATCACAGGACAATCAGATCAATGTCATCTAAGGAGGCCGATCTCAATCTCCGCACCAATAAGATTAAAAATAGGATAATGATTGTGTGTTATGCAATGCATTAAAAAGAATGGATAGAAAAAATGATTTCAATCCTATCCTGTGGTGAAATATATAAAATATATATATATATATAAAAAAGTGTAAAAAATACATAAAAATTGGTGTAATAATTTATGATGTTGTTGCAGACCATGATGTATACATTGTATTATGTTGGTCTCTAGCATCAGGGTGGGATGATTGGGGGCTAAAAACATATTGCTGATCTCAAGGCCTCCGCAAATCAAATATACCCTAAAATGAGACATAGATCATTGGTAGCGCCTACAACATTATTACAATGAGGAATAGAATAAAATAAAAATTCAATAAAATATAAAATACATTAGACCATGAAATTACGTCTAATATATCATATTAGGTCATAGGGGTATAGCCATGACAGTTCCTGAATGAGATAATTTAGGTATGTTCACAACTACTTAATGATAAAGAGCTACTGTGAGTGCTGTTGGTGGAATGATATAAGTCTCTAATGTGGTTACTGGCTAAAAATTGCTCAGAAAACAATTTAGGTCAAATTCCACATTCATTCCACCTGGAACTAACGTTCTTAAAGTATGGATCCATTTTGATTCCTTTTGGCTGATGGTCCTGATTTTATGGCTTCCTCTCCAGTTAGCTTTATATTTATCTATCCCCCAAAATTGAAGTTGGGATGGGTCCTGATTGTGGAATTGAGCAAAGTCTCTGGAGACATTATGTTTAGGGAACCAACTAATAATATTTTGTACATGTTCTTTTATACAGACTTTTAAGGCCCTTTTGGTTCTACCCACATACTGAAGGTTGCAACTACATTGTAGTACATAAACTACACCTTCGGTGTGGCAGCCTATAAAGTCTCTAATTTTGTATTTTTGTCCTGTGTTGGTTCCTGTAAACTCGATCCGTTTACCTTGAAATTTCTTCGCATGTCGGCAAGCGTAACAGTTCCTACATGGGTAGAAACCTATCCCATTAAAGAAAGAGAAACTTGGTTTGGGTGGAGAGACTACTACGGAATTTGTGATCATATTTTTCAATATCGGAGCTCTGCTATAAATAATTTTCGGTCTCTCAGGTAAAATGTGTTTGAGATCTTTATCGTTTTTAGGAATGTGCCAATGTCGCTCGATCAACCTAGATACTTCTTTATGTTGCACATTATAGTCCAAGATTAAACAGGGAGCGTTCTGGAATGGGGGTGCTTTCTCCTTATTCTGTAACATCATTCCTCTATCCATTCCTCCTACAGCTTGTATTTGTTTGTTTATCCAGCTACTTTTGTAGCCTTTTTCAATAAATCTCTTGCCTATTAGTAGATTTTGTATTCCAACATACGTTTCAAATTTGTTTAGATTTTTAACAGGTGCATGTTTCAATCCATTAGTAAGTACTGCCAGTTCTTCTGTTGATAAAGCAGTCCCACTTAAATTAACAACATTCTCTCCTAACCGTATCTTTTTCTTTTTAAGTCTCTTTCCTGCTCTGTTTCCTCTCTTTGAGTACGACTTGTTCTTGTTCGGTCCACTCGATGGGGTCTTCTGGGTGATCGAGTGGGATCTTGCATTAGTCTCCAGGGAGAGAGATCCCTCCTCTCCCTGTCCACAAAAGGATGTTGTGTATCATATTGGGGTTGTTGTGAGTAATATCGTTGTTCATGACTATATTGGTCCTGATAGTTCCCAATTGGGTCATATCTATTATATGTTGCTACCGGTGTTCTGTTGTGACATCCCTGGTAGTCGTATATTGGTGGAGGACCTCTATATTCTCTCTGTCCTCCATAGTCTGATCCCTGTGGAGGTCCCCTATTATCTCTCTGATTTCTATCCTGGTTTTGCCAATGGGGTTTTTTGTAATTTTTAAAAGGTTAATTTTTTGGACCTTACTTTACAACTTGAGGGAAGTAAAATCACCACAAAGACCTTTTTCAAAATGGTAGATACCAATAGTTATTTATCAATAGCCAGCTGCCATCACAAAGCGTGGCTTTACAACATTCCCAAAGGCCAGCTGGTACGCATCAAACGGAACTGCACCAATGAAGAAGACTTCAAACAACAACCCGATCTAATAGGCAAGAGATTTATTGAAAAAGGCTACGAAAGTAGCTGGATAAACAAACAAATACAAGCTGTAGGAGGAATGGATAGAGGAATGATGTTACAGAATAAGGAGAAAGCACCCCCATTCCAGAACGCTCCCTGTTTAATCTTGGACTATAATGTGCAACATAAAGAAGTATCTAGGTTGATCGAGCGACATTGGCACATTCTTAAAAACGATAAAGATCTCAAACACATTTTAGTTGAGAGACCGAAAATTATTTATAGAAGAGCTCCAATATTGAAAAATATGATCACAAATTCCGTAGTAGTCTCTCCACCCAAACCAAGTTTCTCTTTCTTTAATGGGATAGGTTTCTACCCATGTAGGAACTGTTACGCTTGCCGACATGCGAAGAAATTTCAAGGTAAACGGATCGAGTTTACAGGAACCAACACAGGTCAAAAATACAAATTTAGAGACTTTATAGGCTGCCACACCGAAGGTGTAGTTTATGTACTACAATGTAGTTGCAACCTTCAGTATGTGGGTAGAACCAAAAGGGCCTTAAAAGTCTGTATAAAAGAACATGTACAAAATATTATTAGTGGGTTCCGTAAACATAATGTCTCCAGACACTTTGCTCAATTCCACAATCAGGACCCATCCCAACTTCAATTTTGGGGGATAGATAAATATAAAGCTAACTGGAGAGGAAGCCATAAAATCAGGACCATCAGCCAAAAGGAATCAAAATGGATCCATACTTTATGAACGTTAGTTCCAGGTGGAATGAATGTGGAATTTGACCTAAATTGTTTTCTGAGCAATTTTTAGCCAGTAACCACATTAGAGACTTATATCATTCCACCAACAGCACTCACAGTAGCTCTTTATCATTAAGTAGTTGTGAACATACCTAAATTATCTCATTCAGGAACTGTCATGGATATACCCCTATGACCTTATATGATATATTAGACGTAATTTGATGGTCTAATGTATTTTATATTTTATTGAATTTTTATTTTATTCTATTCCTCATTGTAATAATGTTGTAGGCGCTACCAATGATCTATGTCTCATTTTAGGGTATATTTGATTTGCGGAGGCCTTGAGATCAGCAATATGTTTTTAGCCCCCAATCATCCCACCCTGATGCTAGAGACCAACATAATACAATGTATACATCATGGTCTGCAACAACATCATAAATTATTACACCAATTTTTATGTATTTTTTTTTTTTTTATATATATATATTTTATATATATTTTTAATATATTTCACCACGGGATAGGATTGAAATCATTTTTTCTATCCATTCTTTTTAATGCATTGCATAACACACAATCATTATCCTATTTTTAATCTTATTGGTGCGGAGATTGAGATCGGCCTCCTTAGATGACATTTATCTGATTGTCCTGTGATACACTTTACATACAGTCGGCCAACTGTGGGTGTCGGTACATGGAACATCTTATAAGTTTTCCATCGAATACCTTTTTCATCTCATTGCTCCTAATTTTATTATCAGCGATGATTAGTATCCAAATAAAGGAAACAGCTAGGTACACTATATATCTTTTGCCGTTTTTAGCACTGGCAATATGGCGGCGTCCATATACATTCACCAGACTACAAGAAAATGGCCGAACAACAACTTCCGGTATACACATATAAAAACATTGCCTCAACAACCAATCAGGTTCCCCTGAAGAAGTCACGAGGTACGTGACGTAACGCCGTAGGGAGATTGAGAGGCACCGCAGACCGGAAGTACCCGGACTACTAGTAAGACGGCGATCGCGCCGCTTAAGTGATTTATGCTTATCTTGTTCATTTGGCATGTACGAGCATTACTATTTTAAATAAATTCCCCTATTTTTTAAACATACTACACTATTGGAGACTCTCTCTCTCCACATCCCGGAGCCAATACCCCATTGGAACCGATCCCCCGCTTTCCCCCTCCCCTTTAGGATTACCATACTAACAGCATCGGTGGAGGTAAGAAGGAGAAGGTTACAAATGCTGGAGGGATCATTGTGGAGAAGAGAGAGTATACAGATTTTGCCTACACTCATACATCTGGAGGTGAGAGTCCTCTGTGAGACCTTAGTTTGAAGATATTCACATTTTATCAGAATATTTGCATATTTGTTCACCGCATCCCAGCAAGGATCATTTGTTTGAGAGACTATTTGTTTCTTTTTCACCTATATATTCATCTTACATTTCATGAATATTTTTTCACACTGGAACATTGATATCACTATGGATTATTGGATTCATTAACCCATTCCTGTTCACATGTATATTTATATATTCACATGGTTTATATTGCACAGGCACTTTATTTACAGGGTTTTATTATTTTCTCTGTATGTCTTTATGCATTATTTATAGACACCAGTGTTATCTTCTTTTATGATATTTTCTTTTATGGTTCGATTGGTTTTATAAAAAAAAATTATAATTATTTATGCACATTCGTTTCACTATTTGTGGTGTGTCAGTAACTAGCGCGGAAACATTTCCTTTATTTTACTCACTATCGTGTAATGTGAACACGTTTAGTTTCTGCAGCTTTTTGCACAACAGCACTTTTTAAACATTTTATTACTCACTAGTAGCGCAAAAGACCTTATTTCACTTGCTCCACTATCTTCCCTTCAGCTCTTCTGTTAGTGGAGGGGCCCGGTCTTCCCGTCGCCGTCTTCTTCCCTCTTATCCTCTTCGATGTTGACACGTCGCTTTCTCCCGCTGAAATGCCGGGTGTGCGGTGCGCAACGATTTATAAAGGCCTCTCATGACGTCACAGTCACATGCTCCAGGTGGCCACATGCTCCCATGACATCACAGTCACATGCTCCAGGGCCACCCGGAGCATGTGACTGTGACATCATGAGAGGCCTATATAAATCGTTGCGCACCGCACAACCGGCATTTCAGCGGGAGAAAGCGACGTGTCAACATCGAAGAGAAGAAGTAAGAAGATGCCAACGGCGACGGGAAGCCCAGACCCCTCCACTAGCAAAAGAGCTGAAGAGAAGATAGTGGAGCAGCCCGGCAGAAGGACAGCGGAGAGCGGGAGGAGACGATGGGGAAGACCGGGCCTCTCCGCTAGCAAAAGAGCTGGAAGAAGTTAGCGGAAAAGCCCGGCAGAAGGAAAAAAAGGCACCAGAGAGCAGAAGAAGACCCACGAAGTCAGAAGAAGACCCCCGGAGCTGCCTAATAAATTACTTTAAAAACCTGTGTGTGTTTTTTTATTGACATTTTTTTTCCACCAGGTGAATGGGTAGGGGTACGATGTACCCCATACTCATTCGCATAGGCTGGGGGGCCGGGATCTGGGGGGCCCCTTATTAAAGGGGGCTCCCGGATTCCGATAAGCCCCCTTCCTGCAGACCCCAACAACCAACGGCCATGGTTGTCGGGAAGAGGCCCTTGACCCCATCAACATGGGGGCAGGGTGCTTTGGGGTGGGGGGGCCGCAGGTCGCCCCCCTGCCCCAAAGCACCAAACCCCCCATGTTGAGGGCATGTGGCCTGGTATGGTTCAGGAGGGAGCGGGGCGCTCTCTCGTCCCCCCTCCTTTCCTGCGGCCTGCCAGGTTGCGTGCTCGGATAAGGGTCTGGTTTAGATTTTGAGGGGGACCCCCACGCCGTTTTTTCAGCTTAGGGGGTTCCCCTTAAAATCCATACCAGACCGAAGGGCCTGGTATGCTCCTGGAGGGGAACCCATGCCGGTTTTTTATTTAAAATTTGGCGTGGAGTTCCCCCTCAAGATTCATACCAAACATAGTGCCTGGTATTGGCGGGGATCCAAGTCGGATCCCCGTTCATTGAAAGTCAGACGTATGTCGGCTTCAAGTCACAGGGCAAAGTCAGATCAAAAGTAGGATGGCTGTCGTGTCGCACAAGTGTGAACCCAGCCTCAAACTGGAAAGTGCAAAATCTGGTGCAGCTGTGCATGGTAGTCAATCAGCTTCAATCTTCAATTGTTCTATTAAGCTTTGACGAAAAAAAATCTAGAAGCTGATTTCTATGCAGAGCTGCACCATATTTTGCACTCTTCGGTTTTAGAAGATTAACCTCCAGTGCGTTGAAATTGCTGTCAAAATGACAGCCCCCGGCTGTTTTGTTCTGTTTGCAAACAAAGCAGCCAGTGATTCCATTCTGATCTTTATCCTACCTAGATGATGGCCTGATATAGATGCTAATAGGACACTCCCATCCAAAAAAAAGCATGGGGTTCCCACCATATCTTACCAGGCCCTTCAACTCTGATATGAATTTTAAGGGGGACCCCATGCAAAAAACACAGCTCAAAGTCGTCCCACCCCGCAAATTATAGCAGACCCTTCCTGTCTTCTGCTATTTTACAAGTTTTACAAGTACATTTTACAAGGATACACCATCCTAAATACTACTGGGGTGGTTAAACAGATTTTTTTAACCAAAACCTCTCAAAATTGTTGTATAGGTACTGTATATGTGCCACTTCAGCAAAAATTTATATGAGCCCAAGAACCTACAAATTAAATATTTCTTTAAAAAATATATATAAACATTTATACATAAATCTTTCTTTGTTAATCTACAAGAAATGCATAAGTCATCAAGAATATTAGGAGATGCAATTTGACAGGATTAGGTTTGCCAAACATTTGTATACTTCTTGGTGTCTCAATAAATGTCCTTCATTTTGCCTGACAATTACCCTTTCCCTTGGGCTTTTGGTTTGCGAATGCTAAATAGATATGACACAAATTATTAATTTGCTTCTTTTGCAAAGAAAGCATTTAAAATAAAAATCTAAATCAAGCATGATTTTATCCATACCCAGAGATCATTTACATTGTATATGTATTGCCAAAGCATCACTTTAAAAATATAAGAGTAACAGTAAGAATCATTCCATATCAGGGGTAAATGGCAAAAAAAAGAAACAAAAAAAATGTAGGTTTCTCTTCTTTGTCCATGGACGGACACAGCTCCTTAAATCATGACCGTTTGGTTATGTTCCTGTTCCTAGGAGAGGACTAGGCAGAACATTTTAGTTATCTTAAAACATGTAACTTTAACAGAGTTGAACAGCCCCGCCCAGGGGGCGGTCCCTCCGTACATAACCCTCCTCCCTGCAGTTAGCAGCTTCAGTTTTTTTCTGCCTAGCAGAGGAGAGGGTGTGGCTCCCTTCGGGCCCTGTATCCTGAAGAGATTTTTTACTTTCATTATTTTATTTTTGAGAATTCTTTGAGAATCTTCTATCAACTGCCGGCTGGGCATGACAGGCAGGACTTTAGATTCTTGTAGTCCCCCCAGTCCGGTCATTGAGCGTGTTACCGTCCCCTCGCTACTGCGTGGGGTCTGTCACGACATACTCCATGGCTCCAGGGGTGGCCGGTAAGCTATATGCTCCAGGGTCCACATATGACGGTGCGGCTTGCTGTCTCAGTCGCAGTGGACCGGGCCGACAGCTACTACGTACTGCTCGGTTGTAGGTCTGTCAGGAACGCACCAGCAGGTCCTCGCAGGGACAGGTAAGTACAGTTCCTCCTGCTTCGGTGGGGTGGAACAGCTGGGCATTCCTAAGGGGGTCGTTAGGTTCTCCTACCTTCCCCTCTCTCCCTCTGTCACCCTTTTTTCCTCCTCCACTCACGGGGCTACTGCGACCGGAGAATACCTTTAGGGGGGCTCCTGGTACCGGCGAGGGGCTGTGAGGGTGTCCAGGCCTGCTATCTGTGTGGGGGGTGGTCTTTTTTTTGGGAGCCTCTGCTGCTGGCCTTCTCGTCCACCCCGCTTGCTGGGCGCCAATTTTTGAAGCGCTGGCGCCATTTTCTTGTGGTCTGCTGCTTTTTTTCTGGCACCCGGTGGCCATTTTGGAAGGGGTTTTGGCCTCTAGTGCTGTAATTGCTTCCTGGTTGGCTTCCTGAATGGCGCGAATGGCACCATTCACCCCACACAGCTTCTCAGTCACACGCGGTGTGAGGATGGAGAGCGGGCAGCGGCGCTCGGCGGTCCCTGGCTGGCGGTGAGTCCCCTGGGTATTTCCTCCCCTCGGTCATTGCAGCTAGGAGGGTGGGCTAGTTATGTGTCAGGTAACTGACTAGGTCCCTAAGGGTGGTCAGTGGGTGTTCTGGAGCCACAGACATTCCAGCGGCAGCATCCGGTGCTCTGCACCTGCGGTTCCCATAGGCACTGTTTAGGCAGTCCTGGAGTCCTTGTTGCCAAGGTGGAAGAGGCGTGCGAATGCAAGAAGAGGGTTGCTAAGCGCTCCCTCCCCCGCCATCGCATGGGAAATTGCTCTGACGCGGACTCGGGCCTGGCTGCGGCTGGTCCCTGGTTCTGAGATGTCAGAAACAGCGGTCAAGGACCTTCCCTGTGTGGAGAACCCCTTGTCTGGGCCACCTCAAGACAGCATTACGCTGTCAGGGACACTCGCAAGCTGGATGATACAACTCTTCCACAGCTGAGTCTGTCCTTTCTTTGGGTCGCACAAACCGACCCGCTATGCTTAAGGTTTTCCTTACGTAGCTACAGACCGGTCGCAGAGGCCCCTTGCGGTCCCTCAGCGCACCCCGATCTCTCGGTTATAATAAGTAACCTCTATCCCGGGGGAGGGGACCAACATGGAGTCAGTATCTGTGAGGCAACAGCAGGGCCCTGCACCTGTGGTTTTCCCGCCATTTTCTGGGGAATGCTCTGACTCTGACAGGACCACGGTCTGAGGTGTCAGAGGTTGCTTTTTACCTGCGGTTTGGTGCTTGCTTCGACAGCACATATACACGCAGATTGGAACAATACAGAGAAGATTAAGCGCCCTCGGCGCCATAGTTTAAACATACACAACATGTTTATACACAACACTGGCTGTCATTACAGTGTATGTATGTATTATTGCTCTCTGTGTCTGCGTAGGTTTCCTCCCATGCTCCAATGACGTGCGCGCCTTCGGTGTCATACACAGTATAATCATACTCAATATGTTTATACACAACAATAAACACAACACTAAATACATTCACAGTATATGTATGTATTATTACTCTCTGTGTCTGCATGGGTTCCTCCGGGTACTCTGGTTTCCTCCCACGCTCCAATGGTATGCGCGCCTTCGGCTCTATGCACAGCATGCACATGTTCAATATGTTTATTCACACTTGCTATAATACCTACACGGTATGTGTATGCAGACGAAGTCCTATGATGAAACGCGTAAGGCGGAGCTACGCATTACGCACACCACACTAAGTCTACCCGGAAGTGCAGCTGGAACGCAGCCGGAACGCACGCCGCGTATACCAGCTTGCACTGATCAAATTTTTAACCTATACTTTTACAATAAAGCTCAAAGTTTTTTTACCGCACTATGGGAGCTTTTTTGTGTTTCCACCAATGAGGTAATCGGAAGCCTTTTGTCCACGGTATTTGAAATTCCTGGGGAAGCTGTATTGAAGCGGGACCAAAACAGAAGATATTGCTGACATTCTTCCCTGCACGTGTGAAGTGGATATCTCCTCATGCTGTCTACCCCTGTGGGGGTGTAAGGAGTTGTTGAGTGGGGACACATGTGGGGGATGAACTGCATATCTAACTGAGGATCAGAATCTACACCTACCATTTACATGAAGAGGATTGGTTATCCTACCATCAAGTTTTAATCACATATAGACTTATGTTTATGCAAGTGGCAGCAGCCACATACTAGTGCCTCTACTTGGAGGCGCAGCATTTTGCACTGATATATTTGGATCTATTATTTGTCACACATATATTTTTTGCACTTGATATATTTTTTGCACTTGATATTCTCTTTTTTTATATTTTTTGCACCTGATGCTTTTATTTTTTGCACCTGATGTTTTTAGTTATGAGATGCCTTAGATGATACACCACTGGTCACCATATATTATATAGTATTGCCAATCACCTGTGCGGCTATCCCTTTGGTATAAGGAACACAGCGGCACTATCACTATATAGGGTAACACGATCACAGACAATCTTGTGGCACATTACAATACATTTTAGCACTGGTCCCTATAGGACCAGCGAGCAGCGCCACACCCAATTCATTTCTACTTTGTGGGTTTTGAATCCGGTGTTCTCGGCGCTGCAGAAACCTCCCTTCAAGGACATTGGGGAAATTCCTCTTTTGTCACTTTCTCAGAAGGTGGCCTTCCGGGTAGCCATCACTGCTGTCAGGAGGGTTTCTGACTTGGCGGCCTTGTATTGCAAGTCCCCATATTTGGTCCTGCAATGGGACTAAGCAGTGCTACAACCGCAGCCTTCTTTTCTTCGGAAGGTGGTTTCGGTTTTTCACCTGAATGAGGACATGATACTTCCACGTTGTGTTCTTGGCCATCGCATTCCAAGGAGATTGCGCTACTTTCTTTAGATGTGGTACGTGCCCTGCAGGTGTACCTGTCTGTATCGGCTCCGTTCCGGAGGTCTGACTCCCTGTTTCTGTCGGTGTCTGGTCCGCAGTAGGGCCTGGCGGTATCGTCGGCCACCATTGGTCGGTGGGCCAGGCGGACCGTCATCCAGACTTCTGCCCTTGAAGGGCAGGCGCCTCTCTTTCCCGTTAAGGCGCATTCGACCTGGGTTTTTGGTGCCTCTTGGGCTTTCTGACATCAAGCATCTGTATCACAGGTGTGTAAGGCGGCGACCTGGTCGTCCGTTCACTTTTCTTTCACATTTTTATTCAAGTTTGATATGCATGCATCTGCGGATGCTAGTTTTGGCTGCAAAGTTTTGCAGGAGGCGGTTTGAGGTTTCACCTCCTCTGTTGAGGAGCTCTGCTTCTTTGGGGTGAAAATGTTTTTTGTTTGCTGTGCCCACCCCTCATTTTTTGACACTGCTTTGGGACGTCCCAACGGTCATGATTTAAGGAGCTGTGTCCATCCATGGACGAAGAAGAGAAAATAGGATTTTTTTACTCATAGGAAAATCCTTTTCTCTGTCGTCCATGGATGGACACAGCACCCACCCCTCCTTTTTTAGTTTGTACTGCTTTACTACGAACTGAAGCTGCTAACTGCAGGGAAGAGGGTTATGTACGGAGGGACCGCCCCCTGGGCGGGGCTGTTCAACTCTGTTAAAGTTACATGTTTTAAGATAACTAACATGTTCTGCCTAGTGCTCTCCTAGGAACAGGAACATAACCAAACGGTCATGATTTAAGGAGCTGTGTCCGTCCATGGATGAATCGAGAAAAGGATTTTACGGTGAGTAAAAAAATCCTATTTTTGTTTTATTTTGTAATCTGCAAAAAGATGATGTTGGTATCTATTTTCTAATTGCTACTCTTCACCTTACTGAACATTCAGAAAAACAGACTGACTTTAGCATTGTTCAAAAACTGGTACTGGTAAGACTCTGAAACCCGCACAAGGTGATGAGCTGAGCAGTTTGATCTGGGGTATTACTTTTGGTTTAAAATGAAGAATCTCTTACATACTGTAACTGTGCGCATATAAAACATATATGACATACATGAAGCAGCCTGGCACTAGCATTAAAATGGTTGTAAAGGCTGAAGATCTTCTGCCACAAGAGGAGGATCTGTGCCTGCTCATCAGTGCCGTCCATCAGTGCCCATCAGTGCTGCCAATCAGTGCCCATTAGTGAAGCCTATCCTTGCTGCCTATCAGTGCCCATAAGTGCCGCCTATAAGTGCCACCTATCAGTGCCACCTTTCAGTGCCTATAAGTACCGCCTATCAGTGCTCATAAGTGCTGCATATCAGTGCCGCCTACCAGTGCCCATAAGTGCAGCCTTATCAGCGCACATTAGTGAGGGAGAAAAACGACTTATTTGCAAAATTTTATAACAGAAACTAAGGAAAACTTTATTTTTCAAACTTTTGCATTTTTAGCAAAAAATAAAAAAACAAGTGGTGAGTAAATACCACCAAAAAATCTGTCTCAAAAAATTATAAACATGTCATTTGGGTACAGTGTTGCATGACCGCGTAGTCGTCATTCAAAGTGTGACAGCCTGAAAGCTGAAAATTGGCCTGGGCATGGAGGGGGTAAAAGTGCCCATTAGGCAAGTAGTTATATAGAGAAAGAGGAAAAACAATTAGATTTTGGACTGCACAGGCCAGACAAGAAGGTAGATGTTTTTTAAAAATATACAATTTATTAGGTAACAGTAGTTAAAAGATCATACAACATGTACTGTATGTTTCTATATGAGTAAAACCAAACAGTGCTGGTAAAGTTCATTGTATACAGTCATACACTGAAAATAGAGTGCTGATACAGTAGATTGTCATGGACCAACGCGTTTTACCAAATTTGCTTCATCAGGGCTCATATAAGGGAAATAGATCCCTAGACGCAATGGTGCAGGGATAACGAATCGGCACATGCAAAGACGCGCTGATGCGCGTCAGCGCACAGGGATGCACGCCGCCGTGACTAGGCAGACGCGCAGTGCCGTGACCAGGCTAACGCGCATGCGCAACGGAGCACGCCCAGCGTGATAGGATGCCTCAGCCTATTTAAACTCGCTGCTGACAATGGCGCATCGCTGGTATATCTTCAGCTTGTCCTGTAATCCTGAGTCCTGTTCTACCTACTGTTCCTGATCTCCTGTGTACTGACCCGGCTTATCCTGACCTGATCCTTCTGACCCTCTGGCTTGATCCTTGGCTTGCATCTCACTTCTCTCTTCCTGCTTCCTACATCTGACCCCGGCCTGGCTATTGGATCTGCTTATCTTGCTCCCTGAAACCTGACCCGCCTGACCTCTGGTCACCCTGATCCTGGACTGTCCTCCTTTGCATGACCCTTGGCTTGGCTTCCAACTCCGCTATCCAGCTGCTCCACTGGTCCCTGTCTCCTGGACCGTCCAAGCACACCTGTCTTCAGTTCCAGCTACCAGGCACCCGTGCTTCTGTGGGCATCACACCTGCTGTGTCACCTTCAGTGGCGGATCCAGGGGGGGGCAACAGGGCAATTGCCCCCCCCGAACCCATCTGTCACACTCACTTGCTTGCTCTGTTTGTTTTTTTTGCGCCTGATCTCCCGAGCTTTGGGGACCCGGTACCGGCCGGCCGTAGGACCCCTTGACTCCAAACTTGGCACACATGTAGCCCAATGTCTCTTCTACAGGTGTGCAAAGTTTGGTGACTGGTGGACCTACGGCCGGGGAGCACCGATTTTTTAAATCCGGGCACCCCTTCCATAGACTCCAATGTTAAATGGTAATTTCTCCAGTGATTTTGCGGACCCGGTACCGGCCGGTCGTAGGTCCCCTGAACCCCAAACCTGGCACACATGTAGCCCCATGTCTTCTCTACAAGTGTGAAAAGTTTGGTGTCTGGGGGACCTACAGCCGTGGAACACTGATTTTTTAAAACCGGGCACCCCTTCCATAGACTCCAATGTTAAATGGTCATTTCTCCAGTGATTTTGCGGACCCGGTACCGGCCGGTCGTAGGTCCCCTGAACCCCAAACCTGGCACACATGTAGCCCTATGTCTTCTCTACAAGTGTGCAAAGTTTGGTGTCTGGGGGACCTACAGCCGTGGAGCACTGATTTTTTAAAACCGGGCACCCCTTCCATAGACTCCAATGTTAAACGGTCATTTCTCCAGTGATTTTGCGGACCCGGTACCGGCCGGTCGTAGGTCCTCTGGACCCCAAACTTGGCACACATGTAGCCCCATGTCTCCTCTATAAGTTTGAAAAGTTTGGTGTCTGGGAGAACCGATTTTTCTAAGCCGGGCACTCCTTCCTTGGACTTCTATGTTAAACATGAGTCTAGTCATGGGCACAGTGAGGCATGGGCACAGTGAGGCATGGGCACAGTGAGGCAAAGTAAGGCAAGTATAAGCCTAGGACACCCTAGGCTTATACTTGAGTCAATAAGTTTTCCCAGTTTTTTGGGGTAAAATTAGGTGCCTCGGCTTATATTCGGGTCGGCTTATACTCGAGTATATACAGTACTTGTTCTGCGGCTGCCGCTGCTTCTCTGAGTCTCTCTCTCAGTTTCTCACATCAGTCGATCAGCGGCTCTGAGAGAGAGACTCGTCTAATGTAGTTACGTGGCGCACTGACACGATACCAGGAGCAGAGGAGGAGGTGGGTGGAGCCTCTTCCCTGCACTCGCTGCTAACGCCTGGGCCGCTTGGCGTCTAGCAACGAGTGACGTCAGTGAGTCACGTCGGGCCGCTCTGCAGGCAGGTGCAATAGCGTGCGGCTCCACAGACGGGTAAGAAAGCGTGCGGCTCCACAGACGGGTAAGAAAGCGGGCGGCTCCGCTTGCGGCGCGGTTTGTTGTCGGGGCGGCGCGGTTCGTGGGCAGACCGTGCTGCTCAGTGTGTTGGCAGCGCAGGTGAGAGTGAGAGAGCAGGCTCAGTGTGGCAGCTGGCCAATCAGCTAGCCGGGAGCGGGGGAGCAGAGAGATGAGATTATCTCTCACCGCCCGTGCCTGCCCTGCATTCCTGCAGTGACTTCCATCCTCACTGTGCAGGCAGCAGAGAGATTACATTATCTCTCTGCTGCCTGACTCTGGGAGTCTGGGACACAGCAAGAGACAACCAAAACTACACCTTAGCAGGCAAGTTCGTGACAATCCGCAAGGTGTGGCAGGCGACGTGGCAAATGACAATCTGCATCTGGTGGCAGGCAAGTGACAATCAGCAAGGTGTGGCAGGTGACGTGGCAAGTGACAATCCGCAAGGTGTGGCAAGTGACAATCCACAAGATGTGGCAGGTGACGTGGCAAGTGACAATCCACAAGATGTGGCAGGTGACGTGGCAAGTGACAATCCACAAGGTGTGGCAAGTGACAATCCACAAGATGTGGCAGGTGACGTGGCAAGTGACAATCCACAACGTGTGGCAAGTGACACGCTCAGGGCTCCCACTAATTGCAGGCGACGGTGGCAAGTGACACACTCGGGGCTCCCACTGATTCTGCATTGAACTATTTAATTTCATATAACAATGTAATAATAGAAATAATGCGCTTCAATCATCCTGACACCATAACAACCATGGTGCCGGGATGATTGAAGCGCCGACACCAACCATTTCCCCGATAAATTTCCCACAAAAAAAATCATTTTTTGGCAGTGCCCCTCCCGAGAAAAGACTCTGGATCCGCCCCTGGTCACCTTCAGTGGTGTGCTGCACTTGGCCGCAAGGGGAGCCCTCCCAGCATCTCGGCCTCCTACATAGTTCCTGACAGCTCATGAAAGAATTATAGCACTCATCTGAAGAAAAACAACATAATTTACAATGTATTTATTTACATAATATTTACAAACATCCAATATACACTGCAACCACTATAGCAAAAAGCAATACCAGCATCAAATAACTCCCTGGGTGAGTGTTGGAGCATCAAGAATGCGTATAAAAAAGGGTCTTATCATAGAAGCACTAAATTCAATGTCCAGGAACAAATATAGGTGTTCTGTATCTTATGCCGCGTACACATGACCATTTTTCATGACGAGAAAAATGCCATTTTTTTATTTGCTCATTAAAAACGATCGTGTGTAGGCTTCAGAGCATTTTTCGCGATGTGAAAATGGCCATTAAAAATTTGGAACATGCTCTATTTTTTCTCGTAGTTTTTCACATCGTCGTTTTTCTCATTGTGTGTAGGCTTTAACGACGTGAAAAAAACTTGCATGCTCAGAAGCAAGTTATGAGACGGGAGCATTCAGAATGGAGATAGCACATTCGTCACGCTGTAACGGACTGAAGAGCACGAGGCTGAAAAGCGCGAATCGTCTCTCACCAAACTTTACTAACACGAGGATCAGCAAAAGCAGCCCAAAGGGTGGCGCCATCCGAATGGAACTTCCCCTTTATAGTACCGTTGTACGTTTCGTACGTCACCGCGCTTTCCTCAAGCATTTTTTTTCACGATAGTGTGTAGGCAAGGCAGGCTTGAGAAGAGTCACGTCGAGAAAAACTTTGTTTTTTTCAATGACATTAAAAAGGGTCGTGTGTACGCGGCATTAGATCTAAAAGGTGAGAAGGAGACAATGGAGAAAATTAGGAATGATGTGTTTGGCTCAAGCCCCGTACATACGATCGGATAACCTATGGATTTTCGTCCGATGGATTTGTCCATCGGAAATCCGATGAAACTGTTTTTCATCAGTCTTGGCCACACACCATCATTCAAAAAACCGACCGTTCCAAACGCGGTGACGTAAAACACTCCGATGAGCCGAGAAAAAATAAGTTTCATGCTTCTGAGCATGCGTCGACTTGATTCTGAGCATGCGTGGGTTTTTTAACCGATGGACTTGCCCATAGACGATCGGAAATTCCCATCGGTTTTTTATCCATCGGAAAATTTTAAAACAAGTTCTATTTTTTACAACCGATGGAAAAAAGACCGATGGGTACCATACACGATCGGTTGGTCTGATGAAAACCATCCATCGGACGGTTTTCATCAGTCAAACCGATCGTGTGTACGGGGCTTCAGTGTTACCTAATATATAAAATATAGTACCACACACACACACACACATATATATAGAGGCCAGACGCATATGCATTATAGGGATAATTTTATCCCTTAATTAGTTCTGCTATTCATTTACACTCCCCCAAAGATTGTAGTTATTGAAAACAGCCAAACTATAGTTTTAAATGTGATTATTTACAATAACTGCAATGCATTATATAAGTAAGTAAGTAGGCAAGTAGTTAAATGAAGTGGAAAAATAAATGATCTACTGGCTCACAAGGAAAACAACTATATTATAGGGAGGACTCACAAAACAATATTGATGCTATTGACAGACTGCCTCACACATGTCATTTTTACAAATTGTGAAGAGGTAAAGGTTTGAATAACTGACCATTGTTAGTCCTAGAAATTATCTGGGGGGAAAAAAAATTAAAAAAATGTAAGTGGTGTTCTACTTCACTTTTGTAGAAAATATTCAGAACTGCATTACCCAGAAAAGTAGGATATCATTTTACACATTACTTCTTTCTCCGTTTTCTCCATTTGGCTGTGGAGGCCATGATGGCAGGTCTAAAATATTTTGACCATTTCAGCCATGGAAGGCTGGTGCATTTTCTCATCCCTGGCCAAATCCCAACAGGTTCAGTTTGCAAAAGGTGCATCAAATCTGGTTTGAATAACGGAAGACCCAAACTTTGCAGCAAAGACCATTGAAGTCTATATGGGTAAATCTTGCTGTTAAATTCTGACAATCTCTTGGGCTGATAGGCAAACTCAATCATCAAAAAGGGACACAAAGAGCTGGGCACTGACATGGGGGATACAGTATGTTACAAAGCAAAAAACGTTTTTATATTATACAGCAGAGTCACGGTCCTTTAATGCAACTTTAAGGGCGAGATGATAAAAAAAAAATCTTTAAAGGTTATGCTTCGCAGATGTCTTTAAACTGTATTTGTAGGATTCTCATGGATAGGTGACACTGTGACGCTGTATTCTTGCATTATATATTTTTGTAATTGATTTTTAAACTTTTACATTTAGTTTAGCTTAAACACGGCAACTGAAATCTGATTTATTTTCATTTGAAAGAAAAGGCTGTTTTAGGTAGTTTGAGGTCCATCATCTGATTTTTTATCCAGTAGTAACAGGCTTTATTTAACAAAAATAAAGCTAAAGCCCTCAAACTTGAGTAAACGTGACAGTGGCCCAGTAGTTCCAAAAATATTCAAAATATAGACTCAGGGTATGTGTTTGGTAGAAATTGGACAGCATCTGGACAGTATGAGAGCAATTGAATAGGAAGCAAACAGAGCAAGGCAGGTTTTATCTTGAAATATACATTACCTCAGAGACAATAGCCACAAATAATGTAAGGTGGCTAGACAGTATGCAAGCCGTTTGGTTTGGCTGTAATAAAAAAGGAAAAGATTAGGCAGATTTTATCTTGAGATAAACATTAGAGTGTATTATCTAGAGAAAAAATAGCCACAAATATTGTCCAGTGGCTAGACAGTATGTAAGAAGCTTCATTAGGCCACAGTATAAGAGGGACAGATGAGGTAGTTTTTTTTTCTTGAAATAAACATTAGGGTGTATTATATGAGAATCAATAGCCACAATAATTGGAAGTGTCTGAGCACTGGAATTGGTTGCAAACTTTAACGTGCGACACAGGATTTACCCTGCAGTAAACAATAGCAATTTTGCAGCTTTAGTAGAAATGCATAAACATTGTATGGCAACTTTACAGTGCTGGAGCACTGTAATAACTGTAATAAGCTGCAAACTCTGAGGTGCAAAGCAGGATTTACCTAGCAGCAAACATTATTTTTTAGCTGCAGTTGAGCTGAAGACACAGTATGTGCTACATTTACAATGCTGGAGCACCAGGATAGACCTGGAGAGGTAGTGTGTGCTGTTAATGGTGGCAGGTATCAATTTTTGAACAGAGTGACATTTTAGTCTGTAGTATAAGCATCAGGAATTTTTCAGTAATTGGTAATAAGAAACATTTAATGAAAAAAGGGGGCCAGTCTACACAATCAAGGGAGGAGGCTTTGCCTCTATGTAACAAAAACTTCTGCTGCACTGAAGGGCCTCTCAGACAGCACACTGGCTGTAGGGCAAGCCAGAAGCTCCAGTGCATACTGTGCAAGCTCTGGTGAGTACCTCAAGCCACCTTTAAAAAAAAGGTGGATGTCTCAAAACATTTGGCCACAGTCCCATTGAGCATCCCGCAATGTCACTTCCAGTCCACTTGCGTTTCATGGACCTCCAGCTTCCCACTTCCTGCTCCCGGTTGCTTGGATACCATACACTACCCAGGCAACAGTGGTGATTTCTGCACAAACTTTCCACTACCACCATTACTTACAAATGTGCCTTACTACTTTACTGAGTGAGTTGTCATTTGTTTTTGTGCCATCCTATATCACTGAATTATTGTCGTCCCTTGGTGTCCCTTCAGCTTTTTCAGGTATTGAACATCAGCTCCCTCTGTGTACCTGCTCAAGGCAGACAGCCTCCTGTTACCATACTAGCTAATATGCTGCAGACAGATGCTGCAGCCCACAACAGCATATATGTTAAAAAAAAAGTCCCAAACTGCAGAGCACTGTGGACTGGCCCTGGGGCTAACAGTGACACATATCTGTGGCACACTGCCACTAGCTGGATTAAGATGGCTACTTCCTCCAGTATTTGACTAGCTGCCCCTCCCCTGAAAAAATTGCTACTGCTCTTGTTCTACCTCAGAACTTTCCTCTTCTTTGGTCAGTGGCACCCATGAGTAATCTGCCACCTCATCACCCACCCCCTCTGTATCTCTGGAGCCCACTACATATTGCAGTTTACTGATCCCTAATTGTGGTGGCTGCATTCCATTTTTTTTTTTACCTGGTGATCTGCCCAGTAGCACACTTCCTGTCTTAGGGAGTCTCTCTGGATGGAGGAGCAGCACATACACCTTTGGACAGCAGCATTGTCATCTTGTGAAGAAGATAGTGTTAGATGCACTAGCAGATTTAGATAGACTTGACTAGCAAATTAAAGCCAAAGTCCAGCTAACACTTTTTATGTAGTTACGGCAACATATTTTTTTTTTTACGGGATCAAGATTTTACATTACTTTAATAAAAGATGACCAATATAAGAACCTTTGTCAGTGTTAAATGGTTTGTATTAACCCACTAACTGACGAATTTGCTGGACACCTTGGTCTGTTAAAGGAAGATGAAAAATAACAGACTCACTGGTTGAATTACCAGGAAAAAAAAAAAGGATAAAAAGACAAAAAAAAAAGAAAACAAACGCAGCCACCAAATTTAGGAATCAGTAAGCTGCAATATAATACATTTTTGGTTTTGAGTTAAAAACCGCTTTGATTCTGTAAAAACTAGGCACCTCTATAGATTAGAATGAGAAAACTTTTGGTTCCCGGGAATATTTCTATCAAAATCTGTCTGATGTGGGCAGAATCAAAAAAATCAGCCACTTAAAAACAATCAAAACGAATACATTATACAATCAGAAACCATACACAATCTATTTTGTGTTCAATCATACTAGGAGTGTCACTCCTTTTGCTGGTTCATGGTTCAGAAAATGACTTCCATGTGTTGAGGCTTTACATGACTACTTTGGCATAACTGTGTACGGCTGCATCTTATAATTTATCTCAATGAGCTGTTGTGCTACTAACAACAGAGTAAACTAGGAGGAACGGTATTCTAAGTTGGAAAGAAGAGTGTAAAACTGCTGACCCCTGCTGGTGCCATTTGGAGCTTTTCCACTGAGAATTAATTGCCACAATACTGCCGGCTGCCAATCAGGTAAATTAAAGAAAAAATAAACAATATTTTATTTGTTTGTATATGTAAATGAACTTTAGAAGATTTGTGCCCCCTATATAAATATTATAATCGACAGGAATATAGAAAGTAAATGGAATAAAAAATAAACATTAATTTGAACCTACTCATCGTGATTTGTAATTAAGCAATGTAGCAAGATAAACACACCATACATTAAGGTGATCCGATTTCCCAAATCTGGGGACACACTACTGTCCAAGCCCACTTTTAAATACACCCACAAAATTACACTCTTATTTCAGTTAATATTTAAAAATCATAAACCATGCATGTACAACATAGTGTATTGCGTGGGGAAAATAGTAGCACTACTTATTTGCAAGAAAAAATTGAAATAGTAAAAAAAAAAAAGATAATCCAAAGATAAATAATAATGCAAAAAGTGAATAAAAAGGGTGAAAAAAACCCATATGAGAAAAATTAAGATGTTAGGTTAAAAAATAATGAGAAGTGACTGTAAAAAAATAAAGAATTAAAATTGATAGTTGAAATTAAAAACATTACGTGTCACCCTTTTCAAGGGAACAAAACAGGGATTGGAGAGAGAATGTCAGCGGGCATAGGAGAAATTGTCAACCTATTTCTCTCGCTAAGGTGATAAGGTCCTGTTAGACAGGTTTCTGAAACAGGTCCAGCTTGTCACCTAGTAACTGGAAGGGATAAAAATCTGTTTTTTGTGTGGAAGAGATGTGAAGATGGGACCTTAGTCTAAAGCCGTGTACACACGATAGGTTTTACCGATGAAAACACTCCGAGGGACTTTTTTCATCGGACAAACCGATCGTGTATGGGCCCCATCGGTCTTTTTTCCATCAGTGTTTAAAAACAGAACATGTTTTAAATTTATCCGATGGTTAAAAAACCGATAGCAAATTACTATCGTCTGTGGGAAACTCCATCGGATAAAAAACCCACGCATGCTCAGAATCAAGTCGATGCATGCTCAGAAGCATTGAACTTCTTTTTTCTCGGCTCATCGGAGTGTTTCACGTCACCGCGTTTGGAACGGTCGGTTTTTTGACTGATGGTGTGTAGGCAAGACTGATGGAAGTCAGCTTCATTGGTTTTCCGATGGAAAAATCCATAGGTTTAAAAACCATAGGAAATCCGTTCGTGTGTACAGGGCTTTATCTGAAACCAATATAAAAGAACTCATTAGAATATAATAGACTCATGTAATGAGCAAGGAAAAAATCATGAGAGTGCAATTTCTTAAAGCAGGAACTCATATTGTCAGAGGCTATGTTTGCAGAAATTGATAAATTGGTGTTCAATAGTGCTTTTTTAGTGTTGAACAATGTGTAAAATTGTTAACATCTATTATTGTGAAGAACAAACCATAACGTTGTGATGGTGCAAAGTTTAGGCCTTTTGACAATAACTTTAGTGCTTTAAGTGACAATGTGTGATCAGACAAATTTAAAATGTTAGTGACAGGCAGAGGGTGTGTTATCTTGAATCCATCGATCTTCTTCCTTCGCATTTTTTTTTTATCTTGATGAACACTTGTGTTTGCCCTAGTTTTTGGAGGTATAGGACTGTGTTGTAAGTTTTTCTTCTCTTGATAAGAAATCTAATTAATTCTGGAATTTATCCAGGTCATGTTGAATTTGAGTGATGTTGTTGTTCAGAGCCTCCCATATCTTTTTATAATAAATGATCAGTCTAATAAGACTGTTCGATGCTTCATCCAGTACATTCATCCACTGTTTTCCGAAACCCTTATCCTCTATGTCAATTGCGGGGAACTTTTTTTTTTTTTTTTTTTTATCTCAATAAATTTTTATTGTTATAGTTAACAAGCTTACAAATATCATACGAATGTAAGTGGTTAGGGTTGAGTGGACCCGAACTGTAAAGTTTGGGTCCGTACCGAACTTTAGCTTTTTCCCGAACCCGAACCCGGACTTTGCGCGAAAGTCCGGGTTCGGGTTCGGGTTCGGCAATCTAGAAATGCTTCAGGGGCCAGCCAATCACCTTTTGATTAGCTGGTGTGCCCTTAGAAGCCATCATAGCCATGCCTACTAATGGCATGGCTGTGATTGGTCAGTGCAACATGTGACCCAGCTTCTATATAAGCTAGAGGCACACAGCACACACGTCACTCTGCTTCAGAATAGATAGGGAGAGGATCTTGTCTGCTGCTGCTGCTTTTAGGGAGAGATTGAAAAATACATGAGTTAGTCCTGATTCTGGAATCTGAGGGAAAAGATAGAGAGACAGTGTAGTGTAGGGCCAGGTTCCTGTTGGTGCTTTCAGGGAGAGAGATATATTATATAGGAATAGGAGTCCAGATTCAGAGATATAACTCAGCGATCTGCATAGGTTTACCTGTTTGTGTTGCAGTGCAGTCTTTTTACACTGCCATGAGCCCAGTGTCAGAGAAAATCTACCTTTTATCTGCAAGCTCAGTGCACCAGCACTGCATATATTACGTTGAGAGATACACCGTTTCCATACTGTGGGTGTATTCTGCTCTTGGAAAAAGATCCATTCAGGGCAAAAAAAAAGGCACTTTATTGTGCTCTTTTCCAAAAGACCCATTAAGGGCAAAAAAAATAAAAATTTGCATTTTATTTTGCTCGTGCAAAAACAGACCCGTTTAGGGCAAAAAAAATAAAATAAAATTTGCACTTTAATGTACGCTTGCAAAAAGACCCATTTAGGGCCACAAAAATATTTTGCAGTGTGTTATACATATGTGGAGGCGTGTGAAATAAACCATTTCTATATATTTGTCTTCTACTGTGCTATACTAAAAAAACTAATTTTTTTTTGAATAGCATTTTCTGCAGTTCTGTAGCTGTGCGATTCAGCGGTTACGTACTGTGGGTGTGTTGTGGTCTTCCAAAAAACGCCATTTAGGGCCACAAAAAATATTTTGCAGTGTGTTACACATATGTGGAGGTGTGTGAAATAAACAATTTCTATATAGTTTTCTTCTACTGTGCTATACTAAAAAAACAACATGGTTGAGCAGTATGTGTCCACAGGCCTACACGTACTGGATGACGGGTCTGCCCCCTTTAACTTCTGGGTCTCCAAATTGGGCACATGGCCTGAGCTTGCCCTTTATGCCTTGGAGGTGCTGGCCTGCCCTGCAGCCAGTGTATTATCTGAACGTGTATTTAGCACGGCAGGGGGCGGTATCACAGACAAGCGCAGCCGCCTGTCCAGAGCCAATGTGGACAAGCTCACGTTCATTAAAATGAACCAGGCATGGATCCCACAGGACTTGTCCGTACCTTCTGCAGAATAGGCATGTATACCGGTGTTGTGACAAAAACTGTCCGGCCATCGGATTGTGTCCGGCCCATACTGTGAAGGCGCAGCGCTTGCGCAGTACAGAGGATAAGGAGATTCACAAAATCTCCGAAGATGAACGGCGCCTGCGCAGTGAGTGCAGGTTCAAGCCCCACCATCCAAGTGGACATACGGTAGCACATAGTAACAGGGCCCCTCACGGGCTCGGTTCGATCGCCACGCTTCGGGCACGGCCTCACTTGGCTCGGCTTGAACCAAGGATGGTGTGGCCTTCACCTGAACTCACCACGCAAGCGCCGTTCCTCTTGGGAGATTTTCGAAATCCCCTTGTCCTACATACTGAGCAAGCGCAGTACAGGGTGGACACTATTTGACGGGGGACAGCATTCGACACATCACCGGCCTTACCCAGCCATTGTTGTATTTTTGAACCAGTGTTGGCTACCTCGTCCTCCTCCACCGCCGCTTCCACCTACACAGCCACATCCACCGCCACCTCAACCTCCTACTCCATATGGACCTCGTCCTCCTAGGTCAAGATTATAATTTTTATTTTATTTTTTTGTAGAGCACAGATCCTTTCCCCCTTACCTGCCTTTATGTTGTTGGCTCCTCGCAGGAGGGAGAAAGGCACACCGCACTACCAGCCCATACCCTACTATATAAAGAGGTTGAGCGGTGTACTTGACGGGCCGTGTCCACAGCCGGAGTCAAAACTCCTCCAGAGGATGATTCTCCCCTCTACTGTAGGTAGAGGCAAGTCCTTTAATTCCCAGTAAAGTCAATGTCCACACCAGCTGAAATTACAACTCTTATTCTCTCATGGCAAAATAAACTCTACTCGGATAGAAAAGGTTAGAGCAAAGAAACAGGACAGCTTAAGGTGTGGAGGAGGTCCAGGCACAAACGTAGCACATTCACTTCACTGCTTAGGTTTCTCAAACAGTTTCAGGTGCACGGTCTCTGCCACAGACCTTGAGGTTGGTCTCTGCCACAGACCGGGTGTACAAGGCCCCTGCCACGGACCTGGAGAACTTTGGTCTCTACCACAGACCAGGGTGTATAAGGCCCCTGCCACGGGCCGGGTGAATAAGGCCTCTGATACAGTCAAGATGACCTTGAGCTTCTCCTTCTACGAACCTAGCCCATATCAAGGGGAAGACATCTCTCCAGGGAGTCAACAGACCCTTCCTTCACCGTGACTCCCGCATCTGTCCATCAGAATGATCCTCCCTTCCCTGGAACATGGTCCCCTACACGAGGCGGCACCCTAAGACTCCTCGACCCTTAGCGGACTCCAGACGAAGGCTCTGGACTCCAGGCTTTACTCCCGCACCTAGGCCTCCATACCCAGGGCAGCAGGAACTCCAGGATAGTACCTCACTCCGAGCTAAAGGTACCCGAGATGGAACAGGAACACATGCACCCAGGCCGAAGGCATCTGGGCGTGGACCCCACTGGACATCAGCCCCCAGGCCAAAGGTCTGCCCCTTTTATATGCTCTCCCGGCATGCACAGCAGGTTCCCCGCCCCGCTGTACTACTGCCAAGAGGGGACACAAAAGGCACAGCACTGTATCGGCGGTTCAACCCTAGCCTACCATGGCAGCGCCACCTGTAGGCCGCAGGGAACTGCACACCAATACTGTCCCCCGAGGACAAAATGGTCCATGAATCCTACAGAATTAGGGTGTTTGAGCATATTTACCACTCAAACACTTCCCTTAAATTTAGCACCCCGCTACATTTTTATTTCAAAGTATTTTATTTTCCCACTAGCTTATCCATTAAATTGATTCCAGAAAGGGCGTATTCTGGGGCATTCCCACCATATGTGTGGCATTGTGCCGTTGAGTTTCTGAGGTTCTTAATGACTTTCCGTACCTCTTCTGCTGAAAAGGGGGCCTCCAGCATATTTTTATATTTTTTTTATGTTATTTTAAGTTATTTCCCTATCCACATTTGTTTGCAGAGCACTTGCCATGCTCTTAACAACATTTTGCTGCCATTTGCAGCCCTCTAGCCCTTTCCATTACTTTTTTAGAGCCTTTTTAGTCCTTAGAAGTCCGGGTCCCCATTGACTTCAATGGGGTTCGGGTTCGGGTTCGGGTTAAAGTTCGGTCCCGAACCCGAACTTTTTTCCGAAGTTCGGCCGAACCCGTCGAACCCGAACATCCAGGTGTCCGCTCAACTCTATAAGTGGTAAGAAGGTTCCAGGGGATGTGCCCCTGGAAAAGTATAGAGAAGTACATTCCAAGTGAATATGTCATATAATACTAATGTAACAGGCAAATAACGTGAGTGGACTGTTTTACCATCCCGCCGAAGCTTGGTTTCATGGCATCACTTCATGGGTCAGTCCTCCGGACCAGCGAGGCCCCTCCCAACTCCGGCACCCCTAAAGGGATCATGCTGTGCCAGAGGTGCGGTCCCCCCGCCACCTCCAGAGCCCCGACCCAATCACGACTAGCCAGATGGGATGTAATGAGTAGATGCCTGGTCTATTATATCATCAGACCTACAGTCCTAAGACATCTGAAAACTCAACAGAATCTCAAAAGAGATAGAACAACCTGTTTGTATAAAGGAGATAGAGAAAGAAGATATAGAAGGAAAAGGGAAGAAGGAGAGAGTAGGTGAGGAAGGGGAAGGTGTGTGGGGAAGATGAGTGTCTAATACGAGGCTTAGGGATGGTCTACAACCGTGGGGATACCGGGAATAATGGAGATTCCGATAAATTTGGCCCAGGGTTCCCATATCTTTTGGAATTTGGCGGAGGAATCTGTCAGGATACTGGATAGCTTTTCTTGTGTCATAATCCAGGATATTTTTCATTTGACAGCTTGGAAGGATGGTTTTGGACGTTTCCATGCTTTAGCAATCGAAATTTTAGTTCAGAGTAGCATAAAATTGATTAAGGATTGTGTAGCCTTAGGAATTTGTGGGATATGTCCATTTAGTATGGCAACCTCTGGAGATCTAGGGACCTGGCAACCTGTCACTTTGTATGCGGGAACTTTTTTATCCTTAGACCCCTGAGTTTTTAAAGATATTCTTCCAAGGAAACATCCCACCATAGGCAGGTTCCAGTTGGCATTAGTCTTTGAAGTCTTTGAAATAAGGTCCCAATAATTTCTTTGTCATCTGCACTTGAGATTGCGTGCCACACCCCTCCCAAACACTTACCCAGATACAATACCATTTAAATAAATACTCAGGATACCAAACTTTTGGCAAATAAATGGCCATGGCACATTGTTTTTTTTCACATTAAATATCCTTCAATACTCTTTTATTATCAACCAAATGACATCATGAATTCAAATAAGGATCAGTTCTTACTGCTCAGTTTTTGGAACCCGAGCAGCAGTACCACATATTTTACATAGAAAATAAACAGTATCCCCTTGAATGCCAGGGGGACCCAACTACATAATAGTGCTCACACCTGGGGTGGGAGGGAGGGAGCTTTCTTCTTCTTGTCTTGACCGCCGGGAAAGAGGAAGAAACCTATCCCCACAGTCCTTAAATAGCCTATCCCCATTTTTCCAGAAAATTCCCTGGATTCCCATTGGTTGCTACCTTAGCTCTGAAAACCTTAAAGGGGACAGCACCCATAATATCTGTGGGGTTAAATGCTGGCTTCTAAAACTAAAGAGAATGAAATAATGGGAAGGGGTGGCCACAATCTCAAGCAAGTAAGCCCATATTGTGCCCCCTTTATACATTAGAAAAAAAAGGTATTGCGCTTTGTATTTCTTTCTGTCACTCTGTTTCTAGCTCCCATAGGCTGAGGTATAGGAGGAGATTGTGCCATTGTTAGACCCTACAAACTTCAAAGCAATGTGTGAAAATTAGAGGCTAACTGGCTGTGGAAAACAGGGGGGATTTTATCAAAAGATCTTTTTTCAAAGGATTGAAAGGATACACCATTGTTTAAAAATAAAAAATAAAGGTTAGTTTTTAACGTGAACGTGTGGCGTATCAATAAATCACTAGCAGTGGGCTGAGGCAGCTTGAATAAATAAATAATAATAAAAAACTCCACAGGGCTGTAAGAAAGCATGCAACTCTATATTCCAGCAGTAGATAAATTAGACAAAGAATAGAAAAAGTAGAAAATAAAAAATCAAAGTGCATTAAAGTGAAGAGAAGAGAAACCAAACTGATAAGAGGCATGGAGGAGCTTAGCTTTGAGGAGTGATTAGAGGAACTGAATTTATTCTCTCTTAAGAAAATGAGATTAAAGGGGGACAGGATCAACATGTATAAATACACAAGTGGTCCATATAGTGAACTTGATGTTGAATTATTCACTTTAAGGTCATCACAGAGGACAAGGGGGCACTCTTTACATCTGGAGAAAAATAAATTTAACACCTTCCTTACTGGGCACATATACCCCCTTCCTGCCCAGGCGAAATTTCAGCTTTCGGCATTGCGTCGCTTTATCTGACAATTGCGCGGTCGTGCGACGTGGCTCCCAAACAAAATTGACGTACTTTTTTTCCCACAAATAGAGCTTTCTTTTGGTGGTATTTGATCACCTCTGCGGTTTTTATTTTTTGCGCTATAAACCAAAAAAGAGCGACAATTTTGAAAAAAAACACAATATTTTTTGATTTTTCCTATAATAAATATCCCAATTTTTTTTAAAAAAACTCTTTTTTTCTCAGTTTAGGCCAATACGTATTCTTCTACATATTTTTGGTTAAAAAAAAAAATCGCAATAAGCGTATAGTGATTGGTTTGCGCAAAAGTTATAGCGCCTACAAAATAGGGGATAGAATTCTGACATTTTTTTATTATCTATTTTTTTACTAGTAATGGCGGCGATCAGCGATTTTTATCATGACTGCGATATTGCGGCGGACACATCGGACACTTTTGACACATTTTTGGGACCATTCACATTTATACAGCGATTAGTGCTATAAAAATGCACTGATTACTGTATAAATGTGACTGGCAGGGAAGGGGTTAACACTAGGGGGCGAGGAAGTGGTTAAATGTATGCCCTATGAGTGATTGCTACTGTGGGGGGGGGGGGGGGACTGACTGGGGGAGGTGACCGATCTGTGTCCCTATGTAAAAGGGACACAGCATCGGTCTCCTCTCCCTGACAGGACATGGATCTGTGTGTTTACACACACAGATCCATGTCCTTGTCTGTGTATAGGCCGATCGCGGGTGCCTGGCGGACATCGCGGCCGCCAGGCACGCGCATCGGCATCTCAGTGATGCGCCGGGCACTTTTGCGCGCCCCCAGTGGCCGAAGGAGTGGAGGCCGTATAATGACGGCCTCCCGGCATTTAAGAACCACTTTGTGGCCGTCATTAGTCGTATGACGGGCGCGAAGTGGTTAATCTCCAAATACAGAAAGGTTTCTTCACAGTAAGAGCTGTGAAAATGTGGAATAAACTCCCTCAAGAGCTGGTTCTGGCCACCTCAGTAAATTGCTTTAATAAAGGCCTGGATTGAGAATATCCAACTGCCTTTCAGGGGATCAGGGAGGAATTTTTTCCCTTGCTGGAGCAAATTGGTTCATGCTTTGCTGGATTTTTTGTTGGCCTTCTCTGGATCAACTGTGGGTATAGGATTGTGTATATAGGCTTGTATGGAAAATAAAATTGGGGATTTTTTTTCTCTTTTATTGGTTGAACTAGATGGACTTGTATCTTTTTTCAACCAGATAAACTTATGTGCACTTCAAATTTCCAAGACCATGATTCGTGAATATCCCATCACCACACAAATGCGCCTTATACCAGAGTGAATGGATCTCAGATTATAGAGATCTCAAACGGTGGATGAAAATCCCGACCGCCTCTGGCAGGTTGGGCCGTAACAGCGGATCCAATTTTCCAGCAATCACAGGAACCTCCATATCGGTGGATATACAGACATCCAATGGAAGGGCTCCAACGTAGGCTCAAAGCTCTGAGAGCGGACTGGAGAAGGGAGGCAGGAGAGGAGACAGAGACACCACAGGACAGATGTGCAGAGAGATGAACTGAGCTCATGAGTGAGGATGCTTGTAAGCTTTGAGCCTACTTCTGAGCCCTTCCATTGGATGCGATTGCTGGAAAAGTGGATCCGCTGTTGCGGTCCAGCCTGCCAGAGCCTGTCGGGATTGTCATCCAGCGTTTGAGATCTCTATAATCTGAGATCCATTCACTCTGGTAAGAGGTGCATATGTGTGGTGATGTGATATTCACGATTCATGGTCTTGGAAATTTGAAGAAAACTGAATTATTTATTCTATTTTTAATTATTTATGTTTGTGTTAGGGGTTGGGACCTTTTTTGGTTGCAGCTTTTCCACATTGTTTTAGTCATTAAGTAGTCAAATTTTTTATTTATTCACCTTGTCCCATCTAGGTGGGAGGATAAGCGCAGGATTTTCCTACTTTTTAGATATCAATATTATATGACCTCATTTATAGACCAGATAAAATATTGGTTTACCCCAAATACTGACAAATTGTTCTGAATATTGAAAAAGAGGTAACCAGCCTCTGATTTATTTGTCTTGTCGGTCACATACACTTTACTTTATAAAGTAACAGTACCTCCTTATTTAACTTAAATCCACACTGACAACGTGGAAATACGTGTTAAACAAAACACAACATACGAAGGATACAATACAGGTCCATGTTCTCTTAAGAGTGATTGATTGTTGTAAAGCTTGCTAATCTGTTCTTTTGTGACCCAAGGGTTCAACCTATACTTTACTCTACCTGACAAACACAAAAATCTAGTAACAAACAAAATTAACAAGATTGGGCGACTAAAATACTTTAATCCGGAGAATAAGTTATTACTCCCTGCAGAAATTTGGCAATTCCTTTCCTCTAACAATGGACATAATACTAAAGGTATTTTTTTCTATAATTTCTTGCCTTCATTTCCCATTGACATGAAGAGCACTAACATGTTTAAATGGGAAAATAAACAATCCCAAACCTTCTCCTGGAGGTCCTGGCAAACAGCCATTAAAATAAATTGCTCCGCAACATCCTTCATTGAACATTGGGAAAACTCTCAGAAAATACTAAATTGCTGATATACGACACCTTATAAACTCTCCAAAATCTTCTCTTATCTGCTGGAGATGTAATGACCAAGTAGGTACACGATATCTTACCTTCTAGAACTGTAAAAATCTTTCTAGCTTCTGGAATAGAGTTTCATCCTCTATTGCATCCCTTACAGGTAACCTAATCCCTCTTTTGGGAATTAATCTTGACATCTACCCTCTTAATTCTAAAACTATTGTTGCCAATAATTTAATAGCAGCAAGGCTTACCATAGTTAAGCTTTGGAAATCCACTGCAGCTCCCAACCTCTGGAGGTCATCTTGAGATTGAATACACAAGCTCACTATGAACTGATGCTAGCTCATAAAAACTTCACCACCACAAAATTAAAAAAGATCTGGCAAGCCTGGTTGATACATCCCAGAGGCTCAAAATATCTGAAAGATTTCAACAAGCGTTGAAAATACTCTCTCTACATGAGGAATCATGAAACCATATTTCTACCTTCTGGTTCCTATTGCCCCTTATATGATGAGGAACAATTCCTATTGACAGTATGGTCCCATTGGGGTCAATAGGGCTCCAATGTTCTTATGTTGATAACATCCTTATGCCCCGTACACACGATCGTTTTTAATGTCATTTTTTAAACCGACGTTTTTCTCCTCGTTTTTTTTCATGTTTCCTCTCAAGCCTGCCTTGCGTACACACCATCATTAAAAAAAACGATCAAGCAAAGCGCAGTGACGTTCAACACGTACGACGGCACTATAAAGGGGAAGTTCCGTTCGAATGGCGCCACCCTTCATGTTAGTAAAGTTTGTTGAGCGACGATTCGCGCTTTTCAGTCCGTTACTGTGTAATGAATGTGCTATCTCCATTACGAACGCTAGTTTTACCAGAACGAGCGCTCCCGTCTCTTACTTGATTCTGAGCATGCGCGTTTTTTTCACGTCGTTAAAGCATACACACTATCGTTTTTCACGTCGTTAAAAAAAACTACATGAAAAACGACGTGAAAAAAGAGAGCATGTCCGGAATTTTTAATGCCCGTTTTTCACATCGTTAAAAATGCTCTGGAGCATACACACGATCATTTTTCAGGGCCATTTTTTAAAATGGCAGTTTTAACGGCATGAAAAACAATCGTGTGTACGGGGCATTACTCGTTAATCTGATTGTTAATCTTAATTCTTAAATATTCTGTTCCTTTATGTTTCTCTTCTTGTATCTAATGGTAAACGTATCAAAGAATTTGTTATATATTTGATACTTTGAAAAAAAGGTAAGACACAGGGATTGAAATGCATGTACAATTTATTAAAGTGTCCAAATATTACAACAATCACAGTCAACCTTAGAAAAATCATGACAAGCAAGATTCATTTGTGAATGAATGTCGGGTAGCAAAACCATTAAAAAATGTTTGAACATTATATTTATTTTTATTGCCAGTACATTACCTACTATAGCAAAGTCCTTTATGTACAAAGTATATTATACGAAACAGCAAAATAGTTTGGCATGTTTAATAGGCTCATACATATATACAGTATGAGTAAATCCATTATGAGCAGGTACAATTTAGCAGATGAATAAGCTAAAATCAACCAACAAACCTTCTGAAAGTATATTACCTTATCTTTTAATAGCTTAAAAGTACAGTAAAGTGCTGAATAAAGTTGATTATCTATGGCAATCTAGCATTACTAATATTTTAATATTTTGCAAGGTGATATTTTAACAAATTAAACTGGGCCATGTGCTCTGCCTACTGCTATTAACAGCATAAATATATCTAATGAATTGTGAGCAAGCTGGCTAATTGTGTATATCTACATGACCTTCAGGTTTACACAGAGGGTACAATCCACAGTTTTAATGTATGTTTTTTTTAACATAAATTAGTTTATTTATTAGTGGCCATTTTCCAACTGTAGAGTTTCAAAACCATTTATATTTAAAAATGCATGACATTTAGGAAGATATTGCACAAAGGACATTGACTGTCAACAACCTGGTCTTTTATAAGATTAAATAATACTGTAAGTGAAATGAAGGTTCATTTATTGGGTTTATATTATTTAGTAAATGCACATACAATGAAAAAAGAGGCACTGATTTAGATTCAGTAGGTCTCTACCAAGTACAAATAAAAAGTTTTGTTTTTGATTCTCTGGTTAAATCACTAAATAACAAAAATATTCAAGCTAGAGAAAGTATATGGATAAATTATCCAGCAATTCCCTCATTAGCAGAATTAAAAAGAGACACACACTTATCACAAACCTAATTGACTGTGAATTAGTGTATCCATATTCCAAAGAAGGTTTCCTTTCTTCCCTGTTGCAAAAAACAGAGAAAGGCATCCCAAGACACAACATAGGAAAAATATTAGGAAACAAAACATGCGTTTTATATGTAGAATAGTGATGAGCCGAACACCCCCGGGTTCGGTTCGCACCAGAACCCGCGAACGGACCGAACGTTCGTACGAACATTAGAACCCTATTAAATACAATGGATGCGAACGTTCAAATTCTAAAGTGCTAATTATAACGACTATTATGCATGTTATTGTCCTAAAAAGGGTTTGGGAACCCGGGTTCTTGACCAGGGGACATGTATCAATGCAAAAAGAAGTTTTAAAAACGGTCGTTTTTCGGGAGCAGTCATTTTAATGATGCATAAAGTGAAAAAAAAAAGTCAAATATTCCTTTAAATATCGTACCTGGGGGGTGTCTAAAGTATGCCTGTGAAGTGCCATGTGTTTCCCGTGTTTAGAACTGTCCCTGCACAAAATTACACTTCTAAAGGAAAAAAAAGCCATTTAAAACTGCTTGCGGCTTTAATGTAATGTCTGGTCCCGGTAATATGGATGAAAATCTTTAAGAAAAATGGCATAGCTACCCCATGACCCCCCCCCCCTACCCCAGCCCATTACCAGCCCCTTTGGGTCTTGTATGGATATTAAGGGGAACACCGCACACAAAATAAAAAAGGCCCTATATACTCTGAACAGCCGTATACAGGCGGTGCATACAAGACAGGGACTGTAGGTTTGTTCTTATGTAGAATGTGTTTGTAATTTTGAACAGGTACATTGTTTAAGTGTAGCTCCAGCCCAAAAATCTATTTTTAAACTTTTTGGAAAACATAGGTAAGGGTTATCACCCCTGTAACATTTGTTTTGCTGTCTGTGCCCCTGTTCAGAACATTTCACCTCACTTTCCGTCCCAATGACAACTGTTTTTGAAATGTGGTGTTTTTCTTGAAACAAGGATTGGTGATAAAGCATCAGTACAGAGGAGACACCTTTCTCCCATATTAATTCTTACAGGAGAGAATTTTCCTTCCTAGGGGTAGATTTCCTCTCTCTTCCTGTTGTCTTCTTGCGTTTGCAAGTAGGAGTCGTTTGTAAGTTGGATGTTTGAAAGTAGGGACCTGCCGTATATACTCTGCAGAAATAGGCCCCTTAGTTGTTGGTACAACACTGTAAGCACTCACAGTTACTCTTGGTTGGTGCTGGAATGCCCTGCTGTCAACTATTATATCAGGAATTGTAATTACATATAATTGTTGAACAGTGGTAGTAAAAATTGGGCCTTTGATGGTGGTGCTGGTGCCACAACACTGTAAGCCCTGACAGTTACTCTTGGTGGGTGCAGCAATGGGCCCTGCTGTGAATTATTAGATCAAGAATTGTAATTGCATGCCCCTGTTGAACAGGGGCTGAAAAATTGGGCCTTTCGTGGTGGTGGTGGTGGTGTTGCCACAACACTGTAAGCCCTCAGAGTTACTCTTGGTGGGTGCAGGAATGGGCCCTGCTGTGAATTATTAGATCAAGAATTGTAATTACATGCCCCTTTTGAACAGGGGCTGAAAAATTGGGCCTTTCGTGGTGGTGGTGGTGGTGGCGTTGCCACAACACTGTAAGCCCTCAGAGTTACTCTTGGTGGGTGCAGCAATGGGCCCTGCTGTGAATTATTAGATCAAGAATTGTAATTACATGCCCCTGTTGAACAGGGGCTGAAAAATTGGGCCTTAGGCACTGGTGGCACAACACTGCAACCCCTCACAGATACTGTACTTGGAGCACAGCAATGAGCCCTGTTGCAAAGTATTGCTTCAAAAATTGTAATTACACGCCCCTGTTAAACAGGGGCTGAAAAATTGGGCCTTAGCCACTGGTGGCGGCACCCATAAACAAAAATGATCTTCCAAGCTATCATCATCAATCGTATCATTGAGGACTCGGAGGAGGAGGATAGCCAGTCAACATAACAGCACAGGCACTCAGCATCAGCATCAGTCTTGAAGGGATGTGACATGTTAAAATCAATTAGTCTGTTATATCAGCATCAGGTGTGTGGTAGCTGGTGGTGATCCAAGACTGGTTCATCTTGATGAAAGTCAGTCGATCAACCGAGTCGGTGGACAGGCGCACCCTGTGATCCGTGACAAATCCTCCAGCAGCACTGAATGTGCGTTCCGAAAGAACGCTGGATGCAGGACAGGCCAGTAGCTCAATTGCATACTGTGCAAGCTCTGGCCAGTGATCCATCCTCAAGACCCAGTAAGCCAGAGGATTTTCGGTGGGGAAGGTGTCCAAGTCTGACCTTGCCCCTAGATATTCCTGCACCATGTTTATCAGACGCTGGTGATGGTTGCTGGAACCGATCATACTTTGGGGCTGCGGACTAAAGAATTGTCTGAACGCATCGGTCAGACGGCCACCTTCCCCACCGCTCCTTCTTTGACTGGCCGAAGCCTCAGCAACTCGTTGTCCAGGACCAGGAGTTTGTAACCTCCCAGTCTCTGGGAACGCGTTGCACAGACCTTTCTGCAAGGCCTCCCGGAGTTGTCTCATCCTCTGCTCCCTCTGCGACGGTAACATAAGGTCCGCAACCTTACCCTTGTACCGTGGATCAAGGAGAGTGGCCAGCCAGTAATGGTCCCTCTCCTTGATCCGAAGAATACGAGGATCCTTCCGCAGACTTTGCAGGATCAGGGAGGCCATGCAGCGTAGGTTAGCTGAGGCATTCGGTCCGGAGTCCTCTGGGTCACTAAGGACGACATGATCCGCAGCCACCTCCTCCCAGCCACGTACAAGTCCACTGGTTTCTTGGGACTGTAAATCATCCCTAAAAGACTGCTGCTGATGATGCTGAGTGCCAGCCTCCACCTCCATGCTGACACAATCCTCCTCCTCCTCCTCCTCCTCCTCCTCTTCCTGTGCGATGGGTGGGACAGAAGGAACACTGTCTGGGTAAAGGGGGCCTTGAGAGGCAAGGAAGTCCTCCTCTTCCTGCCTCTGTTCTGCCTCAAGTGCCCTGTCCATTATTCCACGCAGCGTGTGCTCCAACAGGTGGACAAGAGGTACAGTGTCACTGATGCATGCACTGTCACAGCTCACCATCCTCGTGGCCTCCTCAAATGGTGCCAGGACAGTGCATGCATCCCTGATCATGCCCCACTGGCGTGGAGAAAAAAAACCAAGCTCCCCTGACCCTGTCCTGGTGCCGTAGTCGCACAGGTACTCATTGATGGCCCTCTACTGCGTGTGCAGCCGCTGCAGCATGGCCAACGTTGAGTTCCACCTGGTGGGCATGTCACATATAAGGCGGTTCTTGGGCAGGTTCAACTCCTTTTGCAGCTCAGCCAGGCGAGCACTGGCATTATAAGATCTGCGGAAATGCACACAGACTTTCCTGGCCTGCCTCAGGACATCTTGTAAGCCCGGGTACCTGCCCAAGAACCGCTGCACCACCAGGTTAAGGACGTGAGCCACACAGGGCACATGGGTCAGTTGTCCCTGTTGGAGGGCGGAGAGGAGGTTGGTGCCATTGTCGCAAACCACCATTCCTGGCTTAAGCTGGCGTGGCGTCAACCACCTCTCGGCCTGGCCCTGCAGAGCAGACAGGACCTCTGCCCCAGTGTGGCTTCTGTCCCCCAAACACACCAGCGCAAGCACGGCATGGCATCTTTTTGCCTGCGTACTTGCGTAGCCCCTTGAACGGCTACGGAGCACCGCTGGTTCAGAGGACAAAGCACAGGAAGAGGCCATGGAGGAAGAAGAAGAGGAGGGGGTGGAGGAGAGAGGTGTGTCACAACCACTAGTAGCATTTTGTAGGCGTGGCGGTGGAACAACCTCCAACACTACTGCACCTTGTCCTGCATCCTTCCCAGCTGCCAAAAGAGTGACCCAATGGGCCGTGAAAGAAAGGTAACGTCCCTGTCCATGCCTGCTGGACCATGAGTCAGCGGTAATATGCACCTTACCGCTGACTGCCCTGTCCAGCGAGGCCAAGACATTGCCTTCCACATGCCGGTAGAGAGCCGGAATAGCCTTCCGTGAGAAAAAGTGGCGTTTGGGAACCTGCCACTGAGGAACCGCACATTGCACAAACTCACGGAAGGGGGCCGAGTCTACCAACTGAAAAGGCAGCAGTTGAAGCGCTAGCAATTTAGCCAAGCTAGCATTCAACCGCTGGGCATGTGGATGGCTGGGAGTGAACTTCTTTCGACGGTCCAGCAGCTGGGGCAGGGAAATTTGCCTGCTAGAATCGGACGTTGGTGTACTGCTAGCAGAGTGGCCGCAAGTACTTGGCTGTGACACACCTAATTCTACACCTTCATTCCTCTCAGTGCATGTTTCAGAGAGGACTGAAGTTATAGTGGGGTTGGAGATCCCAGCTGATGCGGTGCAAGGAGAGGTCCGCTTTGTTCTTTGGTGTGGGTCTTTGAGGTAGGCTTGCCAACGAGCTGCATGGCAGGTCAACATATGTCTGGTCAGGCATGTGGTACCCAAGCGGCTGATGTTTTGGCCACGCGATATACGCTTGAGACATATGTTGCAAACAGCAGCTGTGCGATCTGATGCACTAGCCTCAAAAAAGGCCCACACCAAAGAACTTTTTGAATGACGGGCAGAGGCAGCGCCCTGCACAGGCGGAGCTCTGCGGTGTGATTCCGTCGGTGTACTGCCCTTACGCTGGCCACCAAAGGGCATCCTGCCTCGTTGGAGATGTGCCTCCTCCTCATCCTCCTCCTCCTCCTCTCTCCTATTAGGCACCCACGTGGAGTCAGTGACCTCATCATCCCCTCCCTCCTCATCACTGGAGCCAATCTGACAGTATGCTGCAGCTGCTGGAACATGACTGCCAGATTGGTGTCCTTCTTGAGCATCCCCTCTGTCTGCTCTCACGCTACTGCCTTCCTCTAGCTGGGTTTCATCATCAGACCCTTCGAAACGCTGGGCATCCTCCTGGAGCATGTACCCAACACTGTGCTCAAACAGTTCGGGGGACTCCTCAGGAGGAGGACATGGTGGGTCTAGGGAAGGAGTGACTGATGATGAGTCTGACATTGATACCAGGGAAGAGGACGCTTTGGCAGCTGCTTTGCCAGTACCCTGAGCCTGGGTGAGAGAGGATGAGGAGGAGGAGGAGGGCTTGGTCATCCACTATACCAAGTCTTCGGCATGATGTGGCTCAACATGTCCAGCTGCCGAAAAGAAGGACAAGCGTGTCCCATGGCCATGTGCTGATGACAATGCACCGCGTCCACGACCAGCACTGTTGCCCCCAGACACAGAGCCTGCTTGCCCTCTTTTATTGCCTCCTGACTGTCTGCCTCTCCTTGTTTGCCTTCCAGACATTCTAATGGATGGCCTGCAGGGAGATGGGAAAAAAGCAATAAGGGCTACCTTCAGGTGTCCTTCTCTGTCCCTTTACTTAAGGATTTCTAAATATGGTTGAGGATGATTGCTTTCGCACAGAATAGCACAATGACAATTTCCCTGACTGTCCAAAAAACAAGGATTTCAAAGATGGTTGATGAGGAATGCTTTAGCACAGTATAGCACAAGGAGAATTTCCCTCACTGTCCTTCCCTGTCCCTAGAAACAAGGATTAGCACAGTAAAACACACTGACACTCTCCCTACCTATAGTTTTCTGTCCCTAGAAAATTTTTTTTTTTAAAGATGGTTGATGATCAATGCTTTAGCACAGTATAGCACAAGGAGAATTTCCCTCACTGTCCTTCCCTGTCCCTAGAAACAAGGATTAGCACAGTAAACCACAGTGACACTCTCGCTACCTATAGTTTTCTGTCCCTAGAAAAAATGTTTTTTTAAAGATGGTTGATGATCAATGCTTTAGCACAATATAGCACAAGGAGAATTTCCCTCACTGTCCTTCCCTGTCCCTAGAAACAAGGATTAGCACAGTAAAACACAGTGACACTCTCGCTACCTATAGTTTTCTGTCCCTAGAAAAAATGTTTTTTTAAAGATGGTTGATGATCAATGCTTTAGCACAGTATAGCACAAGGAGAATTTCCCTCACTGTCCTTCCCTGTCCCTAGAAACAAGGATTAGCACAGTAAAACACAGTGACACTCTCGCTACCTATAGTTTTCTGTCCCTAGAAAAAATGTTTTTTTAAAGATGGTTGATGATCAATGCTTTAGCACAGTATAGCACAAGGAGAATTTCCCTCACTGTCCTTCCCTGTCCATAGAAACAAGGATTAGCACAGTAAAACACAGTGACACTCTCGCTTCCTATAGTTTTCTGTCCCTAGAAAAAATGTTTTTTTAAAGATGGTTGATGATCAATGCTTTAGCACAGTATAGCACCAGGAGAATTTCCCTCACTGTCCTTCCCTGTCCCTAGAAACAAGGATTAGCACAGTAAAACACAGTGACACTCTCGCTACCTATAGTTTTCTGTCCCTAGAAAAAATGTTTTTTTAAAGATGGTTGATGATCAATGCTTTAGCACAGTATAGCACAAGGAGAATTTCCCTCACTGTCCTTCCCTGTCCCTATAAACAAGGATTAGCACAGTAAACCACAGTGACACTCTCGCTACCTATAGTTTTCTGTCCCTAGAAAAAATGTTTTTTTAAAGATGGTTGATGATCAATGCTTTAGCACAGTATAGCACAAGGAGAATTTCCCTCACTGTCCTTCCCTGTCCCTAGAAACAAGGATTAGCACAGTAAAACACAGTGACACTCTCGCTACCTATAGTTTTCTGTCCCTAGAAAAAATGTTTTTTTAAAGATGGTTGATGATCAATGCTTTAGCACAGTATAGCACAAGGAGAATTTCCCTCACTGTCCTTCCCTGTCCCTAGAAACAAGGATTAGCACAGTAAAACACACTGACACTCTCGCTACCTATAGTTTTCTGTCCCTAGAAAAAATGTTTTTTAAAAGATGGTTGATGATCAATGCTTTAGCACAGTATAGCACAAGGAGAATTTCCCTCACTGTCCTTCCCTGTCCCTAGAAACAAGGATTAGCACAGTAAAACACAGTGACACTCTCGCTACCTATAGTTTTCTGTCCCTAGAAAAAATGTTTTTTTAAAGATGGTTGATGATCAATGCTTTAGCACAGTATAGCACAAGGAGAATTTCCCTCACTGTCCTTCCCTGTCCCTAGAAACAAGGATTAGCACAGTAAACCACAGTGACACTCTCGCTACCTATAGTTTTCTGTCCCTAGAAAAAATGTTTTTTTAAAGATGGTTGATGATCAATGCTTTAGCACAGTATAGCACAAGGAGAATTTCCCTCACTGTCCTTCCCTGTCCCTAGAAACAAGGATTAGCACAGTAAAACACAGTGACACTCTCGCTACCTATAGTTTTCTGTCCCTAGAATTTTTTTTTTTTTAAAGATGGTTGATGATCAATGCTTTAGCACAGTATAGCACAAGGAGAATTTGCCTCACTGTCCTTCCCTGTCCCTAGAAACAAGGATTAGCACAGTAAAACACAGTGACACTCTCGCTACCTATAGTTTTCTGTCCCTAGAAAAAATGTTTTTTTAAAGATGGTTGATGATCAATGCTTTAGCACAGTATAGCACAAGGAGAATTTCCCTCACTGTCCTTCCCTGTCCCTAGAAACAAGGATTAGCACAGTAAAACACAGTGACACTCTCGCTACCTATAGTTTTCTGTCCCTAGAAAAAATGTTTTTTTAAAGATGGTTGATGATCAATGCTTTAGCACAGTATAGCACAAGGAGAATTTCCCTCACTGTCCTTCCCTGTCCCTAGAAACAAGGATTAGCACAGTAAAACACAGTGACACTCTCGCTACCTATAGTTTTCTGTCCCTAGAAAAAATGTTTTTTTAAAGATGGTTGATGATCAATGCTTTAGCACAGTATAGCACAAGGAGAATTTCCCTCACTGTCCTTCCCTGTCCCTAGAAACAAGGATTAGCACAGTAAACCACAGTGACACTCTCGCTACCTATAGTTTTCTGTCCCTAGAAAAAATGTTTTTTTAAAGATGGTTGATGATCAATGCTTTAGCACAGTATAGCACAAGGAGAATTTCCCTCACTGTCCTTCCCTGTCCCTAGAAACAAGGATTAGCACAGTAAAACACAGTGACACTCTCGCTACCTATAGTTTTCTGTCCCTAGAAAAAATGTTTTTTTAAAGATGGTTGATGATCAATGCTTTAGCACAGTATAGCACAAGGAGAATTTCCCTCACTGTCCTTCCCTGTCCCTAGAAACAAGGATTAGCACAGTAAAACACAGTGACACTCTCGCTACCTATAGTTTTCTGTCCCTAGAAAAAATGTTTTTTTAAAGATGGTTGATGATCAATGCTTTAGCACAGTATAGCACAAGGAGAATTTCCCTCACTGTCCTTCCCTGTCCCTAGAAACAAGGATTAGCACAGTAAAACACAGTGACACTCTCGCTACCTATAGTTTTCTGTCCCTAGAAAAAATGTTTTTTTAAAGATGGTTGATGATCAATGCTTTAGCACAGTATAGCACAAGGAGAATTTCCCTCACTGTCCTTCCCTGTCCCTAGAAACAAGGATTAGCACAGTAAAACACAGTGACACTCTCGCTACCTATAGTTTTCTGTCCCTAGAATTTTTTTTTTTTTTAAAGATGGTTGATGATCAATGCTTTAGCACAGTATAGCACAAGGAGAATTTGCCTCACTGTCCTTCCCTGTCCCTAGAAACAAGGATTAGCACAGTAAAACACAGTGACACTCTCGCTACCTATAGTTTTCTGTCCCTAGAAAAAATGTTTTTTTAAAGATGGTTGATGATCAATGCTTTAGCACAGTATAGCACAAGGAGAATTTCCCTCACTGTCCTTCCCTGTCCCTAGAAACAAGGATTAGCACAGTAAAACACACTGACACTCTCCCTACCTATAGTTTTCTGTCCCTAGAAAAAATGTTCTTTTAAAGATGGTTGATGATCAATGCTTTAGCACAGTATAGCACAAGGAGAATTTCCCTCACTGTCCTTCCCTGTCCCTAGAAACAAGGATTAGCACAGTAAAACACACTGACACTCTCCCTACCTATAGTTTTCTGTCCCTAGAAAAAATGTTTTTTTAAAGATGGTTGATGATCAATGCTTTAGCACAGTATAGCACAAGGAGAATTTCCCTCACTGTCCTTCCCTGTCCCTAGAAACAAGGATTAGCACAGTAAAACACACTGACACTCTCCCTACCTATCCTTCTCTTTCCCTAAACTAAAGGAATCCAGGTTAAGCAAGAAAAAAAATGTCACTGTCCCTGCCTATGCTTCTCTTTCCCTGCTCCGGAACACACTACACTAGGCCGCCGTGCTGGCGGCCTTTTATAGTGTGGGGCGTGTACTAAACACCCTCAGCAATAATTGGCCACAGGCATCCTGCCTGTGGCCAATCATTGCTCTCCTCGCTGCCGGCGCTGTGATTGGCCAAGCATGCGGGGTCACAGTGCATGCTTGGCCAATCACAGCGCCTGGATGACACTGCGATGGCGTAGTGCATTGTGGGCCGTTCGCGTCACTCGAATTAGGCGCGAACGGCCCAAATCGTTCGATCTTCGTCGAACGATCGAACAGCTGATGTTCGAGTCGAACGTATGTTCGACTCGAACACCGAGCTCATCCCTAATGTAGAAGATTCCTAGCCACTCCTTTTTTTATATGCAACGGGCTCACCCCTCTCACCCCTTCTTCTTCTCGGCTTGCTGTCTTGTCTAGGGGAACCTGGGAGGAGGGATGAGATCCACCACGGCCCATGTCCTCTTCTGGATAGAGGTGAAGGCCCGAACTTATTTTTCCCTCGGGTCGTGTGTATAACCAGGGGTCAAGTCTTTCCTCTAACTGATCCCCCTTTGCTCCCAGTAACCAGAGTTCCACACCACTGAAAAGGTCCAACTCTTATTTATTCTTTAGCAGCAATAAATCGTCACTTAGCACAGACAGGTTGTGACCAACGAACAGTTCAGTACAGGTGGGGAGTAGGTCAAGGCACAATCCCTTAATCAAACTAAACCATTGAGATATCACCAACGGTTATGGCGCACAGTGGCTGTGAATGTACTTCTTTCTTTCTCTGAGTCTCTACCAGCAACTCTGACGAACATGAAACAGGAGTTACCTTCTTTAAGCTGTGGCCCCAGTCAGAGGGAATACATCCTTCCGAGAGAGTTACCGGAGGCCCCGTCACTGGCAAATGCTGCACCGGGCTGTTCGGAAGGGTTACACTCCCCGGCCTCCTTGTCTCAGATTCGGGCGCCCAACACCTTAGGGCCCCTCGGACTCCTCCACCCTTGCGGAACCCAGTCGAAGGTACTGGGTCCCAGGCCTCCTCAATAGTACCTCACCCCAGGGCTAAAGGTGCCTGGGATGGACTCCATCTCCCGCTCTGGCCAGGCCAAGGGTCCCTGTGCCCGGAACCCTGGAACGCCCGCACCCAGGCTGAAGGTGCCTGGGCGCGGCGGTATCCTCCGACTCTGAACCCTGAACTCAGGGCGTCCGTCCCCTTTATCTCCTCTCCCCAGCGTCACAGCAGGTTCCCCGCCCCGCTGTACAACCGCCGGAAAGGGACAAAAAGAGTACAGTCTTGCAGTGAGGGTTCAACCCCCGGCCCAGGGCTACAGCGCCACCCTCGGACCCCAGGGAACCTCACACCACCAGAGTCCTCCATAACAATAATCAGCACATCTGGGTTACACTACCACCCAGATGCTTCCCTTAAATTTAAATACCCGCTACATATACATATTGCCATATACAGTATAGGGTCTTAATAAGGTTCTGTTGTTATTTCTTTAACTTGGGCCATATCTAGTGGTCTAAGTGCATTACCTCACATCAGCACATTAACTTGTGTTGTGTTTTGGTCCTACTATGCCTCCATACCGTCGTTGATTTCTCACAGTTGGGAAGAAAAATCATGTGGGAGAAACCAGCTAGCATCTTGGACACATGCTGAGTGTGAAGACAGCACCTTATTCCACAATGGCAGCATCACTGATTAGCACATGGACCTTACCAGCATCTACCATACCCTTTAGCAGCTCATAAGTCATTTAACTTATTTGTTTTAATTATCTCTTTTTCTTATTTCTCCTCAGCTTCACCCCGCCCTGTTCTTTTTAATAATGGAGGATAGGGAGGTTAAGCTGCATGTTGAGCAGCACACAAGCCACAAGATAACATGTACAGTGCCTTGAAAAAGTATTCACCCCCTTGGCATTTTTCGTGTTTTGTTGCCTCACAACCTGGAATTAACATGGTGTTATGTACAGAACGTACCTGGTCGTAGAGCCTGACTTTGTAGGAGGAGACCTCTCTTACAGCCCTGGCTCAGGAGTCACTGGATTGGGGACAGTGACCTCGAGAGTGCAGTGAGGTAGGAGTGCCTGCAGTAGGTGTGGTGGTTGGCACCGTGGCAAGGTGGTGATCCTCCAGGGATGGCTGGATCTGTAGGCAGCAGAGCAGGTGGTTGCAGGTCAGCGACCCGGGAGCTGGTGGATACTGGAACAGCGGAAGCTGGAGCAAGGTGAGATAAGCTTGGTTTAGGTGCACAAAACAGCAGACAGCAGGGGGGTCAGACAAGCCGGGTCAGAGCAGGTAGTCAGGTGTATGGATCAGCAGGCTTAGACGTAGTCAGGAACACAGGCAAGGTTTGGCAGCAGGTAGGCAGGTGAGAGACAGAGCAGGGTCAAGGCGAGCCGAGGTCAGGGTTGGAGAAATATCGGGTGGTCGAGCAAGCCGGGTCGGTACTGGTAACAGGTAGCAGGTATGCAAGTATTCAGGTTTAGAAAGCTGCAGATCAGACAGCAATGCACTGTTGTAACTGCTGGCCTTTTAAAGGCCTAATGGCGCCATATCGTTTAACGCGTGTGCGCAATTGGCGCATGCGCGTGCGCAATTGGCGCACGCGCGCGTACACCCGGCGCGCGCCGACGCACAGGTACCGAGGGAAGCAAGAACTGTCTTTGATTTCTGGCAGGTCCCTGACACATGGATTGTTTGAGGATTTGCATCATTTAATTTACAGAACGTGCTCACAACTTTGATGATGTTTTTTTTTTTTATTGTGAAGCAAACAACAAATAGGACAAAATAACAAGTCAACGTGTATAACTATTCACCCCCCTAAAGTCAATACTTTGTAGAGCCACCTTTTGCGGCTATCACAGCTCCAAGTCACTTTGGATAAGTCTCTATGAGCTTTCCACATCTTACCACTGGGATTTTTACCCATTCCTCCTTGCAAAACTGCTCCAGAACCTTAAAGTTGGAAGATATGCGCTTGTGAACAGCAATCTTTAAGTCTGACCACAGATTTTCTATTGGATTGAGGTCTGGGCTTTGACTAGGCCATTCCAACTCATTTACATGTTTCCCCTTAAACCACTCAAGTGTTGCTTTAGAAGTGTGTTTGGGGTCATTGTCCTGCTGGAAGGTGAACCTCCGTCCTAGCCTCAAATCACACACAGAGTGGTACAGGTTTTGCTCAAGAATATCCCTGTATTTAGCACCATTCATCTTTCCCTCAACTCTGACCAGTTTCCCAGTCCTGACTGCTGAAAAATGGGATGGTGTTCTTTGGGTGATGTGGTGTGTTGGGTTTGCGCCAGACATAGTGTTTTCTTTGATGGCCAAAAAGTTTAATTTTAGTTTCATCAGACCAGAGCACCTTCCTCCATACATTTTGAAAGTCTCCCACATGGCTTTTCACAAACTCAAAATGTGCCATTTTGTTTTTTGCTGAAAGTAATAGCTTTCTTCTGGCCACTCTGTTATAAAGCCCAACTCTATGAAGCATACAGCTTATTGTGGTCCTATGTACAGATAGTCTCTGCTGTGGAACTTTGCAACTCCTCCAGGGTTACCTTAGGTCTCTGTTCTGCCTCTCTAAATTATGCCCTCCTTGCTCGGTCTGTGAGTTTTGGTGTGCGGCTGTCTCTTGGCAGGTTTGCTGTTGTGCCATGTTCTTTCCCTTTGGTTATGATAGATTTGATGGTGATCCTAGGGATCATCAAAGATTTTGATTTTTTTTATAACCTAACCCTGACTTGTACTTCTCAACAACATTGTCCCTTACTTGTTTGGAGAGTTCCTTGGTCTTCATGGCAGTGTTTGGTTAGTGGTGCCTCTTGCTTAGGTGTTGCAGCCTCTGGGGCCTTTCAAAAAGGTGTGTATATATAATGACAGATCATGTGACACAGGTGGACATCATTTCACTAATTATGTGACTTCTGAAGGTAATTGGTTGCACCTGAGCTTTTTATGGGCTTCATAACAAAAGGGGTGAATACATACGCACATGCCAATTATCATTTTTTTATTTCTGAAAAATAGTTTTATGTATATATTTTTCTAATTTTACTTCACCAACTTAGACTATTGTGTTCTGATTCATCATATATACTGTATTTATTGGCGTATAACACTCACTTTATTACCCTGAAAATAGAGGGTAAACTGTGCCTGCGTGTTATACGCAGGGGGCTGTGGAAAGTTTTTTTCCTAAAACTTCCCTCTTAAAGTTAGGGTGCGTGTTATACGCCGATAAATACGGTAATTCAAATAAAAAAAACATTGAACTAAAGGCTGTAATGTAACAAAATAGGTAAAATAAAAAGTCAAGGGAGGTGAATACTTTTGCAAGGTACTGTAGTGAGGACTGAACAATCAATCAAATCAAAGCAACAATAAAACATGTAACATAGTTACATAGTGAGTCAGGATAAAAAAAAAAAAAAAAGACACACGTCCACCTACAGTAGTTTAACCAATAACACTTCAGCTATTTTGCCTATATTTCCATGTAAATAACTAATTTATCCTAAGGATAAGGTTAGTGATTGGGTTCTGAACGTGTGCATTATCACTCTTTAGGGTAGATGTAAATGTCCTGATCTTTGGCCAAGTATTGAATCAGGCAACTATGGCACGTTTAGCTTGAAATGGCTGAGGTTATGAAGGGCCCAGCAATATTTAGCCAACAAAGTGTTGAGAGTGCAAAGGTGTAATAGAATCAGATATAAATGTAGAACAGTTGCTGAAATCTTTAGCAGCCAGGGAGTAAATTGCAGAATCAGTAGAAAGAAGTAAGTTTGTAGTCAGCAAAAAAAAATAAAAAATGCAGTAATATGCGATAATGTGCAATAATGTTATGAAACAATGATAATATGCGATATTAAGTAAAACAGTGATAAAGTGAACTAATTCAAGAAGCTATCCCTAATTAAAAAATAAAATGCAGTAATATGCGATAATAAGCAATAATATTTGAAACAGTGATAAAGTACTCAGATCAAAAGCAGATATTCATCTGATTTTACATAAAAAATAATAAGATGAGTCCAAAATAATAAAGTACATGTGCATCAAAAAGTGATGAGATGTGAAGATCAAGTATCAAAAAACAGTTCTTGAAAGTTGTGAACACAATTGCTCCCATCATCCAGGCATCCACCACCAGGGGTGTGCCCTAGCAGCTCACTTTAAACAAAGACCCCAACAAGTCTTTGGCACTTTGGTATACATATCCTTAACAGCGGTTCATGTTCCACTCTCCTCTCCTCTCCTGCATCAAAATCCACAGCTGGTCTGACAAGGCTTTATTATATGGATCCTTTATGGACAATCACATTCCACTCTCCTCTCCTTATAGCATAAACCTAGGGATGTTGTGTATGGCTCACTAATCAAGGATAAATATCCGCTATGCTGTATTAGATCTGCTCCTCTCCTCCATTCACAGGCCATACAAGACAAATAAGAACTCCATAGTGTAGTAATTTAACAGAAGAAATTGTTTTAGTAAAACATAATACCTTATATCTAGATTAGAAGCAAGCAGTATTGATAAAATCCCTACTTACGGTCACGGCCGTGATCGGAAGTGATGTCACCGACTCCTCCTACGTGTTACGTCACTGATCACACGACTTCAAGGATAGGATTATTATCATTTGTTTTAGAGTGTTGAGGTCACTTGCTAATGGTTGCAGATTTTTTGTGTGCATTTTTAGGGTGATATATTATTCTTTGGTATTTATGTTCTATATTAGTTTTGGTTGGTTGTGAGGTCCATAGCAGCACACAAATACTTCATATTTAAGATTGCAGTCAGGCCTTGGTCAGCAACAGCCAGAACACAGTACATAGTTAAGAGATGGCAGTTAGGTTAAACAGGCCAAGGTCAGCAACACATAGACGCATGAGAGCAGCACCAATAGCCCGCTTTTGCATGCGTTTGGGTGTTTATAGGTGCAAAGACATGTATGACCCATCTCAGATTATGTATATGTCAGCGTGAGGAGAGGACTGCCGATAACCGGCAAATTCTGTTTACACTGTGATCAATTGTGATTTGACACAGCTGGTCACATGGTAAAGAGACGCTGAGATTGGCTCTTTACACAGATCTGTGATCAGGTGTGTCCGAAGGCCACATCGATCACAGAGCCCTGCCGATGCGGGCCGCAGGTGGCGAGCGGGAAGTGCGATCAGGGGAGGAAATCAATGGACGCCTTCCCGGAAATGTGAAGCCGCACTGTAGCCATCATTCAGCTATAGCGCAGTTGGGAAGAGGTTCAGCTTTGACAAAAAATCAAAAAAGAAACTGGAAACTGATTAGGTTCTATGCAGAGCTGCACCAGATTTTGCACTCTTCAGTTTTGGTAAATCAACCCTATTCTGTTTTTAATGTAGCGGTCTCCTGGACTTCTAAGGGCCTGATGGTGACCCCCAGAGCCAGGGAGAACTGACATTCTTTCTCAGGGTTCATGTTACTAGGCATAGTGGGTGTGGTGCAAGGTGAAACTTTTTGCAAAAAATAACAGAGATTTTATTTCTCTTAACAGGAACGGTGGGAGAGAGGGTTAGGGCACAGGACACCCTTAGGCAAATGCAATAGCAATTAGGAAAACTCTGCGGACAAAAATATAACTAGGCAGACAGCAATACAGAAAAAGGGCCTTCAAGCTAAATGCAGAGATCTGTATCTTGTAGCAACTGCGGTCTCCTATAGCAACAACTCCTCTATCAGTAATCCCACTGAAGATCTTCCAGTTTAACTCACAGTATCCCACTGTAGATCCTCAAGATCAGCACACAGTCTCTCACTAGACTTCTTGGACTCTCAGCTACCTGCTGGATCCCTCGAGCTTCGCCCACAGCTAACCGCTGTACTTATCTTTAAGCTTTACTTACAGCTTCCCACCATACTCCTTTAAGCTTTATTTGCAGCTACCCGCTGTATTCCTGGATAAGTCTCCACTGAAGATTTCCCACTTACTTCACTGTCTCTGGCTAGTAAGTCATCTGCTCTGGTACTCCTTCAGAACTTCACTCCTTCTACACTTGCCTTTGGTAACAGAAGTGGTCGTCCCTCCGGCAACTGCTTCTCCTTTACCTGAACAGGCTCCCCTCCGGCTGAGCCTCTAACACACATGGTTCCGCCCCAGGTTCCGGGCTTAACCTCTGCTGCTCCTCCTTTGCAGTGGAAAAGAGAAATCAATTGCGCAACCCAAAAAGTTTATCTGATAAAAATTAATTCTAAACCAGAAAGGTGATGTGATGCTGTTGCACTAACAAAATTAGGTGATGAAATCATTTATAAATCATTGTAACCAAAATGTCATTATGATAATTGACACATTGATGAGTCCATAAAAAACTGTGAATTATTCTAGTCCATATGGAAAAAAAACACAAACATGCAGTGCAGGAGATCCCATGTAGCAAGAAACCGTAAGAATTGAGTTGGTTGGGGGCGTGGCCTGGCGCGCAGAGGAGATGGCAGCTTAGCAGAGAAGCTCTGTCAGGAATGCGGCCCTAACCCGTCTCTCTGCACGGTGGACACCCGATGATGAGTAAGCTGAATCGCCACTCACATCACACTCGTTCCCGACGCTCCACAGCGGTTAGTTCCGGCCGGAACATATCGGAAATCTTTAAGAACCAGGCCGCAGTACTGAAAGTCACGGCGGGAGGCAGGATGGCGCCGGTCCACACTGAGGAGGCGTTCGGCGGGGACTCGCAGCCATCCATGGAGGACGGTAGGAGAAATACTCGTTCTGACCATCCCCTCACATATGATGACATGTCAGGCTTCGCAGCAGATATCAAGGCCTCCTTTTCAGCCGCAATCACAGATCTGAAAACCAGCTTGCTAGTGTTGCAGGACAAGATGGCCACTGCCGAGGCTGAGGGAAAGCATAGGGACAGAGCCATACAGAGACTGGACAGTGTTGCCTCTACTCAAGCTCTCCAATTCATAGAGGTCAATAGGCATTTAGAAGACCTCGACAATAGAGGGAGGCGCAATAACATCAGAGTCCGAGGTATCCCCGAGTCGGTCGATACCGATCAAATTGTACCTGTTCTCCAGAGAGTTTTCAACAGCCTCCTTGAACGGCCAGAGGACTCGGTCATAGACTTTGTCAGAGCACACAGGGCTCTCAGAGCAAGAGGCCCAGACACGCTACCGCCCCGTGACATAATTTGCTGTCTGCAAAACTTTGGCCTTAAAGAGGACATTATGCTTAAAGCGCGGAGAAATGAGCATATTGTGTTTAATGGGGAGAATATCAAACTGTTCCAGGATCTCTCCCAGATAACCCTGAAAAACCACAGGGCCCTGCGGCCTCTTTTGGATAAATTGAGGGAAAGAGATCTCCGTTACACATGGCGCTTCCCTTTTGCGCTGCTGGTCACTCATGGGGGCAGACAGCATACACTCTGCACGCCTAATGATCTCCCCGACTTCTGCAACGCCCTGCAGCTAGGTCGGGGTTGAGCTCCCGGAGTGGTACCAGGAGTTTGCTTTGCCACCTAAAGACCGGAGCCCTCCACACTCTCCTCTAATGTCACCTGAGAAATAATTCGCCAAGAAGCAGAAGCCTAACCGACATGATGGCCAGATGCCGGGGACCCCGAGCAGACGTGCTCACTCTTCCAGGAGCTTGCTAGAGGCGTGAGGCTTGATTTCACCTGATCCCCGGGTGGAATGGTTTGTCTGCATCTAATGGTGACTCTGACTTAAAATTCCTGAACCCCCATCAGACAATTAGATCTGGACCCCTATCAATGCTCACAGTCCACATACTCAATGCATTCTCTGGATTTTTACTTTTCCCGCTCCCCCCTTTTTTTTTTCTTTCCCTCCTCATCGGATGAACTGAGGTTATACGATTTGGTTCCCTGAGATACTTCTGCCTTATCATTCAGTTCGCTGTCGGCTATACTAATGTTACAGACAGGTTTTTCCTTGTTCCATCTCAAAAGGTTTTCACAATTAAGTATATTGAACTACAGTAGTTCTTATTGTCTCTGATGCACTGTGACAAAATTCGCTTCTTGAGCCTTTTTTGCTCGGGGGGAGTGCTAATGTCTCATTAGACCGTTAGTCAGGGGGGATACTGAGAGGGGGGGTCACCTAAAGTTTGCTATTCCACCCGGTGTTCCTCACTGAGTGTCGCGGGGGACGTGGTTGGGAGGGGGAGAGTTCTTGCTCCCGCTCGGATCACGCCACCTGATGACCATTTTTGACTGTGTCCTGGTTCTGTTTAGTCTTTTGATCAAGTTTATTCGATGCTAACGCTACTTCTACTTGTGCAGAGTAGACCCTTAAGCACATGTTATACCATACGTTAGGGCCGCTGTCCGACTGTTTTCAAGTTTTATCCAAGTTACATTTTTTACACGTATCTCTACGAGATATAGTTACAGCTGCCAGACCCTCGGTGTGTCTCCCTCGTTCCCACATAGGGTGCCTGGTTGGACCTCCTTGGGCTCATCTAGGTACACTAAATTGGGTTCTCCGGGACGTTGTATACGTCTAGGAGAAGTGTTCTCCTCATTCTCTTCTCACTTACTTCTATATATTTCCTATTTCCTTTCATTCTCTTTCTATCTCTCTACCCTAATCTAGGGCTCTTCAGATAGGATCAGCTGGTGATTTCTGTGATTTAACCGATATACTTTGAGTTGATTTATAGGTTTGGGGACCTCTCTCTCTGCGTCTGTGCCATGACGTACTCTGATCTTGGCCGCACCCCTACGGTGATTTCCCACAATGTGAGGGGCCTAAACATACCCGAGAAGCGCTCTACCTTGCTGAGGGAACTCAAAAAAGGTAGGCCTAGCTTTGTTTTTCTGCAAGAAACTCACTTTAGAACGAACCAGATTCCGAGGCTCACTGACTCCTACTTTATAGAAGCTCACCATGCTACCAATGATGCGGCTAAATCCAAAGAAGTCTCCATCCTGGTTAGCAAGCATGCATCATTTGAGTTAACTGACAAAGTAGTGGACCCTGAAGGAAGATTTGTTTTTCTTAAGGGGACTTGTGGGGGGATCCCCATCACTTTAGCGAACGCTTATTTTCCTAACACCTCACACCAGACCTTTTGTCAGAGACTGATTAGAGAATTGAAAGGCTTCAGCACAGGTCGATTAATCCTTGGGGGCGACTTCAATATCCCTCTCAATCCTTTAGAGGACACGTCGTCCGGGAAAACTTGTATTACTTACAGGATTTTGAAAAAAAATCAAATCCTTGTTAAACTCCTTGAACCTGATTGACTCCTGGTGCTTTATGCATCCAGACGACAAAGACTTCACCTTTCATTCTACCCCTCATGATCGATACGCTAGGATAGACTACTTATTCATTTCACAACAGGACCTCCACGTCTTAACGGAGACCCACATAGGAACTCAGACCCTCTCAGACCACGCTCCTGTCTCTCTCTCTTTAAACCTTACGGCCCCCCCAGTCAGATCTAATATGTGGAGATTAAATTCTTCCTTATTAACAGACCCAACCCTGCTACCAATCTTGAATTCAACACTCCTTGAGTTCTTCAGGCTCAACACTACACCGGACGCAGACCCCCTGATGGTGTGGGGGGCTCATAAATGTACTATCAGAGGAGAATTAATCAAAATGGGCGCACGGAAAAAAAGAGAGAGAGACAGAGAAATCTCACATCTTCTAAAACACATCCATTCGTTGGAAGCTTCACACAAACAATCCCTGACGATTCAGTCGGCAACTTCCCTTCTAGAATCCAGAAAGGCCCTCAGACAGATCTTAGATTCCAAGACTAAACGATTCCTGTTCTTCAGGAAAAAAACTGTACTATGAACATGGGGACAAGCCAGGCAACTTATTAGCTAGGGCCCTGAGGGGCTCGGTCTTAAACCGTAACATCTCAGGCATACAAAACAGGAATGGCAGAGTCGACAGGGAGACAGAGAAGATAGCGCAACACTTCCAAGAGTTCTATACCAGTCTATATAACCTCCCGACACAACACAGCTCAGCCAACGCTGCTAACTCAAGGCTACAGGTTATTCAGGAATATCTGAGGGACTCCTCTTTACCGACACTTAATACAGAAGATGCCTCACTTCTCGAGAGCCCTATAGAAGCCTCTGAACTCAGGCTTGCCATCAAGGATCTAAAGACGGGTAAAAGCCCGGGCCCTGACGGGTTTAGTGCCATATACTATAAGACATTTATGGACATTCTCACCACCCCTTTAAGTCTTGCTCTGAACTCCCTAGCGAAGCCGAGAGACATACCCACGGACTTCTTATCGGCCCATATCACTGTCCTACCCAAACCGGGCAAGGACCCATTACACTGCGCAAGCTACAGGCCGATCTCTTTGTTGAACCTGGACGTCAAACTGATGGCGAAAATTGTCGCCAACAGGTTGAGACCCCTGCTCCTCGACTTGATAGGCCCCAGTAAGGCCGGCTTCATGCCGGGAAGGGAGGCCAGGGATAATGTAACTAAATCCCTCAATCTCATCCATGCGGCCCACGAGCGAAAGATCGAGGGGTTTCTCCTATCGACGGATGCGGAGAAGGCCTTCGATCGAGTAGCGTGGGACTACATGTTAGAAGCCTGTAAACATATAGGGTTAGGTCCCCACATGATGGCGTGGATATCCTCGCTTTACAAGAATCCATCAGCCAATCTCAAAATAAACGGCTCTCTTTCAGATAGTGTAAACATCAAAAATGGAACTAGGCAGGGCTGTCTTTTGTCACCCTTGCTCTTTATAATTTCTTTGGAACCGTTCATTAGGCGAATTCTGGCTAACCCATCCATCAGGGGGTTTCGGCTGGGAGAACAGGAGTTCAAAGTTGCTGCTTACGCAGACGACCTCCTCTTTTTCCTGACTGAGCCTCACATCTCCATACCATCTCTACTTAAGGAATTCTCGATATATGGCCGCATCTCCAATCTCAAAATAAATTATTCCAAGTCCGAAGCGTTGAATATCTCTTTGCCAGAGCCTGATTTGATAGCTGCGCAAAACAACAACAACTCCTTCACCTGGGTATCGTCCGCCATTAAATACCTTGGAGTGTGGCGCACTCCCAGGCTCTCGTCAATCTATAGTCGCAACTTTATCCCTCTCCTTAAAAACATTGACGATGATCTACGTGAGTGGCATATGGGACATTTCTCATGGTTTGGCAGGGCAGCCATCTGCAAGATGACGATCCTTCCAAAAGTTCTTTATTCGATCCGCACTTTACCTGTTAGGATTCCCCAAAGCTTTTTTAAATCCCTTCATTCCATACTGATGAGTTTTATTTGGGCACACAACTCCTCGAATTAAAGCATCTCTACTAACCAGACCCAAAAGGTCGGAGGGTTTAGGTATACCGGGCTTCAAAAAATACTACTTGGCTTCGCACATTGCCAGACTAGTCGACTGGCACTGCCACTCCAGCTTTAAGGACTGGGTTGCGATCGAATCAAGTCTCAGTCCCGTTCCCCTACAGTTCTCCCCTTGGATATCAAAAGCCAATTACCCTCGGGCTATGACCTCCCACCCCTTGATTGGTACTACGCTCGGAATTTTCCACCAACTGACCAAACATCCCCAATTCTCCTCGCCTCTCAGCCCTCTCACACCACTCACGAATAACCCCGATTTTCCACCAGGATTAGGAAACCCCCGCATGAACATGAACACCACTGACACCAAGACGCCTCTCCTTACCAGACATTGTTTTGACGACAAAATAATGAAAGGCATGACTCAATTTAAAAGAGACAACAATGCGCCCCATCTACCCATGTGGACATCCAAATACGAAGCTTTGTTAACAGCAGCACACGTAAGAGACATTTCACCAGAGATCTCACTGAGTTGGAGTCGGTGTGCCTCAGGGGGGAAACGGTTCCTAGATCAACTTCCACCGCCTACGCTTGGTTACAGGGGTTGGGGGTGGCTGATTTGGGCAGATGTAGAGAGAGATGGTCGGAGAGTCTTGGTTTAGCAATTTCCGAGGCTCAGTGGTCTAAAGCCTGCATTCTATCACATAAGTGTTCTCAGCACAAAAATGCAGGAAACTGCAAACAAGATTTTGACCCAATGGTACGCCACCCCTGAGAAGATAAATAAATGGTATCCTCAGGCATCTGATATGTGCTGGAGGTGCCACAGGGCCAAAGGAACCCTATTACATATTTGGTGGCATTGTGATATGATAACTGCCTATTGGTCCAGGGTAAGGGAGATTATTAGACAGATCGCGGAGACCAAACTTTCTCTTGATGCGGCATGCTGCCTGCTACATATCTCACATTTCTCCCTCGGGAAATACAAAAAATCCCTTTCCAGGCATTTGTTGAATGCAGCCAGGTCACTCATTCCATTATACTGGAAATCCACACGGGTCACTACTATATCACAATGGCTGCACAGAGTGTCCGAAATCTGCGAGATGGAAGATACTGCTGCTCAGTCCAATGAGAATGTTGAACGATATCACGAAACCTGGTCTCCCTGGTTTGCTTTTAGATACTCCCAGGATTACGAGGCTCT